>CM066207.1:42422276-43031609 GCA_033675395.1 Rhodiola chrysanthemifolia
GGACATAACTGGCTGCACTGATTATATGCGTATTTGATCTTTTTCTCAGTAATGTCCTCCAGGATGCTAAAAAATGCACTTCATGGTTCAGTTCAGAACTGTATCGAAAAGAAAGATACAAATTTTATTTAATTTTGACCAACTTTTCCTTTCTCTAATAAACAAAATTCTTAAACCAAAAAAAAACAGCCATGTAAGTATGATGGCTGAAGTTCACTTTCTGTTAATCTGACCTCAAAATATTGAACTTATGAGGAGGATATTGTCTTCATTTTATTTTGGTGTTTTAGCAACAGTTACCAAAAGAACTTGTCATTGTTCTAATCATATCATATACAATAATGACGGGTAGACTGGGCGAGTCAGCACTGATGATCCGCCTTTGATTGAAAATTACAAGTTTCAGATTCCGCGTCTTCGGTGACTCGATCAGACCCAGAGCCAACTATTTTAGTCTCCGGCTACGCTCACAACAAGCTAGTCCTCATGATTCTTTTGGGTATTATCATAAGTTTGGTCGCATCAGTGTTGTAAAAGGAGATATTTTTAAGAAAACGAAAATCTTGGATCAGTTGTTTTTGAATGATCTGATTCTATTAGTTTGGATTTTATTCTGTTCCCATTTTGCATTGTATTCAATGGAAACAACACAACATTAGTAACTGCTAGAGTAATTTGACCTTATGGTTTGATTGTGGGTATAATTAGTACCTACTTGTAACAGGGGCGAATGATGGCCACGATGTAACTGTTGAGTTGCGCAGCATACAAAACAACAATTTTATTATTGGATGGAGAAACTCTCTTACAAGATGATTCTCTCAAACCTCACACTTCACTCAACCTTTATTACTCAAGTGCACAACACTACTACGAGACTCCCCTATTTATACTACTCCACTCCTTAGATTAAAGGCTAGGAACATTTTGATCATATGGCTATAAAACAATATTCTAGGAAATTCTGCATAAATATCTCATCTCTAATCTTCTCCATAATATTCTACAATTCTCCAAAATTTTCTTCTTCTTTCTTTTGTTTCTTAGGTCATCTCTATGGTTTTCTTTTTTATTGGGTCTTGATCATTTGTACCATATTATTACAATCCAATTAGGCATTGATAACTCAATACTCCCCCTCAATGCCTAATTGATCTTTTTTTCCCGGTGGTTGTTTGATGTTTGATCCACTATCAAACTTACCATAGTTGGCGCAATCATATGCTCTCTGTTTGACTAGTGTTACTTGAACCATTAGCTGGTCTGTAGGACACTTCTCGGTCTTTAGAAGCGTTTGCAGCTTCTTCGAGCTTCTTGAATGTTCTCTAGTGTTCCGACCATCATTTGCCTTCATCAAAGACTTCGCTTTCTTCTCTTGAGTAGCCTCCACGACTCCCCCATCTTCCTATCTTTATGTCCTGCAAATTTCTCATATGCCGACGTGTCTTCCTTGGTGGTTCTATACCTTTGAAATTCTCCATTTGTAACTACATGCATGTCTTCAATCTTATACATTATCACGCCTGCATCTATTAGCCATTCTCGTACGCCAGTTCTATCTCTTCGTGACCTAGCACAAATTCAAGAAGCATCTTGGTTCCAGAGTCTTCTTGCTTAGACTGATTGTCGTCATGCTCTCTAACAACTTGCTCCATGATCATAGTACTTGCTGCTATCTCGGAGCCTTCATCACTCTCCAAGTCTTCAATCCACACATTAGTGATGTTATGCTCGGTAAGATACCACTCATCTTCAGACATATCTTCTTTAGTTGGATATGTAGCTTCGAAGTCCCATTCTTCTTCTTCGGACATGTCTTCCACAACCGCATAAGTCGCCTCAAAGTCTCATTCTTCTTCACTTGCAACATCATTATGGTCGGTCTTGATGAAATTGTTATGAATATTCTTCCTAGATTTGTAGTTTCTTGCGTAGTATCCTTTGCGACCACATGTATAACGCTCTACTCTTTTATGTTTAGTGTTTTGTGGTCGATGATGCTCGTCTCTTTCATAATCTTCTTTATTTTCACTATTTGACTTGTGACCACAGTGGCTGCACTTACTTCTTCAATGCTCTCTATCAGTATCTCTCTTATGTCCTTGACTTAGACTCTAGCACTGAACTAAGCCTCTTCTATCTCCGGTTTGATTGTTATATTTGACATTTGTTGTGCTAGGGCCTCTTGATTCGCTAATAAATTTTCCAACTCTGCTAGCGATGGTTGCTTGGGCCATCCTTGTAATTAACGCCGCTGTTAAGCTATTATACTCGGGTTAGACCTGCACAAATGCGGGCTCGGGTCGGGTTCGGGCCGGGTTTTTTTATATTTGATAGCCCATACAGTCGGGTCGGGCTAAACCCGCCCGGTCAATTTGGGCTCATAATGTTGTCCAAGCCCGCCCTATGTACCGGGCCAGGTTACCCATCGGGCCAACCCGCTACAAATATGTATCGCTACATTTTAATTTTCATGTATAACTTAAATAAAAATACAATAATTTTTTTGCACAACAACAATATATTATAATGATGTAACATAATAGATGGATGCAAAACATTTGCCACATTGAAGTAAAATATTTCCAAAACATCATAAAATATTTCAGAAAAGTTTTTAACGTGGAATGTTTGGAGTAATTTTGATTGTTAAAACTTTCAACTATTTTATTTTTGGAATCTATTTCTTTTCGATTTCAAGAACACATATTAGAATTTTTTTTTATTTCTTACAAATTACAATTAAGTATTAGTTTCCTTTTTAAAAAATTAAATAAAAATTAAGGTTTAATTTGTAGCGGGTTAATGGGCGGGCCAATTAGCCCGGTTCGAGCTAAAATGTGTGTCCGAGCCCGACCCTAAAGAAATACGGGCCGGACCGGGTCCGGTCCATCGGGTTAGTATGCTTGTCCAAGCCGGTTTTATTGACCGAGCGGGCGGGTCGGGCCGGCCCGGATTTGTGCAGGTCTAACTCGGGCCTTAGTCCATTAATTATAATTATTCTTATCCGGTCATCTCCAAATTTAGCTTCGGCGTCTAACTGTTCTATCTTGAGGCATAAATTCTTTATTTAAAAAAAATGCTCATTGATAGAGAGCGTACCTTGAATCGTGTTCATTAACTCCCTTTCCAATAGTTGAAATCGAGGGGGATTCTTCTTCGAGAAGAGTGAAGCCAAAATTTCTCATGCTTCCTTCGGTGTATCCACATCTTCTATCCTCGCAAGTATGCTCTTATCGATACTAATTTTTATAGCGTAGCCTTACCAGCCTTAATATCCACGACTTATATGACTTATCATCTTTTGAAGGTGGTGAGATTTCACAACCATCAATAATATCTCATAAGTCTTGACCCCTTATATAAGACTTCATACAAGATCTCCACTCTCGATAATTATACTCATTTAGTTTTAGAAATTCAACGGCGCTGAATCGTGTTCAGTGTGCTGATCAGACTGTTCTGATAGAATAATCAGCTGCACACACACATTGTTGTTATTCGCATTCGGGAGAAGGCGACCGAGCTTCGGGAAAAGTTCGAGTAGTTCGGGAGGGAGTCTCGAACTCGGGGATCAAGGGGGAGCTGAGATCGCAAATCTAAGTAAAGAAGTGATAGAGGCTATGCGTTTACCTTCGGGAGATTGTAAGAGTAAGACCACATGTAGCTCTATATTTTTCAATAAGATTTGCAACCCTTTAGGGCGTGGGAAGTCCCCCAGAGTAGGTTGTTGCCGAACTGGGTATTACACTACGTGTCTCGGCTTCATTCTATCCTAGTAACTATGTAGTATATATGCCTACAGACGTATCTTATGGAGAAGAAAGGGAAGGCGCAGTCAATTCACCTCACATAAGTCCTTCAGTCAGATGTCAAAATTTGATCCAAGAGGCTAGGGTGAACTCGGGTAGGTGCTCTGCAAATCACTCACATGTCACTTAATTTGGGTTTCGTTCTATATTTTGGTTCAAGTCAAAACCGGTGATTCGAGAAGTGGGTGGACAAAAACAACCGTGTGAAACAAAGCAAAAGGCAATTTGTTCAATACTTCTCAATTCTCCATAAAAGCAGTATGGTTTGACATATGACAATTTGAATATGAATTGTACATCTCAATAATTTGGGACTCGAGGGATAATGTCCGAATTGCACTAACCTCGCCGACACGGCATGCTCTTTTCCACGCAAATGTAGAATAATGGAAGAACATAGAGTCTAGTTTTAAATGTTTTTTCTTTGATCTTTTTAAATGGTCTTTGGCTTACAAATGCTTTCGATGGGGAACTTTTCTTACTAACTCGAGAAAGTTTTTAGTCGGGGCTTTGTCCTCTTGACCATGAAAATGTATTAATTTTTTTTGTTGGGGCCTCTTTTGACTCCACACTTAAAACTTGACAATATGTTCAAAGAATGTATAAAATGCGTGTGTAACAATCACAAGCAAGACACTAAAATAGAGAGCTCAAGTCACCAAGGACAATGATCAATCAACAGGTCTACGATTTTCATGATTTTTTTTTTGAAGTGCTTGCTTAAACTTAGTCCAAGGCATGCAATGAAAATACTTAGAAAATTAGATAGACAAATGATAACAATGATATTGATTCGCAAGAATGCACATTCAAAGACTAAGTCGGTTCTAAATTCAAGATCAAGTAAAAATGAAAAGTAAACTAGATGTGATTTATAGGAGATTTAGAAATGATAGTCACAAGCCTTACAACCCGAGGCGTGAGGCGACGAGAACCATTGTTTGGATACGCCTACCTGGGCTGCCAATGCGCATGTATCAAAAAGGCTTCATCGGGTCGCTCTTATCCTCTTTCGCTCACTTTCTTGATGTTGATTTCCGCACCAGATAATGCGTCTCTCTTAACTATGCTTGTGTTGAGTTGGATGTCACGCAGGAGTTGCCTCCAAAATTTGGATTCAAACACACCAAATTTTGGAAATTTGTGGCAAGAGATTGTCTATGAAGGAAACCTGTCCTACTGCAACAAATGACGCATACATGGTCATGGTATCACAATATGTAGAAAAGCTCATGCTAGGACAAGTTTAAAGGGGGAGAACACATCTAAGAACACCAGCAGTCCCTTTGAGAGGCAAATAAGATTCCCCTAGAAACCCCCTCTGAGGCAAACAAATCTCTCACTGAAACCATGGTCATGCTTGGTCTAGGTGCAGTCCATAATGATACAAATGTGCTCATCGAAGGAGTTGGGAACTGGACCTTAGTGTCCAAGCGGAACAAAAAGAATAAGCACAAGGCCACAAAAAATAGCAGGAATCAGCACAAAGCCACAAAAGACAGTAGCCATAAACCTGCGACTGTTGTTACTCAACCCAAGGTGAACCAAGTGCATACTTCTCATATACAGGAGGACATAATAGCTCGTCAGGCTCAGACAGAGATGAATAATACTTGGGAGGTTGCCCAGGTAGCTAATCTTGCCAATGTGCCGTATGAACCTATTAGTGAAGTTGTGTAGGTCGAAAAGGGTGATGTCCTTGTTGACTCTCCTCCCATTAAGATTACTGTTCAGACTAGCAAAGAAAAGGAATCTGTGTCCACCGAGGTGAAACGAAAAAAGAAAGGTGTCACTTTCCACCAAGTAGTGACCTTTGTTAGTGATGATGATGGGGACAAAATCGCATGACACGTTATGTGAGCAAACTAGTTATGTGTATGATTCTTTGTGGATGCCAACCAAGTCTATTCTGCGAAGAAAAGATGCTAATAGTATGCTTCGTACTTTAGTTCGATCACACGCTAAAAAGAAAAATCCCAAATTTATTTGGCCATAACTTTTTGTAACTTTTATTTTCTCCTTGTCATCCAATAAAATTATCTTTCGTAAAATATATATAGGGGGCGTTCAAATGTTATGTGTTCTTAGAGTGTTATGTGTTATCTTGATTCTGATTGGTTGATAGTGGCATGAATAGTACCGGAATAGTAGATTTTTGGGTAGTGGGTTTTACTGTTTGCTTTTTGCTTTATTGGATTTTGGGTACTTGGACACGTGGCGCACCCACAAAGCACGGGGGGTTGGATGTGTGGCTGAGATTGAAGTAACACATAACATCATAAAAGTGTTATAACATTTGAACACTCCTCTATATATTTTGGGTAGTGGGTTTTACAGTTTGCTTTTTGCTTTATTGGATTTTGGGTACTTGGACACGTGGCAAGCCCACAAAGCACGGGGGGGTTGGATGTGTGGCTGAGATTGAAGTAACACATAACACCATAAAACACACATAACTTTTGAACGCTCCTATATATATATATACATATATAGAGGAGCGCTCAAATGTTACACCATTCTTAATGTGTTATGTGTTACACCAATCTCATCCGTTAGATCAAATGATCTAAAGGTGCAAAATAAAGTCAAAGTGCAAAATAAAAGTCAAAAAGTGACCAAGTTGTTTGTCATTTTACACTTTTGTCTTTTACCTAAAAGACGAAAGTGCAAGATGTAATCTGGACCTTTAGATCTTTTGATCTAAAGGTGCACAATAAAGTAACACATAATACTTTAACAACCCATAACATTTGAGCGCGCCCCTACATATATATATATATAGAGGAGCGTTCAAATGAGGCAAGCCAAATAAGAATGAGGCAGTGAGGCACGATCTCAACCACACATCTAACCCCCCCGTGCTTTGTGGGCGCGCCACGTATCCAAATAGTAAACCCACTACCAACAGTAAAAAGCAAAAAGCAAATAGTAACATGCCTTACTGCCTCATTCTACCAACCTTGCCTCAACCGAGTGCTCCCCTATATATATATATATAGGAGCGTTCAAATGAGGCACTCAAATTAGAATGAGACTGTGAGGCACGATCTCAACCACACATCTAACCCCCCCGTGCTTTGTGGGCGCGCCACGTGGCAAATAGTAAACCCACTACCAACAGTAAAAAGCAAAAAGCAAATAGTAAAATCCCACTACCACATCTTTAAATCTCAACCATTAGATCAATATCATCAATGGCCAAGATCATGCCTTACAGCCTCATTCTACCAACCATGCCTCAACCGAGTGCTCCCCTATATATATATATATATATAGGGGGGCGTTCAATTGAGGACATGTCTTATGGTGAGGGTGTAGGGACTAATCTTGGCCATTGGATGAGGTTCATCCAATGATCCACAAGCTGCCACGTGTCACATGTGGTAGTGGGTTTTACTATTTACTTTTTGGTAGTGGGTTTTACTATTTGCTTTATTGGATTTTGGGAACTTGGACACGTGGCGCGCCCACAAAGCACGGGGGGTTAGATGGATGATGATCTAATGGATGAGATTTGTCCCTACGTCCTTACCAAATTTGGGTGTCCTCATTTGAACACTCCTCTATATATATATATATATATAGGAGCGCTCAAATGTTACACCCTTCTTAATGTGTTATGTGTTACACCAATCTCATCCGTTAGATCAAATGATCTAAAGGTGCAAAATAAAGTCAAAGTGCAAAATAAAAGTCAAAAAGTGACCAAGTTGTTTGTCATTTTGCACTTTTGTCTTTTACCTAAAAGACGAAAGTGCAAGATGTAATCTGGACCTTTAGATCAAAAGATCTAAAGGTGCACAATAAAGTAACACATAACACTTTAACAACCCATAACATTTGAGCGCGCCCCTATATATATATATATATATATATAGAGGAGCGTTCAAATGAGGCATCAAAATTAGAATGAGACTGTGAGGCACCATCTCACCCACTCATCTCAACCGTCAAACTCATCTCAACGCGACACGTGTCTTCCACTAACTTTCCTTTATATATTCATAAAACAAATTCATTTTGTACATTCAAGGGTATAATTGACATTTTCTCATTTAATTCTTTAATAATTTACTGTGTCGACTCAGAGAGTTTCATCTGTCTTTCGATTTTCTCTCACCAAAATTCATCGTCCCCAATCCATCTCCTTTGTCTCCGATTAGATTAAAGAGAATGGAGTCGGAGTCGGAGTCGGAGTTGGAGTTGGTGAAATCAGAAGGATGACTTGAGGCGGCGCTGACGATAAGAGACGACGCGGAGGTGTTTGGAGGTGCTGGCGATAGGAGGCGGCGCGGAGATGGGGAGGATTTTCTGCGTGATTTGCGTGTCGACTGGACTGGCTTAATGGCGTTGAGGGATCTGGGAGTGGTAGTGACGAGGGATGAGGCTAGAAGTTGTGGACGTCCCACTGTTGGTGAGCCACGCCGATCGGCATCCGATTCTAGCGTAATTATCTTTATCAAATTTTCCCCCCGTATCCCGCCTAGTTTGCCTGGGTTGCTGCTATCTGAGATCTGGGTGCTGCTATCTGAGATTTGGGTTTAAGGTTTTAGATAAATTGTGGTTTTTTTTTAAATTTCTGTTGATTACTCTGTTAATCAAATGGGTTTTATTGTTGTTTGATGTAGTATTGTTTGTCGTTGATGAATTTGATGGTTGTGGTGTTTCTGTGAATTTGCTGTGAAATGGGTTCTAAGGTTATCATTTTCGACTAATTTGAAGCAAATGGTTAATGTGGTGGATTGTGTCTCTTGTTAATGGGTTCTCAGGTTATCATTTTCGACTAAGTTGCCTTGCCCTGCATTCAGCATATATGTTTGTTGATTGGTTGTTTGATTGGTTATCTTATTTGATTGTCATATTATCCCAAATCGTCATGTTCATTCGAATTGAAGGGTATGAGCTTTCTGATGCTATTTGGGCAGCGGCAGCGCTGATGGGGATGGTGGTGGATGGTGGATGAGGTTGATGGTGGTGGTGGATGGGCGCTGATGGAAATTTTTGGACTCGGTTTTAATTATTGTTGTTTGTTATGTTTGTTTCTTAATGAGTTTCCCTTCAGATTGTAAAAAAATGGCTGTGTTAATGAGTTTATTGTATGAAATCCCAGCTGTGTTATTTGCTGATTCATGTGAACCATCTCTGTGGTGATAGGTTAGAATAGAAGAGTTGGTCAGAAAATTCAAGATGGCTGAATTGAAGTTGCTGGTATCGGAATCCTCCATGTTGTTTTCTGAGGAATGATGATGATATAAGAATGCTTGATGTGGTTTGAATTATCCTTTTTCTGCGGCAGTAAGCGTGACAGGTATGCAATTGTCTTAATTTATCTTTCATTCTCTACATCTCATTGGTCTTGAGTCGCTTGGGTTATTTCCATCACACTCCTTATGGTGTATGATGACATCGATTTGATTTAGAAGTGATTTGATAATTATGAGTTGATGCAAGTGTTAAGGGATTTAATTGAAAAAGGAGTGTGATCTTTTAGTCACTTGATATTACAGGTCTTTTAAGGTAGTCTTTGTGGTTGTAAAGTTTGTTTAATTCATCAGTTAGTTTTCATAATTCATTATTGTTGCAGGCACATCCTCAGAGTCTCTTTATGGTGCTTGTTAAGCAATGTTCATTGTTGGCCAAGGTTCTGAGCAAGATTCCCAAGGGACCATTGAAGGGCAAGAACAAGACATAGAGTGATCCCATAAGGGTCAATCGGATGTATTTGTTTTATTAGTGATATTCAAATTGTATGAAGGACATGTCGGATAATTGATGCTAAGGATTTGTAGTTCCATTTTGTTTACCAAAATTAGTACTAATTGAAAGCATTTGTAACTATGTGTATAAGTGTTTTGGTCATTTTTTTTATTCTACTTATGTTCATTTTTTATAAATGAAATGTTTCAGAATAAATTGCAATCAAATTTTTTATTTGATATGTCATTATCCCTTGTTGATATCACATATGCATATTCATTTCAAAATAAATTGCAATCAATTTCTAATTTTGATAAGTCATTACCCCTTGTTTCATAAGTCATTACCCAATTATTTCATATGTCATTACCCCTTATTTCATATGTCATTACCCCCTTATTTCATAATTCATTACCCCCTTATTTCATATATCATTACCCCCTATTTCATAAGTCATTACCCCCTTATTTCATAAGTCATTACCCCCTTATTTCATATGTCATTACCCCTTATTTCATAAGTCATTACCCCCTTATTTCATAAGTCATTACCTCCTTATTTCATAAGTCATTACCCCCTTGTTTCATATGTCATTACCCCTTGTTTCATAACTCATTACCCCTTGTTTCTTCATTACACCGTTATTTCATATGTCATTACCCCCTTATTTCATAAGTCATTACCCCCTTATTTCATAAGTCATTACCCTTATTTCACAATATATGGACATTCGTTTCAAAATAAATTACACATTCATTACCCCCTTATTTCATATGTCATTACACACTTATTTCACATGCCATTACACCCTTATTTCACATGCCTAAATCATTACCCCCTTATTTCACAAGTCATTACACCCTTATTTCATAAGTCATTACTCCCTTATTTCATAAGTCATTACCCCCTTGTTTCATATGTCATTCCCCCCTTGTTTCATAAGTCATTACCCCCTTGTTTCTTCATTACACCGTTATTTCATATGTCATTACCCCCTTATTTCATATGTCATTACCCCTTATTTCATACGTCATTACCCCCTTATTTCATAAGTCATTACCCCCTTATTTCATATGTCATTACCCCCTATTTCATAAGTCATCACCTCCTTATTTCATAAGTCATTACCCCCTTATTTCATAAGTCATTACCCCCTTGTTTCATAAGTGGTTACCCCTTTGTTAAAATAATACATAAGTCATTACCTCCTTGTTTCTCCATTACACCGTTATTTCACATGTCATTACCCCCTTATTTCATAAGTCATTACCCCCTTTTTGATGAAGAAAACATATTGTAAACTTAACATAAATCATTCATAAATGAATGAAATTACAAATGACATATAATTAGTACAAGTTTTGACACAGACAATGCTGCACACATAAAAACACTACAAGTACCATTGCAGACATGTTTTGACAAATTACAAGCCAATTTAAACCACGAAGGACTGCTGTTGAACAACCATTATCAACTAAAAATGGTACAAGAAAGCTAAGGCCAATAAGAAGTAATATGCCAATTGCCAGCAGCCTTCTCAGCTCCGCAAGCAGCAGACGCTCCATCATCGCCAATGCTCATTAATGTTTCCGACTTTTTATCCAGCATGAAGTTCCTCATGCCATATCTTCCAATAGTGTCCCATGGACTCCGACCTGCATACCAAATCAACATCGCAAGATCAGACCACTAATAATTTCAGAAACCATCATAACGGCGAGTATTGCGATTCTACCAATCCTTCAAACTCTAACGCACAAATTAAAGCGTAAAACTGAAAGTTACCATCTGTTCCAGCAATGGGGTGGATTTTGAACGCCTTTGTCTTAGTCGACACGTACTTGCTTCGTCTCCTTGAACTCCTAGTCGTCCCTCCTGCTGCAAATCATCATAAGAAACAAATAGAAAATGTTCAAACAACAAATACTTGAGTTCTCTATTTCAGAACTCAGGTAGACTACATCAGAGATCATAATCGAAAAATTATTCAAATTCCAAGCCCATATCCTTCCATTTTTGAAAAATAAAATCATATTTAAGATCAGACAATCCACTGTATGCTTTTAGCTTCTATGAAGCTTGAACATTAACCTGAAGATAAATGGCAGATCTCATAACAAGTAAAATCTGATAGCTTCCAACCACCAATCTTAATAAAAAAAATCTACAAAAAACCTAGCACAGGACAACAGCTCACCCCATTAATCCTAAAAACACATATCCTGGACAACAGCTCACACCATTTCATATCTGGGATATAATAAAAAAACCTCGAAAAGCAAAGCCCTGCACTTTCAAACGAAAAGCAGAAGAATCAACGCCTAAATCAACAAAAATTTAGTGTTGAAAACGAAGTCAGGATTGACGCATACTTGGTCTTCATTAAATACTAAAGGCGAAGTTATTGCGGAAAAGAAAAGTAAGCTGTAACAGATGCATACAGGAATCCATGGACAACACATATAGCTTCGGAATCGAACATGTTTGCCAGTCTTCAACTCTGAAACCAAATCAACTACAAATCATCAGATTAGGGTTCATCAGGCGACACGAGAACTGGAATCCAGTGAGAAATTGAAGTGATGGCGGAGGCACAAACCGGGATCGCGGAGACATATCAAAATTCAACATAAGTGAGAAAAACAAATTAGAACTCTAACTCACCTCACTTTCTCAATCTGAAATTGAAGCATCAGAGATCGAAAACCAAATCAGAACACTAACGACAACTCATAATCGACTTTTGCTTCTAACGACAACATAATCGAAGCAAAATTGAACGACAACACAATTAGGGTTTCGTAGGCGGAGTATGGAACGCAATTTTACCTGATTTTGACTGGATCTAGATGCGAGTGATCGAAGAAACTCAACGAAGAAATTGAAGCCGATGCCGGCTGAAATCAGAAGAAACGGCGGACAGAATCTGGAATTTGCAAAATCTGGGTTTCAAAAACATAAGAAAATGGCACTATCAAAAAAAAAAACATAAGAAAATGGGTTTCGTTTTCGTCGCCGGAGAGAAAACGAGGAGAGAGAAAAGAGACTCACCAGAAAAGCAAAAAGCAAGGTCAGATTTTGCAAAATCATTACATTCCAAAAACCCCAAATTACCCCATTAATAAATTCCCTCCAACAATTACTTTTCCAATTCCACCTCACCATTTTGATTGGCTCACAGCCTGCCTCACGGTCTCATTCTACCAACGGAACCTCAACGGAGTGCTCCCATATATATATATATATATATATATATAGAGAAGCGCTCAAATGTGAACCACATCTTACACTAAGAACCTATGAATTCATCTCCACCTTTAGATCATTTGATCTAAAGGTGCACAATCAATCCAAAAAGTGAAAGTTGTTTGTCATTTTGCACTTTTGTCTTTTACCTAAAAGACAAAAGTGCAAAATGCCAAAAAAACACTTTTTGGACAAATCTACACCTTTAGATCTCAAGATCCAAGGGTGCAAGATGGTTCATATGTTCTTAGTGTAAGAGGAGTTCACATTTGAGCGCACCCCTATATATATATATATATAGGGGGGCGTTCAATTGAGGACATGTCTTATGGTGAGGGTGTAGGGACTAATCTTGGCCATTGGATGAGGTTCATCCAATGATCCACAAGCTGCCACGTGTCACATGTGGTAGTGGGTTTTACTATTTGCTTTTTGGTAGTGGGATTTTACTATTTGCTTTATTGGATTTTGGGTACTTGGACACGTGGCGCACCCACAAAGCACGGGGGGTTAGATGGATGATGATCTAATGGATGAGATTTGTCCCTACGTCCTTACCAAATTTGGGTGTCCTCATTTGAACACTCCTCTATATATATATATATAGAGGAGCGTTCAAATGAGGCAAGCCAAATAAGAATGAGGCAGTGAGGCACGATCTCAACCACACATCTAACCCCCCCGTGCTTTGTGGGCGCGCCACGTGTCCAAATAGTAAACCCACTACCAACAGTAAAAAGCAAAAAGCAAATAGTAAAATCCCACTACCACATCTTTAAATCTCAACCATTAGATCAATATCATCAATGGCCAAGATCATGCCTTACTGCCTCATTCTACCAACCTTGCCTCAACCGAGTGCTCCCCTATATATATATATATATATATAGGGGGGCGTTCAATTGAGGACATGTCTTATGGTGAGGGTGTAGGGACTAATCTGGGCCATTGGATGAGGTTCATCCAATGATCCACAAGCTGCCACGTGTCACATGTGGTAGTGGATTTTACTGTTTGCTTTTTGGTAGTGGGATTTTACTATTTGCTTTATTGGATTTTGGGTACTTGGACACGTGGCGCACCCACAAAGCACGGGGGGTTAGATGGATGATGATCTAATGGATGAGATTTGTCCCTACGTCCTTACCAAATTTGGGTGTCCTCATTTGAACACTCCTCTATATATATATATATATATATATATATATATATATAGGGGCGTTCAATTGAGGACATGTCTTATGGTGAGGGTGTAGGGACTAATCTTGGCCATTGGATGAGGTTCATCCAATGATCCACAAGCTGCCACGTGTCACATGTGGTAGTGGGTTTTACTATTTGCTTTTTGGTAGTGGGATTTTACTATTTGCTTTATTGGATTTTGGGTACTTGGACACGTGGCGCACCCACAAAGCACGGGGGGTTAGATGGATGATGATCTAATGGATGAGATTTGTCCCTACGTCCTTACCAAATTTGGGTGTCCTCATTTGAACACTCCTCTATAGGGGGGCGTTCAATTGAGGACATGTCTTATGGTGAGGGTGTAGGGACTAATCTTGGCCATTGGATGAGGTTCATCCAATGATCCACAAGCTGCCACGTGTCACATGTGGTAGTGGGTTTTACTATTTGCTTTTTGGTAGTGGGATTTTACTATTTGCTTTATTGGATTTTGGGTACTTGGACACGTGGCGCACCCACAAAGCACGGGGGTTAGATGGATGATGATCTAATGGATGAGATTTGTCCCTACGTCCTTACCAAATTTGGGTGTCCTCATTTGAACACTCCTCCTCATCTATATATATATTTATATATAGGAACGTTCAAATGAGGCAGCCAAAATAAGAATGAGGGAGTGAGGCAGCATTTCAACCACTCATTCATACACCTCATCTTCATCCATCCAATTAAAACTTGACACCTGCCCCACTACTCAAACATTTGTTTATTACTTTTCTAAAAGCAAATTCATTATTAATTCAATTTAGAAGGGCAGTTTGGGGTTTTACATTTTTCACACAGCTGACATATTTTGACAAATTTGGTATTTCTCTCTCATGTTCTAAATGAAACGAAACCCAGACATGGAAATCCAGATCTGCACCGATTTGGATTTCGTTAGTTCGTTTTTTGCTCGCAGAGGTTCGCTGTTGCTTTGGATTCATTCGATGATTCCAGGTTGGTGCTCAATTCATCACTTCACTGTTCGCGGTCGGCGGAAGAAGAGGCAGCCCGAAGGAGACGCAGAAGGTATCGATGCTGGCTTTGGTGAAGCATCGAACCAAGGAGGTCGAGCATTTCGGATGCTGATAGCTCACTACCAGACGCAGGTAATTTTGCTAGGTAGTTTCCACTGTGATGGGGGATTCTAATTGTGTATGACTGATTGAGATTGGGGTTCTGATTTTGTGAATTTTGATGTTTCATGATGTGTAATTATGATTAGGGTTTTAGGGCGAGCTCCACAAGGCAGTTTGCAAAAGGGGTTTGTGAAAGAAGGGTTTGATTTTTAGAAATTTTCAGACTTTATTTGAAGCTAATGAACAGAAAATTTTCTGTATTGTGAGATGAGATAAATATGGGTGGAAATTTTTTTATTATTTGTGGCTTATTAACCTGTGACTCCTTTTTTTATGTGCCCTAGCTTATGAAATTATGTTTCTATTAAGTTTGTTGTTATTAGTCAGCATAACATGATACAATATGGATCTTAATTTGTAATTTAGCTCTTGTGAATTGTGATATCCTTGATTTCTAAGTGTTATGCTCATAGACTGTCTTGTTGATTTCAGACTGTCTACTTTGTTTAAAGGGTTTGAGTTTTAATGTTTATTGATCTTTTTGAAATGCTTTGAAGTTGAAAAATACTCGGTTTTTGAAAATGGAAGCTGCTAGGTCTCTTTGCTTGAATCTGGTACTTTGAATTCGTTGATTGTAATTGATGGAGGTCGGAGTTGAGTTTGGGAAGTGGATGTGGATGTGATACTTTGAATCTGGTACTAGAACCTCGGCTTGAGGCGGCTGGCGACAGGAGGAGGCGCGGACGTGTGGAGGATAATCTGGCCGCACGAATCCTTGGAATGCGACGATGACGGCTGTGAGGATTTTGCTTCGTTCTTGTGAAGTTTTGTCCAGGTTAGATTAAAAATTGTTTCAAGCAGTTGGATTTAGTCTGTGTAAGATACTCTACAGTCTTTGATACTACTAATTGACGATTTGTTTTATACTGTTGTGGGTGCCGGATTTGCATATTAAGCTTCATAACGGTATTGTTGGTTTTGCATTCATGTCTTGCAAGAATTGTATTTTAGATGATTTTTATTTTGTTTATCTCAATTTTTTTTTATGAAGATATGGATTACTTTCCATGTCAATCATCCTACTGATCATATATGTCACCTGACTGTACAGGGGAAAATCAAACAATTGAATGGGCAATGCGACTACGAGTTGCTTTGTATCTTGCCGAGGCCTTAGATTACTTCAAATTTATGTGAAGTTCTTTCCATGAGGTGGTTTAAATTTTCAGGTTGGGTTAAAGAGGGAGTTGAGAAGTGGAGCGAAGGTTGTATACATGATTTTTGACTGTTGGATTGAGTTGTCATAATGGTTGAGGTGTGATACTTATTTTCTGTTTAATCTAGCATTATGCTTTTTATGGGTTTTTGGTAAGTAAGCTGGCTTGGTTAGTCACTGCAATCCACTTCTTTTTTCTATTGGACATGTTATTGTGTCATTTAGGTCTATATTTGGTATGTCATTAACCACCTTACCATTTCTCATTTTGGCCAGCAAGTTTGACATTGCATCCACATGCTACATTTTTTATGTCATTGTGTCTGGTATATTGAACATTCATTTATCATTTAGCTTTCAACTTGCAGGACTAGCTAAAAATCACGTCAAAGCTACTACGCGAAAACTGTACATACTCGGAGAAAAGTTTTGGATCTCGCATTCTGCTTTGATGCCGATGTTGGTGGCTGCCTTTGACGCTATCTGGATTATCTACCTGCTATATTTGTGTTCTTTTTGTCAATTGAATTAATAGTTAATGTAGATTTCTCTGTATTGTCCTTATTCAAAAGTATTGTACTTAATTGAAAGCATTTGTAATTATGTACATTTTTATTACCGTTTGTATAAGTTTTGTTCCTTTTATTTTATTTTTTTATTCTACTTATGTTCATTTTATCAAATAAGTGGTTGAATGCACGTTCGTGCACGTTCGTTTTTCAATAACATAATTGAATGCACGCTCGTTTACAATCACGAATGCTCCTTGTTTCATATGGTATTACATCCTTGGTTCATATGAAACTTGAATTAAGGGTGTAATCTCATTTGAAACTTGAATTAAGGGTGTAACGGCATATGAAACTTGAATTAAGGGTGTAATGACTTAATAAATAAAGGTGTAATGTCATGTGAAATAAGGAAATAAATTGATATGTCATTACCCCCTTCTTGATAACACATTAACATTCGTTTCAAAATTTGTGTCATTACACCCTTATTTCATATGCTATTATACCGTTGTTTCATATGTCATTACCCCAAATTAGGGCATTACCCCCTTATTTCATATGTCATTACCCCCTTATTTCATAAGTCATTACCCCCTTGTTTCATATGTCATTACCCCCTTGTTTCTCCATTACACCGTTATTTCATATGTCATTACACCGTTATTTCATATGTCATTACCCTCTTATTTCATAAGTCATTACCCCCTTGTTTCATATGTCATTACCCCTTTATTTCATAAGTCATTACCCCCTTGTTTCTCCATTACACCGTTATTTCATATGTCATTACCCCTTATTTCATAAGTCATTACCCCCTTGTTTCATATGTCTTTACCCCTTTGTTTGTCCATTACGCCGTTATTTCATATGTCATTACCCCCTTATTTCATAAGTCATTACCCTCTTGTTTCATATGTCATTACCCCCTTTCAAAATTTGTGTCATTACACCCTTATTTCATATGCTATTATACCCTTGTTTCATATGCCATTACCCCAAATTAGGCATTACCCCCTTATTTCATGAGTCATTACACCGTTATTTCATATGTCATTACCCCCTTATTTCATAAGTCATTACCCCCTTGTTTCTCCATTACACCATTACTTCATATGTCATTACCCCCTTATTTCATAAGTCATTACCCCCTAAGTCATTACCCCCTTATTTCATAAGTCATTACCTCTTTGTTAAAATAATACATAAGTCATTACCTCCTTGTTTCTCCATTACACCATTATTTCATATGTCATTACCCCCTTGTTTCATAAGTCATTACCCCCTTGTTTCATAAGTCGTTACCCCTTTGTTAAAATAATACATAAGTCATTACCTACTTGTTTCTCCATTACACCGTTATTTCATATGTCATTACCCCATATTTCATAAGTCATTGCCCCATTGTTTCATAAGTCATTACCCCTTTATTTAATAAGTCATTACCCCCTTGTTACAATAATACATAAGTCATTAAAGTGTCACTTTCCTCCTAGCTATGCATCACTTTCACTCCACAACATCAATCCCTTGATAGTCGATTCTATAGCATAATAGCATATTGTTATTGATTTCATAAAAAAACATATTGTAAACTTAACATAAATCATTCATAAATGAATGAAATTACAAATGACATATAATTAGTACAAGTTTTGACACAAACAATGCTGCACACTTAAAAACACTACAAGTACCATTGCAGACATGTTTTGACAAAATACAAGCCAATTTAAACTACAAAGGACTGCTGTTGAACCACCATTATCAACTAAAAATGGTACAAGAAAGCTAAGGCCAATAAGAAGTAATATGCCAATTGCCAGCAGCCTTCTCAGCTTCGCAAGCAGCAGATGCATTTCCTATTATGAGAAAAATGGTCTTTTCTGCTAACATCTCCCATACATTAGCCATCAGTCAATTTCTTGACCTCTTTTTTCTCATCTTCTAACATTGAAGTCTTCGCAACTAATCTGCTCATCAGTGGAAACATGAACTAAATGAGTTCAGAAAATCAAATCAAGCACCTTTATCTGAATTGGCTTCCTTATATGTTTTTCGAAACTCATCCATGAAACATAAAATCAAAGCAACCTAGTAAGCACTATCCCTTGATTTCATTGAGGCATTTCATCAAGCACCTCACCCTAGGTTGCACCGATACTCCAAAATAGTCACGTACCTGTATCGTATCCGTGTCCGACACACGACACGCTTGGGATACACGGATTCTTCGTATCCGTTCAAAAAAACGTATCTCAATTTTTGGATACATGTATTTACCGTATCCAAAAAATGTAGCCCAAAAAAAATTCAAATAGACCCATAATTTTAACTAAATCAGCCCAAAAAATTCAATAGACCCATGCTTGAAGAATATATTTTGTTAATTCGGATGAAGTTTGAGACTTTTACTACTGACTTATTTTTTTAAACATGTTTATTTAATTTATATGCTTGAACTTTTTGTTTAACTAGTTAAACTAGGGAGTTTTATAAACTAAATTATTTGTTTGTGCATAATTTTTTATATAATTTACAAAAATGGTATAACTCTATAAATATATATATATTTTTATATAAAATAACAAACGTATCCGAAACGTATCGTATCCTGCTTTTTCTAAAAAAATCGTATCCCCGTATCGTATCCGTATCCCGTGTCCGTGCAACCTAGACCTCACCTACACACAGATTTTTTTTTATCAAAACATGAACTTCTTATCATTCTCAGGACAGTCACTGAATTTTCAAAAACCTCAAATATGACTCCCTCACCCGCATCTCCACTTCTGAACACCCAAAACCCAACTGGAATCCACACGATAGTCGCCCCAAACCCAATCATTAAACGACATCACCACTAGCATCAATATATACCAAAGTGCCAATTCAAAACATTGGTCAAAATCTACATCACATTGTTCATCCACTCCAGTAAATCCATCAAAATACAAACAGAACCTAAAATCTAGCAAAACATCACACATGTTCGTGCAAAACACAAACTTTGATCAAACTCAACCAGCAAAATCACATTGTTCATCCACTGCAGCATTAAAAAAAATACAAAAAAGGCGTTGCTAGCAGATTCAAACAACAGCAAAACAAATACGGGAACCTGATGTTTTAGATGCACAAATCAAAAACGTGGAGATGATACTGGGTTTCGGCCGGAGACTTCGGAATCGACGGAATCGATCCACTGCAATACCTAAATCTGCAGATCCACTGCAATACCCACTCAATCGATCCGTCGCAAAACATGATGGAAACGCCGAAGAGGATGACGCTGATGGAGAAGAGAAACCAGCTATTTGGGAGACGCGGAAGCGCCGACAAGATTCCATGGAAAACGGCGAGGGTTTTGAGGATACAAAAATCGTTTTCGTCGCCGGAGAGAAGAAACGGCGGACAGAATCTGGAATTTGCAAAATCTGTATCTCAAAATCTGAAGAAAATGGGTTTCGTTTTCGTCGACAGAGAGAAGAAAAATGGGTTTCCAAATATGGGAATGGACGGGAAGAGAGATGAATTGTTTCAAAATCATTACATTCCAAAATCCCCAAATTACTCCTTAATAAATTCCCACCAACAAATACTTTTTCAATTCCACCTCACCAAAATAATTGGTCCACGTTGTACCTCACTGCCTCATTCTTATAACTCTGCCTCAACCGAGTGCTCCTCTATATATATATATATAGAGGAGCGTTCAAATGAGGCAGTGAACAGTAAAGTGAGACACGTGAGGCACGATCTCAACCACACATCTAACCCCCGTGCATTGTGGGCGCGCCACGTGGTAAATAGTAAAACTCACTAACTTTTGAAAAGTCAACAATTGCGGCTGTGCCACGTGGCTTCGCCACGTGCGTCCGATCAACTCCACAGACGGCCGAGATCGTGCCTCACTGCCTCATTCTTATACCCCTGCCTCAACCCAACGCAGTGTGTTATAAGAATGAGGCAGTGAGGCACACCGTGGACCATTTATTTTGGTGAGGTGGAATTGGAAAAGTAATTGTTGGTGGAAATTTATGAAGGGGTAATTTGGGGATTTTGTATATTGAGGGGTTATTGCCTCGTTTGCCCCTCTTTCAAACTCATATAATCCGTTTGCCCCCTTTCAAACTCAAATAACCGGATTGCCCCTTTTTATTACAATTCCGGCTTTTCCTAAACCGGTATTATCAATTTTGCACATTCTCGGTTTATTAGTAACCGGTAATAATATTTTCGGTTTTTTGAAAAATTTGATTAAACACCCATGTTCGATCATTATTTTTATGAGCTTAACCTTTGAATTTCATTTTTGAGTAAACATGAAAGTTATAGAACATTCAATTAGCTTTCTAACCATATAAAGAACATCTTAAACGGACACTGGATGACGCCTCTATAAGCTTCCGAATGTTAGCTCGGACCCCCTCGGTTTCGGCTAATTTCGATCGATCGAAATTTGCCGAAACCAAGGGGGTCCGAGCTAACATTCGGAAGCTCATAGAGGCGTCATCTGATGTCCGTTTAAGATGTTCTTTATATGTTTAGAAAGCTAATTGAATTTTCTATAACTTTCATGTTTACTCGAAAATGAAATTCAAAGGTTAAGCTGATAAAAATAGTGACCAAAGATGGATGATCGATTTCAAAAAACCGAGAATATTATTACCGGTTACTAATAAACCGAGAATGTGCAAAATTGATATTATCGGTTACTAATAAATCGAGAATAGCCAAAAATGATAATACCGATTTAGGAAAAGTCGGGATTGTAATAAAAAGGGGCAATCCAGTTATTTGAGTTTGAAAGGGGGCAAACGGGTTATATGAGTTTGAAAGAGGGGCAAACGAGGCAATAACCCTATATTGAGATAGATGATAACTTTTCTCTCTCCTGACCCGATTTCTCTCTCCTCGTTTTCTCTCCGGCGACGAAAACGAAACCCATTTTCTTCTGATTTTGAAACCCAGATTTTGCAAATTCCAGATTCTGTCCGCCGTTTCTTCTCTCCGGCGACGAAAACAATTTTTGTTGGATTCGGAAGTGCAATCCGCGACTCTGTCGTCCTTTCCTTTTCGGACGCGCTCCGTTTCTGTTGGATTCGGATCGACCGTGTTGCTCGCTAATCATTCAGATAGGGTTTGTGAATAGTCTGAGAGATGAGCGTGGGGGATTGGGAAGGTGGTGGCGTTAGTGAAAGTCAATCGAATGATTTTTACCTGATTTGGGTAACAGAGATGAAGATTGAAGTTTTAGATTCGGAAGCATCATGGATCTGACCCCGAAGCTCGAACTACAGCCGGAGCAATTCGTTGATTTCCAGAGAAAGTAAAACGAGGAGCTCAGTACTGGTAGTGATTTAAGTTTCTTCTTTTCACTCGATGCAATTTTTCAGTGTTTTTATATCTTCTATTTACTTGGTTGTCTTCTCTAAGGTGTTTGTTGCCATTTTTATCAAAATTTTGAGTGCGTAAATATGTTGATTCATTTGGGATTTCAGATTTTCAGGGCTGGCTTTAATTTGAGTGCGAGTAAAATGACTGGATGATAGTGGAGATTGGGATGGAAACGATCATTGCTTGATTGGTTAAGAAGAGCTCAAGCCGATTCCACATGCCAAGAGCGATGATTACATTGTTGATACAATTCCATTTCATGTAATAGGTACTGAATTAAGGAAGTGAATTTTGTTTTGTAATGTTATCAATGTTATGTGGGCATTTGGATGGTGAAGTTTAAATTTAGTTTGATGGTTTAATGAGTTGTTGAAGGTAGTATTGATACTTTTGGGTGTTGATGAATGATGCAGCTTAAACCGACTGTGTATCCGAAGCTGCATGCGTTGCCGTGGGAGTGGACGCTGGTGGAGGCGGCAGCAGTGGAAGATGAGGCGGCAGAGGAGGTGGTGGCATTGGAGAGTTGAGGAGCTGAGTTTGATAAGTTTCGTCTGCTTTGCTTTGTGATGTTTTTATTGTTGTTTGACTTTCTGCTGGTATTGATTTCCATCGAGTGGTGATTTGGTGGATTATGGTGTTGTCTTTTTGGTATGGATATTGGGCTACCCTGCACTTGAGTTTGATATGCAATGAGAGTGGATTTTGTTTTGGATTTTAGGGAAGTGAATTAAGTTTTGTAATGTTATCAATATTTGGGGCTTCCTATCTGTTTTAGCAAGATCAAAATAAAACTGTTCTGCTTTATTAAAAACAGGAAATGGAAGAAGATTAATGTCTGGGAGGAGAGATGGTAACTTTCAGTTTTACGCTTTAATTTGTGCGTTAGAGTTTGAAGGATTGGCAGAATCGCAATACTCGCCGTTATGATGGTTTCTAAAATTATTAGTGGTCTGATCGTGCGATGTTGATTTGGTATGCAGGTCGGAGTCCATGGGACACTATTGGAAGATA
This sequence comes from Rhodiola chrysanthemifolia, assembly GCA_033675395.1. Lineage (NCBI taxonomy): Eukaryota > Viridiplantae > Streptophyta > Magnoliopsida > Saxifragales > Crassulaceae > Rhodiola > Rhodiola chrysanthemifolia. Next base: position 42,445,477 of record CM066207.1, read on the forward strand.
TGGCATGAGGAACTTCATGCTGGATAAAAAGTCGGAAACCTTAATGAGCATTGGCAATGATGGAGCATCTGCTGCTTGCGGAGCTGAGAAGGCTGCTGGCAATTGGCATATTACTTCTTATTGGCATTAGCTTTCTTGTACCATTTTTAGTTGATAATGGTGGTTCAACAGCAGTCCTTTGTGGTTTAAATTGGCTTGTATTTTGTCAAAACATGTCTGCAGTGGTACTTGTAGTGTTTTTATGTGTGCAGCATTGTCTGTGTCAAAACTTGTACTAATTATATGTCATTTGTAATTTCATTCATTTATGAATGATTTATGTTAAGTTTACAATATGTTTTTTTATGAAATCAATAACAATATGCTTATTATGCTATAGAATCGACTATCAAGGGATTGATGTTGTGGAGTGAAAGTGATGCATAGCTAGGAGGAAAGTGACACTTTAATGACTTATGTATTATTTTAACAATGGGGTAATGACTTATGAAACAAGGGGGTAATGACTTATGAAACAAGGGGGTAATGGAGAAACAAGGAGGTAATGACTTATGTATTATTTTAACAAAGGGGTAACGACTTATGAAACAAGGGGGTAATGACTTATGAAATAAGGGGTAATGACATATGAAATAACGGTGTAATGGAGAAATAAGGAGGTAATGACTTATGTATTATTTTAACAAAGGGGTGACGACTTATGAAACAAGGGGGTAATGACTTATGAAACAAGGGGTAAGGACTTATGAAATAAGGGGATGATGACATATGAAATAACGGTGTAATGGAGAAACAAGGGGGTAATGACTTATGTATTATTTTAATAAAGGGGTAATGACTTATGAAACAAGGGGGTAATGACTTACGAAACAAGGGGGTAATGACTTAAGAAACAAGGGGGTAATGACTTATGAAATAAGGGGGTAATGACATATGAAATAACGGTGTAATAGAGAAACAAGGGGGTAAAGACTTATGAAACAAGGGGTTAATGACTTATGAAATAAAGGGGTAATGACATATGAAATAACGGTGTAATGGAGAAGCAAGGGGGTAATGACTTATGAAACAAGGGGTAATGACTTATGAAACAAGGGGGTAATGACTTATGAAATAAGGGGGTAATGACATATGAAATAACGGTGTAATGGAGAAACAAGGGGGTAATGACTTATGTATTATTTTAACAAGGGGGTAATGACTTATGAAACAAGGGGTAATGACATATGAAATAAGGGGGTAATGACTTATGAAATTAGGGGGTAATGCCTTATGAAATAAGGGGGTAATGACTTATGAAATTAGGGGGTGATGACTTATGAAATAAGGGGGTAATGACTTATGAAATAAGAGGGTAATGGAGAAACGAGGGGGTAATGACTTATGAAACAATGGGGTAATGACTTATCAAATAAGGGGGTAGTGACATATGAAATAACGGTGTAATGACTCATGAAATAAGGGGGTAATGCCCTAATTTGGAGTAATGGCATATGAAACAAGGGTATAATAGCATATGAAATAAGGATGTAATGGCACAAATTTTGAAACGAATGTTAATGTGTTATCAAGAAGGGGGTAATAACAGATTTCACATGACATTACACCCTTATTTATTAATTCATTACACCCTTAATTCAAGTTTCATATGCCGTTACACCCTTAATTCAAGTTTCAAATGACATTACACCCTTAATTCAAGTTTCATATGAACCAAGGGTGTAATACCATATGAGACAAGGGGCATTCATGATTGTAAACGAGCGTGCATTCAATTATGTTATTGAAAAACGAACGTGCACGAACGCGCACGAACATGCATTCAACCACTTATTTGATAAAATGAACATAAGTAGAATAAAAAATAAAATACACATCCTGCAATTTTATGCAGTGTGGACGCTGCCCAACACATTTCTACACAATCATCCAATAACACCTTAACATATATACAAACACTTTCTTCTTCTCCATCTCCTTTCTTGACCTTTACTTCAATTCCCATGCCAAGTCTAATATGATCTTGTATATATGAATAAGTTGCAGGTTTCGGTCCCTTTCAAATCCCTTGCTGCTTTTTTGCCATCTGTTGATGAAAATTGAAAATCATTATTCAATTGTCAAGCACAAGGCTCAAACCTTTATCTATCAATTGAAAACAAAACTCCTAACAAATCCTCACATGTCACAACTCATTATGCTGTCTAAACTGGCATTAAGCAAATCCCCACATGTCACAAATCAATTCAATTTTGATTCACTATTCAACAAAATCGATAACACAACTATGAAACAAGCCTTAACAAGTTAACAAAACTATCCGAAATGAAGCTATGAAACCAAACTACCAGAAACAAGGCCAAGCTTGTAATGCCTCAGAGTATCATCTTCTGATCAACTAAGCCATGCTCCAAGATTGTAATGCTGGCACAACTAAACCATGCACCAACATAATTGAAAGAAACTAGCTACAAAACCAATCTTAAAAAAAATACACATAATGCTGAGCTTCAGAGCTCAAGTCTCCAAACATGATGCTCAAAGCCCCAAATATGACTGGAAACACGTATACAAGATACCAACGAAGATGCATTTACGAAACGAATATGCAGTATATTTGACTAACCAAATAGAAGTGACTAAACGATCCAACTCGAATACATTCTCAGATTGCTAGCACCAACCAATATGCCTCACACCAATCATATCTATATCCACATGAACCCAAATTCAAAAAACCTAGAAAAAAGCTATCATAATCCATCATTTAGAAAACCCAGATCACAATATCAATAAACACAATTTGGTGGGCAGAGTAGTTTTGGTGGGCAGAACACAATTTGACACCAAAATCAAAACCAACACGATGTCTTATAGACAACTAACCAACAAACCATATTGACTACCAAAACTAATAACCAAACAAAATCGTCAAATAATATGAAAAATGGGCATACACGGACGAGGAACCAAAATTGCCTCATGCTCTTGATTTCGCCTCATCCTTTGCAAAAAGCTTTTGTCCTCTATTTTGCTTACCCAACATTGTCTCATGCTCTTGATTTCGCCTTTTAATAAAGTCCTTTAAAACAGCAATAGATAATTCACTGGGGAAATTAAATCACTCACCATCAGTACACTTGAACAATGAAAAGACAAATCTTTTCAACTATGCTGGTTTTTTTTAAATTATCATATGTTGTGTAATTCACTTAACTATGCCAAACATATAAAGCCTCTTATGACACAAATTAACTATGCTGAGTAAACTGGTGTGAAGCAACACAACTTACTATAGCCTGGAAATTAATAAGATAATTCCAGCAACACAACATACACTTATACACAAGGAAGTTCCAGCAAACATCATTCATCAATTGCCGACCAGTACTTGGGCTTAAATAAGTCATTGAATTCCTAATTCTGCTTTAACCTAAGAAGAAAGCTTTAGACCCCTTTTTATGCTTGTTTATGTTATAGCTAACGTCCTTCTCTTGCAAAACTCGAATGTATTTGGAAACAATTCATGGCATGATTAACCTATTAGACCTTCTCTTTTTTTTAAAGTCCTTGAAGGAACTAAAATCAATCATCAATTGACGACCAGTACTCATCAAACATCAATCATCAATTCATCAATCGAAGCAATCAAGCAAAACCATTACAAAAACACAAAATACACTGATACACAACGCAAGTATCGTCAGTTCGTCACTTACCTCCAGGCTCCAACTCCTTCAATCATTCGACATTCGAGCTCTGCGCAACTGCGCCTCTGCCGGATTCTGGAAGACTGGAAGTCGGACGTCGCTGCCTCTGTCGGAATCTGGAAGATTGGGATGGCGCTCGCTCGCACGGTCGCACTCGGATCTCGGAAGTCGGACGCCGCTGCATCGCTACGCCGCTGTCTCAAACCTCCTCGCCGGCATTGAAATCGCGAGAGAAAGCTTTAACTCGATATAGATCTGAATCTCGGTGATTCTGGGTTTCAATTATGAGAGAGAAAAAAAGTCGGACGTAATTACAGATGAGAGATGATGATATACAGGTGAATGTGATGTGTTTATTCGTCCAAAGACTAAAATGCCCTCAATTTGTAATAAAGTTGCTTTTCGAAAATAAGAAATAAAGTTTGAGTAGTGGGGCAGGTGTCATGTTTTCATTGGATGCTTGAAAATGATGTGTATGAATGAGTGGGTGAGATGTTGCCTCACTGCTTCATTCTTATTTTAGCTGCCTCATTTGAACGCTCCTCATATATATATATATATAGGGAGCACTCGGTTGAGGCATGGTTGTAAGAATGAGGCAGTGAGGCACGATCTGGGCCACTCATTGTGACACGTGGCGCAGCCACGTTCACAGCCGCAATTGTTGACTTTTCAAAAGTTAGTGGGGTTTACTATTTGAGACACGTGGCGCGCCACAAATGCACGGGGGGTTAGATGTGTGGTTGAGATCGTGCCTCACTTTACTGTTCACTGCTTCATTTGAACGCTCCTCTATATAGGGGCGCGCTCAAGTGTTACACCCCACTAATGTGTTATGTGTTATGTGATTTTGAGCCACACATCAAGTTTCATCCTATGCTCCATATCAAGCCACGTGACTGCCTATGTGGCTGGTGAGTCAGCCAAATGTTTGCTTGAGGGGCAATTGCGTCTTTGTTCATTTTACCTCTCCCCAGGCTGTCAGACTCTCTCTCCCTACATTTCACGTGCCTAACTCTCTCTCTCCAACTCCAACTCCAACTCCAGATCGATAGTGTGCGACTGAGCTTTGGGTTTCGATGTTGCTGAGTGGAACGGAAGATGCTGCTGAGCGAGGTGGAAGATGCTGCTGGGGTTTGGGCTTCGCATCCATCGCTGAAAATTAGGGTTACGAGAGTGAGGCGACCGTGGTGGCTGGGCGGAATCGGTGCTGGGATTCTTTTGTCTGCGGTCGGATGCGACGTGGACGCTGGGATTTGTCTGATGGTTTGGCTATCGGCTAGGTTTTGGGTTTTCAAAAATGACGATCAGGTGAGGAAGTCGATTTTTGGGTTTTTTTTTTCAAATAACGTGACTGTCCAGAAATTATTGTGTGTTTGTTCTGGATAGTAATACCAGTTTGAAAATGTTGTGTGCATATGGAAAAGGTGGTGTTCGAAAGTCAGATTGTGTGGTATCTAGAGCTTCTTAGAGGTGCAAGCTGAGATTGAAAGGGTGGAGAAAGTGTCAGTTGGGGTTCAGGGGATATGGAGGAGGTGCAAGGTGGGTCTGAGGTGAGGCGTGAAGTGTAATAAGTTTTTTGTTTCCTGGTCAGGGATGCATATGTAGGCTGACACATCTCTATGGATTGTTGAGTAATTCTTTTACTAGTGAAATACCTCTAACTGAGTGCATAATGCAAAAAAAAAAAGGAATATGTTGTTGTCTTCTTTAAATTGAATTTAAAAAGATTAGGCAGTCGAAAAGAGGGACATTAGTTTGTGGTTTGTACTCTTCAACCTGAGTTTTGAACTCCAGTAGCAGTACCTAAGCTTAGACCTTCTTGGGTGGTCACACTTTAAGGGACTTAGTTATGAGTGGTCTCAGATTTAATGTATCACACTATCTATTGATGTTGTGAAAGCCATAGCTTTCATGAGGTATGCTATATGTATGTTCTAGCTAAGGAACGTAAGTGAGTGATTAAATTAAATTGAAGCTTTTGTGGTGCAGGGTGAGGATGCTTATGTTGGCCTAAGAGTTGCGACGTGCTTGACAGTTTTGGCTCTTATTATATTCGCAGCCTCATGAGTTCTTAGTAAAGCCCAAAGGTGATTTTCATCCATGGTCTGTTTGTGTTCATATTCATCCATCATTATTTACTGCAAAAAATATAACACGTCTTGATGTTTTTCTTTGAACTGCATTTAGGCAGTGGATATAGAAAAAGATTATGCAATCTAAAAGAGGGAAATTAATTTGTGTTGTATCTTTGCTGAATGTCCTGTATAGTTTGTACCCTTAAACCTGAGTATTGAACTTCAGTAGCTGCAGTTAGGCTTAGACCTATTTTTGTGGTCATACTTTGAGGAACTGGATTGCGTGTGCTCTCTGAGGAATACATGCTTGCATTTTATCTCAACAATGATAATTTAATGTATCACAGCTAGGGAACATAAGTGAGCGTTTGAATTATATTGAAGCTTTTGTGGTGCAAGGTGAGGATGGGATTGAGGTTGGGTTGCATATTTAACGACTGTTCTTATATGTTGTCTGAATGGTGCATTTCCTATAATGCATGTATTGTTGTTTTCGTTGAAGAAAAGTAGTATTTGCATTCTATTCATGTTCAGATTAGCTTAGTACTGCTACACGGAATTCATTCTCTTACAAAGTTATTTGAGCTGATGTTAAATTACTTGGTCCGTGCTTTGTTTTCAGGTGTATAATAAAAGTGCTTTGAGATGGAACTTTTTAGAGTTAATGGAATAGAAGGAAAGCTTGAGGCTTGAAGTTGAGTAAAAGACTGAGGTGCATCATATGAGAATCAGAAGCACGAACTAGAGAATGACGATGGAGAGGCGATATCTAATTTGAATATGAAAAACTTAGCTACATAATCTTTTTCATACATTCGAATTTGTATGTAATTCAATTCTATTTCAGTGTGTAGTGTTGGTACATTCGCACAATGTAAAACAATTTGTTGTTTGTCTCAGACTACCCTTTCTTATGTGTCATAAGTGTAGATGGTACATTCGCACGGAAAGTGGAATAATTTTTAAGTGCAAACTAAAATGGAAGATGATATAATTTTAAGTGCAAACTAAGGCAGAAGATGATATGTTTCCAGACTGCACTTTCACAATAGCAACACAAAGTTCCAGACTGCACTTTCTCAACAGAAACATTGGGTTCCAGACTGCATCACTCACCATCATGAGCAACTCCAGACTGCACTTTCTCAACAGCAACATTGGGTTCCAGACTGCACTGCCTCAATATCAAAAGCAACTCCAGACTGCACTTTCAGAACAACATCACTCATTTTCCAGACTGCACTTTTACAAGAGCAACACTCAGTTCCAGACTGCACTTATCCCAACAGAAACATTGGGTTTCAGACTGCACTCACGCAACATCGTTAGCAACTCCAGACTGCACTTTCTCAACGGCAACATTGGGTTCCAGACTGCACTCCCTCAACATAAGTATCAACTCCAGACTGCACTTCACCACCAGCAACATTGGGTTCCAGACTGCACTGCCTCAATATCATAAGCAACTCCAGACTGCACTTTCAGAACAGCATTAAACATTTCTAGACTGCACTTTCACAATAGCAACACAAAGTTCCAGACTGCACTGTCTAAACAGAAACATTGGGTTCCAGACTGCACTCACTCAACATCATTAGCAACTCCAGACTGCACTTTCTCAACAGCAACATTGGGTTCCAGACTGCACTGCCTCAATATCAAAAGCAACTTCAGACTGCACTTTCAGAACAGCATCACTCATTTTCCAGACTGCACTTTCGCAAGAGCAACACTCAGTTCCAGACTGCACTTTCTCAACAGAAACATTGGGTTCCAGACTGCACTCACGCAACATCGTTAGCAACTCCAGACTGCACTTTCTTAACACCAACATTCGGTTCCATACTGCACTCCCTCAACATTAGTAGCAACTCCAGACTGCACTCCCCAGACAGCATATTCAGTGGCAGACTGCACTCAGTCTGGACAACATTTCTAGTTCCAGACTGCACTCCCCAGACAGCATATTCAGTGGCAGACTGCACTCAGTCTGGACAACATTTCTAGTTCCAGACTGCACTCCCTCAACATCATTAGCAGCTCCAGACTGCACTCCCTCAACAACAGTATCAGTTCCAGACTGCACTCCTTCAACAACATGTTCAGTTCCAGACTGCACTTCCTCAACAGCAAAATTCAGTTCCACACTGCACTCCCTCAACAAAAATTGTAAGGGCAGAACAAAATAGGCGTGACCATTGAAAGTGCAATCTGAAGATGTTTTGGATAGTAAAAGTAAGTGCAATCTGAATATGAAACAAAATATTAGCAAATACAAACTAAGTACATTGTTTCATATGGTAGCTTATACAGTTACATAATACATTCTCCCCATCAAAAAAAGTTACATATTACATTCTACATTTTCATTGTGCACAAGTACAATTGACTCGCTCTGTCTAAAAGTGATCATTAGGGATACTACTGGCCTAACAAAAAGCTTGGCATGGGAGTGCACATTGGACTCGAACGAGAGGGGACTTTGAAGCGTAAAAAGTGCAATAGTCAATTAATGAAATGGCATAATATTTCTTATTTATACAAACTTGTAAAACAAGTGCATTTTTCCGATTGATACAAATCCAAAGAGCTCACTGTTCTCTTACGTATTCAAAAAAATGCAAATAAAATGGGATTTTGGCAGGATATCAATAGGTCCTCTGAGGAGTGCACATAGTTTATAGTCATCAACATCCATCGTTTTCATCAGAGTTGTCGACATGCATCTCATCATTACCATCATCATATAGGTCCTGCTTTTCCTGCAAACAAAGCAAAAAAAATACAACAGTTAAGATATAGGTCCTCCTTATCAGCAAGGATAAACTCTACACTAGACCAGTAAATTTGCATAAGGCATTCAACCTCAACCCCATATTCAGTGATCAGTGGTCTGCTACCACCATTCCTCACACAACTCCATTAATTCCAATCATAAACCCTTCTTCATATAGCATACTTATGTATCAAAATTCTAGCTACTTAGTACTGAACATGATATCAAACTAGGAACCTCCAATACAGAACAACAAGCTTCCATCTCCAATTTAAAATGGTTAACAGATAAAATCTCTCTACTAAGTTATGGAACTTAAGCTCCAAATTCACAAACGAAATAACATGAGCAGCAAAAAACACAGCTCAGAAGAGTACCTTACTATGCACCAAAATGTTAAACACACTACATAGATCCTAGCATCTTTTCAACATCAACAACTAAATCTACTCCACGCAATTCATATTGTCCTCAAACGACTTTCCTTTAAGCTGATGCTGAGCAGCCACGGCCACAACTTCGTATTCAAGCTTTCACCTTCAAGAGACGAGATGAATGAGTGACGTAGACATACACCATTCATACCATCATCTTCGCTCTCAGTTTTTGTGTCATTCTCATCTTCACTTAAGTGAAACACCTTTGACTTAATATTTGCCATTTCTTCATCGCAATATTTAGCCATTTGCATAAGAATAGCACAATTTTTAAGTAGTAGCAGCATTGCAAGATAAAAAAAAATTCAACTTCAATCCACAAATCTGACTAATATCATTAATCAATTTTAGCAAACTAGCCATTAATTCTTGATGGTGCTTCGCAACCCATCAACAGAATGTCAACAAATGGCCAGCGCCCACAAAAATTACCTCGACGTGAAGCATATCAACAAGTCTGACCTAAATCCTTAAAACTACAAGTATGACTAATTTCCACAATGCTTCACCCACAAATCAATGCTAAGTCGCTATTTTCCATAACCCTCAACTCAAAAAAAAATTCGAATTACCTTCAAAAGCGTTGATAATATATCCGAATCGATCCCGGGAGGCAGTCACTCCATGCTCCACTCTTATCGCCAGCACCTCCAAACACCTCAGCACCGCCTGCTATCGCCAGCGTCGCCTCAAACGAAATAACATGAGCAACAAAAAACACAGCTCAGAAGAGTACCTTACTATGCACCAAAATGTTAAACACACTACATAGATCCTAGCATCTTTCCAACATCAACAACTAAATCTACTCCACGCAATTCATATTGTCCTCAAACGACTTTCCTTTAATCTGAGCAGCCACAGCCACAACTTCGTATTCAAGCTTTCACCTTCAAGAGACGAGATGAATGAGTGACGTAGACATACACCATTCATTACCATCATCTTCGCTCTCAGTTTTTGTGTCATTCTCATCTTCACTTAAGTGAAACACCTTTGACTTAATATTTAGCCATTTCTTCATCGCAATATTTAGCCATTTGCATAAGAATAGCACAATTTATAAGTACTAGCATTGCAAGATAAAAAAAAATTAACTTCAAAGCAGTGTTACCCGGTTCGCGGTACGGTGGTGCGACCGGCGTTCCGATTCGTCCGTTCCGAATCGGACAGGAAACAACATACAATTCGGCTGCAATCGCGAGCCAATTCGAATACGAAACGAAACTCTGGGGCGAGATGAATCATCGGCAACAATTTTGGACGAGAGGCGGTCGGCGACTCAAATTGATTAGGGTTTGTCGAGAAAGAGATGATGAATAGTAATCATTAATTTTATTTGATCCTCTATGTTTAAACTATTACACTTGAACCCCATATAATGAATTAATGATATTGTTTCTAATTTCTCTATCTCCAAAAGTATCAATATATATCATATATTTCTTTTATAAATAAAAGATATATTTCTGCTAATCAAATCATGACAGCAGAAAAAATCATAATACAAAGCAATTATCTATAGTAACTAAAAGAAATTAAATATTATATATTTTCAAAATTAAATAAAAAATGAACCTATACGCATCGTATCCGAATCACTAGAATTAGCGTTTTCCGTTTTCGTTTTCGTTCCGCGAATTGTGTCGAATTACGAACCGGGTAACATTGCTTCAAAGTCAGTAGTAACAAGCAGCAACACTCCACTACTCCATCAATTCATACAAAATACAAGCAGTGACATCCCACAACTCCACAACATTCCAACTCGTCAAATAAAAACCTAGCAACACTAAAATCATATCCTTCGCACACTTCACCATCCAAACTTTCAACCAGATTGCAATCTATATTTTCAAACCAACTCTAGCAGAACATAACTCTAACAAAATAACACAGACTTAATCCAACTACTTGAATCGATTTAAATCTAACCTAGAGGAAATGCACCAAGCACGACGCCAATCGATCCGTCGTTGAACGGAGTCGATCGCGAAATTCATCTTCACAGCCGTCATCTTCGTCGGGCACGTTCGCGCATCTCCTATCGCCAGCACCGCCAGCGTCCCCTCAAGCCGTCTTTCTAGTCTCTCTCAGCCGCCTCACTCTCGCAACTTAAATTCGACCTTCAGTGTTTCATTCTCGGAAGACGTACTCCGATCCGGCGATTTCTGGCTCAGCTCTTTCTGCATTTCAAATGCTTTGAGTTTGTTCCAGAAGCTGCAGTCGAGATGGTGAAATTGGGTGGAACGGCGGTCGTCGATTGCTGAGTAGATTTAGGAGCTATCATTTGGGTTTCTCTGATGAGAGAGAAAAAGAAACACGCGGATGAGAGAGATGACGAGATTCAACAGGCACAGTGATGGACCCAAATTATACGAATCATAAACACCGTAAAACCCACCAAATGAGACTGTTTGTCTATTTAACTTTTGCTTGTTAGTCCCGATATATTTCTACAGGGTATTTTGGCGCTTAGAGAGAAAACACGCTAAGGAGAGGATTTTATGCTGAAAAGATATTACGAGTCAGTCCGAGGTCACGATCAGACGCTGAATGCAGAAATCACAAGATCCTGACATTGAATTACTCAAAACAAATCCAACGAGGAGCAACCAAAGTCAGACCGGAGCGAAATTGGACTGTTGGTTTTGTGAAAATTGCACAAAACCACACAAACCTCCTCTTTCCTTCTAGAAGGGGCGGCTCCTCCCTCACAACCCCTCTCCTCCACTCTCCTCCCTCCAAGTGGCGGCTCCTCCCTCCTCTCCTCCCAAAGCCGCCGGCGGCTCCTCCACCCCCCCCCATGTGTCACCTCCTCCTTGCTCCTCCCTCCTCCACCCTTGGATGCAAATGCACATGGCCACCATCTCCACCACCCATCTCCTCCTCCCTTGGATTCAAACCAAGTGCCACCATCTCCACCCTCCATCCTCCTCCCCTTTGGCTATAAAAGGAGCTCCTCTCCTCCTCATTTGTATCATCCATACACACTTCATAAATATTTTAGAGAGATAGAGGGCTTAACCCTCTTCTCTTCACTTTCAATAAATATTGTTCTTCATTTTGGAGCTACTTTCTTGCGTGGATCTTGCCTAGGAGCTCCTCTCCTCCGCTTATTGTAAGGTATAAAATTACTTTCAGTATTATTTGTTTTTACTGTAAAGTTATTTTATTATTCGGTACCCTTGTGCAAGGCATTAGTTTGTTTGTATTCCTTGACATGAATACTAGTAGCTAAAAGCTTGTACTCGGTCGCAGGGGTATACTTGTATTATAAATGTTTTAGACTCTACTCTTAGAGTATCTCTGTATTCAAAACTTGTTCTATGTGCCATATATTAGATCAGAACTTCCAAGGTTGAGTGGATGCTTGAAATGGCAAAGCTCTTCCGTGGAAGTTCGCAAACATACTCGGGTAAGTGGATGCTTGAAATGGCAAAGCTTATCTGAGGAGTTTGATCTCTCTCAAACACCATTTTGGGTAAATCGGAAAAGACAACCCAAATTGGATGCACATAAGGCTAAGGTACTTCGGAAGGAGGAATTAGTTGAAGTAGAACAAGTGTTTTAAATGGTGTTGCAAGTCTTGCGCTAGGAATAGCCTCGATTCATCTTTGAATACTTAGCATGATCATTTCAAGTGTTCTACGCGATGTTGCAAGTCTTGTGCTAGGAATAGCCTCGATTCATCTTCGAACACTTGGTATGATCATTAGCGGTCAATGATAAGCAAATATGATACAAGGCCCCTAAAACCGAATCCTTTCCTTACAGTCTATTATTGTAATTAACTTTCAGTTCTCAAATCACACTCAAACTCAACCCCAATCGCATTTAATTTCTGCATAAGCTTCATTAAAGAACAATTAATCCACACTGACTCCCTTGGGTTCGACCCCTACTTACCAATTACTACCCAGTAGTGTAGTCGCGAGTAGCGGAAAATATAAATTTATTTGTACAAAGAACACTGCACCTTAACGACAGTGCAGGCTTCTGTCACACAGTCTAAAGCATTAAAATGAATTGTCCAATTTGCCCTTCGATCATTTTTTTCAAACAAAAGAATTATTTTTGAGTGGGACACGTGTAAGAAGAGGAGAGAATGGATCAAAGCCCATCAATGGCTGAAAATGACATAACACATAACACAATAACAAGAGTGTAATATTTGAGTGCTCCTATATATATATATATATATATATATGGGCGGATTAGGTACAAAGTGCTTTTTAAGTACAAAATAAAAAGATATAAGAAGTGTTGATTAATTTAAATATAGCGATAAAGAATTGCTCAAATGAGAATCTCTTACATTAAGGCTCACAAGTTGCCAAATGAACAAATAGCGGTAGTAAAAGTGTAATTAAACTATAAGTGCGGTTGCCCTTGGGTTTTGCTTTGTATACCAGTTTTTCAATCAAAAAAAAATATGAGGATATAAACTCTCGGATCATTCAATTTACGGTTGACGTTTATAAAGATTATTCTATTGCATACAATATATTATTGAAAAGTGTGTGAGATTTGTGGTAGCTACAAATGAGGGTCAAACTAATCATAATTTGTATGATTGAGCTTACAGGCCGGAATGTGTAATTCTATCTCTCAACGCCTTGAATCGGGTTCTATGCCGGAAACTAAGCTTCTCTCCATTCCTGTAAGCTGCTTTAATTGAAAATGTCAAACATACCCCTAGCTCATGCACATGTGTATGTGTTCCAATTGGAAAAATATATCCGGACCTACGCGTGATAGGTTCTTTTTCTACAATGGTCCATCCATTCAACACTCTACTTTTTAACTTTTCAACATTCCATATCATTTTCTCTCTCTTCCACCTAATAATTCAACAATAATTCAACTTTTACACTCTACAATAATTTTTTTAATAAAATTCAACACCCTTCCAATAACCATTCAAATAATAAAAGAAGTTTTTTTTCTGTGTCCAAATCAAATGAAACAAGTCTCTATTTATAGAGTACAAAAATGATGAATTTTGGTAAAAAAAAAACTTTAAAAAAATTAATTTACTATGAAATAATTGACCCCAAATAATTAGGATGAGATAAAAAAAATCACAACATTCAATCAAAACGCGCCACGCGTCAGTCTATCCCCTTTAGCTCCATTATTCAACCTGTTGAATTCTTTCAACACCAATTAATCCAAGTGTATTAAACACTCGTTTTCAACTCTTCATTGCAAGAATTCAACAGTTGATTTTTTTTTCAATAACCTCATTTTAAGTAGTCTAACAGAATTGAAACTAAGTAAATTCAATTAAATGATTAAATTTATTTTTGATTAATGAATTATAATTCAAGGCATATATCATAAGCAACCGAAACATTACCATTCAACATCCTGCAAAGGAGGAGGAGAAAATAAAAAGAAAGCTCTGTGAAAGTTCACACACCCTAGTGGAACGACTAGAAAAATTCTATCAAAAATTGTGGAAAACATTCTATTCGGATAGTAGAATATTCGACATTTTGACTACAAATTAGGAGTTCAATTAGTTCAACTACTCATTTCGTACAAATATAATCAAGTTTAAATAAGAGAATCCGGTTCAAATATTTAGAAAACGATTGTTTAATTTATTATTAGAAGAAAACCCGAGTTAAAAAATCTCAGTCTAGGGTTTTGAGGCGCAGAATCCAGATCTAGGCAACCCTGACCATAATTCTGAAATAATGTCAAAATAATTGCAAATTGCAATCTCCAAGTTATAAAAAATAATAATTAAAATGACATGCCAATTGCCACCCTAACATCAAGCAACCTTTTTCTATCATATTCATGCACTTGCACACCTTCAAAACCCTTATATAACCACACGTCCCCATTGCCCCATTTCGGACTACAAATTCTCACCCTAACAAAAACACCTCCCAAAGGCCCCGGCGCGAAGCAGAGAATGGCCTCCGCATTGCTCACACTCGTCGCCATTCTCTACTTCACCACATCATTCCTCACCATATCCATCCAAGTGCAGTCCCTCTCGCACGATCTAGATACCATCGAAGACGAAGAAGAGTATGTTCTCGACACTCCATTCACACAAAATCCAAGATTAGGATCGCGGAAGTTCTTGGCGACGGTCTTCAAAATAAAGAAGGGTGCCAAATGCGACGCGACGGGGAAGAAGAAAAATATATGTGACGGGGTATATGCTAACAATGGAACGAGTTTGCTCAACTGCTGCAAGAAACATTGTAGAAATGTTTATGGAGATCGGAACAATTGTGGCGCTTGCGGACAGAAGTGTGGATTCGGACAACGATGCTGCAATGGCAAGTGTACTGACATTCTTCGTAACGATAATAACTGCGGAAAATGTGGGAGAAGGTGTTCTAAAGGTGTAGCTTGTCAGTATGGAGTCTGCGGGTATGCTTAGCAAAATGGTCCGATTTTTATTTGTTTGGATGAAACATTTTTATTGATTGGTTTTAACTCGGTCAGTTGAAAACAGATACATAAAAATTGATTGGTGTAAATTTATTCAATATAAAGATACGATTTTTCATATATATATATATACTACATGTATTTAATTCCATGGTGGAAATAAGAACAGCCATCCCATGATCCTAAAAACGCTATACATTTCGCTTACAGAAACAATACAAAATAGAGCTAAGTATATATGATTAATTATGAAAATAAAGTGGACAGAAATAAGATGAAAAATAATCTTTTGTAGAAATAATAAAGACAAGTTGTATTATATATTTTATTTTACACTTTTATTATAAATCAAACATACAATTTTATTTTAGGCAATTTTTTAAGGTTGTATGGTTAGTTTAATTTAGTCACAAATTTATATTTTTATTTTGTTTGGTGAACATATTGTAATTAAAATAGGCCTGTGTAATTTGATTCAAACTATAATTAAATTGAAAATTGAAATATCTCAGTAGTCCGAAGGCCGAATAAATATCAAATTGTTTTTTTGTTTAATAAATATCAAATTTTTATTTATGTATAATATAATTTGTTTAATTCTTTAATTTATTTATCAAAAAAATTCTTTAATTTAAATTTAGTAAATTATTTTCTTTCATCATGTTATTATTATTTTTTTCAATTAATGAGATTTCGTAAGAATTAGTGTGCTTTGGAGTTATCTAGTATTATTGAAAATTAGAGTTTATGTAATTTTGACTTTGAGTGATGCGAATTGCGAGAATTAGGTTTGTTGATTTGTGTTAATTTGATTATGAAATAGAGTATAATTATTTTAATTTACTATTTATATAATTGAATGACACTGATTTTTGTTTTTATAAGTGTACAAACTGGTCAATTCTAATATTTAGTTTCAAAATTCAGAGCAAGACAGTCAGTTACATGATGAATAACAATCATGCTATAAAATTACAAAGGCTTCAAACTAATTAAGATTTTTGATATCAATCAGTTAGAACGTGACACGATTTGTAATAAAAATATGAAAGTATCTCAATGTAAGCTTGACGGTGTTCGAATAGCTTATATTAATTTTGGTTGAATGACAACAAGTGGAAGATGCATTTTTGTCGGGTTGCTTGGTTGTCAATACTGACAAAGTATTAGCTGAAATGTGTAGTACGGATTCTATAACAGATAATTTTTGTGCAACATAAAAAACATCATTTTTTTTAATGTAATTGAACTCGCCACCCTCTAATTCGATTTTTGGGTCCGTCCCTGACCTAACACAAAAGGTTGATAGTATCTCGCATACGAAGACACATGATTTGTTATCCAGTTCGTCACGAATTGTGACTATTTGATGAGATGCAATTACAATACTAAGTTGTAGCATAATCCTTTTCCTTGAGCTTCAAAATGGGAATTGGGAAGTGGCCAATACGCCTGAAGTTATTACACAAATGATTGAATATGGATTATCAAGCTCCCATATCACAACAAAAGTAATTTACAGGACAAATGTTAAACCAGTAAAGGATTTCTCTACGTTCCAAAAAATTGGTATTTCAAGCAAGGTAGAATGATATTTTTTATTTAAGGTTATAAATCTCAAAAAAAATTAGTAACTGAAAAGAAACACACTCACAGTCAAAGGCTGTGTATAAGAAGAGCAGACAGTGCTCTGTTTTTCAGTTTATATTCTCTGTTTCTGGATCATCATCGTCATTCGTCAGTCGTCACTACCTACCAAACCAGACCAATTCAGGCATTTGTTACATGTCTGGGAGTTCAAATTCGTACGTGCCTTCTCAAACTTCCTCTCATTTACATCTCTTTTATATACGCTCGGTAGCCACTTTTCATTAAGATTATTCGTTCACATATTTGATCAGTCTTTGTAAATAAAATGTGATATGAATTTTGGTTGCTGGATTTGTCATATGGTTATTGTTGCTTCTTGTTGTTGTTTGATCTGATGATTCAAGAGTTTTGGTTCTCTTTTTTTCCAGAAATTTAAGAAACTGTCCGAGTCATAAATTCACCATCAGATCAAAATATTGAGTCAAAGGAGACAGTTTAGAAAATTTCAAGAAAATTAATGACATGGGCGTTTATTACTTTTCTTTGATTTAAATGATCTCTTCATTTTTTGCTTAGACTTTTAATTGTGAAATTTTTTTGATGAAAAGCTAATGGGAAAGGCCTGTTTCTCATCCATCTTACAGTATTGACCTTAATGTGACGACGAAAGAGGCCTTCTTGAACTTTCTGAAGCAGCAATCATCGGTACAAACACGATTCCAGGCACACATTCTCGACAGACTAAGGAAGTGATACGTTTATGCTGGTGATAATATTTAAGAAAATGAAGTCTAAGCACGTCGATAGAAAATGGATACTCCCAATTATTCTCAGCGCCCTTTTAACCATATTCCTCCTAGCTATAAAATTCAACATTGGTTTAGTGTCTTCGTTGCATACACTCAGTTCCTCCCCACCTCAGGCCCGTCCCACAACTCCTCGTTTCGCTTACCTGATCTCTGGCTCAAAAGGTGACCTTGAGAGGCTTTGGAGAACTCTCCTCTCTGTGTACCATCCCTTGAACCAGTATGTCGTTCATTTGGATTTAAAATCATCGGTTGAGGAGAGGCTGAAACTCGTGCAAAGAGTGGAAAAACATTCGCTTTTTGCTTCAGTTGGTAATGTTTATACCGTAAAAAAGGCCAACTTGGTCACCTACAGAGGTCCGACGATGCTTGCTAATACTCTCCACGCTTGCGCCGTTCTTCTCAGAAATAGTAAAGATTGGGACTGGTTCATCAACCTCAGTCCTTCTGATTATCCACTAGTAACTCAAGATGGTCTGTTGATAAATTTTCATCAATATAAATTTTGTTCCTTAAAACTTATTTAACATATTAACTAACTGACTGGCTATGGCTATGGCTATGGCTTATTTGGTGATCATGCAGATCTTCTTCACACATTTAAGCATTTGAATCGAAGCCTGAATTTTGTAGAGCACACGAGCAAATTAGGCTGGAAAGCGTATGACTACCTCTGCGCATATTGTATCTATTCTCTTCGTTGTGTTAGACTTTGAAAGTTATGGTGGAAATTTATGCTGATTATGCTTCTCAATATTTGCGCGCAGAGGTCAAAGAGCTATGCCCATGATCGTAGACCCGGGTCTTTACTCGAACAGTAAGAAAAACATATTCTGGGCTTCACAAAAAAGAGCTCTTCCAACAGCCTTCAGATTATTTACAGGTCAGTGTGTTACAACAACAACAAAAAAACCCGTGTCTTAAAAATTCGATAAACTGATTTACAGTCCAATTCTAACTCGGTCGTCGGTCTGTGAATCTTTTGAGTTTTTTTTATATGATGAAGGACGGTTGCAGGTTCTGCGTGGATGGTACTATCGCGTTCATTCGTGGAATACGTAATAATGGGGTGGGATAACCTGCCGCGGACATTACTCATGTACTACACGAATTTTGTGTCATCACCAGAAGGCTACTTTCAGACTATCCTGTGCAATGCACCTGAATTTATTCCAACTGCCATCAACCATGACATGCACTACATCTCTTGGGACAGGCCCCCGAAGCAACATCCTCGCTTATTGAACATCAACGACGCGAAAAAGATGATATCGAGCAATGCAGCCTTTGCCAGGAAGTTTAAAAGAGATGATCCTGTTTTAGACTTGATTGACAGAAAATTACTTAACAGGAGTCGTGAAGGCATCACACCAGGAGGGTGGTGTGCTGGGAATCCTCCGTGCTCCAAGGTTGGAGACCCTTATAGTATAAAACCAGGTCCGGGAGCTGGAAGGCTTAGAGGACTGATAAACTGGTTAGTGTCTAGAAGCCAGAAGCAGGGTCATCACTGCAGATAAAACAGTGGCAGCAGAGTATAAACAAATCAGATATTTTGATGAACAATATTTTGATTCTTAGGAAAAGCGATTTTTTTTTTCTCTAATTTATTGTTCATTATAATACTTTTAGGGAAAAGTACAAATTAAAAAAAGTATCAAATTATCGCATGTTTCCAACTTTTTGTCTCAATTATTAAATTTTCCAAAATGGGTGGTAACTATATATGATTTTTCCAACTTTTTGTTCAAACTATTAAAATTTTCAAAATAGGTGCGAACTATATAGAATTTTTCCAACTTTTTGTCCGAACTATTAAAATTTCTAAATAGTTGCGAACTACATTTAATTTTTCCCAAATGGGTAAAACCTAAATAATTTAACGGAATTCAATATTGGAATTTTTTTAATATGCACTCTTAACACAATAGTATGCATTACTATCACCTGCGAACGAGCAAATAAGAATAGAGGAACCGAACTCATATGGGTCGAGGGAGAGTAACTCGAAACCAAATATAAAGTTTGGTCATCTAACAGGCAAACAAATGCATATTTCAAATTCTTCTGCACTTGACTGATACAACTTCATTGAGATTATTGCAAATGATTGTACTTCTCTTGATGACATATGCATCGTGCATGTTCTCCAAGTTATATAGAGCGAATGTGAAGATTCTGGATGTCATCAATTATTCGAATTGTCAATTCACCTTCTTTTGCAATAAGAAGATTGTTTGTTAAATGAAAAAATGTACCAGGAGCTCAATTGACAGATAGATATTTTTAGAGAGATGTTGAGATATCAACAAATCATATCTAGAACAGCATTCTAGATAAATCTACATTCCGAGTGACGATATTTGAGGAATTAAACAGGTGCAGAAATTGCAAAAAATTATACCCGTATAGGAAGGCAGTCAAATTGAAAGGGCATATTTGGAAAATTTTTGATAATAATTTCGCGGTGGGTGGCTGTACATAGTGTTTCGCGGTGCAGTTTTCTGGCCGCGGTTGGTGTTTTGGCCGGTATCTACCGGGTGCCGCTGGCTGTTTTGCTGGTGGTGGCGGTTGCGCGGCGGCTCTTGTCGGCGTGACTGTTTTGGTTGTACATACTAGTATGTACGGGTTGCTATGGTGGCCGGGTCAGACTGGGTGTAGATGGCGGTTCCAATTCCGGTGGCTGGTTTTGGCGCTTTGTTGAGCCGGTTGTGCGACGGTCCTGGGTCAGGCTTTAAGCCCCTGAGGATAGGTTTACTTCCTGCCTTGAGCGTGCTGTGGGTTGGCGTTTTCCAGCTGGAGTGGCAGGCTCATGTCTTGCCGGATTTCGTTGAAGAAATGTGGCCGATGCTAGATTGATACTTTGAATTTGGTTTTTGAGCCGCTTGGTTTGTTTAGCCACTTTGGCGTATGCCGATTCTTGAAGCCTCTCTGTTATGAAGATATTACAGCAGCTAATGAATGAATACGCTTAACACGGATTACGTTACCATGTTTTCTGTGTTTGTTAGCTACATTTTCAGTGTTGTTGTTTATTTTCATTTGTGGGGTTGTTTCCTGATCGTTGTACGCCTTTGTATTATCAAAATAAAAAATGCATTCTACTTCCAGTATACAAATACTGTCTAGCCTGCAACTCCTACAGATTTAAGCTTTTAAGCCCCACATGCCCCATACTAGTACATATGCTGTCAAGTATGAAAAAAAACTTGTTCCTAACCACTTGACCTCATTTTAAAAACTCCAGGTGCAAATATCAAAAATGCTTGGTTTACACAATTCGGCACGCTGGAAAAAATTGTTGTGTTCAGTAGTTTCGTGCTGCTTTATTTGTTCAAACTCTTTGCGTGAAATACCCCAAGGACTATATTTCGCCCCGCGTATCTTTTTTGAAATTAAAGTGCACATCATGCCATCTCCAAAATTTTGATGTTGCCAGTGGAGTTTGCAGCAACTAATGTAGATGACTGACCGCGCCAGCATACAGAAGAAATGAACTGTGTAGCATCATCGGCGTCCTGACCAGAAAGGGGGTCTGTGGTGTTAAACTTGAATGATAATGCTGGCATGGGGAAAGCTTTGTGATAGACGAACACCTGATACATAAATGATTCCAGCATCAGCATCATGATAAGTAATTTGAAGTAATATTTACCAGTAAGTAATAAGACATGTGCAATATTATCTTCACAAATATCGCGTGGATGTTCGTCATAATGCATAGTCCTGAAGATGCAGTTTTGACCCATCAAGTGGGTTGTCAGTAAATATTGCTAGCCGATCTCAGTATCATGAATCTTAATGGGAAAGTAGTTTTTGAACTATGCATATTTTTCGTATGTTAATTTTGCACCTAGCTAGATAAAAGGCCACATCATCCGACCAAAATAAATAGCCGCTTGGCCCCTGATTCTTAACTAAGCCACACATGTAAATCATCCAAGTCTGCATTCTGTAGCAAGGCTTGGACTTTATGATAAACTACAAACATAACCAAAATCGACTAAAATAAGGTCTCAAAAGTTCGTAAGGTGAAAAAAGATTTCAGTTAACTCATGTTCAATGGAAAAAATAATAAGTGAAGAACCTAGTGAAGCTATCGTCTCTCACTGTTGTAATGTAGCAAGATGATCGATTTAAGTATGTATGTAGAAAGGAGGATATAAATGCTAAATTCACTCACCAGTGTTGAAGGTGATGAATCTAATGAATTTACACATGCGTGTGAATAAAAGCATAGAAATTTAGTGAAACGCATTTGGTGCAAGTGTATTTAGTACCTCATTGGTTTCAGAACCAGTAGCGATGTAGCCATCGTGAACTGACAAACCAACAAAGTTCTGATACAAAGATGAGACCATCACAAACATTAAGCATCTTAGACAACCACAAAAAGAGAACAAAATGAATGTAAATAGTAATAAAAAAAATTCATAATTTAAATGCTTGGACGGTAACTACAACTCGATAACTCTAGAAGCAAAGGCTTTGATGCAATATACCTTTACGTTCGTGTGGCCACTGAATGACTGTAGAGGACTATCGAGTACTCGAGACGAGCACATTGATAAATCCCAAAGCTTTAGTGTGTTGTCAGTGGATGCTGACACGAGAGTCTTTGAGTCAACAAACTTGATGTAACTCACAGTTTTGTGGTGTCCAATCATGGTGAACAGTGGTATTTTCATGTTGCGCAGATCATAATAATATATTTTATGATCTGCCGTACCAAAGACGAGGGAGCGACCAGAATCCGGTGGAAACTGTACACAGCAGACATTAGCCTTTGTTTTGATAGTCCCAACACTAACTCCCTGCAGCAGCATGAAAGTAAGAAAATCACTTGCGACATATTCGCATAAAAACTAAGATGTTAGCTGTATTATATATCTGTAGTACGTTGAGCTTCAAAGCTGACATCCACGAAGTGGAAAAATATAATTGCCTGATTGATATTCCATAGCTTGACAGATCCATCATCACTTCCACTAGCCAATGTTGTCGGATCTAAAGTGGAAAAGTCTATCGACCAAACACGTTTTTCATGCTCTTTCAGTTCCAGCAGTGCTTGACTTCTTGTAAAATCCCAGAGCTAAACGTAGTGAAGAGAGATCATTAAACCACACGAATCTCAAATGAAATAAAGTAAGCCCTATTAATCCGAAATATTACCTGCACAACACCTTCAAAGTTACTAGAAGCAATGTGGCTTTTAATATAACTATTCCAACATATACTACTCAGCTTTGATCTGCCGACCATTTCGACGACGGGATAGTGTATGTCTCTGTCACCCCTGAGAATAGAATCACATTCAAAGATTTTGATTTTCTTGTTGACACCAGCCGTGGCAAAAAAGTCTCCATCACGGTCAAAGCTGAGGGCGCATACAAGGTTGGAGGAATTCAGCAGGTCTCCTTGTTTCAAATCAGCCCTCACTTTCAACTTACTGAAGGATAGATATTTGCAGAAACCTTCAAGAAATGTATTGACCCATCCTTTCCGTACGTCCTCGGAGTACCGCTCCCTGGGTAACAAATTATTTACGGAGCTTCTCTCGTTTACAACTACTGATCCTCTACCATCACTGCTTGTCATTGAGTTTCTCGCTTTAGGTCTTTCTAATTTCTTAATTGACCTTAACCTGGTAGACAAATAAGCCGATTCGAGTTTCTTAAAATTCTTCATCAACAAGGAATTCCTTGAAAATTCACTTTCCTGATAACGTTGATCCGGTGTAGGATCGATATTCACATTATCATCAAATTCTGCAGAACTTAGATCTTGAAATGATCGGAAGCGTTTTCTGGACAACATTTGCATCGAATCACTTCCCTGATTACTAAGTGATGGAAGATTTGATGCTGAACAGTTATGCTTGATTACTCGGGGGAATAAACCTCTCTTTTCAGTTAGACTTGTTTGCAAATTTTCAACTTCATCAATATCAGAGGATATTAAGGAAACCAATTCTTGCAATTTATTTGACGCTTCATCTTTACGTTGTTGTGATATCAAAAGGAACTCCAAAAGCAGCTCCTGCTCTTCGATTTTCTCTTTGAGTTCTATAGCAGCTTCATGCTCTACCAGATTATCTTTTGCTTCGTTAAGGAACTCAGTCTTTAATAATTCACTGCAAATATTCAAAAAAGATGAACTTAAAAACATTCATCACCATAACCAGCTACGACATCAACAATCATCCAAAAAAAAAGAAGATAAAATTTATGATCAACATGTTTCTATTGATAAACCATAAAATCAACATATTTCTACTGATAAACCACAAAAATGTTTTATGATATTACAAGTTTTAACAGAAGTATAAGGTAAATAATACCTTAACTGCACTGTGAGAACTACAACTAGAAGTGATACAAGTTTAGGGCATGTCCACTTGAACTGAAACTTAAAATTATCTTATATTAACTGATATTAACTTATATTAACTGATATTAACTCATCTAGGCAGATCACCACAGTTAACAAGTACTTGTATTTTGTGTTATAATAAAGGTAATAATTTTTTGAAAATTTCAAGTTGAATGAGCAAAAAAATTACGATATCGGAATAAAATGAAGAACATTCATAACTAGAAATCTAGGGTGGTTAACCTGTATAAAATTCCAACTTTCACATAAGTATGCATTCAACATAACCAGCACCACGTAAATACCATAAGATGATAGCTCTATAGCAAACAGAAATATAAAACTCAAATGTCATTTTAAATGGGTTAAAATTGAAATGTTGCATTTGAGTAAAAACATCCTAAATCATGCCCAATAAAGATTAACATGAGGAAAACCCACCACATTTGTGGGCGGCTAGTGGGTTCAGGGTGCAGTAACCACAGGCAAAATGACGCTTCTTTCGACCACTTCAGTAGCATTTGAGGGGGAAGAAGACGGTGTCTTAAACTAGACATAGTCATACTCTTTTCCTCTCTCGAGCTAAATGGGCAGAACAACTGTCAAAGAGCAATGTTGAGTTATATATTAATTTTCTTCTCTAGTCGGTATGATTCTGGAGGGCAGGTAATCGAGACAATGCAATGTTACCTTTAAAAAAATTAAAATAACGTATTTTGATCATACAAATGGTGAGAAACACAAGTAATTTTTATTGAAAGAAAAAAACTAAATTTGAACGTTAAAACCATACCTCAAAGAGAAGAACCCCTAACCTATAAATATCCGAAGCACATGAAGGCTCAGGACCAGCAGCTTCTTCAGGGCTAGTGTACCATGCTGTCTCCATGAGCAATACCTGTTTCATTGGAAAGGGTGGTTTTCCCTCATCTGCATGTTCGACACTCCTGTTGTTGCTCACATTAAGTTCACTTCTCTCATGTCTTCGTAGTATGCACGTTGCGTCGGCACTACTTGGTTGCATGCAGCGTGATTCAGACATTAGTGAAGCATTTACAGAAGCTTCTTGCAGTTGAATATGTTCAATTTCCGATTGACTTCTCGTGCCAGGAGTGTAATTTGGCAGAGTAGCCGTTGAGCCCATAACTTCCAAAGTTTGGCTTTTCATTCCATTTTCAGGAGATTCAGATCCTGAATCCGAACAAGATGCCGATTCAATGAATGAAACATGGTTGAAAGAAGACATCACAAAGCAAGAAGGCCTAATATTTTGAACAACGATTCCATGAGAATGAGCTACGTTAACTATCTCTACTATTTGCCTAAATATGTGCAAGCATTCAACAATGTCTACAGATCTTTCGGGCTTGTCCAACCACTGCCTCAAGCTAACGTCACCACAGTCCACGGGTCGAACAAAAGTACCCGGAGCTAACTCATCCATAAAGTCACCAGAAACACCAACCTGCTTTTTCTGACCTTCTCTCTCAACATAAGGAATCATGTCTCGGTCTATTAACTCCGAACCAACATACGCTTCCCCTGCGAATATACTTCGGTTAAGATCAGGTAGTCTTAGGTTCCTTTCAGAAACTGAAGAGGTATCAAATCCTCCAGAAGTGTGTGATCTCCGCCAAACCGAGTCACCCATGTTCCCTTATAGTTCAAGAGAAACCCGAAGCGTACACATCCAAGTAGTGTAATAAAGTTATCAAACTGTGAATTGTTTAACTTCCACCAGTGCCATTATCAATTCAGATACACATTTGGGCTCAATCAAGCAAGAAAAACCTTCCCTTTTACTGAGCCATCCTCATCAACAATTAACTGCTGAGCACATCAATGAATCAGAATTAGTATAAACTGAGGAATTATGAGTAGACTTGAAACTAGAAAAAGGTTTCACAAGTCAAAACAAACTCAACTCAGCAGTTGTGCTTGTGCCTAGTGAATGGTGACTTATAGACACTGAAGAGTAAGATGGAAGAAAACCTTATAAATTAGCAGCACATGATAAAGGAGGAAGTAGCCTGCATTGGCTGGACACAAAGTTCAGAAGAAAGGGTGAGGAGGATGCCTTCGATGCAGATCAAGCCAATCTGTAAACACAGCCACACAACAACAGAAAAAGAGAAAAAACAGAAAAAGGAAGAACCTTTCACTTTCAGAGAAGTTGATTGCCCCAAATATTTACAGCCCTCATTCTGGCAAGGTGTCAACACCGAGAGAAAAAACACAGAAAAAGGGGTTATGGAGTAAAATAAAATATTAATTATTCCTGAGGATCATCTTGTTTGTCTTGGTGTCAATTCAAATCCATACATTTTTATTAATAAATATTTAATATTGGGTTAAGGCCTAAGGGGTTACCCTTGTTATCTTCATTTGTATGGTTCCCGCTTCATTGAGGGATGGCCTACGTGGAAGAATGGCGTCCTCATGCTCAGGTGAGGCTTCAGGGATGGTTGTATTAAACAAAGCTTTTGTGTGGTCCACCCGTTTCAATTCACACATTTTAATTATTGCTATTATTCTTATATTAAATTTATAATGAGTTACCAGTAAATGGACACATTTAACATTAACACCGATTTTGAATGGGGTTGGACTTGGACCGATTCTTATCTTGTTTAATTTGTTTCTCACTCTTTTTGTGATGAGGGTATATTCAAAATCTATGACTGTTTTTTGTTGTTGTTGATAAACTATGACTGTTTTTGTTGGAAATATGAATCTCCGCATTTTATTGTTAGATCAAATGATTAAATTTAATATTACAATTTAATTTTTCAATGCAAATCAAATACTTATTCATATTTCAATGCAAATCAAATACTTATTCATATGATATTCGAGAAGAACACAAATACATTGATTGGTATGATACGTGGAGTGTTCGGTTGAGAATCCTTAAAAACTTAAGAACTTGAGAACTCAAATCTCACCGTTAGATCATAATGCATTTTTGAATCTGCATGTGACACATGTACAAAAAGCAAAGTCAAAAAATATGACTTTGACTTTGCATTAAATGCATCTTGGAAAATACACATGGGACATGTGTCATTACCAAAATGCATCTTGCATTTTGGATGGTGAAGATTGGGGTCTCAAATTCTCG
Source organism: Rhodiola chrysanthemifolia (assembly GCA_033675395.1). Taxonomy (NCBI): domain Eukaryota; kingdom Viridiplantae; phylum Streptophyta; class Magnoliopsida; order Saxifragales; family Crassulaceae; genus Rhodiola; species Rhodiola chrysanthemifolia. The sequence goes on from CM066207.1 coordinate 42,472,784, forward strand.
AAATTTAAAAGAATTCTCATTTGAGCACTCCTCGGTATGATACTTACTCACACACTCACACTCATTCTTTTGCGGTGTAAAGTCGGAATCCCCATAATATATATATTTTGTGTTATTTATGGAGTCCGATAACTCCATCCTCATTTCGAACCCCGACCTTAACATGTTCGATTAAATCCTAAACCAAGTTAGTTAGAGCATAACCCACCATGACTAAAAAAACATGTCATCTATATCTCTCATTTAGTCATCACTCATGACCAAACATAAAGTTCATCATCATTCTCTCTTATTGCTACATAAATACAAGCATATAAATATCAAAATATATCACTATTTATAGATCTTCAAAAATTATGAATATTGGTGATTATTTTATTTTTTTAATACTTTGTCATTTTCAAGATATATTTGTTGCAATATTTGGATTTACACTGATAAAGTTCTAACGCCACAGGTGTCACATTCCGGTTGGTTCAGATATCATGAGCAAAACTAAAAAAAGATAATGAGATGACAAAATTTTGGTTTGTTCATGAGATGACATTTTCTATGACTAGAAAAATCATCCATGATTTTTTTTAGTCACCTCTCTTTTTCATGATCCAAAAGATCATGGTGGGAATGCTCTTAGCCGAACCAGATCGAATTATCGGGTTCGACCAAGTCATGCGGATCCCTAGAAGGCTAGAACAGAATATATAATAAGGAAAAGTACATTTTGGGGCTATAAATTACCACTGATTTCCAACTTAGGGTCCGAACTATGAAATTTTCCGAATAAGGGACGATCTATAAAATATTTTTCCATAAAGGGGTACAGTCAAAACACCGTTAACCATTTCAAACACCGTTAGATGTATTCTTAACTCCGTTCAACACGATGCTGGTGAACTTTTGAACTGAATTTTGGATTTCCAGCACCAGCATCCTGTTAAACTTTTGAACTTCAGATTTCTTGTTGAACGAAGTTAAGAATACATCTAACGGTGTTTGAAAAAGGTTAACGTTATTTGACTATACACCTTTTATGGAAAAATATTTTATAATTTCCCAGTATTCGAAAACTTTTATAGTTCGGAGTCGGACCCTAAGTTAAAAATCAGTAGTAGTTCATAGTCCCAAAATGTACTTTTCCCTATATAATAACCTAGTACGTATTAACGTATGTGAGTAGGAAAAATAAATCACAGAGAATCGGTTGTATCCTTCGTCCTTCGTATCACTGTTTCGGTCCAATTGCCGGTTCAAGAAAAACATTGATAACCGGACCGAATAAACCTTTTGCATTGGATGCATGTTTAGGGATTCTTAATCTGAACCGCGCACCGTTAGGTCTTTTCTGCGGCAGCGGCGACACTCTGCTCCGACGCCGAGCTCCAGCCTCTCCTCAAATTGGTGCGAGCAATCTGTTACTGTTTCAATTTCTCATTGACACACTGCAATGGAAGCGGAGTCAGTGCTTTACGAGACTCTAAGCCCTCTCCACCTACAAAACACGCCTTCCTACGAGGATGGACAGGGAGCGTACGCTGTGTACCGGAACGAGATTTATGGCTCCGCTCCTCTTTCAGCTGCTGAGGAATTCGCGCCAGAATATTTCTCACTCGACGTCGCTGATGATGCTGTGGATAGTGATTTTCGCACTCCCTCTCCTTCGCTTTCTCCGAGTCCTGTGAGGGTTATCGAGCCGGTGAGAACTCTTGAGAGCGGCTGGTTCCGGGGCAACAGTGGGTTTAAAAGTCCGATGCTTCAGCTACATAAAGGTAATACATAGGAAGCATCTCATCTCAGTATTGTTTTTATTAGATAATTGAATTTGTGTGTTATGTATTGTATGCAGAGATATTGGATTTCTGTGAGTTTCTTTCACCCACTACAGAAGAGAAAGCAGCTCGGGATGCTGCAGTCAATGGGGTTTTTGCTGTTATAAAACATATATGGCCCCAGTGCAAGGTACTATTTGACTTGATGCCATCTTTAAATGTTACACTATGCCCAAATCACTGACATTGATTCACAGGTGGAAGTTTTTGGATCCTTTAGAACGGGACTATATCTTCCAACCAGCGACATTGATGTAAGTTATATTGGTCTTGGGTAACTCTATACAAATCCTAACAATTTGAATTTGGTTGCTGGTTCATCATGTTAACTTAGTGAAACTGCACTATATGATAAGGGGCGTAATTATCCGGAACAATACCATTGTATATTCTGCTATCACAACTATAACAAAATAGGGTACTTTGTGATGAAGTTTTTGGTTATTGTCTCAATTGCTATGAAAGTAACTCCACGTGGAGTTGCAATTTGTCAACCTTCTTTTCTCGTGCCCTAATCGTGGTCATGTGATCTTGGTAACGTGGTTTCACGGAGAAATAATTCTAATAGTTTTTTATAACATCATGTAGGTAGTTATTCTTGATTCGGATATAAGAACTCCACAGTTGGGCTTGCGTGCCCTGTCCAGGGCATTGTCACAGAAAGGCATTGCTAAAAACATACAGGTTTGCATCATTCAATAAGGAATTATCAAATTAGTTGTATTATGCCTTTTGATTCTTTGTTTATGATAATATAGGTGATTGCCAAAGCACGTGTCCCAATCATTAAATTTGTGGAGAGAAAGAGTGAGGTTGCATTCGATATAAGGTTAACGTCTTATTTTCTTTTCCTTTAGTTCTATGGACATAGCTTTCCTCAACAATACCTTGGTTTTAGGTCCTTATCTTGAGGTGATCAGTAGAATTGCTTTTATCGGTTCTTGGTTATGACAAATCAAGTCTCTCCCTTTATGTAGTTTTTTGGTCAGTTGGCTCGCTCTTTTTTCCGTTTGAAAATAATTCACAGCTTAATTTTAGCCGCTGTCAGACATCGTATTTTATGTGGAATCGAACTTCCATGCATTTTTAGAGCACATGTATAAGATATTAGCCTATGTGGTCAAAGGTTGCATCGTAAAATTGTTATGGGAAATCTAAATTGGTTTGACGCTCCTCTCCTCTTGTTGTAGTTTTGATGCACACAATGGACCTAAAGCTGCAGAGTTTATCCAGGTTAGATGCTGATTGTAAGCTTTGTCACATTTTATGATGCCATCACTGGCTTAAATGCTTAATAATTCGGGTTGAGGAGCTTCAGTGCTTCACCGATGTCAATCCCTGACTGATATTGTTGATTGTTTGGCGTCGGCATAATTTGTCTTATTTGTAGTTTGTTTATTCAATATGCCATTGTACTGAAGCGTATGCTGGATTGTTTAATTGACCCAGGCAGCTGTTTCCAAGTTGCCTCCACTACGTCCATTATGTTTAATATTGAAAATCTTTCTCCAACAAAGAGAGTTAAATGAGGTAAGTGTGTGTTTCAATGTTTAATCTTACAACTTGAGAAACTGTGAATTACGAGTTGTGTAACTGAGGCACTTTCAATTACTAATTCATCCATGAACACAGGTTTACTCTGGTGGAATTGGGTCATATGCTCTTCTTGCAATGCTCATTGCAATGTTGCAGGTATGTGAATGCGAATCCATACATCTGATATACCAGTGTGGGATTTCTCTCGCACTTGAGCAACCACATGCATATTGGTGTTGCTTTGTGTAGAAGTGTTTATGAGAAAGTCAATTAGAGGGTGCACAATTAATAAACCAGAGACATAAGTAATATGCACAAGTAATTCAAATTGATAGTATATGCTGCCCTGGACAACAGAGTCAGTTTCATTTTTTATTTTCTAGTACCGGATAAGGAAGAACATTGTATCTGCAAGCAATCTATTATAGTATGTGTCTCCCTTGGTTTGGAAAACATTTTGAGATGCATTGTTTGTTAATGTTGTTATCTTTGTATCATCGTTCCTGATAAGAAAATATTCATACTGTAGAGTCGCCATGAATCTCATATGTCTCCAGAGCATAATTTGGGCATTCTCTTGGTAAGTTTTTCCCAAGCATCTACTTGTTTTTTCTACTCCAGATATATTTAAAATATCAGTAAGACTACTGGTCGATGCATCTTGTCTAAGTTTCAATGGTTCCATTTGTTTAGCAGCATAGTATTAAAAATATCTGTTTGTTATATTCAAAACCACAACATAATGTGACATGCAAGCAAGTTTAACTCCAAAATTCACAAAATGCATGACATGACAGCCCAGTGAATAACTTTTCAGTGGTCTTGATTATATTCATGGTGCATATGTATCATGTAAAATCCCAGTTTGGTATAATCTCTGTAGCCAACTCTCTTTAATGCTCTGTCATGCAAATGACAAGGGAATGTCAAATGCTTTTCCAGTTTTGTAATAGCTTTCTTGCATGCTTGTACAGTTTGAGCCAGTGACTGTTTCTAATGTTAGTACATCTTTCGATGCAGGTCAATTTTTTCGATATGTATGGAAGGAAATTGAACACATCGGATGTCGGCGTGTCTTGTAATTTTAGAGGAACCTTCTTTTCAAAAAATGCCAAAGGGTCTGGATCAATGAATTCTCTACACTTTTTTTGTTGCGTGATGTGTGCTGAGTCGTATCTGTTCTAATGCTTGTTGTTGTATGTTGTTCAGGTTTTTAAATAAAGATCGACCATATTTGATCTCCATTGAGGATCCACAGGTAAAGTTTGTATATATTTGATGCTAGATGCACTTCGTTCTTTGCAAATCAGTAAAAGAAACTGTTTTTTTTTGTGATCTGTTTTTTTATTTAAAAGGTCCTTTTTTAGCTTTTTTGGATGTAATTTTTATGCAGAGCTAAATCTAGAAATTCCTTTTTCTGAGAACTGTTTTTGACCTTTCTCCTTATGTACGGCTACTAAAATTGGAGCCCATATTATACAATTATAAATGATGGCGCCAAGCATATTGTTGTTAGGATTTTAGTGACCGAAGCTCAGATAGGAAGGCAATTGTGATGTATTATTCATTTGTTTATTTTTTATTTTTGAGCAGGCACCAGAGAACGATATTGGAAAGAACTCATATAATTATTTTCAGGTCTGTTTTACACTCATTTTGGCCGCTTAAGTATGTGGTTGCATTACTGTATTGTATTAGTGAGTGACTGAGTTCCTCTGACAGTGACAAGTCAGTGTTGCTGAGGGTACAACTATTAGTTTCTGGTTGTTGACGCCTCACTTTCATTGAATGATCAGTTTTCTTCAGATTTGGAAGTCAGTGATTGTTACTGAACTATTCTGCCTGCTGCTGGTATTGTATAACCTTCGCTTCCTATTTTTGTCATAGATGGCTAGGTAAGATTGGATAATGAGCGAGTTAATTTGAGTTATTGTGAAAATCTGAAATACCCGTTTCTGTAAATATCGGCTGTACCTTTTCTGGGTAGGAGGATACTGCTTTCTTGCTTCATTTACCGTGCAAGTAGAAATTACATGCATGTTTATGCTCTCTTTTTTTCCTTGTCAATGTGCTGTACCTTTTCTGGGTAGGAGGATACTGCTTTCTTGATTCATTAAGATACTGGCCTTTAGTGAAGTGTATAAGGCTTGTTCCTCTGAAGTTCTTGCTCATTGACTTAAGATGTAAAGGCAGTGTGTTGGTATGTGGCTAACCAAATTTTTTTTTTAATTTGCAGATTAGGTCAGCTTTTTCTATGGCTTTCTCCTCATTGACAAATGCAAAGACGATCTTGGGCCTAGGCTCCAGAAGAAGCATCTTGGGCACCATCATCAGACCAGACCGAGTTCTACTTGAGAGGAAAGGAGGGTCTAATGGAGAGATGACATTCCAGCGTCTGCTTCCAGGAGCTGGGGAACTTGTTGAGCTACAATCCGGAGATCCCCAAATGCTGTGTAATTGGCAGATGGATGATGTAGAAGAACCTCTGCCTCGCGGAAATGGTACTGAGATCCAGAATGGGGAATCATCTGATAGAAAAAGAAAATCTCTAAGTAGTCCCGGTGAACACAAGCGAAAAAAGCGAAAGGCCAAGTATGAAGAGAATGGATTGAGCAAAGAAAAAAGAGAGCGGCGCAAGGCCAGGCTTAAAGAAAATGGATGCAACAATGAAAGTGGTTCGGGAAAAAAATGGAAACGCAAACATAAAGGAAATGAGGATGGCAGTTCATCTAAGAATAGGAATAGATGAAGGGGCATGTCAACAACACCAAGCAAAAAGGAGGAGATGATTATAGCAGTTTCTATAATAGGAGTAGGTGAGGGAGCATATCCATGGTAGTTCCTTAATTGATATAAATTATAAGCTGTTGTTTATTATGAAACAAAACAAGGTGTGGGTGCCTTGGTAATTTTGTATTAGTGATTTGGGGGTGCCTCCGGTAATGGTGCTTCCAAATCAACTCTGCAATTTTGAGGGAACTTTTTTAAAACTACAGTACTTTTCATTAATTTGGCAAAATTTTCTTTTGGCTAAAGTATATAATTTAAATAAGAGCGCGGTTCAGATACAAACCGATTTATATATAAAAACTACAAATCACTATTCAAGCTGACACGTGTCTCATTTAGTCGAAATCCCAAACAAACACACGGAGGGGTATTATAGTCATTTCACATTGAGGGTATAAAAACTAATAATGTTATTTTCAATTTAGTCCTCAAGTTGTTAATGATCAAACTTAAATTTGGCATGATCAGACTTAAAAAACAGCAATGACCAGACTTAAAACAACAATGATCAGACTTAAAAAATAATGATCAGACTTAAAACAACAATGATCTAACTTAAAAAACAATGATCAGACTTAACCAAGTAATGATCAAACTTAAAAAACAATGATCAGACTTAAAACAACAATGATCAGACTTAAAACAACAATGATCAGACTTAAACCAGTAATGATCAGATTTAAAAAACAATGATCAGACTTAAAACAACAATGATCAGACTTAAAACAACAATGATCAGACTTAAAAAACAATGATCAGACTTAAAACAACAATGATCAGACTTAAACCAGTAATGATCAGACTTAAAAAATAATGATCAGACTTAAAACAACAATGATCACACTTAAAACAACAATGATCAGACTTAAACCAGTAATGATCAGATTTAAAAAACAATGATCAGACTTAAAACAACAATGATCAGACTTAAAAAAAATGATCAGACTTAAAACAGTAATGATCAGACCTAAAAAACAATGATCAGACCTAAAACAACAATGATCAGACTTAAACCAGTAATGATCAGACTTAAAAAATAATGATCAGACTTAAAAAAAACAATGATCAGACTTAAAACAACAATGATCAGACTTAAAAAATCAGACTTAAAACAACAATGATCAGACTTAAAAACAATGATGATCAGACTTACAAAACCAATGATCAAACTTAAAACAACAATGATCAGACTTAAAACAACAATGATCAGACTTAAAAAACAATGATCAAACTTAACCCAGTAATGATCAGACTTAAACAGTTAATGATCAGACTTAAAAAACAATGATCAGACTTAAACAGTTAATGATCAGACTTAAACCAGTAATGATCAGACTTAAAAAATAATGATCAGACTTAAAAAACAATGATCAGACTTAAAGCAGTAATGATCAGACTTAAAAAAACAATGATCAGACTTAAACAGACAATGATCAGACTTAAACCAGTAATGATCAGACTTAAAAACAATGATCAGACTTAAACAGACAATGATCAGACTTAAAAAACAATGATCAGACTTAAAACTATTATGATCAGACTTAAAACTTGATAATGATCAGTCGATTTTGTCTGTTTTAGTTGATTTTCTGTGTTTTTAGTCGACAACTGAATAGTAAACGGGTTGTCGTGCGCCCATCGTTGACATTAGCGCGCCGCGCCCAGTTAAAACATTAACAAGTTAATGTCAAGGCTGGGCGCGGCAACCAAAAATGATCAGACTTAAACCGAAAATGATCAGACTTAAACAAATATTAGGACGATTGTACCCCTCATATCTTTTATGTATTTTTAAATAAGTCCGTGTTAATTTTTTTTATTACAAAAAGAACCCCGAACGAGATGAATTCTGATTGGTCGATATTTACACTTGCAATATTTTGTTGGGTTTGTAGTTTTTATTTATAATTGTTGTTTGTATTTGATCCGAACTCTTTAAATAATACTTAATTGAAGTATTACGCGTAAAAAATTATTGTAAGGTACTTTTCTAATGAGGAGCGCTCAAATGAATTTTTTTTAAAATTTCGAGAACATGAGACCTCAATCTTCATCTTCCAAAATATAAGATGTATTTTCTAAGATATATTTTGGTGGTGATATGTGTCTCATGTGCATTTTTCAATATGCATTTAATGCAAAGTCAACCCCAACTTTTTTACTTTGCTTTTTGGACATGTGTCACATGCAGATTCAAAGATGCATCATGATCTAATGGTGAGATTTGAGTTCTCAAGTTCTCGAATTTTTAAGGGTTCTCAACCGAGCGCTCCCCCTTTTTTAATTTTTAATTTTGTGACTTTTCCAATGTGGTGGTTGAGTTGGTTGAACACTTACCTTGCTAGCAAGGTCAAGGGTTCAAACCCCATCATGGAATGTTCGTTAGTGGGTTTTCAAGATTAGAGGTGTCTTATGACCTGTGCTTCAGTGAACGATTCAAGTATCAATCCGAGTGGATGCCTTGCGTGGCTCACGTGCACCAAGTGATTCATATGTACCCGAGTTAAAAAGTACTCATGTAATATGTTTAAGATGTATTTGTGTAATGCTTGAATTGTATGAGATGTAAACCCATAATCAAAAATAATTTGTGACGGCACGTATGTTGAAGTATTTTCGTAATAATAAAATGACTAGGAAAAAACAAATTAGATATATTGAAGAGAGTCCAGATCTGGTGCAAAGCCCAAAAACCATACAAAATACAAACTCATCTAGACTGTTCATTATGGAAATCTAATGGCTGATATTAATTAGATTAAATAAATTAGGTAACTGAATTTTATACGCGTATCTCTCCAACGGAGGGTATAATCGACCCAATGAATTCGAAATCAACCCCGAATCTCTCCTCCCCAACAAAAACCCGACGATTTGGGAAACCATAATCATACAACACAATCTGGGTTGCCGGGTCGAAGAGGGGTTGTCCTCCGACGACGAAATCAAAAAACGCAGAAGAAACGGAACCAAATGATTGAAGAGAAACGCAGAAGAAATCGACAACGAACATGGTGAAGCAGCGCCGATGGAACTGACAAAGTTCCGAACGAATGGTCATAACGAACTATAAATTGGTGGTGACGAACTATAAATTATCATGACTAACTATCGATGATACTGCCGAATCTTGACGAATTATAGTCCAATTGTAATGAATTATGTCATAATTCGTCGAAAGTGCACTATAATTTGTCGAAATCTTGACAAATTATAGTCCAATTTGGACGAACTATGACATAATTCGTCCAAATTGGACTATAATTCGTCAAGATTCATCCATGTTTTTCCTGATCGGAGCAGATCGAAGCTTATACCAGATCTGAGAGTGAAGGATTCTTTCATCCAGATCTGAGAGAGAGAAGGATTCGTCCAGATCTGAGAGTGAAGGATTGTTTCGTGGCTGACGAAGGATAGTTTCATCCAGATCTGAGAGAGAGAAGGATTCGTCCAGATCTGAGAGTGAGAATGGATCTCAAATCTGGGTTTGTTTCATGAGAAGAGAGAGAGATATTGTATACCATATTTGTCCCTAATCTAATATTAATTTGAATTTACACATATTTATTTTCACTTAATCTCATCCATCAAAATCATAAAATTAAAGAACGTGATTATTTTATATTTTTTACAAGAATATGAATTTTGCACATGTTCTCTTCTCATATTGAAGATATTTATTGAAAACACGTATGTTGTCATCAAATTAAAATTTATCCATCCATTGTAAAAGGTCACTATCGGCAATCGGGTTACTTCATTTTTTTCGTCTCGCCAAAATCCAGAAATTATCAATATCGACAACTCCACCGTCTCTACCAAATATCCATTCTCTCTCTCTCTCAGCTATTTAGGGTTGCACACATTTTTTTTCGTATATTCATCGTCGTCATCGATGGCTGGATTGCTGGAATCCTCTACGCTTACCCTATACCGATCATCCGCGTTTTCTTCTCCCATACCCCTTGCTCACTCTTCCATCTCCGTCGCATCTTCTGACCGACGACAAAGCTTTGTTAAGTTACCCGAGTTTGTCGGTCTGAAGATGAGACCGACTGCAGCCATCCGATCTGCGAGCTGCTCGCGATTTGCGATCAGTCGTACTGGAGCGAGTATCGTTTGCGAGGCACAGAAGACTGCTGTTGAAGGTCAGTGTTGACCTTCGTCCGATTTTATCCTTGTAGTTGTAAATGAATATATGCACCCATTGGAGATTTTGAGAACTTTCTCATGGATAACTTCCTCACGAATAGTGGTAAATAAGCACAAAAAGTTTGTATTATGTTGTAGGATGTTGTATGAGAAATGCTAGCATATGTAGTGACTTCCTCATTGAGAACTTCCTCATTGAGAACTTCCTCTCTCGATTCTCGCACTCACTCACAAAAAGTTTGAGGAAGTTCTCCTAGAAATGCTCCTGAGAATCGAGAGAGGAAGTTCTCAATGAGGAAGTTGGTATATATGCTAGCATTTCTCATACAACATCCTACAACATAATACAAACTTTTTGTGCTTATTTACTACTATTCGTGAGGAAGTTCTCCATGAGGAAGTTCTCACAATCTCAACGGGTGCATATGCCCATAGGAAACCCTTAGATGATGTAACTGTGATTGATCCAATTTAATTTTCCTCCCTCACTTTATGTTTCTTGAAATATATTCACTTGATAGTATCCTTAGTATAACTATTAGGGAAGGATGAAAATGTATAATGAATTTTAGGTATCTGTCCTTCGAGCCAAATCCATGTTAGAATTCAGTTTGCTCAATATGTACTAGTACCAGAGCCAAGTTTTTTCCTATAAATGTTGATCCATTGTTTGTTTTAGAACTGTTTCCCTTAATTTATTTATTAGTATTGTGGTGAAAACTCGCATTTTTCAGTTTAGGATTAGAAGCCAGCATAGAATAAGAGTTTCAAGTGCAGATAAGTTTACAAGTACGTTAACCAATGCAACATGGAATGACTTTGCAATAACATATGGTCTGCTTTTAGGGGTGTTTATTTTATTTTATATATTTAAAGATATACTTAATAACTCGTACTGCAGTTCATATATTTTTTTTAGAATAATTTCATAGACTTCAGTGCATTTAAAAAAAAAAATCTTTTATCTAATATTTGCTGCTAGTGTGTTCTACTGAAACTTTGCTTTTGTTGATATGATCGGGTGCTTTTGTTGATAACTGAATATAGTGGCGGAGGTGACTGATGCAACATGGAAATCACTTGTTCTTGGAAGTGACTCCCCTGTCCTTGTTGAGTTTTGGGCTCCATGGTGTGGGCCGTGTCGCATGATTCACCCTGTTATTGACGAACTTGCCAAAGAATATGCTGGCAAGCTCAAATGCTACAAGCTGAACACTGATCAAAGCCCTTCTATTGCAACTCAATATGGAATTCGAAGCATTCCAACCATTATGATCTTCAAAAATGGTGAGAAAAAGGAAGCCGTCATTGGAGCTGTTCCTAAGACAACATTAACCACCAGCATCGACAAGTATTTGTGATGCCGGTCTGCAAATTAGCTACCTATCTCGAGTACTATAGATGCTAAGTATCCCAAATGGGTGTGGTCAGTGACATTTTCAGCTCCTGGTGTGCCAACTATGTACTCTAGTATGCACTCTGCGCTCCCGCAATAAAACTTGCACTCTTGTACAGTGTATCGGCCTTGTGTGTTAGTTTTGGGATCCTTTGAACATCCCAGACAAATATTTATCCAAATGCGATAATATATCTATTCAATTGTCATAACCCAGTTTAGCCTTAAATTGACTTGTATTGTTATTGTTTAAAACCTTTACTTGCAATGTAGCTGTTGGGTCTGTTAATTTATACTTTCAGTGAGCATGAATTCCATAACAGCAGGGGAATGAAGTAATACCTGGATCATGCGGTGGTTCTTGCAGACATATATGTCTCAACTTCCCCAGTCATTTGTATGTTACAAATTACCATTCTCACTTTATAATATGATGCTGTTAAGTTAAATTACACAAAGATGTGTGGCAACAAGTTCTAGAAAAAAGAAAAATTGGGAATCATTCTTCAGTATTTTGCGACTCTGCTGCTGACGTCATCCCAATAGATGTTGCAGCTTGTAGGCATAAAAACCCTGTCATGCATATTACATCTTACCATGCCTATCTCCTCAAATAAATGTTAAGAAGAGATTTCTTGTCAAATTTCTGCTCACTGTAAAAAAAAAATGCAATCTGTGTCGAACAAGTTTTTGGCATAGTTACAGGTAACTGATTAATCACACAATGCTCATGAACTGGTAAGTTTGGATTCCAAACAATATCGAACTCCTCCCCATAACTTATATAAATGGGCAATTGAAACATACATGATACACATTCAGACTTAAAACCTTTCTTTTTCGTGTGAGCAGCAAATATGGCCAATACAGTGAATCAAGCCTACCTCTGTTTTCTGGTGCTCCTTGGCATCAGCCTGTCCTCTTCTTATAGAGTCATCAAGCCCGCGGCCACCCAAGGCGATGAGGAAGTCGAGCATCAGAGTTGGGACAGTGCCAAACTAGGATTTGGTGTTGGAATCGGCATTGGGAGAGGAGGGGCAGGTGTGGGTATTGGTGAAGGTAGTGGGTCGGGTAGCGGTGCCAGGTTCGGGCAGGGGAGTGGAGGGGTCGGTTACGGGCAAGGATCTGGAGGAAGTGGGTTCGGTCAGGGTAGTGGATTTGGCGGGTCGGGTGTTGGTTTCAGGCAAGGATCGGGAGGTAGTGGATTCGGGCAGGGGTCAGGGTCAGGATCCGGTGGAATCGGGTTCGGAGTCGGTGGAGGGATTCAATTTGGATTGGGCGGAGAGGCAGAGTGCCCAAGTGAGTGCTTTGAGTGTCGTCAGTCGTTGAGGGGGTTTTGCTGCCCATACGAGGAAGTGGCCGGGGAGGTGTGTCCGAGTGAGTGCTTCGAGTGTTCGAATTCGATCAGTGCCAGTGGTTGGTGCTGCCCGCTTGAAGTTACGATTCAACTTCAAAATGAACGGGCAACAGTGGCTCAGAAAACGGTGGTGGTCCCACGTAAAGATGTCGCGTGGGCTCCATCTCCATTGTTGCAGGTTATAGCTTTGTGTACATTTGTAAAGGTATTTAGGTTTTGCTGTAATATGATTGCAGGGTTTGACGTTAGATAAACAGGAGGGTTTGATAGTTTACACAATGAAAACTGTATTTTGGTTTGGTGACAAAACGACGTCGCTTTACATAAGACCAATTCTGGCTGTAGCGACGCCGTTCCATTCACGAGCTTCTTCCCTCTTTTGTATTTAAAACCTTTTTGGTAAATCAATAAAACAACTAACAGATTTTCCCCTAAATCCAGTCTCAATTTCTCTTCGATCGGAATCCATGTCGAACTGATCAGAGCTCAGGAGAGCTAGTTTCACATGGTACATAGCGGAATTTGGTAGCTGGTAAGCGTCTCTGACTAGTTCTAAAATTTCATTGAAATCGGTTGAGTAGATTGGAAATGACAACACCGACTGCGGAAAACTCGAAATCGAGGTCTGATGTTGTTTCTGTAGTCGATTATGATGATGATGACTTATATTATGAGTAAAAACGAAGTGAATGGTAATCATATCGTGACTAAGACTTTGACCGGTAGGGTTAACTTCGTCTCATGGAAGAAGTCAATGGAGATTATTTTGTCTACGAGGCTAAAACTGAGCTTTATACAAGGCAAATACCCCAAGCTTGATGATCGAAAGGCACGGGTGAAATGGCAGCGATGCAATGACGTTATTTTGTCTTGGCTAATCAGTTCAGTTTCAGAAGAGAATGTTGGACAAATCCTCCATGCCAAGGACGTCATGACTGCCTGGAATATCCTCCATGCTAGGTTTGCTGGAACAAACCTTGCTATAAAATCTGGTCTGATGAAAGAGGCCAATAATCTAGTTCAAGGAGACATGGATGTGGCAACCTATCATGGAAAGCTCACAAAGATTTGGCAGGAGTTGGACTCCATAAAGAAGCTAAGTGCCTGCCCAACAAATGGAAATTGTATCTGTTGTGGTGAGGCTGATGATGAAAAGAGGGAGGACAGAGTTGTCCAATTCCTTATGGGTTTGAATGAGTGTTACTCAATGATTAGAACTCATGTCTTTGCTATGCCCAAAGTTCGTGATATGGATGTTATTTTTGAGATGGCTACTACAGAAGAATGCCAAAGAAGTGCCACCAAGACTAGGTATATTGAGGCTTCTGCCATGTATGGACAGAACCACATGTATCAGACCGGTCAAGGGAACTATCAAGCTGTCCAAGGTAACAGTTCTTATCAAAATGGACAGAATGCTGGTAGTCAAGTGAGACAAATGAGGGCATGAAGAGGAGGTTTTAACAAAAACAAACCTAGACTCTTTTGTACTAATTGTCAAATGAGTGGACATTTAAAGGAGAATTGTTACAAGTTGGTAGGGTACCCACCTGGTCATAAACTGCACAAGGGAAATGAATCTTATAGGCAAGGAACATCTTGAAAGTTCTCAGCCAATAATGTGAATAACAATGAAGAAATGACATATGCGGCAAACTGATCAGTCCAGACCACTAGTTCATTCACAACTGAGCAACTTAATCAGATTATGACTATGATAAAGTCTGGAGGAATGGATCAATCTGGCACACACATGGAGATGGCAGGTACAGTCTATTCTTATGCTGCACGTACAGCCTGTTCTTATAATGTTTTCAGAACTGTAGATATTGGATAATTGACAGTGGAGCAACTTGTCATTTTACTTATAAGCCTGAGATGCTTAGTGATATTCATGATTTGAAAGAAGAATATGGTGTGATATTGCCTAATGGTGAAAGAGTTATTATCAAGCAGAGTGGAAATTGTCATTTGCAGAATGGACTGATTTTGTTTGGTGTCTTGCTGGTGCCTGAATTCAAAGTTAATTTGCTGTCAGTTGGCAAGGTGATAGCTGATCCCAAGTACAAAGTTTCATTTACTGATATGTCATGCACTATACAAGACCAACAATTCAAGACAATATTAGAGACTGGTCCACCAGCTGATGGCCTGTTCAGTTTCAATGATTTTGCTTCCAAGACTGGAATCTACAGTTATGCAGCTAAGGGAGAAGGCATTATGGCTGATTTATGGCACAAAAGATTGGGACATGCACCAGTTGAAATCAGTAATAGCTTGTTGAGACAGCATTCAAATAAATTGTTTTGTAAAGACAGTAATTATAGATGCACCGACAAAGTTACCATTTTCTATGAGAAATCAAAATGCTAGTACTACTCCTTTTTCTTTAATTCATGGAGATGTTTGGGGCCCATTTCATGAGCCTACTATGACTGGTTCTCAATATTTATTGACAATAGTTGATGATTTTACTAGAGTATCGGCCTCTAGTATTTACTCTTCGCTCCCACAATAAAACTTGCACTCTTGTACAGTGTATCGGCCTTGGTTGTTAGTTCTGGTATCCTTTGAACATCCCAGACAAATATTTATCCGTATGCAGTATATCTTTTCAATTGTCATAGCCCCAGTTTAGCCTTAAATTGACTTGTATTGTTCTTGTTTAAAACCTTTACTTGCAATGTAGCTGTTGGTCCATTAATTTCTATTTTCAGTGAGCATGAATTCCATTACAGCAGGAGAATGATGTAGCATACCTGGGGCATGCGGCAGTTCTTGCAGACATCAATGTTCAGTGGCGAGACTTCCCTAGTTCAGATACAAAGTTCTGCAGAGTTATCTGTATGTTACTAATTACCATTCTCACTTTATAATATGATACTTTAAGTTAAATTACACAAAGATGTGTGGCAACAAGTTCTAGAAAAAAGATAAACAAAAAAAAAAGTCGTTCTGCAATACTTTGTGGCTCTGTTGCTGATTTCAGCCCAATAGATGTTGCAGCTTGTAGGCATCAAAACCCTGTCATGCATATAACAACTTACCATGCCTATCTCCTCAAATAAATGTTAAGAAGAGATTTCTTGTCAAATTTCTGCTCACTGTAAAAAAAAAGAAATGCAATCTGCGTCGAACAAGTTTTTGGCATAGTTACAGGTAACTGATTAATCACACAATGCTCATGAACTGGTAAGTTTGGATTCCAAACAATATCGAACTCCTCCCCATAACTTATATAAATGGGCAATTGAAACATACATGATACACATTCAGACTTAAAACCTTTCTTTTTCGTGTGAGCAGCAAATATGGCCAATACAGTGAATCAAGCCTACCTCTGTTTTCTGGTGCTCCTTGGCATCAGCCTGTCCTCTTCTTATAGAGTCATCAAGCCCGCGGCCACCCAAGGCGATGAGGAAGTCGAGCATCAGAGCTGGGACAGTGCCAAACTAGGATTTGGTGTTGGAATCGGCATTGGGGGAGGAGGGGCAGGTGTGGGTATTGGTGAAGGTAGTGGGTCGGGTAGCCGTGCCGGGTTCGGGCAGGGGAGTGGAGGGGTCGGTTACGGGCAAGGATTTGGAGGAAGTGGGTTCGGTCGGGGGCGTGGATTTGGCGGGTCGGGTGTTGGTTTCGGGCAAGGATCGGGAGGTAGTGGATTCGGGCAGGGGTCAGGGTCAGGATCCGGTGGAATCGGGTTCGGAGTCGGAGGAGGGATTCAATTTGGATTGGGTGGAGGAGCAGAGAGCCCAAGTGAGTGCTTTGAGTGTCGTCAGTCGTTGAGGGGGTTTTGCTGCCCGTACGAGGAAGTGGTCGGGGAGGTTTGTCCGAGTGAGTGCTTCGAGTGTTCGAATTCGGTCAGTGCCAGTGGTTGGTGCTGCCCGCTTGAAGTTACGAGACAGCTTCAAAATGAACGGGCAGCTGTGGCCCAGAAAACGGTGGTGGTCCCACGTGAAGATGCCGCCGCTAGGGCTCCATCTCCATCAGCAACAACTGATTAAATTATTTTCTGGGAGTCTGATTCTGAGTTAAAATAAAAGAGTTCGAAAATAATCGATAATGTGATCTAGAATTCATAATCCACTTGTAAGATGATAAAAGATAACATACCCAGGTGCCTCGTATTATTCCAAACTAAGTTATTTCAACAAGTTTTATCAGCGAACTTGCATAAAACAGATGGATATGTGGTTTAAAAATGACTTTCACTGATGAAAAATACACCTATTAAATTTGTTCAGGCTTCACCTAAATATTTTAGGTCATCACTAAAATCACAATATGAGCCACACTTCTCCATATTACATATCACATCTTTAATAAAATGTCACTGATCACATTTCCGCAAACATTATGAGCCATACTTCTTCGTGCGTTTTCTTTGAGGTCCTTTATTTCCTTTCCTTTTTTGTTTTCAGAAAATGTGATGATAATTTATCGTAATGGAAATATGATGTGACTTTATGAAATGGAAATATGATACTGAGATATATTTGATCAATACTAAACAATCTTGTAAGAATTTTGGGCTATAGTTAAGTCATTAAGTCCATAGAGAACAATGCAGAATATCTGATAATTTCTGTTCTTTTCATGTAGGTGTGAAAAGCTGACCCCAGATCAGTTGCCTTTGATTGAAAATTTCAAGTTCCAGATTCCCAGGCATTCCGTGACAAGTCAGTGGCGGACCTACTCTAACAACTATGTAGTCACTTGCCCCATTAAAATTTTACTTTGTTCATTTAATTTATAAAAGTTAGGCCAAAATATGTGAATAAACTAAAAAATACCCTTATGACCCCATTAGTTTCTCTAAACAAGTGTTATGTCCCCAATAAATTATAAGTCTGAGTCAGTAGTTTTTCTAAACAAGTGTTATGCCCCCAATAAATTTTAAGTCTGGGTCCGCCACTGTGACTACTACAAACTCAGACACTATTTTAGTCTCCGGCTACGCTCACATCAAGGTGGTGCTCATGAGTCTTCTGAGTAATATCATCTGTTTGGTCGCAACAATTTTTTATTGTATCTCAAATCATCAGCAAGACGACGACCGCCGGAGAGCACCAGGAAGAAATGCTAGGAGATTTTAAGACAAAGGAAAGTTGTTTTTGAATTGATCTGTTCTCAGTAACTGCTGGAGTAACTACTTGAAATAGAATTCCTCATATTTTGTCAAATTTTCTGGCAACTTTGATGGTCTCGATATTAAATAAAATACAGTTCAACCGTGTACGTATTAGCACAATTTGTCAGTGATGTGTTATGTTAAGGACTAAACAAGATTGATAACTATATGGCGGTTATAGCCACTTTAACAACTGATTAAACTACTTTCTGGGGGTCGGATTCTGAGTTAAAATAAAAGAGTTCGAAAATAATCGATAATGTGATCTAGATTTCAAAATCCACTTGTGAGATGATAAAAGATAACATACCCAGGTGCCTCGTATTATTGCAAACTAAGTTATTTCAACAAGTTTTATCAGTGAACTTGCATAAAACAGATGGATATGTGGTTTAAAAATGACTTTCACTGATGAAAAATACACCTATTAAATTTGTTCGGGCTTCACCTAAATATTTTAGGTCATCACTAAAATCACAATATGAGCCACACTTCTCCATATTACATATTACATATCACATCATAAATAAAATGTCACTGATCACATTTCCGCAAACATTATGAGCCATACTTCTTCGTGCATTTTCTTTGAGGTCCTTTATTTCCTTTTCTTTTTTGTTTTTAGAAAATGTGATGATAATTTATCGTAATGGAAATATGATGTGACTTTATGAAATGGAAATATGATACTGAGATATATTTGATAAATACTAAACAATCTTGTAAGAATTTTGGGCTATAGTTAAGTCATTAAGTCCATAGAATACAATGCAGAATATCTGATAATTTCTGTTCTTTTCATGTAGGTGTGAAAAGCTGACCCCAGATCAGTTGCCTTTGATTGAAAATTTCAAGATCCAGATTCCCAGACATTCCGTGACTAGTCAGCGGCGGACCTACTCTAACAACTATGTAGTCACTTGCCCCATTAAAATTTTACTTTGTTCATTTAATTTATAAAAGTTAGGCCAAAATATGTGAATAAACTAAAAAATACCCTTATGACCCCATAAGTTTCTCTAAACAAGTGTTATGTCCCCAATAAATTATAAGTCTGAGTCAGTAGTTTTTCTAAACAAGTGTTATGCCCCCAATTAATTTTAAGTCTGGGTCCGCCACTGTGACTACTACAAACTCAGACACTATTTTAGTCTACGGCTACGCTTACAGCAAGGTGGTGCTCATGAGTCTTCTGAGTATTATCATCTGTTTGGTCGCAACAGTTTTTTATTGTATCTCAAATCATCAGCAAGACGACGACCGCCGGAGAGCACCAGGAAGAAATGCTAGGAGATTTTAAGACTAAGGAAAGTTGTTTTTGAATTGAGCTGTTCCCAGTAACTGCTGGAGTAACTACTTGAAATAGAATTCCTCATATTTTTGTCAAAATTTTCTGGTAACTTTGATGGTCTCGATATTAAATAAAATACTGTTCAACCGTGCACGTATTAGCACAATTTGTCAGTGATGTGTTATGTTAAGGACTAAACAAGATTGATAACTATATGGCGGTTATAGCCACTTTAACAACTGATTAATCTACTTTCTGGGGGTCGGATTCTAAGTTAAAATAAAAGAGTTCGAAAATAATCGATAATGTGATCTAGAATTCATAATCCACTTGTGAGATGATAAAAGATAACATACCCAGGTGCCTCGTATTATTGCAAACTAAGTTATTTCAACAAGTTTTACCGGTGAACTTGCATAAAACAGATGGATATGTGGTTTAAAAATGACATTCCCTGATGAAAAATACACCTATTAAATTTGTTCAGGCTTCACCTAAATATTTTAGGTCATCACTAAAATCACAATATGAGCCACACTTCTCCATATTACATATCACATCATAAATAAAATGTCACTGATCACATTTCCGCAAACATTATGAGCCATACTTCTTCGTGCATTTTCTTTGAGGTCCTTTATTTCCTTTTCTTTTTTGTTTTTAGAAAATGTGATGATGATTTATCGTAATGGAAATACGATGTGACTTTATGAAATGGAAATATGATACTGAGATATATTTGATCAATACTAAACAATCTTGTAAGAATTTTGGGCTATAGTTAAGTCATTAAGTCCATAGAGAACAATGCAGAATATCTGATAATTTCTGTTCTTTTCATGTAGGTGTGAAAAGCTGACCCCAGATCAGTTGCCTTTGATTGAAAATTTCAAGTTCCAGAATTACAGGCATTCCGTGACTAGTCAGTGGCGGACCTACTCTAACAACTATGGGGTAACTTGCCACATTAAAATTTTACTTTGTTCATTTAATTTATAAAAGTTAGGCCAAAATATGTGAATTAACTAAAAAAATACCCTTATGACCCCATTAGTTTCTCTAAACAAGTGTTATGTCCCCAATAAATTATAAGTCTGAGTCAGTAGTTTTTCTAAACAAGTGTTATGCCCCCAATTAATTTTAAGTCTGGGTCCGCCAATGTGACTACTACAAACTCAGACACTATTTTAGTCTCCGGCTACTGATCTTTCGATAATATAGCGGAAATATTCAAATAAGAATTCAAATACTTATGCTAAGTCACGGTTATCAAAACATTTGTAAAGACTCGGGAGATCCGAGGTCGAACCCAAAAGATAGGTGATTAAACTAATGATGCCAAAGATAAATCTAGATTGTCTATGGTTTGGGGGAGGTTTGTTGTTCTTCCAAGAGAATTATAGTTGAGAGTGCTATCAAAAAGTGGTTAACAATCAATTAAGGGATGACTAGGGATCTATTTCTCCACCTAGACAATTATTGTGACGGTAAAATAGGACATCATTGATGAAATCACATGCATACACTTAGAATCTAGCCATGCAACATTAATGCTAAGTTTAACTCGCGCTACAACTTAGTACTAAGAGGTTACATCTCGCATAATACCTCACACTCGCGCTCTATTGGTATTATAGAATATGAATGCCTAGCCTCACACTCGCGCTCTATTGGCTAGATAATCATGCTCTTGTTAAGTTCAAGCCATTCTCATTAAGATTAGAGTGTCGCCATGTAACACAAAAACCTTAATGCTTCTTCATTTAGTTCATTGAAGTCATGATGATCAACGTGAGCTACATCAAACATGAGATCAAGCAAAGTTCCTATTGGGGACATTTCACAAACACCTTATAGGCAACTTGAAGAGTTAAGTTCAAATGAAGAAGAAACATGTGCAAATCATTCATCAATGGCATCCATAGTATTTATAATGTCACAAACATGTCTATGGGGTCCATAGATCCCCAACCAAGGTCACTACTCACTCATGGTGAGGGTACAAACAAAAACATCCATGAAAGTGCAAAAAAACCCATATGGAAAAGAGAGTTTAGAAATATAGAACCAATATGGAGATCCAATAACACTAGGTGATTAGATCTTTGTGTTGTTGATGACTCTTAGATCTCTATCTTCTTTCCCATGAAAACTGCTCCAAATCCCAATGAAATCTGCTTTGAAAATCCCCCAAAAAGTCTCTCTTGTTCAGAAACCCTAAGTTTCTATTTATAGCCCATCAGTAAAAATTCTGTTTTGACGGCTCAACCGGCCGGCTCAGTGGCGTGAAGGAATTTCAGCCGGCCGGCTCGCGCAGGGGTAGGCTTCCTTGGACTTTCTGAGCATGTCAGCCGGCCGGTTCATAAGGTGAAGGGTATTCAGCCGGCCGGCTCGAGCAGGGGAGGTTGATGTGGGACTCTCGGAGCTGTTGAACCGGCCGGTTCAAATTGTGAATAAAGCTCAGCCGGCCGGTTGGATACCTCCGAGAGTTCGCTCCTTATGGTCAAGACTTCAACCGGGCGGCTCGGTTCGAGGCCAATGTTCAGCCGGCCGGTTGGCTCTCCTCCTTGGGCACTTTTTGCTCCAAAAGTTCGGTTTTGCTCCAAAATCACTGCTAACTTGCGCTCTTAGCTTAAGCTCTGTAATTTTCCTGAAATGAACCACAAAGCGTCAAATAGCAAGTGAAATCGTGATATAATGATCGAAACACTAAGCGTAGAGATTGCCTAAAGTGCATATATTTTAGCGCTATCAAATCACTCCACACTTAATGTTTGGTCGTCCCGAGCAAACTAATCATAGAGATCAACAACACGAGTGCATTTCACTCCCTTAGGATTGGTCCAAGTAAAACTCCATATGGTCACGGAATCTAACTAAAAATACTAAGAAACAAATCAACTTCTAACTAACCACTTTCGTAGGTGACACGAGTGCATTTAGCGAATGCACCAAGCCTTTAAACCCCTAGGCTACCCTAGTGGACGAGTTATAGTCTCGTGAGAGTTTTCAGAACCGGGAATACTCACAAATCCCACATGCATTTATCCCATAAGAGTGCAAAGCAAGAGTGTTTAACAATTAAGGCATGAATTTCTCAAAACTTACTTCACATCCCGAACTAGCATTGCAATCACCACACATTTCAAGAGAGTTTTCAAACCGTTTAAGATCACATGAGGGTGCATATTCAAGGAAATCAATACTAGAGCTATCAAGTGCCTCACCTAGAAGTCTATTCATTTTCATTGCAAGGATTTCGAAACACGGTTAAGGCTTTTACACAAAAATGTCAATCGATCACCTATGCTAGCTAGGGCTAGTCCACGGGCTCACGATATAAACTCATTTCCAAGTTTTAGACGCTAAAGTCGTAATCCATAAGGAAAGAGGAGTTTGACAACAAGAGCTCTTAAAATAGGCATAAACCACTCAATAGCTTACGTGAAATCACAAGGGTCGTCCTAAAGCTCAACTTGCTAGCACACATTGCACGTGGTAAACTCACACATGTAATAGATGATGGACGGGCATAAAGTCAAGCTTAAGTGCTCTTCTATACCCTTTTTTTTTGAAATGGCCTTTGGCCTACAAATGCTTTCGAGGGGGAACTTTTCTTCCTAACCCCCGGCATTTGTATCTTTTTGCAACAAACTTCTCTAGTACTCGAGAAATGCTAGGAGAGCACCAGTTTTTTATTGTATCTCAAATCATCAGCAAGACGACGACCGCCGGAGAGCACCAGGAAGAAATGCTAGGAGATTTTAAGACTAAGGAAAGTTGTTTTTGAATTGATCTGTTCCCAGTAACTGCTGGAGTAACTACTTGAAATAGAACTCCTCATATTTTTGTCAAAATTTTCCGGTAACTTTGATGGTCTCGATATTAAATAAAACACAGTTCAACCGTGTACGTATTAGCACAATTTGTCAGTGATGTCTGATGTTAAGGACTAAACAAGATTGATAACTATATGTCGGTTATAGCCACTTTAACAACTGATTAAATTACTTTCTGGGGGTCGAATTCTGAGTTAAAATAAAAGAGTTCGAAAATAATCGATAATGTGATCTAGAATTCATAATCCACTTGTGAGATGATAAAAGATAACATAGCCAGGTGCCTCGTATTATTGCAAACAAAGTTATTTCAACAAGTTTTATCAGTGAACTTGCATAAAACAGATGGATATGTGGTTTAAAAATGACTTTCACTGATGAAAAATACACCTATTAAATCTGTTCAGGCTTCACCAAAATATTTTAGGTCATCACTAAAATCACAATATGAGCCACACTTCTCCATATTACATATCACATCATAAATAAAATGCCACTGATCACATTTCCGCAAACATTATGAGCCATACTTCTTCGTGCGTTTTCTTTGAGGTCCTTTATTTCCTTTCCGTTTTAGAAAATGTGATGATAATTTATCGTAATGGAAATATGATGTGACTTTATGAAATGGAAATATGATACTGAGATATATTTGATCAATACAAAACAATCTTGTAAGAATTTTGGGCTATAGTTAAGTCATTAAGTCCATAGAGAACGATGCAGAATATCTGATAATTTCTGTTCTTTTCATGTAGGTGTGAAAAGCTGACCCCAGATCAGTTGCCTTTGATTGAAAATTTCAATTTCCAGATTTCCAGGCATTCCGTGACTAGTCAGTGGCGGACCTACTCTAACAACTATGGGGTCACTTGCCCCATTAAAATTTTACTTTGTTCATTTAATTTATAAAAGTTAGGCCAAAATATGTGAATAAACTAAAAAAATACCCTTATGACCCCATTAGTTTCTCTAAACAAGTGTTATGTCCCCAATAAATTATAAGTCTGAGTCAGTAGTTTTTCTAAACAAGTGTTATGCCCCCAATAAATTTTAAGTCTGGGTCCGCCACTGTGACTAGTACAAACTCCGACATTATTTTAGTCTCCGGCTACGCTCACAGCATGGTGGTGCTTGATGGACCCAAATTATACGAATCATAAACACCGTAAAACCCACCAAATTAGACTGTTCGTCTACTTAACTTTTGCTTGTTAGCCCCGATATATTTCTACAGGGTATTTTGGCGCCTAGAGAGAAAACACGCTAAGGAGAGGATTTTACGCTGAAAAGATGTTTAGAGTTATTCCAAGGTCAAGATCAGACGCTGACTGAAGAGATCTCAAGGATCCTGACATGGAATCACTCCAAACAAATCAAACCGAAGAGGAATTTGCATTGAAGACTCAACCGACCGGGTAGGAAAATGCCGCAGAAACCACCCGACCGGTTGAAGCAGTTCCAGGCCCTCCGCCGAGCTGACCAAACACTCAAATCAAGTTGCCCGAGCAAACCATCTCATCTGACAATTCCGCCTCGACCAAAATGTTCCAAATGGAAAATAAGGTGGACAATGTCGGAAAACCAAGGAGAATGCTCGAGCAGATTGACAGTTAGCTCAAATCCAAGGCAAAGGCCCGGCGCGCTTAGCCACCCAAACCAAGTCGCTCGACCCGACCGATGCATCTGGAAAATCTGGCTCGACCAAGATGTTTGGAATGCCCAACAAGTCGGACAATCTCGCTTCCCAGACAAAACGCTCGAGCCGATGAGCAGTTGGCCCAAGTCCAAGGCAAAAGCCTCGCGCATAGGCACCAAGACCAAATTGCTCGACCAAACCATGGAATTTGGAAATTCTGGCTCGACCATTAGTCTTAGAATCACTTGGCCATTCCAAATCAACTATCAAAATGCACGTTTGGACAAGGTGACCGGCCACCATGCTTGGAGGTGGCCAAGGGAGGAGCTCCTCCCCATTCCACCACCTGCTACCGGCGGCTCCTCCTCCATATGACCGGTGGCTTTCTCCTCCCCCATGTGGCAGCTCCTCCTTGCTCCTCCTCCTCATCCCTTGGATCAAAAGACATGTGCCACCATCTCCACCACCCATCTCCTCCCCTTATGGCTATAAATACCAACCTCCTCCTCCTCATTTCAAACATCCACAAAAATTGTAATTCACTTATCTCTCTAGAAATTGTAAGTTTGGTTTTGGAAATAAAGGATTGCTCCCTTGGCGCTTCAACGGTAGTAAGTATTCTGATATTTATTTCCGTCTTTAATTTCCAATTCCTTAGTTATAATGTTTAGCGCGATAAATAGTAGCTAAACTAGTCGTTCGGTAAAAGGGGTGGACTTGTATTATAAAATGTTTTAGACTATTAACTTAGTGTCCTGTCTGTGTATTCAAAACTTATTCTATGTGCTATATATAAGATTAGAATTTCCAAGGTTGAGTGGACCATTTGTAACTGGACCAAAGGGACCAAATGGGCAAGCTCTTCCTTGGGGATTCGTGAACATACTCGGGTAAGTGGACCATTTGTAACTGGACCAAAGGGACCAAATGGGCAAGCTTATCTGAGGAGTTCGATCTATCTAAAAAACCATTTGGAAACTGGACCAAAGGGACCAAATGGATGCACATAGGCTAGTATACCTTGAAATGGGGTGCTAGTCTAAGTAGAACAAGGGTTTTACGTTTTTTGCAAATGGTTAGACAGTATTGCGAGTCAAGTGCTTGAAATGGCCTTGATTCGCTTTCAAATACTTTGCAAAAAGCTAGACGATGTTGCAAGTCTTGAGCTAGGAATAGCCTCGATTCATGTTTGAATACTTAGATGATTCACTAAAGGTCAATGATAAACAGGATATAATACAAGGCCCCTGAAACCGAACACTTTCTTTTAATTATAATAGTTGTCAATTACTTTCTAGTACTAAAACCAACCAACCAACCAATCAATCATATAGCTGGTAGCTTTAAAACCAACCAACCAACCTCAAACTCGCTCTCACGCTGAATAATCCCCTTAAAGAACAACTATCCCCCTAATTCCCTTGGGTTCGACCCCTACTTACCACTTACTACCCAGTAGTGTAGTCGCGAGTAGTGGAAAATATAAATTTATTTGTACAGAGAACACTACACCTTAACGACAGTGCGGTGCGCTCCGTCAAATTGGCGTCGTTGCCGGGGAATTAGCCATCGGATAAGTTCTTTAAATCAATACGCGCTCGAAACAACCATGTCTCGCGAAGAAAGTCATCATGACTACCAGGATGACGACGAGATAAACCTGTACGATCGAAACAATGAGGTGCCACTTCCATTCATGGATGATCCAGAGCAACTCATCCGAAGCAGACGAGCTCGTGATAGAGAAGCCATCAGAAGAAACCAAGAACCTCCCGAGGACCGAAATGCAGCTGGTCCAGTACGACAACCCCCTAGATATCCACCACCCCCACAACCTAGACAAGTGCCAAGACAAGAACCCGCTTTCGATGACTACTACGGAGATAACAACAACTACCGTGAACCTACATTGAGAGAGCTCTCGGCACCAGATTTCAGAGTTCAGCCGTGGTGTATCTATGAAGGCCCGGAACTAGAAAACATCGTCATCAACACTTCAGTGGCCCACAACTTGCCAAAATTCTCAGGAACTCGTGGAGAATCAGCAATGACTCATCTCCAGCGTTTACATGGGATTTGCCAAAACCTCAAACCGAATGGCGTAAACATAGACGACTTTAAGTTAAAGGCGTTCTATTTTTCCCTCATTGACGCGGCAAACGACTGGTTCCTTTCATTGCCTTCCGGAAGCATCAGAACATGGGCTCAGATGCAGAAAAAGTTCTTAGACAAATATTACCCAGCAGGAAGAGCAATGCAAGTAAGGAGGCAACTGCAGGACATCAGGCAAGGACCCAACGAAACCATGTACGATTACCTGGAAAAATTCAACCGCCTGGAGAGAAGCTGCTGTACCCTTGGACTACCCGAGAAATTCACCGTGGAGTATCTCATTAACGGATTAAGACCCTTAGACAAAATGCTCCTGGATGCCTCAGCTGGAGGGTCCATGATGAATCTATCATTAAGTGGCATAAGGGATCTTATCACCAACTTTGCTGAGAATGCCCGATTCAGAGAAGAGACAACTCAGCAGGAAGAATTCTCCCGGACAAAAAATGTGGCAAGAGCGGAAACGTCGATGAGCTCTATGCCTGAAGAGATGAAGCAACTAAAGGAGATGATGACTCAAATCCTACGAAGGCAGCCAGCTCCGGTAAAACCTTGCGAGTTCTGTGGTTCTGCAGACCACAAAATGACGCATGTCCAACACTAATAGAGGAGGAACCGGCAGAAGTGAATGCAGTAGAAGGATACCAAGGATACAACAACAACAGTAATGACAGAGCCGGACAAAACAGACAGTATGGTCAAGCAACCAACCCGAGCTGGCGTAACTATTCTCAGAAGTACGCACAACCAGCTGTCCCTCAACTAGCTCAGTCATTCTACCAAACCCCCCACCGGCAGTATAACCAGAACGCTCCATCAGCAGGCCAATATCATCAAAGAGGACCAAATCAGTACCAAACCGGCCCGCATAATCAGCAAGAACCAACCAAGTCGCTTGACGGCACTATGAAGGAGCTCGCAGGAAGAATAAGTCAATTGGGTACTTCGCTACACCAATACCAGGCGAAAACTGACGAGGCGATCTCAGAATTAACCAAACAAATGTCCCAGCTCGCCACGGTAATTTCAACACTCGCTAATGAACTTGGCAGACTCCCTTCACAAACCATCCAAAACCCAAAGGCAAATCTTAGCATGATAAAAAGGTCTAATGAAAAGACGACGCTAGGAGAAGTTGCACGATCCCCAACTTACAAACTTACGAACAAGCACTTCGCCCGTAGGCATCGTCCTGATTGGAACCAAGAGGAAGACCGACCCAATGATGGCAAAACATGGGTCACGCATGCTGACAATGGACGATATTCGTTCACCGTTTGCATAACACCACCGCCAATTATACACTCCGACGTACCAGCATCTGGATGGGATGACACTGACAATTTAAGGAGTGGGCAGAGTGACCCGACAATTACAAAAGCCCTCACTTCAGATCTTGAGTCACAACCGGAAAGAGATAAAGACCCAGGGGCTTTCACAGTCACCTGCGGTATTGGTGAAACTCAGATTCATAAGTGCCTGGTCGATCTTGGAGCTGCTGTCAACGCCATGCCCTCCTCCTTATATTACTTGTTAGGACTTGGTCCATTGAAGCCACCCAGGACAAATATCGAGCTAGGAGATAAATCGTGCATCCGTCCAGTTGGAGTACTGGAAGACGTAATACTCCATGTGGGAGAGCTTGTCGTTACTGCAGACTTTTATGTGATACAAACGGGAGAGACCAGCAAAGACGACCCTCCAACAATAATCTTGGGACGACCATTCCTCTACGCTACTAAGGCAAGGATCGATGTGGGCAAGGGCTCATTATCGCTTAAGTTTGGCGGCAAAATTGCATATTTCCACATTGACAATAGCCGCACGGATACGAAGAAACCGCCAGATATAATACCTATCTCAGATCGCGGTACGCAGATTTCCGACCTGCCAAAAGAGACCAAAAAAGTAACAAGACCAGCAGCTATGGTCAAAGTTCCTTCACCTTCTCAGAAGCAATGGAGAGAAAAAATACCAAAACCATGGGATTCTAACACGCACAAGAAATCAGGAAAAGGCAAGGCAAAAAGCAACACAGGAACAGTGGCGAAGTACGACCTGGGCCACCCATGGGACCCAAACCAGTAATCCACACTGAGGTATCGTCGAGCCAACGACGTTAAACAAGTGCACTGGTCGGGAGGTAACCCGACACTATCTTACTTTCTGTCATTTAAATTCTGTCATTTAAATTTCTGTCTTAGTAATTCTCACATATATATATTAGCTTGCATGACTTTTGAACTAAGGCACGCCTTCGTTCAAAAGTGTGGGGTGAGAACCACCGTTGTATATAAATAACATGCTTGCTGTTTTCTTTTTTTTAGTAATAGTATCTTTTTGAAAATATGAACTTAAGAATGTGAAAAAGATAGACCGAAATTCACGCATTTACCTTGTGAAAATTCAACTGTCTAAAAACTTAGAACGTAACTTTTCATTTGTCCTTTGTGCTGAGATTAACTAGAGATGTGGAGTTGACATAAATTGCCCCAGAAAGGCTTGGGAAGTAATCGAAGGATCAGATCAAACTATATGGTTTTCGAAGTCAGTGAAGGCTGCACTTCGGGTTTCAGTGAAGATTGAAGTCATCTCCGCCATGCAGTGTTTATGCAAAAAAGAAAAAAAAGGCGAGGACGGGAATCAGACCGTCCTCTCTCTAGTTAAAGTAGCCGAGAAAAACGATGAGCGACCCTCATCTTGACCCGCGCGAAACAACAACGATGAGGGGAGCGGGGAGGTATTTCCATAGGCTTGCGGGCGATGATTGGACCTCCCAAAAAAGGCTTGAGAAAATGGACTTGCAAAGCCACAAAAAGGCGAAAAGCTCGAAGAAGCAATTCAAGAGGCCAAAGGCCCAACATTGTGAAGGTTTTAACCGAACAAAAAAGTGAAGTACTCAAAAAAGTCAAATCAAAGGCCAAAGGCCGATTCACTACAAAAGCAGTCCCTCGCCAAAAGAAAAAATCAAAGTACTCAAACCAGTGAAACCCGAACCAAATCACGTGCTAGACGGTCCCGAAGTTGCAGTCCAGGAACCTAAAAAGGGCTATCTCCCGAGACATCCGGAACAATTTGCATCTCGGCACGGAGGTACAAGTATTAAGTTTCTTCTATTTATTTACACAGTTCAATTTGGTAATAAGTAAGTAATGCATGAATTAGGATAAATCGAGTCCCACAGTCTAATTTTCATATTCCAAAGCCAACTTAGAGTGCCGCCCTTTAATAGCATTGTTCGGGACGAACAACTAAAAGTGTGGGGTGATATGATGGACCCAAATTATACGAATCATAAACACCGTAAAACCCACCAAATTAGACTGTTGGTCTACTTAACTTTTGCTTGTTAGCCCCGATATATTTCTACAGGGTATTTTGGCGCCTAGAGAGAAAACACGCTAAGGAGAGGATTTTACGCTGAAAAGATGTTTAGAGTTATTCCAAGGTCAAGATCAGACGCTGACTGAAGAGATCTCAAGGATCCTGACATGGAATCACTCCAAACAAATCAAACCGAAGAGGAATTTGCATTGAAGACTCAACCGACCGGGTAGGAAAATGCCGCAGAAACCACCCGACCGGTTGAAGCAGTTCCAGGCCCTCCGCCGAGCTGACCAAACACTCAAATCAAGTTGCCCGAGCAAACCATCTCATCTGACAATTCCGCCTCGACCAAAATGTTCCAAATGGAAAATAAGGTGGACAATATCGGAAAACCAAGGAGAATGCTCGAGCAGATTGACAGTTAGCTCAAATCCAAGGCAAAGGCCCGGCGCGCTTAGCCACCCAAACCAAGTCGCTCGACCCGACCGATGCATCTGGAAAATCTGGCTCGACCAAGATGTTTGTAATGCCCAACAAGTCGGACAATCTCGCTTCCCAGACAAAACGCTCGAGCCGATGAGCAGTTGGCCCAAGTCCAAGGCAAAAGCCTCGCGCATAGGCACCAAGACCAAATTGCTCGACCAAACCATGGAATTTGGACATTCTGGCTCGACCATTAGTCTTAGAATCACTTGGCCATTCCAAATCAACTATCAAAATGCACGTTTACACAAGGTGACCGGCCACCATGCTTGGAGGTGGCCAAGGGAGGAGCTCCTCCCCATTCCACCACCTGCTACCGGCGGCTCCTCCTCCATATGACCGGTGGCTTTCTCCTCCCCAATGTGGCAGCTCCTCCTTGCTCCTCCTCCTCATCCCTTGGATCAAAAGACATGTGCCACCATCTCCACCACCCATCTCCTCCCCTTATGGCTATAAATACCAACCTCCTCCTCCTCATTTCAAACATCCACAAAAATTGTAATTCACTTATCTCTCTAGAAATTGTAAGTTTGGTTTTGGAAATAAAGGATTGCTCCCTTGGCGCTTCAACGGTAGTAAGTATTCTGATATTTATTTCCGTCTTTAATTTCCAATTCCTTAGTTATAATGTTTAGCGCGATAAATAGTAGCTAAACTAGTCGTTCGGTAAAAGGGGTGGACTTGTATTATAAAATGTTTTAGACTATTAACTTAGTGTCCCGTCTGTGTATTCAAAACTTAATCTATGTGCCATATATAAGATTAGAATTTCCAAGGTTGAGTGGACCATTTGTAACTGGACCAAAGGGACCAAATGGGCAAGCTCTTCCTCGGAGATTCGTGAACATACTCGGGTAAGTGGACCATTTGTAACTGGACCAAAGGGACCAAATGGGCAAGCTTATCTGAGGAGTTCGATCTATCTAAAAAACCATTTGGAAACTGGACCAAAGGGACCAAATGGATGCACATAGGCTAGTATACCTTGAAATGGGGTGCTAGTCTAAGTAGAACAAGGGTTTTACGTTTTTTGCAAATGGTTAGACAGTATTGCGAGTCAAGTGCTTGAAATGGCCTTGATTCGCTTTCAAATACTTTGCAAAAAGCTAGACGATGTTGCAAGTCTTGAGCTAGGAATAGCCTCGATTCATGTTTGAATACTTAGATGATTCACTAAAGGTCAATGATAAACAGGATATAATACAAGGCCCCTGAAACCGAACACTTTCTTTTAATTATAATAGTTGTCAATTACTTTCTAGTACTAAAACCAACCAACCAACCAATCAATCATATAGCTGGTAGCTTTAAAACCAACCAACCAACCTCAAACTCGCTCTCACGCTGAATAATCCCCTTAAAGAACAACTATCCCCCTAATTCCCTTGGGTTCGACCCCTACTTACCACTTACTACCCAGTAGTGTAGTCGCGAGTAGTGGAAAATATAAATTTATTTGTACAGAGAACACTGCACCTTAACGACAGTGCGGTGCGCTCCGTCAGTGCTCATGAGTCTTCTGAGTATTATCATCTGTTTGGTCGCAACAATTTTTTATTGTATCTCAAATCATCAGCAAGAC
Source organism: Rhodiola chrysanthemifolia (assembly GCA_033675395.1). Lineage (NCBI taxonomy): Eukaryota > Viridiplantae > Streptophyta > Magnoliopsida > Saxifragales > Crassulaceae > Rhodiola > Rhodiola chrysanthemifolia. The sequence continues at coordinate 42,505,242 of CM066207.1, forward strand.
GACGACCGCAGGAGAGCACCAGGAAGAAATGCTAGGAGATTTTAAGACTAAGGAAAGTTGTTTTTGAATTGATCTGTTCCCAGTAACTGCTGGAGTAACTACTTGAAATTGAACTCCTCATATTTTTATCAAAATTTTCCGGTAACTTTGATGGTCTCGATATTAAATAACACACAGTTCAACCGTGTACGTATTAGCACAATTTTTCAGTGATGTCTGATGTTAAGGACTAAACAAGATTGATAACTATATGGCGGTTATAGCCACTTTAACAACAGATTAAATTACTTTCTGGGAGTCGGATTCTGAGTTAAAATAAAAGAGTTCGAAAATAATCGATAATGTGATCTAGAATTCATAATCCACTTGTGAGATGATAAAAGATAACATACCCAGGTGCCTCGTATTATTGCAAACAAAGTTATTTCAACAAGTTTTATCAGTGAACTTGCATAAAACAGATGGATATGTGGTTTAAAAATGACTTTCACTAATGAAAAATACACCTATTAAATTTGTTCTGGCTTCACCTAAATATTTTAGGTCATCACTAAAATCACAATATGAGCCACACTTCTCCATATTACATATCACATCATAAATAAAATGTCAATGATCACATTTCCGCAAACATTATGAGCCATACTTCTTCGTGCGTTTTCTTTGAGGTCCTTTATTTCCTTTCCTTTTCAGAAAATGTGATGATAATTTATCGTAATGGAAATATGATGTGACTTTATGAAATGGAATTATGATACTGAGATATATTTTATCAATACTAAACAATCTTGTAAGAATTTTGGGCTATAGTTAAGTCATTAAGTCCATAGCGAACAATGCAGAATATCTGATAATTTCTGTTCTTTTCATGTAGGTGTGAAAAGCTGACCCCATATCAGTTGCCTTTGATTGAACATTTCAAGTTCCAGATTCCCAGGCATTCTGTGACTAGTCAGTGCCGGACCTACTCTAACAACTATGGGGTCACTTGCCCCATTAAAATTTTACTTTGTTCATTTAATTTATAAAAGTTAGGCCAAAATATGTGAATAAACTAAAAATTACCCTTATGACCCATTAGTTTCTCTAAACAAGTGTTATGTCCCCAATAAATTATAAGTCTGAGCCAGTAGCTTTTCTAAACAAGTGTTATGCCCCCAATAAATTTTAAGTCTGGGTCCGCCACTGTGACTAGTACAAACTCAGACACTATTTTAGTCTCCGGCTACGCTCACAGCAAGGTGGTGCTCATGAGTCTTTTGAGTATTATCATCTGTTTGGTCGCAACAGTTTTTTATTGTATCTCAAATCATCATCAAGACGACGACCGCCGGAGAGCACCAGGAAGAAATGCTAGTAGATTTTAAGACTAAGGAAAGTTGTTTTTGAATTGATCTGTTCCCAGTAACTGCTGGAGTAACTACTTGAAATTGAGCTCCTCATATTTTTGTCAAAATTTTCCGGTAACTTTGATGGTCTCGATATTAAATAAAACACAGTTCAACCGTGTACGTATTAGCACAATTTGTCAGTGATGTCTGATGTTAAGGACTAAACAAGATTGATAACTATATGGCGGTTATAGCCACTTTAACAACTGATTAAATTACTTTCTGGGAGTCGGATTCTGAGTTAAAATAAAAGAGTTCGAAAATAATCGATAATGTGATCTAGAATTCATACTCCACTTGTAAGATGATAAAAGATAACATACCCAGGTGACTCGCATTATTGCAAACGAAGTAATTTCAACAAGTTTTATCAGTGAACTTGCATAAAACAGATGGATATGTGGTTTAAAAATGACTTTCACTGATGAAAAATACACCTATTAAATTTGTTCTGGCTTCACCTAAATATTTTAGGTCATCACTAAAATCACAATATAAGCCACACTTCTCCATATTACATATCACATCATAAATAAAATGTCACTGATCACATTTCCGCAAACATTATGAGCCCTACTTCTTCGTGCGTTTTCTTTGAGGTCCTTTATTTCCTTTCCTTTTTAGAAAATGTGATGATAATTTATCGTAATGGAAATATGATGTGACTTTATGAAATGGAAATATGATACTGAGATATATTTTATCAATACTAAACAATCTTGTAAGAATTTTGGGCTATAGTTAAGTCATTAAGTCCATAGCGAACAATGCAGAATATCTGATAATTTCTGTTCTTTTCATGTAGGTGTGAAAAGCTGACCCCAGATCAGTTGCCTTTGATTGAACATTTCAAGTTCCAGATTCCCAGGCATTCCGTGACTAGTCAGAGGCGGACCTACTCTAACAACTATGGGGTCACTTGCCCCATTAAAATTTTACTTTGTTCATTTCATTTTTAAAAGTTAGGCCAAAATATGTGAATAAACTAAAAAATACCCTTATGACCCATTAGTTTCTCTAAACAAGTGTTATGTCCCCAATAAATTATAAGTCTGAGTCAGTAGTTTTTCTAAACAAGTGTTATGCCCCCAATAAATTTTAAGTCTGGGTCCGCCACTGTGACTAGTACAAACTCAGACACTATTTTAGTTTCCGGCTACGCTCACAGCAAGGTGGTGCTCATGAGTCTTCTGAGTATTATCATCTGTTTGGTCGCAACAGTTTTTTATTGTATCTCAAATCATCAGCAAGACGACGACCGCCTGAGAGCACCAGGAAGAAATGCTAGGAGATTTTAAGACTAAGGAAAGTTGTTTTTGAATTGATCTGTTCCCAGTAACTGCTGGAGTAACTACTTGAAATAGAACTCCTCATATTTTTGTCAAAATTTTCCGGTAACTTTGATGGTCTCGATATTAAATAAAACACAGTTCAACCGTGTACGTATTAGCACAATTTGTCAGTGATGTCTGATGTTAAGGACTAAACAAGATTGATAACTATATGGCGGTTTAGCCACTTTAACAACTGATTAAATTACTTTCTGGGAGTCGGATTCTGAGTTAAAATAAAAGAGTTCGAAAATAATCGATAATGTGATCTAGAATTCATAATCCACTTGTGAGATGATAAAAGATAACATGCACAGGTGCCTCGTATTATTGCAAACAAAGTTATTTCAACAAGTTTTATCAGTGAACTTGCATAAAACAGATGGATATGTGGTTTAAAAATGACTTTCACTGATGAAAAATACACCTATTAAATTTGTTCTGGCTTTACCTAAATATTTTAGGTCATCACTAAAATCACAATATGAGCCACACTTCTCCATATTACATATCACATCATAAATAAAATGTCACTGATCACATTTCCGCAAACATTATGAGCCATACTTCTTCGTGCATTTTCTTTGAGGTCCTTTATTTCCTTTCCTTTTTAGAAAATGTGATGATAATTTATCGTAATGGAAATATGATGTGACTTTATGAAATGCAAATATGATACTGATATATATTTGATCAATACTAAACAATCTTGTAAGAATTTTGGGCTATAGTTAAGTCATTAAGTCCATAGAGAACAATGCAGAATATCTGATAATTTCTGTTCTTTTCATGTAGGTGTGAAAAGCTGACCCCAGATCAGTTGCCTTTGATTGAACATTTCAAGTTCCAGATTCCCAGGCATTCCGTGACTAGTCAGTGGCGGACCTACTCTAACAACTATGGGTTCACTTGCCCGATTAAAATTTTACTTTGTTCATTTAATTTATAAAAGTTAGGCCAAAATATGTGAATAAACTAAAAAATACCCTTATGACCCATTAGTTTCTCTAAACAAGTGTTATGTCCCCAATAAATTATAAGTCTGAGTCAGTAATTTTTCTAAACAAGTGTTATGCCCCCAATAAATTATAAGTCTGGGTCCGCCACTGTGACTAGTACAAACTCAGACACTATTTTAGTCTCCGGCTACGCTCACAGCAAGCTGGTGCTCATAAGTCTTCTGAGTATTATCATCTGTTTGGTCGCAACAGTTTTTTATTGTATCTAGAATCATCAGCAAGACGACGACCGCCGGAGAGCACCAGGAAGAAATGCTAGGAGATTTTAAGACTAACGAAAGTTGTTTTTGAATTGATCTGTTCCCAGTAACTACTGGAGTAACTACTTGAAATAGAACTCCTCATATTTTTGTCAAAATTTTCTGGTAACTTTGATGGTCTTCAACCGTGTACGTATTAGCACAATTTGTCAGTGATGTTTGATGTTAAAGACTAAACAAGATTGATAACTATATGGCGGTTATAGCCACTTTAACAACTGATTAAACTACGTTCTGGGGGTCGGATTCTGAGTTAAAATGAAAGAGTTCGAAAATAATCGATAATGTGATCTAGAATTCATAATCCACTTGTGAGATGATAAAAGATAACATACCCAGGTGCCTCGTATTATTGCAAACAAAGTTATTTCAACAAGTTTTATCAGTGAACTTGCATAAAACAGATGGATATGTGGTTTAAAAATGACTTTCCCTGATGAAAAATACACCTATTAAATTTGTTCAGGCTTCACCTAAATATTTTAGGTCATCACTAAAATCACAATATGAGCCACACTTCTCCATATTACATATCACATCATAAATAAAATGTCACTGATCACATTTCCGCAAACATTATGAGCCATACTTCTTCGTGCGTTTTCTTTGAGGTCCTTTATTTCCTTTCCTTTTTAGAAAATGTGATGATAATTTATCGTAATGGAAATATGATGTGACTTTATGAAATGGAAATATGATACTGAGATATAATTGATCAATACTAAACAATCTTGTAAGAATTTTGGGCTATAGTTAAGTCATTAAGTCCATAGAGAACAATGCAGAATATCTGATAATTTCTGTTCTTTTCATGTATGTGTGAAAAGCTAACCCCAGATCAGTTGCCTTTGATTGAAAATTTCAAGTTCCAGATTCCCATGCATTCCGTGACTACTCAGTGGGGGACCTACTCTAACAACTATGGGGTCACTTGCCCCATTAAAATTTTACTTTGTTCATTTAATTTATAAAAGTTAGGCCAGAATATGTGAATAAACTAAAAAATACCCTTATGGCCCCATTAGTTTCTCTAAACAAGTGTTATGTCCCCAATAAATTATAAGTCTGAGTCAGTAGTTTTTCTAAACAAGTGTTATGCCCTCAATAAATTTTAAGTCTAGGTCCGCCACTGTGACTAGTACAAACTCAGACACTATTTTAGTCTCCGGCTATGCTCACAGCAAGGTGGTGCTCATGAGTCTTCTGAGTATTATCATCTGTTTGGTCGCAACAGTTTTTTATTGTATCTCAAATCATCAGCAAGACAACGACCGCCGGAGAGCACCAGGAAGAAATGCTAGGAGATTTTAAGACTAAGGAAAGTTGTTTTTGAATTGATCTGTTCCCAGTAACTACTGGAGTAACTACTGGAAATAGAACTCCTCATATTTTTGTCAAAATTTTCCGGTAACTCTGATGGTCTCGATATTAAATAAAACACAGTTCAACCGTGTACGTATTAGCACAATTTGTCAGTGATGTCTGATGTTAAGGACTAAACAAGATTGATAACTATATGGCGGTTATAGCCACTTTAACAACTGATTAAACTACGTTCTGGGGGTCGGATTCTGAGTTAAAATAAAAGAGTTCGAAAATAATCGATAATGTGATCTAGAATTCATAATCCACTTGTGAGATGATAAAAGATAACATACCCAGGTGCCTCGTATTATTGCAAACAAAGTTATTTCAACAAGTTTTATCAGTGAACTTGCATAAAACTGATGGATATGTGGTTTAAAAATGACTTTCCCTGATGAAAAATACACCTATTAAATTTGTTCAGGCTTCACCTAAATATTTTAGGTCATCACTAAAATCACAATATGAGCCACACTTCTCCATATTACATATCACATCATAAATAAAATGTCACTGATCACATTTCGGGAAACATTATGAGCCATACTTCTTCGTGCGTTTTCTTTGAGGTCCTTTATTTCCTTTCCTTTTTAGAAAATGTGATGATAATTTATCGTAATGGAAATATGATGTGACTTTATGAAATGGAAATATGATACTGAGATATAATTGATCAATACTAAACAATCTTGTAAGAATTTTGGGCTATAGTTAAGTCATTAAGTCCATAGAGAACAATGCAGAATATCTGATAATTTCTGTTCTTTTCATGTATGTGTGAAAAGTTGACCCCAGATCAGTTGCCTTTGATTGAAAATTTCAAGTTCCAGATTCCCATGCATTCTGTGACTACTCAGTGGGGGACCTACTCTAACAACTATGGGGTCACTTGCCCCATTAAAATTTTACTTTGTTCATTTAATTTATAAAAGTTAGGCTAAAATATGTGAATAAACTAAAAAATACCCTTATGACCCCATTAGTTTCTCTAAACAAGTGTTATGTCCCCAATAAATTATAAGTCTGAGTCAGTAGTTTTTCTAAACAAGTGTTATGCCCTCAATAAATTTTTAAGTCTAGGTCCGCCACTGTGACTAGTACAAACTCAGACACTATTTTAGTCTCCGGCTACGCTCACAGCAAGGTGGTGCTCATGAGTCTTCTGAGTATTATCATTGTTTGGTCGCAACAGTTTTTTATTGTATCTCAAATCATCAGCAAGACAACGACCGCCGGAGAGCACCAGGAAGAAATGCTAGGAGATTTTAAGACTAAGGAAAGTTGTTTTTGAATTGATCTGTTCCCAGTAACTGCTAGAGTAACTACTTGAAATAGAACTCCTCATATTTTTGTCAAAATTTTCCGGTAACTTTGATGGTCTCGATATTAAATAAAACACAGTTCAACCGTGTACGTATTAGCACAATTTGTCAGTGATGTCTGATGTTAAGGACTAAACAAGATTGATAACTATATGGCGGATATAGCCACTTTAACAACTGATTAAATTACTTTATGGGAGTCGGATTCTGAGTTAAAATAAAAGAGTTCGAAAATAATCGATAATGTCATCTAGAATTCATAATCCACTTGTGAGATGATAAAAGATAACATACCCAGGTGCCTAGTATTATTGCAACATGATGGACCATAATTATACGAATCAAAAACACAGTTAAGCCCACTAAATTAGACTGTTTGTCTATTTAACTTTTGCTTGTTAGTTCCGATATATTTCTACAGGGTATTTTGAAGCTTAGAGAGAATACACGCTAAGGAGAGGATTTTACGCAAAAAAGATGTTACGAGTCATTCCAAGGTCACGATCAGACGCTGACTGAAGAACTCTAAAGATCCTGACATGGAATCATTCAAAACAAATCAAACCGAAGAGCAACCAAAGTCAGTCCGGGGTAGGAATGGACCGATAGTTTTGTGAAAACTTCACAAAACTCACAAAACCTCCTCACAAGGGAGGCTCCTCCTCACATGGGCGGCTCCTCCCTCACATCTCCTCTCCTCCACTCTCCTCCCTCCACTTGGCGGCTCCTCCTCCCTCCTCCCAAAGCCGCCGGCGGCTAGAGCTCCTCCCCCATGTGTCATCTCCTCCTTGCTCCTCCCTTCTCCTCCCTTGGATCAAAAACACATGCCCCCCATCTCCACCCTCCATTTCTCTCAAGTTTGGCTATAAATACCAAGCCAAACCTCATTTGTAAACATCCCAAAAATCACAAATCACTTATCTCTCTAAGTTTGGCAACTTGTAAGTTTGGTTTTGAAATAATACTCCTGTTGGTTCTTGAGTATTATAACAGTTTTAGAGAATACTCCTGTTGGTTCTTGAGTATTCAAGTAGGAATTGGGAATACTCTTGTTGGTTCTTGAGTATTCCCCTTTACTTACTGTCTTTCAAAAACCTCCGAGTATTTAGCTATGGTATCCACCTCTATGGATATTCGTAGCTAAACTCTTCATTCGGTTGAAGGGGTGTACTTGTATCATAAAATGTTTTAGACTTGCTTTAGTATTTTTTCTCTGTATTCAAAACTTGTTCTATGTGCCATATATTAGGCCAGAACTTCCAAGGTTGAGTGGATGCTTGGAATGGCAAAGCTCTTCCGTGGAAGTTCGTAAACATACTCGGATAAGTGGATGCTTGGAATGGCAAAGCTTATCTGAGGAGTTTGACCTCTCTCAAACACCATTTGATTGCTCGGGAATGACTGATCAAATGGATGCACACAGGCTAATATACCTTGGAATGGGGTATTAGTCTAAGTAGAACAAGGGCTCTACGTTTTTTGCAAAAGTCTAGACAGTGTGTGCAAATCGAGTGCTTGGAATGGCCTTGATACACTTTCGAACACTTTTGCAAAAGACTAGACAGTGTGGCAAATCGAGTGCTTGGAATGGCCTTGATGCACGTTTGAATACTTAGAAGGATCACTAAAGGTCAATGATAAACAGGCTATGATACAAAGCCCCCGAAACTGAATGTTTTCCTTGAGATCAAACAACACCTGTATTTACTTTCTTAGTATAACTGCCTTCATCAACTGCACTCATCAACCGGAGGACTTGCCAATCACGCATCACCCGCTGTAAGTCTTCTTTGTATTTTCAGTATTTAATTTTCTGTAATTTACTTTTACGCACAAAAAAACCAAAACCAATCAAAAAGTCACGTAGTTACTAGCGCTAAAACCTCAACCAACCTAAAACACGCTCCCTCGCTGTACAAATCACCTCAAAGAACAACTATCCCCCTAATTCCCTTGGGTTCGACCCCTACTTACCACTTGCTACCCAGTAGTGAAGTCGCGAGTAGCGGACTATTATAAATTTATTCTTGACATTTGCACACAACGACTGTGCAACCATCAAAATTGGCGCCGTTGCCGGGGAGTTAGCAAATGGATAGTTGTTCTTTTGTCTGTTGTACATAATTCGCCATGTCTTCATACTACGACATAGAACCTTGGAAAAATGGGGGCAGCAACCTTATGTTTAAAATGATTAACTGTCTCCCCCAATTCGGAGGTACCATTGAAGGGGACCCTGTGATACATTGCCAACATTTTCACCACATCTGCCGCCACATGAAGCCTGAGAATGAGACGTTAGAGGAATTTAAGCTGACATGCTTCAAATTTTCTTTAACTGACTCGGCATTAAAGTGGTATTACTCATGTGTTGATGGTGAAAATGATTATCTTGTGCTGCGAGCCCGTTTCCTAGAAGAGTTTTGCCCACCATCTCTCCGACTTGAAACCCGCGAGAAGATTCTCAATCTTGAGCAATTCCGGGACGAAACTTTGGACGAGTACTTGTCGTACTTTGACTCCATTGTGGCGAGCTGCCCACACCATGGATTCACCAGATTCAATCTTATTCAAAGGTTTCTCGGTGGAATGATGCCACTTGAGCGGAAAAGACTTAATGATGTAGCGGGATGTTCACTCATGAAGTTAACCGTGACTGAAGCCTGGCGCCTCATAAATGATTTGGCAAAGAACACAAAACAGGGTCAGTGGCACCAAACTGACGATAAGGCACCAACGATGGAAGTGGACTCAGTACAGAACGAGCCCGACACCATACCCATTATGAGCTTGCCCGCAACAAAACCGAGAGAAGACATCAGTACAAGGGCAGTAATGGATGTGGAGGCGACTCTAAAGGAGCCAATATTGGAGCCCACGGAGCCGACAAAGGATGAGGACTCTTGGATGACCAAAGAAGAACTGCTCAAATCTGGCCCGGTCCTCATCACCAACCTGCCCGAGGAAGTCCCGGCCCTACTTGACGAGCCAAATGAAGTCCCGGACTTCACTACCAAACCAGCCGAGACATACCTGGACCTCACTGCCGAACTGACCGAGAAAATCACGGCAAGCCGGGTCCTCACTGAAGAGCTACTCGAGAAAGGCCATGTCCTTATGGCCGAGAAGCCCCTACATAACCCTTCATGTTCTATAAAGATCACAGCCACCAGAGATGAGATGATCAATGATGATGTAGTGCTAGGCGAGTTGAAGGAGAATCATGAGCCAAAGCAGCCAACGAAGGAGCTCCCACTCGTCACAAGCCAAGAAGAGCCTCCTGAAAGGTGTAAGGATCAAGGACAGCCAATCATCTCTGCCACGAAGAAGAGGGTTAGCAAGGGCGCATGCTTGAGGTCGCTTGGCAAAAGACTGAACTTCCAAAACTGCAAAGATGCCAACCGGCTATACATGAAGAAGCGGCAAAGACATGGGCCCAAAGAATGGAAACCCGGAAGGAGAAGCAAGAGAGCTCAACTTGATGGACCAGCAGCTATGGTCAAGGAGTCCTCGCTTTCTCGGGGATATGTGAAAAAGAAGCCTCCGGATCAAGGGAGAGCAGAACTGAGCCCGCTGCCATATGTGTTCTTTGGGCAAGTCAAAAGAGCTACCGAGAAGAAGTTCGACCTCAAGCACCCATGGGATCCCACCTTATGATCCAAGAATGAGGTACCGTCGAGCCAACGACGTTAAACAAAGGCACTGGTCGGGAGGTAACCCGACACCTATCTTACTTTCAGTACTTTTATTTCCTGTCATTTAGTTTTTTCCGTAAGTCGCTCTCACCCACTTGGTGCATAGAAGAAATGACTATTCAGGAATCGGACTTGGGTGCAACATCAAGCCAGCCAGGCGTACGCCAACAGTTCAAGGCCCCAGCCGAACTCCCTCGATTATCCAGCCTCGCGCCATGTCATTCGACACAATAAGGGAGTTCTATTCTTTCCTTTTCCTTAATGTCATTTCCTTCTCATATAACAACTGCTTGCATGGCTTTTGAACTAAGTTGTGCTGAAAGGCACGCCTTCGTTCAAAAGTGTGGGGTGAGATCCACCTTTGTAAATAAATAACATGTTTTTCCTTTTTCCTTAATAATTATCTTTTTGAAAATATGAACTTGAGAATGTGAAAAAGATAGATCACAATTCATGCATCAACCTTGTGAAAATTCAACTGTTTAAAAACTTAGAATGTAACTTCTCATTTGTTCCTTTGTGCTGAGATAAACTAGGGATGTGGAGTTGATAGAAATTGCCCTAGAGAGGCTTGGCAAGCAATCGAAGGATCGAATCAAACTATATGATTTTCGAAGTCAGTGGAGGCTGCACTTCGGGTTTCAGTGAAGATTGAAGTCATCTCCGCCATGCAGTGTTTATGCAAAAAGAAAAAAAGGCGAGGACGGGAATCAGACCGTCCTCTCTCTAGTCAAAGTAGCCGAGAAAATAGATGAGCGACCCTCATCTTGACCCGCGCGAAACGACAACGATGAGAGGAGCGGGGAGGTATTTCCATATGCTCGCGGGCGATGATTGGACCTCCCAAAAAGGCTTGAGAAAATGGACTAGCAAGTCACAAAGAAGCAAAAGCTCGAAGAAGCAAATCAAGAGGCCAAAGGCCCAAAATTGTGAAGGTTTTAACCGAACAAAAGTGAAGTACTCAAAAAGTCAAATCAAAGGCCAAAGGCCGATTCACTACAAAAAAGATGTCCCTCGCCAAAAAAGAAAGAAAATCAAAGACCAAACCATTGAAACCCGAACCGAATCACGTGCTAGAGAAAGCTATAAGAAAACCATATAGTACGAGACGGTCCCAAGAGTGCAGTCCAGGAGCCTAAAAAGGGCTATCTCCCGAAACATCCAATATAATCTGCATCTCAGCACGGAGGTACAAGTATTAAGTTTCTTCTATTTATTTACGCAGTTTAATTTGGTAATAAGTAGTAATGCATGAATTAGGATAGATCAAGTACCACAGTCTAAATTTCATATTCCAAAACCAACTTAGAGTGCCGCCCTTTAATAGCATTGTTCGGGACGAACAACTAAAAGTGTGGGGTGATCTGATGGACCATAATTATACGAATCAAAAACACAGTTAAGCCCACTAAATTAGACTGTTTGTCTATTTAACTTTTGCTTGTTAGTTCCGATATATTTCTACAGGGTATTTTGAAGCTTAGAGAGAATACACGCTAAGGAGAGGATTTTACGCAAAAAAGATGTTACGAGTCATTCCAAGGTCACGATCAGACGCTGACTGAAGAAATCTAAAGATCCTGACATGGAATCATTCAAAACAAATCAAACCGAAGAGCAACCAAAGTCAGTCCGGGGTAGGAATGGACCGATAGTTTTGTGAAAACTTCACAAAACTCACAAAACCTCCTCACAAGGGAGGCTCCTCCTCACATGGGCGGCTAGAAGGGGAGGAGCCTCCTCCTCACATGGGCGGCTCCTCCCTCACATCTCCTCTCCTCCACTCTCCTCCCTCCACTTGGCGGCTCCTCCTCCCTCCTCCCAAAGCCGCCGGCGGCTAGAGCTCCTCCCCCATGTGTCATCTCCTCCTTGCTCCTCCCTTCTCCTCCCTTGGATCAAAAACACATGCCCCCCATCTCCACCCTCCATTTCTCTCAAGTTTGGCTATAAATACTAAGCCAAACCTCATTTGTAAACATCCCAAAAATCACAAATCACTTATCTCTCTAAGTTTGGCAACTTGTAAGTTTGGTTTTGAAATAATACTCCTGTTGGTTCTTGAGTATTATAACAGTTTTAGAGAATACTCCTGTTGGTTCTTGAGTATTCAAGTAGGAATTGGGAATACTCTTGTTGGTTCTTGAGTATTCCCCTTTACTTACTGTCTTTCAAAAACCTCCGAGTATTTAGCTATGGTATCCACCTCTATGGATATTCGTAGCTAAACTCTTCATTCGGTTGAAGGGGTGTACTTGTATCATAAAATGTTTTAGACTTGCTTTAGTATTTTTTTCTCTGTATTCAAAACTTGTTCTATGTGCCATATATTAGGCCAGAACTTCCAAGGTTGAGTGGATGCTTGGAATGGCAAAGCTCTTCCGTGGAAGTTCGTAAACATACTCGGATAAGTGGATGCTTGGAATGGCAAAGCTTATCTGAGGAGTTTGACCTCTCTCAAACACCATTTGATTGCTCGGGAATGACTGATCAAATGGATGCACACAGGCTAATATACCTTGGAATGGGGTATTAGTCTAAGTAGAACAAGGGCTCTACGTTTTTTGCAAAAGTCTAGACAGTGTGTGCAAATCGAGTGCTTGGAATGGCCTTGATACACTTTCGAACACTTTTGCAAAAGACTAGACAGTGTGGCAAATCGAGTGCTTGGAATGGCCTTGATGCACGTTTGAATACTTAGAAGGATCACTAAAGGTCAATGATAAACAGGCTATGATACAAAGCCCCCGAAACTGAATGTTTTCCTCGAAATCAAACAACACCTGTATTTACTTTCTTAGTATAACTGCCTTCATCAACTGCACTCATCAACCGGAGGACTTGCCAATCACGCATCACCCGCTGTAAGTCTTCTTTGTATGTTCAGTATTTAATTTTCTGTAATTTACTTTTACGCACAAAAAAACCAATCAAAAAGTCCGGTAGTTACTAGCTCTAAAACCTCAACCAACCTAAAACACGCTCCCTCGCTGTACAAATCACCTCAAAGAACAACTATCCCCCTAATTCCCTTGGGTTCGACCCCTACTTACCACTTGCTACCCAGTAGTGAAGTCGCGAGTAGCGGACTATTATAAATTTATTCTTGACGTTTGCACACAACGACTGTGCAACCATCACAACAGTTTTTTATTGTATCTCAAATCATCAGCAAGACGACGACCGCCGGAGAGCACCAGGAAAAAATGCTCGGAGATTTTAAGACTAAGAAAAGTTGTTTTTGAATTGATCTGTTCCCAGTAACTGCTGGAGTAACTACTTGAAATAGAACTCCTCATATTTTTGTCAAAGTTTTCCGGTAACTTTGATTGTCTCGATATTAAATAAAACACAGTTCAACCGTGTACGTATTAGCACAATTTGTCAGTGATGTCTGATGTTAAGGACTAAACAAGATTGATAACTATATGGCGGTTATAGCCACTTTAACAACTGATTAAACTACTTTCTGGGAGTCGGATTCTGAGTTAAAATAAAAGAGTTCGAAAATAATCGATAATGTGATCTAGAATTCATAATCCACTTGTGAGATGATAATAGATAACATACCCAGGTGCCTCGTATTATTGCAAACAAAGTTATTTCAACAAGTTTTATCAGTGAACTTGCATAAAACAGATGGATATGTGGTTTAAAAATGACTTTCACTGATGAAAAATACACCTATTAAATTTGTTCAGTCTTCACCTAAATATTTTAGGTCATCACTATAATCACAATATGAGCCACACTTCTCCATATTACATATCACATCATAAATAAAATGTCACTGATCACATTTCCGCAAACATTATGAGCCATACTTCTTCGTGTGTTTTCTTTGAGGTCCTTTATTTCCTTTCCTTTTTAGAAAATGTGATGATAATTTATCGTAATGGAAATATGATGTGACTTTATGAAATGGAATTATGATACTGAGATATATTTGATCAATACTAAACAATCTTGTAAGAATTTTGGGCTATAGTTACGTCATTAAGTCCATAGAGAACAATGCAGAATATCTGATAATTTCTGTTCTTTTCATGTATGTGTGAAAAGCTGATCCCAGATCACTTGCCTTTGAGTGAACATTTCAAGTTCCAGATTCCCAGGCATTCCGTGACTTGTCAGTGGTGGACCTACTCTAACTACTATGGGGTCACTTGCCCCTTTAAAATTTTACTTTGTTCATTTAATTTATAAAAGTTAGGCCAAAATATGTGAATAAACTAAAAAATACCCTTACGACCCCATTAGTTTCTCTAAACAAGTGTTATGTCCCCAATAAATTATAAGTCTGAGTCAGTAGTTTTTCTAAACAAGTGTTATGCCCCCAATAAATTTTAAGTCTGGGTCCGCCACTGTGACTAGTACAAACTCAGACACTATTTTAGTCTCCAGCTACGCTCACAGCAAGGTGGTGCTCATGAGTCTTCTGAGTATTATCATCTGTTTGGTCGCAACAGTTTTTTATTGTATCTCAAATCATCAACAAGACGACGACCGCCGGAGAGCACCAGAAAGAAATGCTAGGAGATTTTAAGACTAAGGAAAGTTGTTTTTGAATTGATCTGTTCCCGGTAACTGCTGGAGTAACTACTTGAAATAGAACTCCTCATATTTTTGTCAAAATTTTCTGGTAACTTTGATGGTCTCGATATTAAATAAAACACAGTTCAACCGTGTACGTATTAGCACAATTTGTCAGTGATGTCTAATGTTAAGGACTAAACAATATTGATAACTATATGTCGGTTATAGCCACTTTAACAACTGATTAAACTACTTTCTGGGAGTCGAATTCTGAGTTAAAATAAAAGAGTTCGAAAATAATCGATAATGTGATCTAGAATTCATAATTCACTTGTGAGATGATAAAAGATAACATACCCAGGTGCCTCGTATTATTGGAAACAAAATTATTTCAACAAGTTTTATCAGTGAACTTGCATAAAACAGATGGATATATGGTTTAAAAATGACTTTCACTAATGAAAAATACACCTATTAAACTTGTTCAGATAGTTTAGGTCACTAAAATCACAATATGAGCCATACTTCTCCATAATACATATCACATCATAAATAAAATGTCACTGATCACATTTCCGTCAACGGTACATGTTTCCTATGGAGATTCCTGAGGTATGTTATTATCTTCATTCCTTCCACATGCCAGCAAATTCATCTTGCTCCAATGGATTTGATTGTTCATGCATCTTTCTGCGGGTTTTGGCTTTAACTTTCTTTGCATATTTGCCCGCCTTTTTCCTTTTCTCCAATGCACGAATCTGGAACGGAATTAACAAAATAAAAATAATTGCATTGCACGAATCTATCACACCAAAATAGCCAAAGAAAACACCTAATCTATCAGCATAATTTGATAAGAACCAATGCGAAGACAATGTATCAAAAATGCAAACTTCTAAATTTGAAACTAAGAAACCAGATATGCATGTTGTTTACAGTTACGAGCGAGTTCACAAACAACATAAATGCACAAAGGCATTGCAGATTTAGATAAAATCTGGTAACCCCATCCATGAAAAAATGGTCCAGATGTACTGGTTATTGATTAAATTTAATTATGCCAGTTGCAAAAGAAAATGTCGAGAATGACTTGGATATCTAACCTGGTTTGGTGATATATAATATGGATTCTCATACAAGGTTGGGCCTCCAAAGCTGCCACCGAATATCTTGATTGGATTCAAGCAAAACCTTGGTCCCACCTAATAAAGATAAACTAAATCAAACGCATATGAGAATGAGAGGATACAGATAGTTAATTAGGTATCGACAAACCTCAACAAGAGTCATCTTGTCTAAAGCACCCTTGACAAGCTTATCCGTTTCTAGATGAGGAACAGATATCTGTAACATTATTAAATTTAAAATAAAATTAGATTACCTTGAAAGATTCTCAAAGCTAACATTCAACTCAGATGACTAGTGAACAAATTTTAAGTTATGTAATGTAGCATAAAACTAGACTCTCAGTATAAGTCATTAGTAACATGTGCAGCTGCACGCCATCAAATGTTACGCACTGAAACAGGCAGCAGATATAAATTCATGGTGAAATGTAACATGCAATAGTGATTAGCTTGCTAGAAGCGGACTTACTAAGTAGAGTATATACCATAAAACAGGCCTGGTATGAATCAGATTTCCATGAGTTATGTTTCTCAAAGAAAGGCTTATATTTATAGATTCCTTTGAGCAAAAATTATAGTTGCACAAGAATAAATCACAACAAAACCTTCCATACAATCATACATATTTCAAAAAACTGCTAAAAATTATGCGACAAGCATGCTGCCTTTTCCCCCATCAATAAATAAAAACAAAGTCTTTCCAGCCATATAAATTAAACTTCCATGAAGACTCGGTAATTATTAGAAGAAATCAACTTTAGATTACTAACCTGATAGTTGCGGAACCATATATGATCATCGACAATGGAGAATACAAATACATGATCATAGTATGGTTTAGCTTTTCTGTGATTCTTGGGGGTTCCAAATACCTATAAAAGGAGCAAATTGAAGTTATATGTTGAGTGAAGTCAGCTGTTGATAATCAAAATGCATGTTTTTCACCGAGGCTGATTTACCTAAAATTGTAACATATAATGATGGAAATCAAAACTATTATGCGGAATAGGTATTTTCTGTGTGGAACCCAGCAGTTTGGTGATTGGTCATCAATCATACTAAATGGGAAAACATGGTAATGCTCAAAAATATAATAAAAGGAAAACACATACTGCATTTCACTACGCCCTTTAAGAGTTTCCAGTGATCACTAAGGTAGATAACAAGAACTAACTGATTGAATAAATAACAAGGTACCTGTGTGATCATTTCTTTTAAGAGTTTCCAGTGTGCGTCTTTATCAAAATTGCTTGAGAAGGTCAACAAAGGACGAGAGCCCTTCAAATGATTTCCAGTTAGTTTCAGCTCTTCCATTGTGTGCACTACAAAATAAAGATAGCATTTTACCTCAGAAACAAAGTTTTCAAACATCCAAAGAGCCAGCAGAGGAATTCAAAGAAATGAGTTAGCATCAATTAAGCAATCAAAGGACTATAACACTTGGAATAGAGAAGATGATACCTGCATTAACTAGAAACTTAACAGATGGTCCATCTGGAGATTTGGCAATCCACATGTAAAGATCTTTCTGTTTTCTGCACTGCAATGGAGGAAGTAAAAACAACAGAACTCAGCTTTAATTACTTATCATCACAATTTTCTTAAAAAGAAAAAAGAAAAGGAAATAAAGGACCTCAAAGAAAAGGCATGAAGAGCAGCTCTTGAGTTCGACTAGCTCGTTCAAAGTAGCGCCTTTACTCTCTTTGGACTCGACCTTACTATCCTTCTTGCAGTGAGGTAGAAGCGACACAATATTCAACATCAAGTGCCGGTACCTGATATTTATACCGACGTCAGCTGCGCATCCTAACCTCAACTAACTAAAACGTTCATAAAGAATCAAAAAATTGAAACGTACCTGTACGTGATGCGTCGTGAGCAGGTAACCAAAACCTTCTCCTTATTCCGGAAAAAAGTAAAGCTACTAGTATCTGCTGCTGCTGTTGCTTCTTGTTGGTGTTCATCTTGTTCGTTATCAGCAGGTTTTTCTTTCCAACCTAATAACGTCCGCTTCGGCCTCTCGGGAGCCACGGCGTTCGCGGCGGCGGACGCTGATTCAGTGGCGGCGTGCTTTCGCTTCCTCGCCATCGTCAGTCTGTAAAGTCGGACGTCGAAACAAACGAATCGCAGAAAGTAGACCTAATTGTAACCTGAAAGCGAGGGAGAGATGGATTTAAATGGGCCGGGCCGTGTCTACAGGCCCAATATAAAGTGGCTGCTGAGCTCGGACCAAGTAGCTGGTTTGCAGGCAGAGAAGGAGGGAGAAGGGAATGGGCGGAGCAGTGGTAGCGCTGGCGGTGGTCGGCGGACTGATAACCACCGTCTCAGTAGCGTCTTCCGCCGCAATCAAATTGCTTCAAGCTGCATCCGACGCCAAGCAGGTCTCAAAACATATCCAACGCTTTAATCTGTGTTTATGAATTTAACATCGCGGCTTCATTTTTGATGATTGATTGTTGTGGTGTGGTTTGGTTTGGATTGAAAGAAAAAGGTCGGTCGAAGTT
Source organism: Rhodiola chrysanthemifolia (assembly GCA_033675395.1). Classification (NCBI taxonomy): domain Eukaryota; kingdom Viridiplantae; phylum Streptophyta; class Magnoliopsida; order Saxifragales; family Crassulaceae; genus Rhodiola; species Rhodiola chrysanthemifolia. Next base: position 42,523,789 of record CM066207.1, read on the forward strand.
GCTTGATTTGCAAGGGAGTTGGATATTACATATGCAAGCTTTGTAGATGCAACTCTACCATTCACTGGTCGCCCTTGTCTGATCCTATTGCTTTCAACCCTTGCGTTTGCCCTACCTGCGATGGCCACAAGTACCATACTTATCAGCCATCCTCTTTCTGTATCATGCTTCTTACTACTACTGTTTCGTTTGATTGCTTTTTTTTTGTCTGAATTTTAGGGTCCAAAGGTGTCTCAATTGCATTGGCAAGGGCTACTGGTGATGCACTAAGACATAATATCATGGCAAGGGCTCTTACTTCTTTTAGTGATGAGCCTTTTAGATAAAAGTCAAATAAATGAATCATATATATAATTTTGAGGACAACTCGTCATTCATAGTTCATACCGTTACTCCATCTGATCTATGCATCTGTTTCTCCACTATTACTGATTTATTCACACAGTTCTATAATTAACCCTTCATTCATAATTCAAATTGGTTCTTGGTAACTTTGACGGATAGAAAGGGAATTAAGTTTTGTGTTTTGTCTGTCTTAGAAAATTAATAAATCTATGATATAAACTTTTTCTTACCATTTTTCTCAAAAAATTTCATTGAATTTGTCAAGATCCAAATGTAACTTAATAGGATTAGAAAAAATTTAAACGGAAAAGGAGAAACGAACGACCAGGAAAATAAGTGATTTTTTCACCGGCAGGGTTCCTTTCCTCTTTTACTGCAGTGTATTGAAGCTTGCTGCTTATAAATTGCATGACGATACAGGAACTGCGTAGGAGTAAAAGAAAACTAATCCTCTGCGGTCTCAAAAATGGAAGGAAATGAAACATAAACAAATGTGATCATGATCAATATCAGCAAAATGCTATCTCTTTCCGATGAGGACGAGACTACCTTCAGCTAGATTTTACACATGGGACTTGGCTCTCCATTATGTGATCGTGATAGAGCCATGTTAAGAAGGTTGCAAAGAAGAAAGCAGAAATTGAAGATTAAATGCATACCATTTTATATTATCTTTTCTGAAAATTGATGTATTCCTTACAAGATAATGCTTTAAATGTTCCAAGCTCAAACTCATCTGTACATAGACTATTGAAAGTCAAGACTGCCTGGATAGGCATCAAAACAAGTATCATAGTGCAAAATACACAACTAGCTGGTATCAAACTAGAGCCAAGGTAGAAACTGCTTGAGAGATCAGGAGTTCGTTCAGCTAATGCCTAATAGACTGAATCAAAAAGCAGCATTTTTGCATCTGCTGGATTCTTGGTGAAGATTCGCTTGGCCTTAACATTGCCGTAAAGATTTGCTTAATCTTTTTCATAATTCAGGGAGAAGTAGTGGTCACCTGGAAATTCATTGTGCAAAAATATTTGAAAATTAAGAATCTTTTTAGAGCAAAATGTCCGAGCACAGGGTGATGAAGCAATAAGACTGGCAGACAAACTTGTTCCCAGGCAACATGATCTTTCTTTCAGAGTCTCCGGCCATACCATAAGAACTACAAAATACAAATCGGTGACTGGCAGTGCACTGTGACTCCAGAGATCTTACTTTTTCACTGAAATAGTTTTCTTAATCCAGTACTTCATTCTATTTAAAAACATTCTTAAAAAAAAAGAATGGATGTTCAGTACAGAAGGAAAGGCTCTCAAACAAGATTTCCCATACAAATGTGGCAACTTAGAATTTCCTTCGTCCATTCACAATAATAAATGCCAAGAACTTGCTATGAAACATCCCAACAAGAAAAAGGCTCCGTATGAAACACATGAAGACCATTAAGGTTGCAGCCTCAACAATACTGGTAAGGCAATCACAACTAATACAATACAAATAGGAAAAACCAAACAACTATCTGCTGAATTGTGCTGCTCAAATCCAACAGTCCACCCCTGTTTGTAACGTACATCTTTTATCTCTTGGAATATTTTCTCTTTTTCCCAAAAATATGAAAGCAAGGCAAATAAGATAGGCATGAGGCTCCATGTGGCAAAACTCAGTATTAAACTTACGAAACTGATAATGGTGTGTGTATCACAAGTTCACAGTATCTCTGGGGACCAAAAAGAAACAAATATTGTTTTTACACCTTCCTAGCTCGCGTTCTCTGCTTTGTGGCATGTTGGACTACTTTCTCTTCCACAGGGAGACCTTTCCTGCGTCTAACTGCATCAATGAGTTTCCTTGCAGTATTTTGAAGAACACTAGAACCATCTCCAAACTCTTCAATCTCATCCTCAGTCTTGGGCACAAAGAAGGGGTCTTCAGGAATTGCTTCCCAATGGCTAAGAACAAGCAATGCACTTGCAGCACCAGATGTCCATCTCCTCAACTCATCCGCAAAACCATAGCTTTCAGCAACTGGGACGTAAGCATGAACTGTGAAAAGTGGAGAGCCTTCCTGCATTTCCTCTTTCAGTACACGGGCCCGTCTTCTGGAAAGGACAGCATACAGTGAGCCCAAATGCTCGGTAGGAGTGTTGAGCTCGCAAAAGTACATGGCTTCAACTAGACGTGGATTTTTTTGAAGCACAGCTGCTCGACAAGCATCTTTGACGGCTGTCATGACCTGTCCAGTAAAAATGCCATGATTTTCTTGGTGATGGTGGTTCGCTTCATCATCTTGTTGTGCTGGCAAAGGTGAGATAAATGCCTCAACAAGAAACGCTAAGCCCCATAGAGGTTCATCACATAAAGGACCAGTTGCCGCTGCAAGTTGAAATCCAGAGGCTACACTACTTTCCAAACTTTTCGCTTCCAAATATAAAGCCCCACTGGTATCTAGATCTGGTGCAGAATCCATATCATGAGTATGTAAACTATCCACGAAACCCAGTTTCTCAGACACAAGAGAGGAACCTGTAATAACAACAGAGCTGGAGCCTTTAATATTATCTATAGGAGTCAAAAGAATATTAGGACCAATCTGCCTCGGTCCAAAGGCCCATATCCTTCCAAGAAGCTTGAGCCACATGGCTTTGCATTTCTCAACATGATCCTTGTCATGGCCACCTCCGGACATGATGTCATTCTCTAAAGCTTCCATTATACGTTTCGTAAGTAGTACAACCGGTTTTTCATCTTCAGCAACACTCGGTCTATGAATCTCTAGCAATTTGTTAGTTTTTTCTTGTTTGCCACCAATTAGATCACTAAGTACATCAGCATTCTCATCAAGCACTTTTGTGAGTGAAGGCGGAAGCTTCATAGCATGTACCCGGACAACGCATCTCCCATTAGGTGTGGTTTTCTCAACGTAATCTGAACAACCTGACAACAATCTAGAAATCTCTGATGGATTGGGTGGCTCAGCTTCAATGGTTTCTCTATACGACACAAGAGGTGGAGACACTTCAAGTCTTACTTTGGCAAATCGCTCTTTCAAGTCCTTTATGCATCTTTCGAGATGTACTTCTCCTGCAGCAGCAAGCACATGTTCACCTCTTGACGAAACAGTTACCTCAACAAATGGGTCTGCACGGTTCAGGAGTCGTAAGCCTTTCATAAGTGCACCCATGTCTGACGGATCGGATGGCTCAATCGCAACTCTTAAAGTAGGAGCAACCTGAAATGCCATGCTGGAGAATGGCCAACATTTTTTTACAGATGAAAGTGTTGCACTTTTCAAGATATGATGAGCAAGACCTCTGATAGCAACGATGTTACCAGCCTTAGCAGAGGCAACCGGTTTCAACCCTTGGCCCATCATTAAGTAAATGTCCTGCAATACTGCTTCCTGCACGTGTTTCTCCATAGATTCTTCTCTTAAAGGATCATATAAAGCTGAAAGAACATAAATTTTTTGTCCAGGTTGAAGAACACCACTAAATATCCTTGCAAATGCTAGAAAACATTCATCTGATTCACTTCCACCTTCGTCGTTGTAAACAGTTATCATCTCCCCATTTTGATCTCTTCGAGGAAGCATTTTCGCAGGGACAGCAAACATCTTTGACACAAAAATGACACACGGGGCATCAGGACTCAAATTACACAACTCGACTGATTTTCTCACAGATTCTGCCTCAGCGAGCACATCGAGATTCCCACCACCAACTAATGCTTCTCTCTTCGGGATGAGGCGAGATACACGGAATGACTGGGCAGTAATGGGATCTGGCAAACTACGAATCACCATAGACAAGATAGCATCTGAAATTGGAAGCCATCGACTCATGACAGCCTGAAGTACAAATTTTGGGTCTTTGTTCTGTAGTTCACGGGGAGGTATTGACAAATTAAATGACTTGATTACTTTTTCAAGCATGGCTTTATCCCCATCAGGCTCAACCGCGGACTGGTAAACCTGCCAAAGTGGCTCAAGCACAAACTGCACAAACATGGGTCGAGCTTTACTGATTCCACCGAGAGACTTCTTCCCTACAATCATCTTGGTCTTTGGATTAAAGTACCTAGGACCCCAAAACGCTTTATGCAATGCCCCTGCACTAGCCCCAAGTTTCGAGGCATAAAACTCAGCAAATTCATTGATAGTAAATCCCCATCCATCTAAAGCACAGACAAAAGCCACATTCCCTTTCTGCGGCTGGAATGTGTCCTCGTCATCATCCTCTATAACTTCAAAATTTTCATCACCAGACTCGGTCGACTGACCAGCTAGCAATGAATCTACATCAGACAGATACTTCTCGGACTTATAAGCACTCATAATACCATTAACCTCATGAACAATCCTCGCCAGGCGATTATAAGCTTCCATGGGAGTCAGCCTCAGCTCACATATCAATCTATCAATCTTATTTAAAACTAAACAAGGGGTAACTTTCTCAATCCAAGCCTGTCTTAAAACAGCATGTGTCTGAATGTGAACACCTTCCACAGCATCAACCAATACCAACGCACCATCACTCAACCTGGCAGCAGTGGAAACCTCGCTACAAAAATCCATATGGCCAGGCGAGTCTATGAGATTGATGGAGTAATCTTTGTATTTGAGAGCGATGGAAGAACTTTTCATAGTAATGGCACGCCTTTGCTCTTCATCCAAGTAATCCATAACTCTGAGCTTTCCAGCTTGCTTAGGGTTCAGCAGACTACCAATTGAACCGGCAATCAGATGATCAGCAAGCGTCGTCTTTCCATGATCCACATGAGCCAATATGCAGATGTTACGGATCTTCCGAACATCAGAATCGTCCATGCCGCCGCCTCCAACGGAAGATTGGAGTTTTCCTAAGCCAAGAAAAACTCAGCAATTGAAACTTGAACAGCCACACACAGCGTTAAACTCAGGTTTGTGGGAGATTCGGACGAGAGGGTTTAGGGTTGTGGATTGAGGACGACGAGGGTGTTTCTGTCATCTGAAACGAATAAAGTGGCTAAATATAGAATAATAATAACTTAGGAGTCCAAATTGTACATATACAAAACTTGATTTGGCTCTGCATTTTCGAATTAGGATTCGCAGTAGTTCAGTCCTTGAGACATTGCAATCGAGAGAGAAAGAGATGGAAGCCGAGATGGAGTTTTTAGAAGGGAATGGAGCGCAGCGAGTGACGCATTGCTTGAGCAGCTATGTGGACCACGGGAGCGTGGACAGTCACCGCTACTATCTGGCTCGTAGGACGATGCTTGAAATGCTTCGGGACAGAGGCTATACCGTTCCGACTCAAGACATCGATTTTTCTCTTGACGATTTTCGCAACAAATTCGGACATAATACTGACCCTGACGCACTCCGGATTTCAGCCACTCATGAAATTCATCAAGCCGACAATGTACATCGATCTCTTTCAATGCTATTTTTTTTGGTTATTTGGTTGTTTTTCTTAGGATAATTTCTTAGGTTTTCTTGGATGTTTTGATAATTAGCCTTTATTTCAGTGTTTTGCATGCGTGAATGATTCTGAGTTACTGGTGAATCCGATGTCCGATGCTCCATATGCTTAATTAGGGTTTAGGGTTTATGATTCCAATACATCTCTCCTAGTAAACTTTGTTGCTTTCTTTTTTACTGTAGTTATGGTACTGTATAATTAGCATTTTGATTGAGGGACTTAAGCAATGCATGCACTTTAAGATCTTTCAAAATTGCAAACAAGTTAATATCTTCCGAGTTACTGTTGGTCATGCCATAGCAGGGGCACAAGTAAATGTGCCTCGTTGTGCAAATCTTTTCACTCGTAGTCTATCCGCTGGTGTTGTGATTGTAGGTGCAAGTTGTTTTCTGTGGACCTGGTCCTGTGAAAGTTAATGTCATCCGAGGTATTGGTGAAAACATACCAAACAGAGATAGTTTGAGTAGGCTGATCATAGTATTGCAAAGCCCAATGACAAACCAGGCACAAAAGGCGTTGGATCTCTTCAAGTTCAAAGTTGAGATATTCCAAGTGAGTTTTGTTTGTATCTAGTTACATATCCATTCATTTTGCTTTTTGAAGGATTTTTGTTTTAGTTGTATGATCCTTTAAACAACCTACAATTTTCATTGATCAGTTAGGATCATCTGTTTCATTTGAACGTATTCGGTAACTATGGTATACAATATACATCTGATAAAGTGACACTCGGCTGGCTCTGATTCATTCTTCTCCAAAAAAAATTATGTAGATAGCTGACTTGCTTGTTAATATCACGAAGCATGTCTTGAAACCAAAACACCGGATTCTCACTGAAGGAGAGAAACAAGTGCTCCTCCAGAAGTACAGCATTGAAGCAAAGCAGGTTGGTTCTTAACTTGTATACTGTTGACAAAGATCACATATAAGCCTTTGATAGAAAATTTGCATGTTGATCATAATTACTAAAAAGTTTATTAAGAATAAGGTTGTTTGCTGGTGTTACACTTCCTATCAGATATCTATGTCCTCTACATTAGAAACTGAGGTTAGGTGTTGTTCTGTGTTCTTTCACACTTTATTCTTTAGCTTTGAATTATTTCAGTTATAACAAGTCTGCTGTGTGCGCGTGTGATAGAAGATGTAAGAGTAAAATTTGTAATAAAAATGCTTATTTTGCTCTTTGGAAAAGATGCTTTTATCTCGTAAACAGTGATAAAATTACAAGGCAAACAAGCAGCCAGATACAATATAAACAGCCAGAACTGCTGAACTATAAAAAAACTTGCCAGGATAAGGCAAGAAACTATGCAAAAAAGAAAAACTAGCAGCCAGAAGCCCATAAAACCTGCATAGTTAACTTATATCTTGTTGTCATTCATATAGTATTAAAAGTATGGCAACAAACAGGAATAATTCTTTTAAGTATATCCAGATTACACTTGCGGAATATGTTAAGCTCCAATGAGCGAGTTAATTTATGACCTATTTGGATATTTTTGAAGGAAAGAAAATGTGATGCACAATTGGAGGAAATATAATCTTCTCTAGGAATCCATATATTTTTTATATTGTTGATCACCATAAAGAAGGAATAACAAAATCAAAAGGATGTGAAATTTTCCCTGAACATTTCTAACAAATTTTTCTTTCCCTTATGATTTCATTTACCCCAATCCAAATTGAGCATTGAGTTTTCATCGGTTGAATTTAGTGAACTTGTTTATGTCCAAATATGCCTTACTCAGACTTTAAAGAGCAGCAGTAGATGATATGAATGTTCTAGTATGTTCATGCAACCATGCCTTATTTATCATTGAACTGCAACTATAAGATCTTAATGGTTGTGTACATTCCCAGAATTCAAATGAGCAACTCCTAGTAAACATTTTAATGTTTGGGAATATTTATCGGGAACAAGTTGGCTTTACTTGCAGAAATGATAGTAAAGTAAAATCAGTAGTATAACTAGACCTGGTATTGTTTGAAAAAGACAATGTGTCAGACTCAATAATTGGACACTAAAGTAACATGTTCTGCTGTGCATTATTTCCTTTATTGCTACGTGTTTCACTCTCTTAGGTCTTATGACTTGTGGATGATCTAATCGCAATATTGTCATTCCCTCAGCTTCCACGGATGCTACAGAGAGATGCCATTGCCCGGTATTATGGACTCGAGAAAGGTCAAGTGATCAAGGTTACGTACAGTGGTGAAATCACAGAGTCTCATGTCACTTATCGATGTGTTTGGTGATCCTGTATGTACAATGTCTCTATGACTTCAGTAGTTGTAGTTTGTGTGGGGGCTCAAACCCTGACTAACGTGGTAGACCCGTTTTGGGCCCATTAATAGTGATCTCAATTCGACCGCAACTCAAATGATGCACGGTAAAAACTACAATGAGTTCCTTTTATTTCAATATTTTCGAAGTGTACACAACTTAATTATCAGTATCCACCCCAAATAAATATTCACAAAGAAGTGGAAAAAAATCACAACTAAACCAGTTAGAAGTCATCAGCACCACAACTCTGATGAAACAAGCACCAAATTGACCAGGATCCAAGCAAACAAAATAATAAGCCTGGGTAACACATCAGGATCTCAAATATTGCAATTGGGGCACTTGACCAACCCATTCTCACTGCAATGCGAGCACTTCCTTGACAACCTATGCTCTTCATCGAATACCTTCGCACTCCCGCTGCAATGGATGCACAGCAGAAACCTCGCATCACCACATATACAACAGACCAATGCCGAGTGCCTAACAGGGTATCCCTCCAATAACTTCCTCAACTCTCCAAGCTCGTGAAGCCGCCTCACTTCATCCACATTTCCGACATGCTTAGCCCCAATAAAGAGCTGCGGCACTGCAACCGGTTTCCCCTCCAACCCCAACAAACTCTGCAACTCTCTTCGGCACTTCACATCCATAGCAATGTCCCTCACATCGACTGCCAATCTAAATCCATCTAGAATCAACTTAACAGCAGAGCAATCATCATATGTCTTTCGGATCCCTCTCAAACTCGTAATGTAAAGCACAACCTTGTCATCCTTTTTTCGCTGAAGCCCTAACGCTTTAGAGTCCGATGATTTGTTGACAGCAACAACTAGTTTAGGTTTAGGCGTTATATTCAAATCCAACAAGGAATCTTCAACAGGTAAGTTTTGCTTCCAAAGCGGCTCAACTATCTCATACGTCTCCAACAGCTTGTGCAAAGAGGACTCAACCTGAGCCACCAAATGAAACTCTACCTCCTCCTCCGCCTCCACATAATCATCATCTACGATGTTCCAGGTATCAATCACCGAATCAGGACGAGCGGAATTTAGGTCAACGAAAATGAGAGATCCGATGTCGGTAGGCGGAGGTTGGTGCACGGGCGCTGTGCGGCAACAACCATCGGCGGATTCTCGAGGATTGGTAGTAGGCTTGGAGCTGGAGGTAGCGGAGGCGGCGGTGGCGGAGATTGATAGGAGTTGTTGATCGAGAGTTGAAGCGGAACAGCCCATCACGGAAGAAGACGGAGATTGTTGCAATGTTGCTTGTGTTCACGGTGGAGGGAAGTTGCTTCAATTTGTTTTTTTGACAGGTATTAATCCCCCATTTAATTTATCTATTTATTATATAATAAACTTACACGATAAGCTATTTACGTGTAACGCAAGATTATTTGAGTTGAATAACTACTCATCATATCTTTTTATTTTACAAAAATTATATATATTTCAGTTCTTCTTTCTTTTAACAAAAAATTCAATATAACATTTTTCATAAAATGTAAATTTGTTGGGTTCAAAACATGATTATTTATTATTTTCATACAATTTGAAGCACGGACGGACACTAATCCAAATTTGGACTTGAACCGATCGATAAAACACAGGTCATCTTGAAATCTCTAACATTGAAACCCATGAATTGTATGAGTCGACATACATATCCATATAAGGATTCTAACATTGTCTACAAGTATTATAGTAGGATTTGAAAACTCGACCTTATCATTGCAAGACAATTATTCAACCAATTAAATTACAACCTTGTTGAGCTTGTTTTGGTTGACTAATGCATATATTATTTTATCCGCCGAGCATCATGAGCCAGATCATGAGAAAGTTTCAAAAGTAATAGACTATATCAATGCATATATATTTTATGCCGACTCAAAAGTTCATTTATTGAAAAGTCTATTTAGGGAGATTATTTGTTCATAATATATAAATTAGAAATTCATAATGAATCAACCAATGCTTAATTGAAATCAGTAATAAAAATGCTTGATTGAAATGAATAAAAAAATGCTTAATTGAAGATTGCAATTTCCCACTCCGGTTTTATTATTCTGAAATGTTATTTGGGTGAATTGTGAATTATGATGTGAGTTTAACAATAACGGCGCTGTTTCAGAATACTTCTTGTTGTCGGACAATTGTTTCAAAATATTTGCATTTCTCTTAACTATAAATAAATCAAGAAGTGGTCTGAAGTTGGCATCATTTGACCTTAAATCATCCTTCAAAAATGTAATTTGTTGCGTCATGTGGACTGACTTACAAACCAAATATAACAATCAGAAAGACATGAAAATAACATGTTCAATCAAAAAGAAGAAAAAAATATGTCACGAACATGAATAGTACTGTAATAGTTAATGATCTTGACTTGAAATAAAATTTGGTTAGTAAATCTGCATTGTTTTAATGAAAATAAGAACAAAAATAGTTTATCTAATGTTTGACTTTCTTTTGTTAAACTTAAAATTTTCGGAATTTGTAGTTTTTGCTAATTGATTATCAATTTCTCTTTCATTTTCATTGAACTTTTTTTTTTGATACATGAGTTAGTATTGTTAGGCATTAGTTGTTAGAATTAGAGGTTAGGGTGAGGATTGAACCCGGGCATCATCTGGCGCCGGATGAGTATCTCCACTGAGCCATATCTCATCCTCTCACTTTCATTGAACTTGTAACACGTCTAATGAGTATTTGGGGTGTTGTTACGAAAAGCATCTTAAATTTAGTTTCAATACCAACTTAAGCACAATCTTGAATAAAAAATAATATAATACCAACTTAAGCACAGTCAACACGTATGGGCAATTTGGAGTCCGGTTTGCCCAAAAGTGATTTTAAGGGCTCTTCGTAGTACTGTATAAATGCTTAGATATGAACATGTGTGGTAGAATTTCATATCTAATATCGTGTTTTGTTTGGAAAAAATGCTACGTGTAAATGTCTTCTCCTATTTTTATGTTTTTTTGCTCATCGATGCATATGTCATACCATAACATAACATAACATAACATAACAATGCTCAATGAAAAGTGGACAGTAATATCAGAAATCGACAGAAAGGGAATCAAAATTTTAAAATTGAGCAAAGCTTAATACTTCATAATATATCTTTACTAAAATAATAATAATAAAATGAGTGCGGTTCAGGTACAAACCGTTTTATAAATAAAAACTACAAACCAATTTTTAAGCTGACACGTGTCCCATATTTGCCGAAATCCCGAACAAAACACGTAATGGTATTTTAGTCATTCCACACAAAGGGGTATAAACCTAATAAAGTTATTTTTAATTTAGTCCACGAGTTGTTAATGATCAGACTTAAAATTGAAAATGATCAGACTTAAGCAACAGCAATGACCAGACTTAAACTGTACTGTTTCTAAATGTTCAGACTTAAATTACTAAATGTTCAGACTTAAGAGATTAAATGTTCAGACTTAAGAGATTAAATTACTAAATGTTCAGAATTAAGAGATTAAGTATTCAGACTTAAGAGATTAAATTACTTAATGTTCAGACTTAAGAGATTAAATGTTCAGACTAAAGAGATTAAATGTTCAGACTTAAGAGATTAAATGTTCAGACTTAAGAGATTAAATTACTAAATATTTAGACTTAAATTACTAAATGTTCAGACTTAACTGATTAAATGCTCAGACTTAAGAGATTAAATTACTAAATGTTCAGGCTTAAATTACTAAATGATCAGACTTAAATTAATAAATGTTCAGACTTAAGAGATTAAATGTTCAGACTCAAGAGATTAAATTAAAATGTTCAAACTTACAAAACGTAATGATCAGACTTAAAAATGATAATGATCAGACTTAAAAAACAGCAATGATCAGACTTAAAAACAGCAATGATCAGACTTAAGAAATGAATGATCAGACTTAAGCAATGATCAGACTTAAAAAACAGCAATGATCAGACTTAAGCAATGAATGATCAGACTTAGGCAATGATCAGACTTAAAAAACAGCAATGATCAGACTTAAAAAACTGCAATGATCAGACTTAAGCAATGAATTATCAGACTTAAGCAATGAATTATCAGACTTAAGCAATGATCACAGCAATGATCAGACTTAAAACAAGCAACGACCAGACTTACAAACAGCAATGATCAGACATAAAAAACAGCAGTGATCAGACTTAAAAACAGATTGAAAATCCAATAATCCTCTTTTAAAAAAAAGAGAAAAAAAAAGATTAAAACGCGAATTTGACCCTCCAGATGATCGAATTTGCCCTAAAAACGCCCAGCTCATAGCAAAGCGATGAGTTCTGCTCAGAATGCCGTTTCCACCCAAAAAATACTAGGCTTTCATCAAATTCTCATACAAGCGCATAAACATCAAATTTTAGAATCGTACTATAGCAAATTGTAAGTCTGACCATTATATCATTACCATCTTTAAGTCTGATCATTACCATCTTTAAGTCTGATCATTACCATATTTAAGTCTGAACATTGTTATTTAAGTCTGATCGTTAATGGTTTAAGTCTCATTATTATTTTTTTAAGTCTGAACATTATTTTTTTAAGTCTGATCATTGTTTTTTCAAGTATTGTCATTACTGGTTTAAGTCTGAACATTGTTATTTAAGTCTGATCGTTAATGGTTTAAGTCTCATTATTTTTTTTTAAGTCTGAACATTGTTTTTTTAAGTCTGATCATTGTTTTTTCAAGTATTGTCATTACTGGTTTAAGTCTGAACATTGTTATTTAAGTCTGATCGTTAATGGTTTAAGTCTTATTATTTTTTTAAAGTCTGAACATTGTTTTTTTAAGTCTGATCATTATTTTTTCAAGTATTGTCATTACTGGTTTAAGTCTGAACATTGTTATTTAAGTCTGATCGTTAATGGTTTAAGTCTGAACATTGTTTTTTTAAGTCTGAACATTACTGTAGCAAAAGTCAAAATTTATTCTTAATGATCAGACTTAACGCATGATGATCAGACTTAAAAACGTACTGTAGCGAAATTCGAATTTTACTGTAGCGAATTTTAGGACGATTATACCCTCCTATCTTTTATATATTTTTAAATAAGTCCACATGTGTTTTTTTTATTTACAAAAAGAACCCCGACGGGAGAAATCTCGGATGAATTTTGATTGGTTAATTTTGACACGTCTCAAATTTTTTATGGATTTGTAGTTTTTATTTATAATATTGATTTGTATTTGATCCACTCTCTAATAAAAGGGTGCGGTTCAGGTACAAACCGCTTTATAAATAAAAACTACAAACCGTTTATTAAGCCGACACGTGTCCCATTTGAGTCGACATCCCGGAGAAAATACGGAGGGGTATAATAGTCATTCCACACGGATGGGTATAAAACATAATAATGTTATTTTCAATTTAGTCCAATAGTTGTTAGTGTTCAGACTTAAAATACTAATGTTCAGACTTAAAAATACTTAATAATCAGACTTAAAATACTAATGTTCAGACTTAAAATGCTAATGTTTAGACTTAAAAAAAAAGCAATGATCAGACTTAAAATGGTAATGTTCAGACTTAAAAATAGGCAATGATCATACTAAAAATACTTAATGTTCAGACTTAAAATGGTGATGTTCAGACTTAAAAAAAAGCAATGATCAGACTTAAAATGGTATTGTTCAGACTTAAAAATAGGCAATGATCATACTAAAAATACTTAATGTTCAGACTTAAAATGGTGATGTTCATACTTAAAAAAAAGCAATGATCAGACTTAAAAATACTTAATGTTCAGACTTAAAATGCTAATGTTCATACTTAAAAAAAAGCAATGATCAGACTTAAAATGGTAATGTTCAGACTTAAAAATAGGTAATGATCATACTAAAAATACTTAATGTTCAGACTTAAAATGGTGATGTTCAGACTTAAAAAAAAGCAATGATCAGACTTAAAAACTTAATGTTCAGACTTAAAAATAGCCAATGATCAGACTAAAAATACTCAATGATCAGACTTAAAAATGGTAATGTTCAGACTTAAAAAGAAGCAATGGTCAGACTTAAGAGATTAAATTACTAAATGTTCAGAATTAAGAGATTAAATGTTCAGACTTAAGAGATTAAATTACTTAATGTTCAGACTTAAGAGATTAAATGTTCAGACTAAAGAGATTAAATGTTCAGACTTAAGAGATTAAATGTTCAGACTTAAGAGATTAAATTACTAAATGTTTAGACTTAAATTACTAAATGCTCAGACTTAACAGATTAAATGCTCAGACTTAAGAGATTAAATTACTAAATGTTCAGGCATAAATTACTAAATGATCAGACTTAAATTAATAAATGTTCAGACGTAAGAGATTAAATTACTAAATGTTCAGACTTAAAAGACTTGATGATCAGACTTAAAAATATCCAATGATCAGACTAAAAATACTCAATGATCAGACTTAAAAATGGTAATGTTCAGACTTAAAAAGAAGCAATGGTCAGACTTGAAAGACTTAATGATCAGACTTAAAAATAGCCAATGTTCAGACTTAAAAAGAAGCAATGGTCAGACTTAATAGCCAATGTTCAGACTTAAAAAGAAGCAATGGTCAGACTTAATAGCCAATGTTCAGACTTAAAAAGAAGCAATGGTCAGACTTTGCGTTGGTAATGATCAGACTTAAAAAAAAGCCAATGATCAGACTTAAAAAACAGCAATGATCAGACTTAAAAACAGAAAAGAAACAAGCAACGATCAGACTTACAAACAGCAATGATCAGACTTAAAAACAGCAATGATCAGACTTAAAAACAGAATGAAAATCCAATAATCTTTTTTTAAAAAAAAGAAAAAAAAAGATTTAAACGCGAATTTGACCCTCCAGATGATCGAATTTGCCCTAAAAACGCCGAGCTCATGGCAAAGCGATGAGTTCTGCTCAGAATGCCGTTTCCACCCAAAAAACACTAGGCTTTTATCAAATTCTCATACAAGCGCATAAACATCAAATTTTAGAATCGTACTGTAGCAAATTGTAAGTCTGACCATTATCATCTTTAAATCTGACCATTATCATCTTTAAGTCTGATCATTACCATCTTTAAGTCTGATCATTAATGGTTTAATCGCATAATTATTTTTTTAAGTCTGAACATTGATTTTTTAAGTCTGAACATTATTTTTTCAAGTATTGTCATTACTGGTTTAAGTCTGAACATTGTTATTTAAGTCTGAACATTGTTATTTAAGTCTGATCGTTAATGGTTTAAGTCTCATTATTATTTTTTTAAGTCTGAACATTGTTTTTTTAAGTCTGAACATTGTTTTTTCAAGTATTGTCATTACTGGTTTAAGTCTGAACATTGTTTTTTAAGTCTGAACATTGTTTTTTCAAGTATTGTCATTACTGGTTTAAGTCTCTTTTTTTTTTTAAGTCTGAACATTGTTTTTTCAAGTATTGTCATTACTGGTTTAAGTCTGAACATTGTTTTTTAAGTCTGAACATTGTTATTTAAGTCTGATCGTTAATGGTTTAAGTCTCATTATTTTTTTTAAGTCTGAACATTGTTTTTTAAGTCTGAACATTGTTTTTTCAAGTATTGTCATTACTGGTTTAAGTCTGAACATTGTTTTTTCAAGTATTGTCATTACTGGTTTAAGTCTGAACATTGTTTTTTCAAGTATTGTCATTACTGGTTTAAGTGTGAACATTGTTTTTTCAAGTATTGTCATTACTGGTTTAAGTCTGAACATTGTTTTTTTAAGTCTGAACATTGTTTTTTTAAGTCTGATCATTAATGGTTTAATCGCATAATTATTTTTGTAAGTCTGAACATTGATTTTTTAAGTCTGAACATTGTTTTTTCAAGTATTTTCATTACTGATTTAAGTCTGAACATTGTTTTCTTAAGTCTGAGCATTACTGTAGTAATTTTTGGACGATTATACCCCTAATGTCTTTTATGTATTTTTAAATGCATCCGCGTATGTTTTTTTTATTTACAAAAAGAACCCCGGTCGAAATTAATTCTGATTGGTCGATTTTGACACGTGTCAATTTTTTTATGAATTTGTAGTTTTTATTTATAATATTGGTTTGTATTTGATCCGGACACTTTATTTACCACCGCCAAACAACAAGAATTCATTCTGCTAATCCCTCACCTATTTTCTGCTGCCAAACAAACCCCAAGTTATCCGCATTTCAGAATAGCGCGTTTGAGCAACCAAACGCAGAGTAAACTCTACACTAACGAGGAAGAAGACGCACTCCGAGTAGCCTGATACGAAAGTGCAGATAGCGGCAGTCTCTAGATCTCAGGACAAAAGAGAAGATCGCTCGGAATTGGCGGCCGATTGTCAATTCCGTTCTCATTGTAAGCATCGGCGGCTTTGAATCTACGCGCATGATTTTCACATGGTCAGCAAAACCTAGAGTTCAATCATGGCCAGCTACTTAGCTCAGTTTCAGACAATTAAGAGTTCGTGTGATCATATCGTTATTGCAGGTTCGTCTTATTTTTTTCGAATTTCGGATTTGTTTGCTTCGTAGGGTTTTAGTTCTAGATCCACCATTTGGCTTGATTAAAGAGTATGTTTAAGGTGTTAAATTTTTACTTGATTATTCCGACATGTTAAAATGATATTATTGCTGTGCTAAGCCAGATGAAATCAGCAGTGGATCAACTGAGACTGAGAGGAGTTCCATTTATAATCTCTATTTAATTTATTTGACAGTAATGTGTGCTTTGCTCTTGTTTGTGTGTGGTGTCTTGCTCAACTTATTAACCAAGTCCAATTGTTACTATAATTCTTGAAACACACTTGTGTTTCATTTTTACTCTGATGATAAGCATTTCTTCTTATCTTCAGTGGAAGATGTAAGCGACCTCTGGCCAATTGTCAAAACTGGGTTTGAAGAGCGGCTCCCATTCAAAAGAGCTTGTTTAAATAACAAGACACGCAACCCTGTTTTTGTTGACCAGTTACCAGCTGAATTCATATTGACAACTGATGCGAGACTCCGTAGTCGATTCCCTCAAGAGCAGTCGTTGTTTTGGTTCCGTGAACCATATGCAACTGTTGTGCTCGTCTCTTGCGAGGTAGCATCTTCTCCAGATTGTATTGATTTGTTCGTTCGTTAAAAAATCAGAGGATTAGAAGCTTGCGTGCTGGACTGTGAATATTTTGTTATAATTATAATATATGCTGCGAGATTGAGCTCGTATGACACATTTCTAAGCTAATGATCACTACTGATTTATACTGTTCAACCATGAAACACCTATTTTCCATATCATATAGTATCATTTAGAGTCTGAATGAACATCTGCAGCTTATTGATTTGCTGCGAGGGTAACACTTACTCAAAATCACTCCAAAATTAATTAGGTTAGACGAACACAGAAATAACAAGTTCATTGACTTTTTTTTGTCGTAATACCAACAGACCACCCATATTAAGACTTTGAAAAAGCAAAACAGCAGCCCCTAAAATAATCTAAATGAATATCCTTATCATAGAGTTGTATGCATGGGATCATTTTAACTTTAATTTTGTACTCCTTCAGGATCTTGACGAATTTAAAACTATTCTTAAACCGCGTCTGAAGTTGATAGTTCAAAATGATGAGCGCGAGTGGTTTATTGTGTTTGTATCAAAAGCTCCCCCAAATAACGATCAAGCCATTAAGATGTCCAAGAAAGTGTACGCGAAACTTGAAGTTGATTTCAGCACCAAGAAGAGAGAAAGGTCAGTTACATGTACTGTTCAGTATTTCATTTAAAGTTACTATTATGACATCAATAATAGCTTTTTGAAGTCCATATGTAAACATTGGGCTGTGAAGATTCACTTGACTTAGGGCTAAAATGCTTCTATGTCATTAAAAGTTCAGAGATATTCTATTTTGTTGAACTTTAGTTCCTTGACTGTGGAATGTTCTTACCAGGTATGTGTCCCCTTTTTGAATAATGTAAATTGTTTTTTCAGGTGTTGTAAACTCGACATACATGGTCCAGAACCAAATTTTTGGGAAGACCTTGAATCTAAGATCATGGAGTCCGTCAGAAATACATTAGACAAAAGAGTTCAGTTTTACGAAGATGAGATACGCAAACTAGGTGAACAGCGGTTTATGCCTGTTTGGAACTTCTGCAACTTCTTCATTCTTAAGGTTGTTCCATTGAACATATTCTCTTCGTTGTTCGGGCCTCGAAACAGTGAACAATTCTTATTAATTGAACTTTAAGGTGAAACTATTCGAGCATGCTGGCAAAAAATTATGTTATGTCGTACAGCATTTCCCGTGAAGAAATTCCTTCGTTTGGTTTTAAAGTTATTGGTCCTATCTTATCTTTTGGTTGATGGTTATCAATTTATGTCAGTATCTGGAAAAGTGTGGTGAATTATGTGTAGAAGTCATTCATATACAATTATTAATCTTATATGTTTTCAAAGATTCCTGTTGCACCCTTGTTTTAAATCCTAGCTTGCTGCTGTTGTCAAATAGTTCTACTCGTCTTTCTACACAGTGCTTTGCCTCTTTCTTTCTGTCTTTTTAGATATGCATCTTTACAGCGGCATGCCTTGTATTTTGTCTGCATCTTATTCTTAATACAGTAACTTTTTTCTAGAGACTGATTGGTGTGTATATATATTTTGTATTCACAGGAAAGCTTGGCTTTCATTTTTGAAATGGCCCAGCTTCATGATGATGCTTTGCGGGAATATGATGAGCTTGAACTCTGCTATCTGGAAACAGGTAGATACTTGATACTTCTTAGGAAGTTAAACACTAGTAATGTGGGTATTTCATAGAATATCATGTTTTCATGGCTTTCGGAAAACGCCTGAATCTCACTGTACCAAGGGTATCAACTATGTGTGTGACGGAATACGAGCAAGATCAAGCTACCAAAAGTGTTGATACCATTGTCTCAGGATTATTCTTATCTTATTACAGAATGTGGATATTCCTTATCACTTTTTGCTTACAATCTGAATTCACGTTTTTGCCAGAAATATGCACACACTCTCATGGCCATGCAAATCTTTATTTTTAATAATTAAATTGATAATAATAACAATAATGATACGGACAACAATGTTTGACCTTTTAGATGAGTGATTAATCCTCAGAGTTCATGAATGCTTCATTAATGCTTGACATGGGTTTTCAAGTGGCTAGTATATTTTAATTATCCTATGGAATTTGAGTAGGCTTTTTGTAAATTTGAAAAAGGCGGATTCTGTTTGTAGACTTGAATGACAACTGTTGGTTTAAACCAATGTACATCTTATATAGTGCATAACTCTGGGAAGCAAAGAGAATTTGGAGGTGCAGACCGAGGTGATGACCAGGCAGCACTATTAGGCCCTGGAAGCAAACCATTGGCGCAGATTGCCCAAGATGACTCATTTAGAGAGTTTGAATTTCGGCAGTATTTATTTGCATGCCAGTCAAAGGTACATACAGTTTATGGTACCGTGGTACTTATGAAATTCTTAGATAGATGGAGGTTCATGTATATTTGCTGAACTGCCTGATTACATTTTTTACTGTCTTAGGCATTGTTTAAGATGAATCGTCCGTTTGAAGTTGCTTCAAGGGGTTACACGTTTATAGTTAGCTTCGCAAAAACATTGACATTGCATGAGGTAAACAAATCTTGTACCTTTTTATGGACTTGCCGGACCTTGTTTTCCCAAAGCTGAACAATTATTTTCTTGTGAACATTTGCAGAGTAGTTTACCATTTTGCATGCGAGAAGCTTGGGTTCTAACTGCGTGCTTTGCCATAATAAATGCAACTGCATCGCTTTACAATGATGGTTCGACGTCAGCAGATATTGAAAAGGAATTTTACCGCGTTCTTGGTGATCTTTATTCTCTGGGCCGGGTAAAGGTAAAATTTTGCTTGCTCTTGCTTTTTACATTATTATATACACTACCCTTCTGTTTTTAAAAATCATGTAACGGGTTGCACTTGCACTGTCTGTTTACCATCCATTAACCTTTGGGACCTTCTGCTTCAGGAATCTTACCTCAGTTTCTCCATGTATTAACATATTAATGAAATTTCCAAAGATTGTTTAGTGTAATGGGTTAATCAAGCCACTTTTGTTATTATCTGGCTTCAGGGCAAGGAAAAATAATAAACTTTCTATTAGAAAAATGAATTTTCAAAGTAAGAAAAATTGTAGATTTCCAAATCCGATTTGATTATTTTGGATTTAGACTAATATACAAACTTAAAAGATAACATAATATGACAATTCCTCCCAACTCGAGAGGCCTTTGAACGTAGCTATATGCACACAGTTAAGCATATGCTTGATTTGATTCTTAGAGAGACAACCACCAAGGTGATGAGCCACTAGAATTTTATGATACATCATCTGGGTTCCTTCTTGAATTCTAGCACTAAAAGTGACCAAGTGATTTGTTAATTAGTTAGTTTTTTTTTCATGTTTTCTTTCCATGTAGTACTATGTATCTTATCTATCTTTGGAAACTTAGCTCCCATAATTAAAAAACAAATGAGAACGTTAGTTAAAATGCTTTTGCCAGGGCTTTGTTCCAATCTACTTTTCTATGTTGTGATTTCAAGAATGCATCGTTGTTTATAACATTAGCATTACCATTTTTCACTGATGGCAGTTTATGAGGCTTGCTTACTTGATTGGTTATGGAACAGAGATAGAAAGAAGTCCTGCAAACAGGTACACTTAAGGTTTTCAGCCTAATAGCCCCTTCTAACTCTAACTAATGTGCAAAACATAGTTTTACACATCATATATCATGTCATAATGTCTTTATGCATTTCAGAATATATTTTTTTGAAAAAATGAGGTGAATTCATTGATCAAAAAAGCTAGGAATTCATTACTACGTGTTGGTACTTCTTTATTTTTTTTCCTTTGCAGTGCCTTATTGAGTATGTTGCCTTGGCCTAAGCCAGCAGTTTGGCCTTCGTTGCCTCCTGATTCTACTTCGAAGGTTATTGCAAAAGAGAAGGCAAGTTTCATGACTGATGTAGAAATAATCAATGTTTTCCCCAGCTCATACCTTCTCGTATATTCCTAGTTTTTGTTCACAAAGGCAAGGAAGCATAATATAGAAGATTACTCTATTGATTTTTTTTTGTCCAAGTAATGATATTCAAATTATAAATTGATGGGACTAGTAGCGACACAACCCAAGTTCAGAGCATATGCAAGATTTTGTGTTTTCTTGAAATGTCCTTTTTTCAGGAGGTATTTTCCACTAGGCTTTTTTTTCTTCAGGAAGTACTAATATGTTAACTAGGCTTTCTCGAAATGTCCTTTTTTCAGGAAGTACTAATATGTTAACTAGGCTTTTTAATTTCCCGAATGTCTGTACACGAACACGCAGATGATTCTTCAGTCAAGCCCTAACACCAAGCCTTTTGGAATTCAAAAGAAGCTATTGCCCCTTGAACCATCTGTTCTTTTACGGGAAGCTAATCGGCGAAGAGCTTCTCTCTCTGCTGGGAATATGTTGGAAATGTTTGATGGGTATAAGACCTTGCTCTAAATTTTATTGTTACTTCAATTGCATCAGCTGTATTTTTTGTCATCGCAATCTTCTTGACTAATATTTGGTAGATGTACCTCGACAGATCAGGTTCAGAATCATTGCTGCGGATGTCCCCATCATCTAAAGGTCTTGTAAGCTCTATGTCACGGACCAATTCTTCACCTGTGAATTTTGAGAGGTCTATTGACCGTCCTATGAAAATTGCGGAGGTTTATGTTGCTGCTGAGCATGCCATGCATCAGACCGTTTCTGATCCTGATTTGTTAAAGTCATTGTCTTCGGTGGAGGAATTTGAGGTATTCATATTGTGGTATTCCATATTTACAATTTTGTAACGAGGGATGTTTTCAGATATTACTAAAATTTTAGTGGTAATTTATTTAATGGCAGCAAAAGTACCTTGATTTGACAAAAGGTGCAGCTGATAATTATCATCGCTCATGGTGGAAAAGACATGGAGTAGTTCTTGATGGGGAAATTGCAGCTGTCTGCTACAAACATGAAAACTATGATCAAGCAGCGAAGTCATACGAGAAGGTTTGTGCATTATATGCAGGAGAAGGATGGCAGGATTTACTGGCTGAATTCCTTCCTAACTTAGCAGAGTGTCAGAAGATTCTAAATGATCAGGCCGGTTACCTCTCATCTTGTGTTAGGTTACTTTCACTTGATAGAGGTCTATTCGCCTCCAAAGAGCGTCAAGCTTTTCAAACTGAGGTAGTTCGTCTGGCACACAGTGAAAGGAAAGACCCTGTGCCCCTAGATGTGTCATCGTTAATAACATTTTCGGGCAGTCCTGGACCTCCTTTGGAACTATGTGATGGAGATTCCGGTACACTGTCTGTCACTGTTTGGAGTGGCTTTCCCGATGATATAACTCTCGACTCATTGAGTCTCACTTTGATTGCAACCAATAATACCGATGAAGGAGTTAAGGTTTGCTGTCTGTTATACTAGTGATACTTTCTTTACAAAGCCTATTTAACGACTTCAAATAATCGAAAAAAGTTGGTCTTTGGTTCCAGGCGTTGAAGTGTTCTTCTGCCACAATCCTTAGACCCGGTAAGAATATCATCACTCTTGCCTTACCTCCACAGAAGCCTGGCTCCTATGTCTTGGGTGTTCTGACTGGTCAGATTGGACACCTGAGATTCCGATCTCATAGTTTTTCGAAAGGAGAACCTGCTGACAGTGATGATTTTATGAGCTATGAGAAACCAACAAGGCCTATCCTAAAGGTATCATCTCCCATGCGATGGCACATCCATAATCAGTGTTTTGACTGTTACTGTTATTCTGCTGATAGCTTTTGGAACACAACACGAATTCCTTTGAACTCCTTCATTGATTTTTTTCTTATTGCATATGAAGGTTATGTCCCTCCATTATTCATTTATCTAACAAGATCTCCTTATTTAGGTTTTTAAACCAAGGCCTCTTGTTGACCTAGTTGCAGCCATTTCATCTGCTCTTCTAATGAATGAGCCTCAGTGGGTCGGTATCGTCGTGCGACCCATTGACTACTCTCTTAAAGGTGCCGTTCTGCATATTGATACTGGGCCGGGTCTTAAAATTGAAGAGTCGCATGTGTTTCAAATGGAGAGATACATGGATGTATCACAGAATTCTCCCAGGGAAAATCATAATGCTGATAAAAATTGTGATAGCCCCTGTGGTGCTTCAGAATCCGTGCAATTGACTATTCGAGAGGGCAGAGTAGAGTTTCCAGATTGGGCAGCTGATAGCACTTCGGTTTTGTGGATTCCAGTATGTGCTACTAATGAAGGTCTTGCAAGAGGAACATCTACAGGTTCATACAAAACAATTATTTAAAGGTTTTGATCAATCCAATTCCGATGGTCCATTTCTAACTATTCCGTCCTCTAATATCATTGCTGAGCAGTTGCTCCAAGAAGGCAGAGCGTTGTTGAGGGTATGAGGACCATTGCCACGAAGCTTGAATTTGGAATTTCTCACAACCAGATATTTGAGAAGTATTTGATTTCCCAGTTTCTTTTGGCTTACACCCTTCAGTGTAGCTCAATGTCTATGTTCTTCAACAACTTTTATCTGACATTAATTTTGCAGGACAATCGCTGTTCATTTTACTGATCCATTTCACGTGGTCACACGTGTTGCAGATAAGTGCAACGACGGTACCTTGATTGTGCAGGTATATTTTAGTTATGAATGGAAGTAGTTAAGGATACATCTGGTTAACTATGGTATTGTGGAAGTACTTTGGAACTATTAAATTTGGGTTGCCATACTACATATTAGATCTGTGATTGGTTGTTCCCATCTGATCTAACATTGCTGGGAATATAGTCCTCTTGGTTGGTGTGGATATTAACCCATAATAGATAGAAATGCCGTACTATCAAGTGTACTCGTCTAATGGTTCCGGTAACTTTCAGGTCATACTGGTCTCTCAGGTAAAATCTACATTGACTATATATGATGCTTGGCTCGACCTTCAAGATGGATTTGTTCATAGTGGGCAGAATAAAGGAAAGTCTGCCTCTGCTCTCTTTCCTCTCGTCGTCTCTTCTAATGCTCGAGCTGGCCTGCTTTTTGGTATATGCCTTGGAAAGACTAATTCTACTGGTATGAATCCGTTGCTTTATGCCAGTCGGTGGTCTTGCTAGCTTTGATCATTGTTTGTTTTCTTTTCGTGATTGAATTTAGCATTGAAGTTAATGATAACTAGTTCACGAATGAGGAGAGGTTCGAGTTATCTTTTGATCAGGACCGGAGAAAACTTCAGATATTTATTTTTTCTGACATGTATAAATAATTTCAAAAGTCGATGATCATCAATGGGGTGCATTTCTTTTTTTGTTTGATAGTGGGGTGCATTTCAGATATATGCTAGTCTCCATTTACAGCTCTGTTACCCTACTTCTTTGAGTTTTATATTTTAAGGGCCGATTTTTTATTATTTATTAATTGTACAAAGACGTAAGATATCGGGGAACTTGTGTATACTTAATTTTGAGGTGTAAAAGGTATTCTCGCTTATACAGATGAGACCGACACCATACAGTCCGACAGCATATTAAATATCAGATACTCCATTTCCGGTGACAGAACTGTTGGTGCCCACACTCCAGTGATTGTTGGATCATCAAAATCTGAAAAAGATGCCCAGAACTTACTTTTCAGAAGTACTATCATCCTGCAAAGACCTATCCTCGATCCATGTTTGGCTGTTGGGTTTCTTCCTCTACCCTCTGATGGCCTCAGAGTAGGGCAACTCGTGACTATGAAATGGAGAGTAGAAAAGCTAAAAGAATTTGAGAACATTGAAGTCCGCGAAAGCAATGTAAGCTTGAAAGGAATTTTGATTTAGCAAGATCGACTTCTGTAACACGTTTGACATTTCTGTTTTGCTGCCTTCATGATGTACACAGGCTGAGTTAATGTATGAGATCATCGCCAACTCTGAAAACTGGATGATTGCCGGGAGGAGAAGAGGGCTTGTTTCCCTCTCCCCAGAACAAGGTTTTCATTTGGTCCTCTCCACTTTTCCTATCATATTTTTGCATGGAAGTTAACATTGTTCTTCTCTTCTTCTTTGTGTGTGTGTGCAATGTGCAGGGTCTAGGATAATTGTGTCGATACTTTGTGTCCCATTAGTAGCAGGTTATGTTCGACCTCCTGAAATTGCATTTCCAGGCATTGAAGAAGCAAATATAAGCTGCAATCTTTCTGCTCCACATCTTGTATGTGTTTTACCTCCGGCCCTCTGCTCCTCTTACTGCATACCTGCCTAAGCACATCATAAGCAGACAACCTAATTTACTGAGATCGTTGTCCGATTGGATCAGTTTTGTTGGTTCTTCGATTCCATATGTATTTATACAGATATTAAAACGTTTAAAGTTTCCGATACACCTTTTGCCTTTTTTTTTTGTGTGTTAACAAATCACGTTTTCAAGTTTCTATTTGTGCTTTGTCAGCAACTGATAAGAAAATGAAATTGAGGATCGAAACCACAGCTTAAGATGTGAGCACATCAACTTAAACTGCGAACTCTAAATTCAAAATTCTTTTTGCGATCTCCAAAGTCACGTGTATATAGATTGACATGCAAATACTATTGTCTATTGGAGGATTTGAGGGTGAAATCTCCTACTATTATAGACATTGATCGTTTTAGGTTTAGCTGCACAATATGAAATTCGTGCCCGTGAACAAATCCTTGGAGCTAATAATCTATCAAACATCAAAGCTGCGAGTTGATTATGATCAAATATGCAACCATCTTGTGAATGCCTTGATCACATTTGCGAATGGTCCACAAGGTGCATGAATAAATTCACACATGTCACTATATAACAATAATCAAGCACAAATGTGAAGTTTCCCTATTACGATGTTTACCCGAGTAGTTTAAGTACATAAATTGTTACATAACAACCTTCAAACTTTCAACCTTGCAAATGCACCAACGCATCACACACCAGATTGTAATATTTCTATCCTTAAATGTCTTTTGTGAAAGACTGGTTTCTTATTATTTATAACTTACAATGCCCTCTTCATATTTATTACTGCTTTGCAAAAAAATCTTTTGTCAAGGAGGAGAAATCATAATCACTTCCAGACTGAGATCCAGTTCGTGATGGCATTGAGGTGGGTGCTGAGGACTTCGTACCAACTGCGGCTGTCGCCTCACCATTTCCAAGATTCCCTTTGCCTGTGGCACCAACACTAGAACAGGAGCCACAAAGATGATTGCATTAACCAATCAAGTAACCAGGAAAGTGGAAAGAACCAAAAGAGACAGATGAATTAAATGTCCAAGGGTCCTTATCTACAGTAAGCTTTATCCATTACAAAATTAGACGAGTGAATTTAAAAAACATTTAATTATGAGTAAATTAACCTTAATATGAAGGCGATTCACATTTATGAGGCTAACCTGGATACTGGAAATTGAAATGTGTTGGCTGCAGAAAGTTGCTGAGCCATATTCCCAACCTGGTTCAAAGAAACAGCAGTAAAAATAAAGAAGACAGTTGTGTGTTTTATTTTAATTATATGATGAACATTTACAAATGTGAAGATTATATAGTCCCACCTGCAATAGTTTTAGAAGCTCATTCTGAGAACCCTCTGGCATCATTCCAGGAGTCGGGATGCCTCCCTGAGGCCAATTTTGCTTCGGCAGGTGAGAGCCATTAGAATTGGACTGTTGGATGCTGCCAGTAACATAAGAAGCTCCAGCA
Organism: Rhodiola chrysanthemifolia; assembly: GCA_033675395.1. Taxonomy (NCBI): domain Eukaryota; kingdom Viridiplantae; phylum Streptophyta; class Magnoliopsida; order Saxifragales; family Crassulaceae; genus Rhodiola; species Rhodiola chrysanthemifolia. The sequence goes on from CM066207.1 coordinate 42,550,653, forward strand.
TTGGATTTAGCAGCGGCAGCCATGAGGAGGGACTGTTGCTGGGCCAACATAGCTAGTTGCTGCTGGTGAAGTGCAAATGGTGATACCATACTTGGCTGCAAATCATACAAATATAGAATCAGATAAACTGATAGTATGATCGTTAACGTATATTAAACAGAACGATTAAAAAGTCATATAACACAGTGGAAAACTCTAATGGGCACGTATATTGAGAATCATATTAAGATGTAGGAGAGAAGGAACCTTCTCAAAAAGACTCATGATGTCATTTTTGACATCTTTCCGCGATTTATCTGCCACTGGAGGCGAACCTGTCGTTGAATAGCTTTTCAACTCCGAGGTAGACTGCTTACCTTCATCCAATTTTGTTGTAACAGGGGTCAAACTGCTAAACAAGTCCTCTACCCCAGAAGTAGCCAGTTTAAGCTCGCCGGAATTTGTAGCATTAGTAATTGACTCATTAAAAATGTCCTGAATGCCCGAGGTTGATCTATCATTATCTACTACTTTGGTGATACCAACTTTTTCAGTTGTTGCTGATCCCGCAGCTGCCAATTCCACATCAAATAAGACTCAGTGGCGTTGTGACATACATTATGCTGACCATAGTCAAAAGTAGCAACTAAAAAAACCAAACTGTAACCATACAATAATAGAGATAATGTTACGCGCTTTGTTGAGAACTAAAGAACCTAAAAGTAAAAAACTAATAAAGACAGTTGGTTAATAAATATGACCAACAAACTTGATTTACTAGACTTAAATAAAAGTGCACTGAAACAAATTACTTTCCATTGGTTAGGCCTGAATGAACTTGTAGTTAACCCCCTTAATTTTACATTGTTATTACAAGCATCAATAAATGAACTATAAGTTCTTGATTTGTGGATGTTCTACTGTCTCCTTTGACCCATACTACATAAAAATGTCGGAATATACATAAATGGGTTACATCAAGCACAAAAAATCTTAGTTAAGAATGGAAAGTGTGCCAAAAAGTCAATTTCAAGAATATTACCACCAAACTAATGAAAACTAGAGTTAAATGTTGTGTATGGTAGATCTTAGACGTAAATTAAACACGTCTTGTCAACATGGCGGAAGACTAATCGTATTTGTGTAAATCATGAGATAGAATTATGAAGTAGAGTACATCGAGTTGGTTCCACAATTACACCGTTTTATCTAGCCAGTAGCTCAAATTAGATTATATTTTATATAATATATCATAACAACAACATACATTGGAAACCTGCCCAGTCGTCGATGGATTCTGTCTCCTTATTATCTTCGCTTGGACCATCCATGGATAGCATATCAAATAGATTAGTAGAGATGTCTAGATTATGACTAGCATCAGCAGTTTGTATATATTCTTCTTGCACAATGAGGGGCACAGACTTTGGACCAACTTGCGATAGCTTTGGTATAGGACTCGCCTAATCATGAATACCAAGGACGAGATATTAAAATAGTAATCTTTTCAGAAAGACCATCATCAGATCAGCATATAACCCCCATGCTGTAGGGAAAATGTAACATGAGTGAAATTAAATTTTTTACAAGTATTGAGAAAACCTTTGATACCAAGTCGGTAGAGTATTGATGTTTTGAAGAAAGGGTTTTATACATGTGAAGGAAAATACTTGCCAGATGGTTTGTCAATCATATCATATATAGCTAACCATACATATCACCATATTTTATGCATTAATGAAATAACACTGACATGGATCCGCTCAAAAGAAATTTGTTGTCATAATCATTGGCACAAGCTTCTAAGCACATGGGAGAAATGCAAACTACTAGCATGTTAAATAATTTCTCTTGAAAATTGCGTAAGGTAATACTACTATCGATGCTACTCGTTCTTTTTATTTTAAGAAATACCAATGTTCGATTGAATAATTAGAAATTTCACCGGAGTAGTAATTTGATAGAATTTATCTATAACAAGGTTTTAGACACTGGGAGCACTTTCCTCATGCTAGTATGGTTTTGAGCATACAAGGTGTAAAACTATTTGGCCGCATTAGTAGTTAACAGTATCATTGTCAGATCTCAGAACACTTGTTACTTTCTTTAAGAGTTTTAAAGCTTTGCTTTCATTTGAATGTGCTCTGTACCAGTTTTATTGATTTTTAATTTTATGAAATTTTTGAACGACTAAAGACGCTACTTATTTATCTTTCAACCAAGTCCAGGTTAAATCTCCACATCCTTGATTGATAACCAAACCAGACAAATCGGAATGATTCCGTGTGAAAGCAATTTCCTTCGTATTTCCTATTCAATGCATAAACATATAATACACTTTCCTTACGAATTTCAGATGCCTTATAGTTATCTGTGATAGCTATTATCCATGAAAGCTCGGTGAGACTTCGTTGTACTAAGCTTCTTTTTCAACTATGTTTCTTATACCTATCATTGCATTTTGAAGACCGCAAAACCAAGCCCGAATAAATCATATTATTCAACTCATTGTAATCTTTACATTAAGTGACTTCACATATGTTTTATCTACCGTGTCCTTCTAAATCCTACATATAAGCTTTTTTTATTCGTCAAATATCCCTGCAAGGGAGCAGGCATAAAGCCCAATGGCCCAAGGCATTTAACCCCAAATCCTACATATTAGCTTTAACTATCTTTTAAGACATCTATAATACCAACAAAATCTGATTAACATATGGTCGGTAGTAAATGATACATTAGACGAGCCACAACAGAACAGACAAATGAAGTTCAAAATTATGGTGCAAATGCATGAACCAAAATGCATAGGCACTTTTACTTGCAAGCTTAACAGCTTTGGATACCTGATCAGGTCCGGTAGGAGGCATGGGAAGGCTGACTCTTGCTCTCTGGTCATTGCCTTTTGATATAGATCCCTGAAATCCTGTACTCTCCTTCCGTGACTTATGAACGGTACTTGAGTATGAATCACTGGTTCTAGATTCATGCCTCTGTGATTCTCTAGAGATGCTCATACCCTGACTAGTCGGAGGAAGTTGATGTTTGCCATCTTTAGGGACCCATCTTTTCTCCTCGTACCTAACAAGTGACAAGTCCCCACAAAGCAAAGCCATGGGTGAAATTGAAAAACTCGAAGTCCAACTATTCAAGAAGAATATAAGTGTTGACAGTGGTTGGTAAGCTCACATACTTTGCTCGAATAAAGTTCTCAATTCCTACTCTATCATAATTTGGGGGCAGATCAGCTTCCCAATAACTGTTTGCCTTCTCATTCCCCATAGCTGTTCAAAGAAATAACTGATTTAGCTGTGATGGATAGCCATCTCATTTTAAGAACAAGAAAATTTGATAAGAAGAATGTTCCGGTCCAAGGCAAATCCTTACATTGAATAAATGCAACCTGCTCAGGGAGCCATGTATCCAAAGTAGCTGAGCGCACCTGGGAACAGAATCATGACAGTCATTCTTCAATTCATTAAAAAGTGATCAAGCAGGAGCAATTACAAGACATTCTCATGTATCCATGACGCAAAGACCATCTTGAACGTATGTATTCAACAACAACTTAAAGGAGTACTGAAAATAGAATCTTCATGGCAACAGAATTTCACTGCATTTAAAAAAAAACTCATAGCATTAAAGACTGATTAGTTGGATAACAAGTCAGATCCACTGTGAAAGTTCAAGCTATTGTTCCACGATCACTGCTACAGAGCTACAAAAGGTTTTCACATTCACCACTCCTAACATTTGAACAAGTCACAAAGATTATCACATAACTTGTTGGTCATGAGTAATACAGTACTACAGAATTGGATGAGGACAACTCGGCTTAAAGAGCAGATGATACATGATTTTTCAAATGAACTCCAAATGTTCGAGTCATGTTGTGACACAATCCAGTAAGCAACCTCTTATTCAGACCAGAATAACAAAACAAGGAGATTGCCCAACTTCGATGAGAAAACATGGAGCTGTTGTATGATTTAGGAATGCATTGTTTGATGGAACAGTATGAGATAAACAGGCATAAAATGACTTCTAGATTGAACTAGAAATACAAGGTTTATTAATTAAAGGTGGGAGAAATCCTAAGTTACAGAGAAAACCTTACAGGAAAACCTTCACTCGGAAATCTATCTGGAACCATGCACTTCAGGATAATTACTTCTAATATTTAAGCAATGGTGACTCTGGTAGCTAGATTAAACAATGCCGGCCGTAACAATACTTTAAGCAGCAGATATAACCGTAAGGCATACATGGTAAAAACTCGATGATCAATGTTGCACTCCCCTTCCTGATATTCAGTTGCAAGAAGTAATATGTTACATATTTTAGATATGCAGGACCATAAAAGCACCTGATACCTCATCGTAGTTGATGAGAAAAAGATTTCTATGACAGAGATTTAATAAGGCTGGGAAGTGGGAATTACAAATCACTATAATCTTGATATGATGCATTCAACATTTAAAATTTCCTAGATCTTATACTTGAACTCTTAACCTGCACTCTGAATGCAGTTATAAAGTTCCTCAGTGAATCAAAACAAAACCTTAGATATGTGCACTCCAAGACTTCTATGTATGCCAGAGCATTGCATGCAAATGAAGATTCCAAGATTCACGCTAGCCCATCTAGGACCTCTGCATCATGAGACGAATTGGCATAAGAAACTTGGCAGTGGACAACAGCCAAGGTGCAAAATGAGTTCCCTCTAAGAAGACTATACTGCTCAGAAATGATAAAAGTGACATACTTGCTTTTGCAGTCAGCACATTCCCTATTTTCGGGGTGTTTAAGAAGGCCTTCCAATATCTGTTAATAGAACAACAAAATAAAAGGCTTAAATGAGTAAACCAGCACATGGAAAGGATTTTGACACCTTATTCACTATTCAAAAATCATGACATATATAACAAATTAATAGCATTGAAATTAGCTTGCATCTAACATCCATGGTATTTTCTTCTTCAAATCTTTTTTATTTTTGGAGGCCAGAAAGAAAGTGATATGATACATTAAATACCAGCTAAGATTATCAAAAATAAATCAAACAAAAACAAAATCCAAGTACATAATTTTTCAAAAAGTCATAATAGCTTCGGCATCATTTATTCTGTAAGATAGGTTTACACAACAATCACTCTCACCTTCACACCACCAATTAGCAAGAGGACTATGGTTCCTTAACTCTGGCGCGAGAAGCACAAGTGAAAGGAAAACGGTAGTATAATTCCCAAAATAATTTCTACTTGAAGCTAGGTGATTATGTAAGTAGTGGAATAAGAAGTACTTGCAATTTCGAAAATAGTCACTTCAGATTATTAGAAGCAAAACCACCCAGAAAAGCCATTTTCTGTAGCATTCATAATATGCACTTGGATCAATAAAGAAGAAAATGATTAACGCTATGAGTGTAGTAATACAACGAATGTCCATTAATTTAAGGAATTCCTCTTGAATACTTGATTGGGCTTCAACATGTATAAACATTTTATTTACACACAAAAAAGAAAACACCTAAAGGCCACAAAGACGAATTTCAACAAACTCTGGAGAAATAAAATTAGAAAAGTAAAAATATCAGCAAACATCAGAATTCACAAAAATTCATCACGCCCTCACTTCCAGTTACCTGCGAACCTCACAAGCATTCATCTAAAAAAAGCTCAATAATTACGTCTAACTAATCAATCTAAATCAGGAGCGAAATTAACACGAAATGGCAATAAATCCAACAACTTTTATCAAATAGATAAGAAAAAAACGGATATATCACAAAAAGGAAAACGGAAAGAGATCTCTCAATTCCTTATGAAGGAAAATGGAATACAGGGACGCACCTTCCTGTGCTTGGCATTGAGCTCCTTGGAAACGTTAGCCTTTTCGTTCATGATTGCGACGAAGAATGATGGCAGATTTGAGATCCGGCTCTCCGTCTCTCTGAATCAGACACTGTACACGGCGTCGGATTGTGACCAGCCTGAAATGAGAGAGAGAGACGAGGAGATGGGAGATCGGAATCGCTTCGGTTTCTCTCTACCCCTCTGATCTGACTACCCAGATAATTTTGTCACTGATTTGCAAATTATTAGTTAATAAAGGGTCAAATTCAAAACTTATTTATTTATCAAAAAATAAATTCAAAACATATTTAATGTATCCAAAATGGGTCATTCTCCCTTTTAAACGTAAATAATTAGTCTATATAATGGATAAACTTATGAGTAGCAAGTTACTCACTCACACTTCTTTTAGACTACAATTTCTCTCTATCATGGATAATAATCATTTTGCGAGATTTTCAAATAGCTGGTCATACTCATGTGATGTTCGCAGTGAGAAAAGTATATCCAACAAGAATCGGGATTATACATCCGAATTCACCACAAACCAGGTTAGTATCATTATTGTATGCTTATTTAGTATTTAATTTTGAAAGAAAAAATTATAAAAGTAGCAGATTTCATCATAAATGTTCATCATTTGTGTAGATATTTGAAAATAGAGAAGATATGCTAAATTGGGCGAAGAGGGTTGGTTTAGAAAATGGCATTGTAGTGGTGATTAAAAATTCTGCAAAAAAAATAGGTGGTAAGATGCCGAAGTGTATTCTTGCGTGTGAAAGAGGAGGGAAGTACAAACCTCCCTTTCTAGTTGAAGAGACATCCCAAATAAAAAATACCGAAACCAAAAAATGTGAATGTCCATTTGAGCTAAGAGGTCGACCAATACCTCCAGAAGGTGTCATGTGGGGTTTGAGGGTAATACGTGGTATTCACAACCATAAGGCGTCAGAGTTCATGGATGGCCACGAGTACCCGTCTAGGTTAAAACCAAAGGAGAAACAACTTGTGCTGGACATGGCCAATAGTAGCTGGCAAAACCAAAGGAAATGTTTAAGTATGATCATTGTTTTTTAAGTCTGATCATTAACTGTTTAAGTCTGATCATTACTGGGTTAAGTCTGATCATTATTTTTTAAGTCTGATCATTGTTGTTTTAAGTATGATCATTATTTTTTTAAGTATGATCATTACTGTTTTAAATCTGCTCATTGTTGTTTTAAGTCTGATCATTACTGTTTTAAGTCTGATCATTGTTGTTTTAAGTCTGATCATTGTTGTTTTAAGTCTGATCATTACTGGGTTAAGTCTGATCATTGTTGTTTTAAGTCTGATCATTGTTTTTTAAGTCTGATCATTACTTGGTTAAGTCTGATCATTACTGGTTTAAGTCTGATCATTGTTTTTTTAAGTCTGATCATTGTTGTTTTAAGTCTTATCATTGCTATTTTTTAAGTCTGATCATTCCAAGTTTAAGTCTGATCATTAACAACTTGAGGACTAAATTGAAAATAACATCATTAATTTTTATACCCCTCAGTGTGGAATTACTATAATACCCATCCGTGTGTTTGTTCGGGATTTCGACTAAATGAGACACGTGTCAGCTTGAATAGTGGTTTGTAGTTTTTATATATAAGTCGGTTTGTATCTGAACCGCACTCTAGTACATATATATATTGATAGCGGAACTCTTAGCAAGGCATGTTGATCGGATCCGCAAGCATCTGGTACATCTCTTACAGGCCACTTTGGGCACTTTTATCGAATAGCACCTCCACGAGAGAAGAAGAACACATCACGCGCGATGCGTGAGGAGGAATGCATCTACGAGGGATGTAGGAAGCATCCACGTGCGAGGCGGGGCGAGAAAGAGGAAAAGAAAAATGAATGAAGAAAAATGGTGGCCCCGGGAATCGAACCCAGAGCGTAAGGATCCAACCATATTAAGGTGGACTCCTTAACCAATAGACCACCACCCTTGTTGGCACAAATGTGGATTTAAAATGGAGTGTTGTGACTTTTGCAGCTAATTGGTATGAGTATGAAAATAATGTAGTTTCAATTTAAATAATATTATTTTTATATGATTTAAAATTTTTTTCGCCCTTCTTCGCGAAGGTGTTATTCGTCCCTCGTGGACATCTTGTAGGTGATGCCTCCTATGGAGGTGCAAAATTTCAAGTTTATGCTCGTAGGTTTCAAGTTAGATGTGTCTTATGGCCTGTGATTTAGTGGACGCAATTCAAGTATCAACTCCGGGTTGGTTGTGTGTGGCATGTGCTACAAAAAGTCTAGTCTTCATATGTACCCTATTGAGTTCTCATACAATATGTATAAGATGTATTCGTATGATAATTGATATGTATTCTTTGATAATTGATATGTATGAAATGTAAGAAATCCCTATTAAAAAACTATTTTAACGACATCATTTTTTTTTGTAAAGCCACGCTTACCACCAAATACTCTTCCGACAAATGTAGTTCACAGTCCCCTGCACTCGCTAATAACCAGGATTCAAGTCCTCACTAACTCTAACCTAACATACTAACTCATGTTCTAAAAAAAATATAGTTCACAGTATCAATGGGTAAGATTAATAGATTATTATTATTATTCATCAAAGAGATGAAAGTGAAAGGTTGTGTTAGTTATCCGATAGTCAATAGAAAGCATGAAAATCATCATGTGAAAACTAATTAATTGGATGTTCAAAAACAGTTTCGCGTTGTAGAAAATAGTTATAATAGAGTTGTCAGGCTATACAGAGTATATTTCGTTTGGTCGAGGATACGTGAATAGTGCGAGGATTTAGGGACAAATCTGAGCCTTTAGATCATATTGATCTAATAGTTGAGATTTAAAGGATGTGAGATTTTACTTTTACTTTTTACTGTTGGTAGTGGGATTTTACTGGTTGCTTTTTACTGTTGATGAATTTTGATAGTGGGACACGTGACACACCCATAAAACATGGAGGTTTAGATGTATGGTGATCGGTGAATATTTGTCCCCAAGTGCTCGCCATTTTTGAATGTCCTCAACGGAACGCTCATCCTAAAAAAAAAAACATGATATTTAAAAAATGTACTGCTTGTTTATTGCCTTTACTCATTAATATTTGTTTCAAAAAAAAACAAAATTAAAGAAAGATGGATGCGATTCCAATCGATCGTCAGTCGTCGGCGGTAAGTGCTCTTCACTCCCTCGTTTCACCCCCAATTTTCGTCGCTCCAAATCTAGGGTTTCGTCGCCTTGTGATCGACAACGAAGTGCAATTGCATATCTTGAATCAATAAGAAATCGCTTCAATAGATTACGTTTTCTAGGGCTTTTTAAACTTTTTGATACTTGAATATGTGAAATCAGATGGATGATGTACGTTGGACATCTGATGGCCGCAATGTCGCTGATTTGAGCAATCCTGTTAGTGGTGGAGTTATTGTGGATGATAAGCAAGCTAAGTATGAAGAGAAGAAGGCACTAGTGGAGGAAGAAGTTAAGAGAATGAATCAACTTCCTGCTCGCAGCACGTATGTAGCTCACCGGATGCGTGTTCTCAGTAAAGTTCTTCAGCTTTTGTCTGTCCAGGTTTATATGCATTAATTGTGATTTTGGTGTGTAGACTTGAGTTCTAGTGTATGGACGGTTTATTGAATTGAATTTGTTTTTGCTTACAGCGCAGCGCATCTGAAGAAGTCGAACTGGAGCTGCTTTTTTCTGGGCTGTCGCTGTGAACGTCATTCTCGTGTAGGATATCGTCTGTTTATTATTTTTGATTGGAATATGCTAAAAGTTTCCATATTTGCATGAGTGTAGTTTGATATATAATTGTTGTGGAAAGATGTGGATTTTTTTTATTGTGGCAAACTTTTGACAGGAATTTTTATACAACATTCAGTGTATTCTATTACAAAATATTCTAGGCTGTCAGAGCTCCAAGCTTCATTTTTCTTTATCTAGTCAGTTGATCGATCGCAAGTTAGTCTCACTTATGAATTCTAGCCATCTCCAGGGTAAAACTATCTGACCCCCATGCTAAATAATTTGATTTGATGATATTGTTGAATGATCCTACTTGAATGCCTCTTGTCTTATTGCTTCGGAGTTTATATGCTTGACTTATTTAAGACACTATTAAAATGTACAAACCGTGTTACCTGTCACACTTAGTTTATGTTTATATATCTCAATTTATTGATTGCAGGTGCAAAAATGTGAAAAATCTGAAATCCTCAGCAACATCCTCTTGTATCACCTGTGTAAATGTGGGAGCTTGGAGTACTAGACATTGCGTGATAAACTGAAATCCTCAGCAACATCCTCTTGTATCACCTGTGTAAATGTGGAAACTTGGAGTACCAGACAATGCGAGATAAACCGTTGTATGTTTCTTGTCTTCTTAAGGGACCGACTAAATCAACCCCAACTTTGTTTTTGTAACATCTGTGATCTGTGTCAATGCTAGTTATATGACTAATTACTAATTTGCACTGTGTTTCAAATATACAACTACTTTTTCCAACTGGCCTGAAATTTGGGAGTTTCTATATGCATACACACACATCACGTCTAAAAATATATCATACTTTCAGAAAACATTATGGTATAAGGGAGAGAACAAACATACTTAAGATCAAATGTAAGTATTGAGGATTATAACTAGTACAATATATGTTGTCCAAAAGTATACTCACTTCTGACTCTTAGAAGGAGGTGTTGTTGCCTGTATTAGAAATGGCACAACTTGTTTTGTTGTCTGAAGTATAAACAAGTCTATAGGAGAGTGTGGAGCTGCAAAGCGGAAGAGAGTATCGTTTGCCTCATTATTAATGCTGCCATCTACGAGTCTTGGAAGGCTAGAAACAGGAGAATATTTCTTGAAGATATATTTACCGCAGAGCAAATCAAGACAAATATTTGGAATATGCTCAGATTAAAATTAGAACTGATTAAAAGTAGTCAAACGAGTAATTCTATATACAAATGGTTTGGTGTGAAGTTTCTATAAGTAGCAGTGTAGGAGTTTTGAGTCCTTGTTGAGTTGTTGAGCCTGGGCAGAGTTTTTGTATTGCTCTGAAGTTCAATTTGTCCAGGTTGACATAGTTTTGTTTTGTGTCGTTGTGTCCGGTCTGTTGCAGGGGTCTGTTTGTTTGTGGCGGCTTTGTTGAGTCTGTTGCAGGGGTTTGTCTTGTATAATCCATCTTTTTGATTGAATATTTTGATTTATATGAACTTGATGAATAGCAATAAGTAAAGATGATTTCTGAAGGGCAACATTTAGCCGATGAGGCTTTCTAAATGGCCATTTTCCCACTCACAATGTAAGTGGCCTCCCTAAAAGTTTAGAGTACTGATAAATATAGAGAATATACCTTTTTAACTACTGCTCAGTCTTGTAGATTGACATTCAACTTCCTTTTAGCTGGTTCTATGAACCAAACCTTGTACTGTACTTGTTTATTTTATCTCCTCAGAAATAAATTATCATTTCTTTCTGCTTTCATTCTATTAAAAAAAAATATTTAGAAAGGCTTACTATAATAATTATCAGTGGAAAAGTTCATCACATCACTTATTTATTGTTTAATGACACTTCACCAACTACATTTTTATTCCATTTCCATCAAGAACCAGTTGTAACAGCAACAGGAAGTCACTTTTTAAACCTCATTCTGCAAATAAATCTCTAAGCATTTGATGAACCCCTGTGTAGGATCAGTTGTCTTCTCTGTCGAGATCAGAGCTTCCCCTGTAACAGTATCGTAAGTAACCTTGATATCAATCAGCGTCTCCGCATCCCCAGTTTCAGTGAGCTTGAAGAATGTGGTATATGCTGAAAACCCTGCATCAAGTTTTCCCCCTTTTATCACCTCCAATCCAATTGCGCATTTCAACTCATCGAATTCTACGATTCTCTCTTTCTGATACCTCTCTGTTGTATCATCTACACCGATAAAGACCAATAAAAAAGATAAGAAATTACGCAACTTTTAGTGGAATAAAATGATCGGCCACTAACCGGATAAATTGAAAAGCAGAATGGAACCAAGGCCGCCGTCGCCCTCGAGCAGTTGGATGTCTCTAACATGATTTGAGAACGCTTTAGGCACGACGAATCTCATGTTGCAAGATAATGCTTTCCAGAAAGCTTGGATGCCAACTGAAACTGTAACTTGGGTGCTTGTTTCCTTGGACATCACTGCTGTTATGTTTGAAGTTGATGGATTTTGAGCTTTTATGCACCTGAAAAATGATTTCAGATAAGATGCTTTAGACACAAGGCATCTTTCATACCTAATCATTGATGAACCTTAATTTGTTTCTTGTGTTGTATTTCGTTCAACGGTAGTATGAACTATTAACCGCCTTTGTTTATAGCTTTTTTTCAGTAGCTGGATGTCACCGGCGAATAAATATACAAACACTCTTTTCTCATATTCCACAAAGAAAAATAAGTAGGGAAAAGTTTAAAGATTTCGGATCAAATACAAACAACAATTAAAATTAAAAATTAAAAATCTAATAAAATATTATCATGTGTAGATTTCGACCAATCGGAATTCGGGGCGCTTTTTTGTAAATAAAAAAATTAAAACGGACTTATTTAAAAATACATAATAGATGCGAGGGTATAATCGTCCTAAAATTTGCTACATTAATAATTTTAAGTCTGATCATTGCTGTTTTAAGTCTGGTCATTGCTACAGTAATAGTTTTAAGTCTGATCATTGTTACAGTAATAGTTTTAAGTCTGATCATTGTAGTTTTAATTCTTATCATTGATGTTTTAAGTCTGATCATTGTAGTTTTAAGTCTTATCATTATAGTTTTAAGTCTGATCATTGTAGTTTCAAGTCTGATCATTGCTGTTTTAAGTTTGATCATTGCTGTTTTAAGTCTGATCATTGCTACAGTAATAGTTTTAAGTCTGATTATTGATGTTTTAAGTCCGATAATTGCTACAGTAATAGTTTTAAGTCTGATAATTATTGTTTAAGTCTGATAATTGTTGTTTAAGTCTGATCATTGCTGTTTAAGACTGATCATTACTGTTTTAAGTCTGATCATTCCAATTTAAATCTGATCATTACTATTTTAAGTCCAATCATTGTTGTTTAAGTTTGATCATTGCTGTTTAATTCTGATCATTGCTGTTTTAAGTCTGATTTTTATGTCTGATCATTCCAATTTAAGTCTGACCATTGCTGTTTAAGTCTGATCATTGCTGTTTTAAGTCTGATTTTTATGTCGGATCATTCCAATTTAAGTCTGATCATTGTTGTTTTAAGTCTGATCATTGCTGTTTTAAGTCTGATTTTTAAGTCTGATCATTCCAATTTAAGTCTAATCATAGCTGTTTAAGTCTGATCATTGCTGTTTAAGTATGATCATTCATGTTTTAAGTCTGATTTTTATGTTTGTCCATTCCAATTTAAGTCTGATCATTGCTGTTTTAAGTCTGATTGTTTAAGTCTGATCATTCCATGTTAAGTGTGATCATTCCGAGATATGTGAAATGACCATAATGCCCCTCCGTGTTATATCCGAGATTTCGACGAAATTGGACACGTGTCAGCTTGAAATTCGATTTTTAATTTTTATAAATGATTGTGGTTTGTACCTGAACCGCACTCTAGTTTAAATTAGGGCCTTAAGCACCATTTCTTTTAAAATTACAGTGCAAATTATCAAATGTTTCACGCAGGGTAAAATAAAGGAACTTTCGAATGTCCAGTACCGTAGTCAAACTGTGATTGAATCAGTTAGCCAATCATGTAAACTCCATTTAAGATGACACTCAACGATAAACTTTAAATTTAATAAATTTATCTTTATTCTCTGACACTCCATGAGTGTTTTTATTAAGTTGTTTTTGATAGAGTTCACCGGACTAAACACAATAGATTATTTCAGAGGAATTACATGGAGAAGATTTAGCTGCCAAAATTTATCCAACAAATTCGTTGGTATAAAGTTGTGAAGGGTCCAATCTTGGAAATTTTATACATGTTAAATTTGTTAGTTTGAGCAGGTTGTAGGTCCTGTGTTTTTGGGTTCATTGGTCAGTTTTAGTGAGTTCTAATGTGGTTGCAGGTGGTCACTAGTTTAATGTTGTATAGCTCCTTGGGGACCGTAGTGAGGCCTGTTTTAGGCTTTTAGCAGCCTTCATGGCTATTTTTTGTAGCGTATGCGGCTGAATTTTGGTGTATAGTCTTCTGCCTTTTTGAATGAAAGAGACGATAGTTTAAACTTTAAAGCTCCATTTGTACTTTTCCAAAATTAATATGCAGAGATGCAACAACTTAATTTCTATATAAATAAATAAAAAAAGAGGAGAAAAAAAAGTATTGATTCAAGCTAGAGTTGCTATGGCAGGGATCTCCTTCCTCTCACCATCTTCCATCCCATCTAATGTATCATACAACGGCCTATCCTTCGTCTCCGGCAAGTAAAATCCCAAAACCCCACCAACAATCCCACACCCGGCAAACACCGCAAACGGAACTCCTCCTCCCATCACCACCACAAAAGGCGAAAGTATTGCCCCCATCTGCGCCGCCTGTGTAGCGCATCCCAATGCCGCATTTCTAACAACGGTGGGAAACAACTCCGACGTGTAAATAAATAACAAGTTATAAGTACCAGCCATTCCAAATATGCCCAACACTCCGCAAAATAATCGCACTGCCTTCAGCCCTGCCTGATCGCCCCAAAGAACTGATCCGATAAGGCAAAAGACTCCGCTGAACCACATTGTCGATATAGCTAATGGCTTTCGCCCGAACTTGCTGAGTAAGATTGCGGTGAGGGTGTATGCAGGTAATTCAGCCACTGCGTTGAGTAGAACACTTAGGTGGAGATTTGTTCCGAGATTGACCACGTTGAGGCTAAGGCCGTAGTACACTACAGAGCATAGTAAGTTAATTGCCACAGCTAGAATCAAACGAATTCGGGTCATTGGACATTTAATTACGTCGATGATCGATGTTGAGATAGCCTCCCTGTCACCGTCTGCATATTTCCTGTTGAACATAATGAGAATAAATTAGTACCAGAGTAACGTTAAATGCACCAAATGCTGCGAATGTCAAAACGATATCGTTTCAATAAAAACGCAGTTGAACGCGTACACTCCGTTAATTTTCGTCTGATTTGTGCAAAAAGAAATTAGAGATGGGAAATACTGGGGAAAAAAAAGGGCTTGAAATCAAAACTCACTGTGGAATTTGGTGGTCTGAGAAGTCTGACTTTTGATCCTCTTGGCAGTCCACAGCCAACCAAACATCATTGGGCAAAGACCTTCCATTAACTCTCGCAATATTCCGCATAACCTCCATAGCCTCATTAACCTTCCCTCGCACCAGAAACCATCGAGGAGACTCGGACACGAAAGGGATCACCAAAAGGACGAACAAAATTGATGGCACGGCGGAGACAATGTAGAGCTCGCGCCACGATGGGAAGATAAAGGAAATGGCTGCGCATATAGCAATACCAGATGAGAAAAAGTAGAATGTGGACATTCCAGCAGAACCACGCTTGGATGGACCGACTGGCTCTGTTGCGAGGACGAATGCGCAGAGACCAATGCCTCCGGTGCTGAAGCCGGTGAGGAAGCGGAGGAGGATGTAGAAGTAGTAGTTTGGGGAGAAGGCGGTTAGGATGCCGAATATGGCGCTGAGGATGCATACGATGGTTAGCGAGCCTTTTCGGCCTAGGAATGAATCCGAGAGGTGGCCGAATGTTCCTGCACCTGCACCAACATGTAATGTTATTGCGTTACAAAGTTTTGTTATTCGATGCAGCTAAATGGTGCAAGTAATAAAACAGCATCGTTTGTGCGAGAGTACTAAAACAACGTCTTTTTACTTTCTTTCTTTTTTTTGATTTTTTGATAGGCCGTTAGTTGTTAGATGTTAGCATTTGTTCGTCAGAGGGAAATTAAACCCGAATCTATGACACCGAAAGAGCGCATACCACTGAGGCAACTCTCTTGGTCCTAAAACAACGTCTTTTTACTAAAGAACACGTTGATTGATATTTCTTTAAACCCGTGAGTGCGAATCGTCACCAGTTTGTTCACAAGTGCCAAAAAAATTTTAGGGGACACAAGTGCCAATTAAACACGTGCATTTTCTTTTCTTTATTTTCTAAAACAAAAGGTTCACTGCACCTGCACCTGCACCTGCACCAGCTAATCATTGATTTGATAATTGACGTTTTTTATGCTCTTTTTTTTTAACATAGTAATCAAGATTTGACAACTAGTCTTTCCAATTAATTGTTTGATAGTGATTACCTGATGGATAACCATAATCGTAATTCCGTAATTCCTAATACTGAAGTTTTAAATAATTTAGTTAAGTTCGTTAAATATTCACAATTAAATATGAAATAAAAACTACTAAAACCGCTTATTTATTGGGCTTGATTTCATAATTATAATCACCAGCGAGCGGTACTCTCCAGTCTGCGCCTTTGTCTATCTATGACATGCATTTAGTAAGCATCGTATAGAATATTCATGGGATCGGATGTTATAATTTTCTTTTTCACTACTAGATAGTATCGCACTAGTCAATAATTAGCCGCCTATATAGACTTATGTTGCATGCTTCCATTGCATGAGCATGGTTGCTGCATTTAAATTTCAGTATTTATTTAAATACTTTATTAATGAATCATATGATCTAGTAAAATTAAATATTTTAACAGTATTTTAATTCCCCAGTATTTTAATGAATTCATTTCTGTATAATTCTAGTGTCCAATGCATTTCAGTGCACTCATAAATGTTGTGTTTAGTGTACAATAAAATAAATAAAAATAACTTAAATTTTATTTACATTTTGTTTTAAGAAAATAGTTTTCATATTTAATTTAGGGTGCGGTTCAGGTACAAACCAAATTATAAATAAAAACTACAAACCGATTATAAAGCCGACACGTGTCCCAGTTTAGTCGAAATCCCGGAGAAAACACGGAGGGGTATAATAGTCATTCCACACTAATGGGTATAAAACCTAATAATGTTATTTTCAATTTAGTCCAAAAATTGTTAGTGTTCAGACTTAAAATACTGATGTTCAGACTTAAAAATACTTAATAATCAGACTTAAATGGTAGTGTTCAGACTTAAATGGTAGTGTTCAGACTTAAAAAAGGTAGTGTTCAGACTTAAATGGTAGTGTTCAGACTTAAAAATACTTAATAATCAGACTTAAATGGTAGTGTTCAGACTTAAATGGTAGTGTTCAGACTTAAAAAAGGTAGTGTTCAGACTTAAATGGTAGTGTTCAGACTTAAAAATACTTAATAATCAGACTTAAATGGTAGTGTTCAGACTTAAATGGTAGTGTTCAGACTTAAAAAATGTAGTGTTCAGACTTAAATGGTAGTGTTCAGACTTAAAAATACTTAATAATCAGACTTAATTGGTAGTGTTCAGACTTAACTGGTAGTGTTCAGACTTAAAAAAGGTAGTGTTCAGACTTAAATGGTAGTGTTCAGACTTAAAAATACTTAATAATCAGACTTAAATGGTAGTGTTCAGACTTAAAAATACTTAATAATCAGATTAAATGGTAGTGTTCAGACTTAAGATGGTATCGTTCAGACTTAAAAATAGGCAATGATAAGATTAAATAGTAGTGTTCAGACTTAAGATGGTATCGTTCAGACTTAAAAATACTTAATAATCAGATTAAATGGCAGTGATCAGACTTAAAAACAGAATGAAAAATCAAATAATCTTTTTTTTAAAAAAAGAAAAAAAAGATTTAAACGCGAATTTGACCCTCCAGATGATCGAATTTGCCCTAAAAACACCGAGCTCATGGCAAAGCTATGAGTTATGCTCAGAATGCCGTTTCCACCCAAAAAACACTAGGCTTTCGTCAAATTCTCATACAAGCGCATAAACTTCAAATGGTAGTGTTCAGACTTAAAAATACTTAATAATCAGATTTAAATGGTAGTGTTCAGACTTAAAAAAGGTAGTGTTCAGACTTAAATGGTAGTATTCAGACTTAAATGATAGTGTTCAGACTTAATAATCAGACTTAAATGGTAGTGTTCAGACTTAAAAAAGGTAGTGTTCAGACTTAAATGGTAGTGTTCAGACTTAAAAATACTTAATAATCAGACTTAAATGGTAGTGTTCAGACTTAAATGGTAGTGTTCAGACTTAAAAAATGTAGTGTTCAGACTTAAATGGTAGTGTTCAGACTTAAAAATACTTAATAATCAGACTTAATTGGTAGTGTTCAGACTAAACTGGTAGTGTTCAGACTTAAAAAAGGTAGTGTTCAGACTTAAATGGTAGTGTTCAGACTTAAAAATACTTAATAATCAGACTTAAATGGTAGTGTTCAGACTTAAAAATACTTAATAATCAGATTAAATGGTAGTGTTCAGACTTAAGATGGTATCGTTCAGACTTAAAAATAGGCAATGATAAGATTAAATGGTAGTGTTCAGACTTAAGATGGTATCGTTCAGACTTAAAAATACTTAATAATCAGATTAAATGGCAGTGATCAGACTTAAAAACAGAATGAAAAATCAAATAATCTTTTTTTTTTAAAAAGAAAAAAAAGATTTAAACGCGAATTTGACCCTCCAGATGGTTTAAGTCTCATTATTATTTATATAAGTCTGAACATTGTTTTTTTAAGTCTGAACATTGGGTTTTCAAGTATTGTCTTTACTGGTTTAAGTCTGAACATTGTTTTTTTAAGTCTGAACATTGTTTTTTTTAAGTATTGTCATTACTGGTTTAAGTCTGAACATTGTTAGTTAAGTCTGAACATTGTTATTTAAGTCTGAACATTAATGGTTTAAGTCTCATTATTATTTATTTAAGTCTGAACATTGGTTTTTTAAGTCTGATCGTTAATGGTTTAAGTCTCATTATTATTTTTGTAAGTCTGAACATTGATTTTTTAAGTCTGAACATTGTTTTTTCAAGTATTTTCATTACTGATTTAAGTCTGAACATTGTTTTCTTAAGTCTGAGCTTTACTGTAGCAATTTTTGGACGATTATACCCCTAATGTCTTTTATGTATTTTTAAATGCATCCGCGTGTGTTTTTTTTTATTTACAAAAAGGACCCCGGTCGAAATTAATTCTGATTGGTCGATTTTGACACGTGTCAATTTTTTTATGGGTTTGTAGTTTTTATTTATAATATTGGTTTGTATTTGATCCGGACACATTAATTTATCATCAACAAATGAGAATATTTTATTTAAGAAACAATATTTATTTTTAAAGAAAATGTGCCTAAAAAAGATATGATATCAATGGGAATGAGATGATGCATCTTAATTTAGCAAAAGAAAAAGAAAAAAAAGAAAGAAAGAAATACTAACCAATCATGCAGCCTCCGAAGAACAAGGCTTGGACGAGTCCAATCTTATACTTATCTCCACAAATAAGTCCCCACTCTTCCGCCGTCGACTGCCCCGCCCCACCCACCCACTCCCACGACCCTTCCGCCATTCCACACGGCGGCGATCCACCAACCCACTCACACCCCGCCGCACCACCCACGACGCACCGCCACGCCGGCGGCTCCCTGTCTGCGAATATCATAACCATCGTGTGAAACGCCTCCAGAGCCCACGCCAGGCTCGTTAGAACGAAGTGGCGGAGCTGCCACCGCCCGAACTCGCCGCAGTGGCTCGATAGCATCTCGTCGATGCCCATCTTCTTCTTTTTTTTATCATGTCCGGTCTGCTGGGAATCCAGGAGAGGGGACCGGAGGTCGGCTGAGCTGTCGTCGGAACATGACGCCATGGAAGAATCCTCTGCGGTTTGTTTGCTTCTTTAGAGATGTTTTTGTTCTGTTTTTGGACTTGTGGATTGATCTGTTTCTGTATTTTACATATACAATTGAAAATTCGAAATTTCTTTCTTACTGTCAAAATAAAAAATAGATAATCAAAATAATATCATATGATTTTAAGTTTTTTTAAACACAATTTTAAATCTAAACTGTATCTAACCAAACAAAAATCAGTACGTATAGCTCTTTCTATAAAAAAATTAATAAAATGTAGTTTGTAGCGAAAATTATTCGAATTTGCATTAGATAAACATTGAACTATTTTTCGAATTTATAGATCTGATGATGTGGTTAGAGGACGAAAAGATAAAGTTGCTCCCCGGTAGCTCCTTTTTAAATTACAAAACACGGTCGGCCTTTGCCGTCTAGGTGGCCAATGTCCGCTCGCCACGTGGATTTTGAATTGAAAGGCGAGGAATTTGATTACCATTTTTCTATGGATTAGTGATCTAGATTAATTAAGGCATACTTTCACAGGATTGGATTTGGCGTTGGGCACGAGTGAATCGGAGAAATGTTCACGTGTTCGGGAACAACAAATAAGTGATCGCCTATACATTGATGTTGAATTATGATTATAAATGTGAGTTTTTGAGGTAAAATCAGGTGACAGTTTTATATGGATTATTAAATTTAACACAGCAACAGAGTTTATGATACGATCTAGAACAAGTACATATAAAATGGGAAGGTTCGCGAAAGAATGCTAGTGGACCGGCAAAGTAGTCGATGGACGACGAAATTATGTAGATCAAGATCTCAAGTGAGAGAGAGAAAGCCTTAGGACGCACCTACAAAGAAAAGATCCGTTATGAAGATGAGCAGTGAAAATCTACAGGAACGTTAGACATTTTTCCAATTCCAATTGAATGAGAGATTGTTGAGAGTGAATCAAACTGAAGATTCATCTCACAAAGTCCATAAGACAAGTGCTAGTTTATCCATGAATATATAACGTTTGATCACAAGCTTGAGCTACAATCCTATATGAGTTAAAGAAATTAAATTCTTATAGGAACAATGAAAATTCAATATTATGTTTGTGTTTCAAATTTGTTGATAAGACTGTTGTGCTCGTGTCGCAGTGTTTGGTGCATGGTTTTAGATAGGTCTCATTGATCGGCGAATCAAAGTACTCTTAGGATAACTCTTACCTCGACCAATATATATCGTTCAGTTACGCATCTCAATATTATTAGACTTAAGGGATATGATTGTAATTTATGTTAATATGTATTAGTATAATTATTTGTAAATGGATGATTTAGAGGTAAAGTAATGAATATTTAGTTTCTAACGTTCCCCAACTTCTATGGCTGGCATCTCTTCATCTCTAACCCTAATCTCAGTTTTCTTCTTCAATTTCTTTCTAAAATCTTCAGCGTCTCATCTATAATCACTGATGCGTAATTAGGTACGTATCATGTTCCCTGACCTTTTCCCTTACCCTATATACATTCTGCCCATTAAACTTTAACCAAGGTAAAAATACAACCCTGCCCATTCTACCCCTCTTTCTAAAGCATGTCCTCTTACGTCTTGTCTTGCTAATCCTATTCTACATGTTTTGATACTATACTTCAAATTGTTACTTGAATTCTCTTACTCTATGCTACCCTATCATATCCTACCTCTATCCTACTCTACTATATAATGATCGGCATACCTTACTATACTCTGCCCACGAAGGCATTGATCACCCCACTATATAAAAAGTTATCATACTTATCCTACGGGGCGCGCTCAAATGTTACATCCTCTTAGAGTGTTATGTGTTATTCCAATGTGATTGGTTGGATGAAGCACGGGCCCATTGGACATGTGAGTGGATGAGTTTGGTGAGTGGGACACGTGACGCGTCATGAGTGGATGAGTTTGGTGAGTTGGACCAATCAGATTGGAGATAACACATAACACTCTAAGAAGGGGGTAACATTTGAACACTTCTCCCTATCCTACTATGCTCGAACACTGTTTATTAGATATAAATAATTATCCTACCATCTTATACTCTTTTTTTCTTTTTTCGTACTTTTTTTCCAAAATTTTGAAAATTCCATTGTTATGCTTCTTCAATGCATCAGTTTTTAGAAAAAATTTCCAATTTGAGTAAAATTGGAATTTGGATTTCCAAACTAAGCACACTTGAAATTGGATTTCCGATTTAGGCACATCTTCTTAGGCGTTGTTGGTAAGGGCGCCTAAGGCATAAGGCGCTCTTAGCAACGGCGCCTAATGCTTAGGTGTCAAATTCTTGTTACAACGAATGCTGAGTCAGCCAAAAAAACAAAAATAATATTAAGGCGCTGTGTAGAACAGCGCCTAACAAGATTATTTATTTAATGTTATTTTTTTTGAAAAATTTGATTAAACACCCATTTTCGATCACTATATTTGTGAGCTTAACCTTTGAATTTCATTTTCGAGTAAACATGAAAGTTATAGAACATTCAATTAGCTTTCTAACCATATAAAGAACATCTTAAACGGACACCGGATGACGCCTCTATGAGCTTCCGAATGTTAGCTCGGACCCCTCGGTTTCGGCTAATTTCAATCGATCATCCATCTTTGGTCACTATTTTTATCAACTTAACCTTTGAATTTCATTTTAGAGTAAACATGAAAGTTATAGAACATTCGATTAGCTTTCTAACTATATAAAGAAAATCTTAAACGGACACCGGATGACGCCTCTATGAGCTTCCGAATGTTAGCTCTGACCCCCTCGGTTTCGGCTAATTTCAATCGATCATCCATCTTTGGTCACTATTTTTACTTAACCTTTGAATTTCATTTTAGAGTAAACATGAAAGTTATAGAACATTCAATTAGCTTTCTAACCATATAAAAAACATCTTAAACGGACACCGGATGACGCCTCTATGAGCTTCCGAATGTTAGCTCAGACCCCCTCGGTTTCGGCAAATTTTGATCGATCATCCATCTTTGGTCACTATTTTTATCAGCTTAACATTTGAATTTCATTTTCGAGTAAACATGAAAGTTATAGAACATTCAATTAGCTTTCTAACCATAGAACATTCAATTAGCTTTCTAACCATATAAAGAACATCTTAAACGGATACCGGATGACGCCTCTATGAGCTTCCGAATGTTAGCTCGGACCCCCTCGGTTTCGGCTAATTTCAATCGATTGAAATTAGCCGAAACCGAGGGGGTCCGAGCTAACATTCGGAAGCTCATAGAGGTGTCATCCGGTGTCCGTTTAAGATGTTCTTTATATGGTTAGAAAGCTAATCGAATGTTCTATAACTTTCATGTTTACTCAAAAAATGAAATTCAAAAGTTAAGCTCACAAATATAGTGATCGAAAATGGGTGTTTAATCAAATTTTTCAAAAAAAAAACATTAAATAAATAATCTTGTTAGGCGCTGTTCTACTCAGCGCCTTAATATTATTTTTGTTTTTTTGGCTAACTCAGCATTCGTTGTAACAAGAATTTGACACCTAAGCATTAGACGCCGTTGCTAAGAGCGCCTTATGCCTTAGGCGCCCTTACCAACATCGCCTAAGAAGATGTGTCTAAAGCGGAAATCCAATTTGGAGAGTGTATACAATTGGAAACCAAATTCCAATTTTGCTCAAATTGGAAATTTTTTCCAGGTTTTACTATGCATTTGAAACGCTGAAAACACATCGAGATAAAATGCACACACGAAAATACATAATGAAGAAAAAAAAAATAAGTGAGACACATGTCATCTTATATAAGCTTGAGATGCTCAATTTTTTTGAAATTTCCAACCGACCGCGTGTTGTAAATGCGCTCCCTGTATATATTATTATATCAATAGTTGAGATAATTTAGGCCCCAAACGCCATTTCCTCTGTATAATTTATTGCAATACGTAGTTGAACCTCCGACTGATTTGGGGTCTTGCACCTGACGCTTAATCTGCATTCTTGTCATACCCACCAGGGCTTCTCAGTTCATCAACACAACCAGTCTGATCAGCCCTGATCTCTTTTGTACCACCTACTTTGACTTCCCCCACAACACTGTCCTTAATTTTCCCCATGGTATCACCCACGCCCTCGGCAGTCTTAGCCACTCTTCTAGTTCCTTCAGCAGCCGCATCCGCCACGAACTCAGCCGTGTTTCCTGTGGCTTGCCTCATCTTGTCCGCTAAGTCACTTACTTTGTCCGCGCCTTCCATGTCGTCTTCGTTCACTCTCAATTTTCCCTGGACTGGGTCGCTCTTCATCACTTCAGTTCTTGCATTCTCAAGCTTATTACGTAAGATAAGTGTCAGGATTCGATTCAATTGACAAAAAATTTCTTAGCAATTTGTGTTATAAAAAAAAACTTGCGACATTTTTCATACCTTATAATACAGATTCATATCTGGTGTAACAAAGTCAAAAACAATCTTTTGAATAAACTACGACATTTCGTTAATATAACAATGAAAATTGAATCTCTTACAAACTACACAATTTTACTTAAAAAGACATATAACTACTCCATTTTGTTAAACAACTATTTTTCTGATAGACTGCATCGGATCTCATTCCCTAAAATACATTTATGAGGTTTGAACTATGAATTTCCTGATCATTCATCATTTGACTTGCACTATAATCGTTAGTCCGCTCGAAAATTTGTAATTCGAACGCAAAATAGACAGATTAAGCACAAGAGCAGAGGTTTAATTAGGATTCAGATGTGTATGTATGTACGTACCTCAGCACGTTCATAGGAGCTGGAGAATGAAGCAGATGAGAGTCTGAATGCTCTCTGCAAGCTGATGGTTTTCCTAGCTGTTATCATCAACGCCTCCATTTTTTTTGGGTTTTCTCTCTGTTTCGGTAAGACTAAGACACCGACAGACTAAGCTCCAGCTCAATTTATTTAACTGAAAGATGGGCATCTGTCATGCATGAAGCTTACGTGGTTGTTGTTATGTACAGCGCCTGGAGAGACTGCCAGCTTGACACGCATGGATCCGAGAGTGCGCCAGAAGATCTTTCCCAATACTTCTTTTAATTGTCGATTTACATCCCATACAAATCAAGTACTATGCGTATGCGGACGAAAAACACTTCTACATAATACTTGTGAGAATTATACTACTCAGGGGATTCGAACCATTAACTCCGTCAAGAGTTCAAACCACTCGACCAAACTATCTTTTCTTCCTAACGAGACAACCAACATACTTTTAACACGCTATTTTGAAAACAGGGCAATTTTTTTTCCTTCCTAACGAGACAATCAACATACTTTTATATGTTTTACTCAAAAAAGAAGAACGATGTATATAAAAGTTTGTCACTATACTACAACTAGAGTCAGACCACACTCATTTGAGCTACTATCTGTTTAGCTAAATTGGATTGGATTTCTGCTGATCCTAGTCGGAAGAAAAGCATTGGAGGTCTGTTTCATTTTTCCCAATGCTGTCAAGCCATAGAACAACCTCGTCAATCCCAGGACGTCGTCTTGGATCCTGGTCGATGCATTTACAAGCAACAGAAAGAACCTTCAAAAACTGCTTCTCATTCGCTTTATCCCATATTGTAGGATCTATTATCTCCTCTTCCCTTTTCGCCGATTTCATCTGAAACACCCATGATACTACATCTCTGCTGTTTTTACCTCTGCAGACTTCAACAGGCCTTCTACCAGTAAGGAGCTCAAGAAGCACTACCCCAAAGCTGTAAACATCTCCTCTAAACGACGCAGATAATGTCTGACTATATTCAGGCGGAATGTATCCCAGAGTTCCTACTAAGTCTGTAGTGACATGAGTGTCATTGGGACGAAGCAGCCTTGAAAGACCAAAATCAGCTAGGTGAGCTTCAAAGTTCTCGTCTAGCAGAATATTACTAGACTTTACATCTCGGTGGACTATGTTTGGTTCGCAAACTTTATGCAAATAAGCCAAGCCACGAGCTGCGCCCTGGCCAATTTTGAGCCGCGTATCCCATTTCAAAGAGGAGCGGCCATCTATTCTTTCATGCAGCCAGTAATCTAAGCTTCCATTCTCCATATACGAGTAGATTAGCAGCCTATCGTTGCCATGTATGCAATACCCTTGAAGTGAAACAAGGTTCTTGTGCTGCGCTCTTGAAAGGGCCTCCACTTCAGCTTGAAACTCACGTTCCATTTGACTACAATCTCCTGAAAGCCTCTTAACTGCTACCTTGATACTATTAGGAAGGTCTGCTTTGTACACCAGTCCAAACCCACCGCAGCCGATTATATTTGCTTGGTTAAAATTATTTGTAGCTTTCAGCAGTTCAGGTACCGTTAGCTCCTTGCAGACTGAACTCTGAAACAACACCAGTTTTGAAGACCCAAAAATCTCGGATACTTTGGGTTGTCTGCTCATATTTTCCTCCATATCGATAAAAGAATTTCCTAAATCTGATCTAGACATCTTAAGGAGTATAACAGCCAAGATTAGCACAAACCCAACTCCTATAGTAATTGTTATTACGAGAACAGTGTCTCGACCAAAGATGTTCTTTTTTTGATGAGATTGTGTAAAAGGCTTCAACCCTGCGGAGTCATTGTTGCCACACGGAGATCTAATTTCTATGCAGAGACCAGGGTTACCTATGAAACTTGAATTCGGGAACCCTTCAAACTGGTTGTCTCGAGGAATCGGTCCTTCCAGATGGTTATATGCCACACTGAACGTTGAAAGGAACGTAAGCTCGATAAATGAACGGGGAATTTGACCATGAAGGTTGTTGTGTGACAGGTCTAAATTCTCCAGGTTTCTCATTTCTGAAATGCTTTCTGGGATGGTTCCTTTTATGTCATTCCAGCTTAAATCCAAGACATGGAGCTGCTTTAACCTCCCAATTTCAGGCCAGATTAGACCACTGATGCTGTTGTTGCTCAAGTAAATTGTCGGCGGAAAACTTGAGACTTGGCTGTACTGCAGACCGTTTGCACTCTGGTTTCGCTTAACAAATAGTGGGATGCTGGCAGATGCATTGAGATTGGATGAGTTGCAATTCAAGGAAATAAGGCTTTTCATCTTAGTAAGGCTTTTCGGAAGATCACCAGATAGCGTATTATTAGATAGATCCAAGTAAAAGAGATTCTCCATCTTATCCATCCAATCAGGAATGCTTCCGCTTAAGCGATTCCAGGACAAATCGAGGACTTGTAACTTCTTACAGTCCACCAACCAATCTGGTACGTGCCCCCTTAAAGCACAATTTCCAAGCGCTAGAAGTATTAAGTTCTCAAATCCTCTCATATATCTCGGAATTTCTTCTCCATGAAAATTCTTGGTGAGAATAAGAGTACTGAGGTTTCTACATTTCTGCAACACAGATAGTGCTCGAGATAGATTGGTGAAGCTATTATTCGACAGTGAGATGAACAACAGAGATGTGAGATTTGCATACTCTTCTGGAATCTCGCCCACTAACTCATTCTTAGCAAGGCTGAGGATTTTCAAAGAGCCACATTTCGCTAATGAATTCGGCAGACTGCCATTTAAATGGTTAGAAGCAAAATCAACTGTACTGAGCTGAGACAATCCACTGAAGTCTATACCAATTGGACCGGAAAACGAATTTTTTTGCAGGTCAATTACTTGAAGTTTGTCGCAATTTGCTAGTGTTGTGGGTAAGTTCCCAATAAACCCGTTTGAATGTGCACATAACTTTTCAAGCTTGGTCAAGTTCCCAATGACATTAGGAAAGGTCCCCACAAACCGGTTACTGAAAATAACCAAGCTCCTAAGGTTGTAGAGCTTACTCAGATCATCACCTATTTGGCCAGTGAGATTGTTATTCGATACTGTTAGCTGCTCCAGAGATCTTATGGAGAATAATGATTTGGGGAGATGGCCAGAGAAGCTATTGGAATCCAAGTGCAGTTGTTTCAAATACTCGCCGCAGCTTCCTATGCCTTCAAGAGTACCAGTGAAATGATTCATCGACATATCCAGAATCTGGATTCTATTCGAAGAGTTACACAACTCCAAATTCAGCTCCCCAGAAAATAAATTGCTTGATACATTGAGCACAGCCAGGCTAGTATACGGTCTCAGATCAAATAAATGCCCATCAAATGAGTTGCTGGAAATGTTAACCGAGATAACTGATTTCAACCCTGAAAATGCATCTGAAACTGATCCAACCAGCATGTTATGGCTCAAATCAAGAACCTCCATCAGCTGCAAATTTGAAAGGTCAGCCGGCAATCTACCCTGTAAATGATTGAGCGACAAGTCAAGCAACTGAAGTTGATCTAGGTATCCAATCGATGGAGAAATTGTCCCCTTAAGACCTTGATTGGAGAGAACCAATTTGATGACCTTACTGGTAACAAACGGATCAGCCCCTTTTTTATTAGTTCCACAAACAACTCCGATCCAATGGCAACAAACTGAGCCATCTGACCAAGATGTAACAATGGAACCATTACTAAGGCTAGCTGCAAATTGTTGTAGTGCCAACAAGTCATTGGGATCACAAGCTTGAGCGGAGGACTGTAGACACAAACTTGACCATACAAATGCCACATATATCAACCACTTGAGGAAATTCATCGGCACTAATCAAATACTAACCAGTGCATTTCCAGCAAAGGAGAGTATGCAACACCAAACACCACAGTTCCTATCACTGAATTCCTGAGAAAGCAGACCGCATAAATACATACACTTTACAGTAATAATCAGACCGCAAGATTTAGCTCTGAAATTCAAAATCCATAAAACGAAACTCGAAGGACTAAAACCCAATTTTTGATGAGGGAAACGCACAGCAATTGAGTAAGATTAAAGCGATAAATCTTCGAATTTTACCCAAGAACATAAGTTGAAAAGTGAAGCAACAGGAACCCAGAAATCAAGACAAGCTGAGATCGCAGATGAAAAAAATCTTTCAAACTCTCCAATCCCAAGGCACACAAAACCCGGAAAGCAATTAACCACAAGGAGGAAAATTATAGAAAAGATGTTCCGGAAAACAAGCAGAAAATGAAACCCTAGCTGGTGCGACAATAGTCCAACAACTCCTAATGGAAGCGAAGAAAAAGGTACAAACTTTGAGCAGCGAAGTCAGTGAAAACGAAAACCCATCACACTTGTAATGGAAGCGACATCAACTGATAACAACAGACAAAGTTTTCAACGAGATGGGGTCTTCTTCTCTATCTGCTTTTTCTACTTTTTTTTAGTTCAACTTCAAAATCTAAGCGCGTTTGGTCTTTAGTGCTGGTGGCTTTTATATTTGGAGACATTATATAATATTCTCAGTTTTCCTATTTTTAGAAAAAACAAAAACAGCTTAATCAAAAAACAAAAACAAAAACAGCATGCGCTTCGAAATTGTCATATTTTTTCGTACTGTTGTTCGAATTTTAAAAAAACAATACATAAAAAAACAATTGTCCTTATCTATCAAATTAAGCATGCTACCATCAACTTTATCATCTCCGCTCACGATCGCCTCGACCAGCCTCCTCAACTCCTTATTCAACCTCGCCACCGGATGATGAGAAATCGAAAATCGAAGAGGATCGGTCGATTGAACGGATCTTGATTTTTCACTTCCGAAAATACCATTTACACCATAATTAGCAATTAATTAAATGCTAAATAAACTGATTATTAACAATCATAGCATCTTAGATCTAATGACTAATTTAAATTCTTATTTCTCACCAAATCACACACTTCTCAGATCTTTTTCCAAGGAATTGTGTGTTTAGAGATTCGGTCGTGTGATTTGCACGAGATTAATGGGATAATGATTATATTTGATATTTTTCTTTTCCTAATTTGCCCTTTTAAGTCTAATTAAATGTGAAATAATTACAAATTTTAAAACAAATCTCACTTAATTCTAACTGTAGATTGATTAGGATGGATGAATGTAATAATTTCTCACCTAAAAAGGATTTCTCATGGAATCCTAACTCTTATTGTGAAATTATATTATTTTTCACATAGGGGTTGACAAAGGGCCAAGCCGTGTATCCCTCCCTATCATGCCGAGTCGATTAGGGCTTTTGCTAAGTCCAAGCTCCAGCCCTTCCACAGAAGGGTCGGACCGGATCAGGCCCTAAGAAAATTTATCGGCCCTAAAGTTGTTATCGACCCTTCATTTCTTAGGGCTTCTCGGGCTAGGATCGAGCTCTGGCTAACTCGACCCTAAATGGATGACTAAATAATCACCAAATATTTGTTACAAATATGTGATCTCTTAGTAGAGAATCAACAACACTTGGCATAATCATTCTCGTTATGATGGATGTGAAAAAACACATTCTTTTTTATGTCAAGAATGTTCTTAAATCAATGCATATGTAATTTTAAATCGGGGTTTGTATTTCGGACCGGGCCTAACAATCGAAGTTTAGCTCGACTCTAATCCATTTGGGTCAAACAGTAATAGGACTTGCATAGGGCTATGATCAAACTCGGGCCGCCATAAGACCTATTTTGTTTTTGTTTTTTTGATAGGGATTACAAGTTGTACAAGATCATTACATCATCTTTCAATAGCACCATCTAGTACATTATATCTAACTGAAGCACGAGCCTAATGCGGCCTCTCATCCCATTTGATGCAAATCTTCAAAGGTCGCAGCGCCTTGACCTGCTTTGCCAACTCCACACGGAAGAAGTCATCTTCAACACCTTCGCGAAAGGGAGGAAAACCGTCCTCGAGTCCTCGTTTGCTCGGGACCAACAAAGCCCACACACGTATTGGCAGGTGGGAGACCATTTCACACCTAAATTAGATAAGAATAGTACATTGTGAGGTTAAACTTATCAACTCTTATTTACAAAACCAAGAGTTGAATCAACTTAACTACTATCCACATACGCCGTAAAATTTGGTGTTGGCCCAAATGCTAACCTCTAATTTGACACGTGAGGGAATAATACGTAAATAAAAATGGGTACGTTTTGTGTCAAGCGAACATTTGCTGAACCATGTCTTTGAGTAATTTCATCAGACAGGTCGGCCGCAGCTTTCTTCTCCGACGCAGCCGACTCTCCTCCCGCTCATTCAATTCCGGAATCGTTCCCAACCGGCGTCAAATACTACTATGTATCCCTAGCCGCAGCAATCCTGTTACATCCGCATTCTCCACGTCCTCTTTGCCATCGTCATTCACATCCGCAGACACTCTATCCGCTCATACCTTCGCTTCGCCTTATCTCTCGGCTCGTGTTCAGTGTCCTAGGGAAATTCTGGTGAAAAATCGCACTGATTCCATTCTGTTCTAAAGGCAGGCAGTTGTCTAAGCTAGTAATACTTGTACTTTTTGTTTTATGTTTTGAGTAGGATGAATTTTGTGAATCCCTGCTGTGCTTTGGTGCCAACTCTACAAGCGTTGATGAAATAGATAATCATGAAGCTAACAGTGAGGTACAGAACTGATGGCTTCGCTTGTCTATCCAGTTTTTGATAGCTAATATCATCAGTTATAGAATTGTGTGAGTAGGTGGGTGTACATTGGCTAATTGCTTATGGGCTAGTTTAGTTTTTATATCTTTAGTTCACTTTATCTCTAGAGACATGAGTAGTGCGTTGGTGTAGAAATCAATTGTCGTTTTCCTTTTTTACTTTACTATACAATGTTACTGACTAGATGAAGTATGATGCAGGTTTGCATTACCTGCACATTTTCTGAATCCCAAGATGTGGATGCCTGCATTTCTCTTGCTGCCCGTTCAATTGGATTGAACACATTACCTAGCTATTTGGTTGAGAAAGGCGAGCAGTATGAATGGATAAAAAAGACTCAGGTAGACATCTCGATCATCATTTGACTGCCTTGGGGGATTCATTCGTTTCGTTAAGTATTAGAATAGAAATGTATCCGGGTCAACATTCTTAATCATTATCTTTAAGATATACATGTAATATTGTGATTTTATACTGTTGGACATTACATTCTTGCACATGTTATGTTCATTGTACTTATCTTTATCTATAAATTGATTGATGCTCACACATGACACGTCTTCTGTTTTCCAATAATGAAATAAAATACTTGACACAATTATAAATTTGTATGCGATTCTTGATATCTCGTTTGCGATCTCTGTCATTTTAACTATCATGTCTTATTGGTGACTCCAGAGTCCAGAATTGTTGTGCTTTAGATTGTTATAAGTTATATCCTCTGTTTTTTATTTGAGCCTTTGAATTTTTTTTTATATATTTCAGGAGTCATTTCATCCGGTACAAATCATTGAAGGAGTATGGATTGTGCCAGAGTGGCAAATACCCCCAGTATGTGACAGTTAGAAAATTTGCTTTCTTGAACCTTATTTTCTATCTTTGGAGGATGTCATTGTATAGCAGTACATATTGATCACCAGCCTCAAAGCCAGCTAAACTTTGATTTACCCATCTATTTTCTGTAGGAAAGGTCGTAAGCATTGAAAGAAATATTTGCAACTACACCAAATGACAGCTTTTGAAACCAGTCACAATCTTTTTAATTCCTATGACACTGTACAAAAAAAGAATAAAGAAGAAAGTGACATTCCGTTTGAAAGTCATTATTATTACCAAGTGCAATGTAAACTCTGTCTACAATTCCCTTTCTTAGGATACACATATTGAAGGTGTGAATTCAATTACATATTGACTGCGAAGCTCTAGAAGTATTAACACTTCGTATGCATATTTCAGGAAAGCCACGCCATGAATATAATAATAAATCCTGGTTTGGCATTTGGGACTGGTGAGCACCCAACCACCAAGTTGTGCCTTCTACAGCTGCACAAGGTGATTAAAGCTGGGGATCGCTTCTTGGATTATGGCACAGGTTCTGGTGTTCTAGCAATTGCTTCCCTTAAGGTATTGAACTGTAAAGTAGACCCTTATGTTGTTCCTTTAAAAGAGAAATTGAAAAACAAGTCGCTGCTTTTGTAGAGCTGAACAGGAAGTGTATGCAACAATTTTAATATCCATTAGTTACCATGATGTGTGCAGTTTGGAGCCGACTCATGTGTGGGAGTTGACATTGATCCTTTAGCAATAGCATCTGCTTGTCAGAATGCTGCTTTAAACAACATCGGACCTGAAAGGATGCAGTTACTTCTTATGCCAAGTAATAATAATGATACTGAGGCTCACTCTGCAAATGAGGCACTCAGGCAAAATTCTTACTGCAAGGATGCTGTCCTTGAAACAAATAAATATGATGTGGTCATTGCAAATATACTCTTGAATCCTCTGCTAGATTTGGCAGAGTCTATAGTATCTTATGCAAAGCCTGGAGCAACCATTGCCCTGTCCGGTGTCTTAATTGAGCAGGTACATAACCCTTATCTATTTCATAGTTGGCACAACAAATTGACACCTACACTTGTAAATCTAATTTGCTGATGATGTGAATAGATATGCCGGTGCGGGTCGGTGAGCAATTTAGTGATTCCACCTTATCTTGTGTGCAGATTCCACAAATAATAGAGCGCTACTCTTCTTTCATGGACAACATGAACTCTACACAGATTGATGATTATGCATGTATTACTGGAAGGAGAATGAAAGATGTTCACACATGATTGTTATGCAATTTGGAGTTTTGTAAGGACAGAGGAAAGCACTGGCTCGATCGCTACAGCCATCATATGCGCCACCAGTATGTCTCCAACATCAAAGTTTATTTGATGTATCCTCCCAGTGACTGATTTACCGCCCAAGTGCGTGCGTCTTTGAGGGAGCCTGTTAGTATGAAACAAATTGCAGCAAAAGCATACAGCAGGGCATCCTAATCCAGTGCAAGGTGTCTCTGGCTCAACGAATCACAGATGGTGAGATACATCTTTGATTAGATCAAGGTATCGATGGAATTCTGAACTCTTACAAAAATACTGGAGTGTCATCTAAATTTTAATCACTAGGCATATTTGTGAAGGTTATTACTCTATCAGTCACAGTTTCTATATTCTACTTTGGCTTATCAATTCCAAATCCATCACTTACATGAGATCTTCACAGAGACTACCCAAAAGATTTTGCTCTCATGAAAGTTATGCTCCATTCTTTACAGATCTTTTTTAGTGCAAGGTGTTAACCTTGCCAGTGATGGTAGACAATCTCCAAACTAGGATGTTATAAAATCAAGATCTCTACCCTTGGATATAAAAGAATTGCGATGATCATGGCTCTTTATGCACTAAATAAAATGGAAGGACTGTCACTTATCATCGTAAATTGCATTCACAGTCACAGTGGGGGTTGTTGTAGAACTAACAACAACAACAGTATTGGTTCCTTCAAAAATGCAAGAACAGTTTTTTATAATTTCGTTGCAAGGCTGCAGTTTTACATCAAAATACGCCACAACCTTTGATCCAAATACTTACAATGCGGAAACAAAAAAAACAAAAAAAAAACCTACAACAATGTAGTTAAATGCTATGTGCATGAATCATTACCACTTCGTTTTGACAGGATACACACATGACATATGCGGTCACATGAATGGATTCTTATCTTTCGTCATCCAGAACTTAGATCTCTAGAAACATGGCCTTGCCACCTGCACCACTTGCAGATAGCTCAATCAATTAGCAAATTATTAGACATGGTCGAAGGTAAAACTTCTTTACTGGATATAAACAGCATTGAAATGGCACACTGCTGGTATTAGCAGCAGGAGTAAACAAACAAAACATGTGGAGAATATTTTCTAGATGTGTCACATCAGTTGATGGGTCAGCTTTGACTATATGCTTCCAAAGAGTTTCTGAAATGAAAATGTGGCTTACAAACCTGGAAAGGAGAAATCTTGCGAGGGGACTCAAATTTGGATTCGAATCAAAACCTCTGCCTTGTTGCTTTTTCCATTCATCCGGTTCAGCAACCGGGTTCGAAGTTTCTCCTGTGGCCACTTTACCCTTGAATAATCGGGCTGCCAGATCTTGTAGGTCATTTAATGAAGATTCTCCGGAACTGCAAAATAGATGTCACACATACAGCTACCAAGACAAAATAGACGCTGCTGAGCATATGCATAACAGTACAGCAAAAGATTGAACCTTTCCAATCGATGAAGCAATTTGTTGACGAGCATTTCACATGATCCAGGCTTACCAAGCTCCATGTTCGCAAGAGCACTCATCACTGAATGCACAACTGGCCCTTCTGGATCATCAGCAAAAGCCTGTATTGCACATGTAATATGTGGAAACCTTTTGAGACAACGGAAGGCCAATCTGAGCATGTCAATTCCGCATTCGATAAATGTGCTCAGCAGGCATAACCACATACCTCTTTCACAGAAGGGATAAGCAATGTTTTAAACACAACGGATGCAGCTGCCGCAGAAGATACCAAATTTTCTTCTTCATCGGTAGACTGATTTAATTTCGGAAATCCTCTTGGAGCATCAAAAAATTCTCGAGAATTTCTGGTAAAGCAATTCAGTTAGATACCGATAACTTGAATCCAATGTCAAGTTTTCATTGAGTTGGACAATTTAAAGAGCCATAAGGTATGCACACCTTGAAGAATCAGAACCACTGGTGGTGTTATCTCTTTTTCGTATATCCTGCATGTCTTTGCTGACCTGAGGCAAGCCAGATCTTTCTCGGGGATTTACTCTCTTCAATCCTCCTTGTATGGCAGCCTTTGCCTGCAAATATAAGCCATACCATCAGTTTCAACAATAAAGACGCATAGGGGAGGCAGCTAAGAGTGATGGAAAGTAAAATTAGGGCATCAAAGATAGTGAAAATTAACATGTGTGGGGAACATACAAGTCAGTGTTTGTCAATATATACAGGCGCATTCTCATGTGCAATGGAGCAAACAGCCCTCCTAAACTAAATCTATAACTGAAAAAGTAGCAGAAAAGTAGCAGTAGGGCATGACTGCTGCTACAAATACCACTGGCAATAGTAAGGGAAATGAAGGTCCACGCTGACTAACATGTCACAAAGTTCTACATTGCTTATACACCACTTAACATGAATAGCTCAAGCATTTTAGGGGTCAGGAATATGTTTAAAAAAGAATGGTAACATAGATTGACAAAAGAGGATATTAAAAGGAAAATCAAATAGGAATTTAGCGGCTATGCATTATTGGGATCAAACTAAACACATAACGAACTACCTCTGCAAGATTTGTTGAACTGTCTTCGACTATCGTTTCTGAAGATCTCTCCTGGATGCCAAATCTAGACCTTGGAGTCCTAGGAGACTCACCATCATCGTGTTGACCTCGGAAGACAATTGTTCCCGAGATGGAAGGATCCTCATATGATATGTTGCTAGACTACAAAGAGTATTCAGATGCAGAAAAGTGAATGAGCAATGAAGTACTTTGTTATCATATTGAACTAAAAAGATGTACTGGACGTGCTAGTACCTGGGTACTCTCGCTAAATCTAGTAGAAGAGGGGAATCCTTTAGGTGATCTTACAACAACTGTCCCAGAACCACTTATTGACAAATCTTCCTGTAATCAGTACATAAATGCACCACCGGTTGATGACTAATGTAATAAATGCAGAAAACAGCGGACAGCAAAAAACAAAAATTATGCTCAGTCATCTGTAACAGACTAATTGTGAACTGTCACAAGGATCAATTACCATTCTGCCGATAATACGGTAATCTCTTATTCCCAATCCTTCAGCTATTCAATTAGTTCATTATATGTTAAGTTTAGTTATCTAACAACGATAATTGGTATATTGCTATTTATCTCCAGAGTCATCCTTCTGTACGAAAGAAGTATGAAGCATTAATGGTCGTTACGCGGGGCAGAAGTCACTGCAACGGAATTAAGGCTAATAGTATATACCTCAGCGTTCTGGCTCCCTGATGGATTGTCATAGAAGGGAGTTCGAAAATCAAAACCAGTTGTGGAGTCATTGGGAACTACATCTGATGAAGATGCCCTTTGTCTTCCAGTTCCTACTAGTTTTCTTGGAGTAGCTTGATTGTGTGAAATTTCTGACTTTCTTTCTCTGACCTGAGGAGGCCTTACACTTTTGACTGTACCGGTGCTATTAAGACCACTTATACTGAAATCCCATCCGGCATTCTTCATTGTTTTTCCTTGACCACTGTATAAAAATATTGAGTGACACCTCATCCGAGTATCTGTGTAACAAGAATCCCACAAAGATTATATTCCAACACACCTTATACGGACTGTTTCTTCTCCACGTGTATCTCTTGACACCTTCACAGTGTCAGACGCCTCCCCGTAGCCCTTGGGCATATTTTTAAGAGTTTCCTCATCATCTTTGATTTGTATCTTAGGCCGCTCCCTAAGTAAGGAAGTTATCATTACAGAAAATTGGTGGTTACCATAAGCAAAAAAAATTGTTCTAGCATCATGTCATGATGAGGCAAAAGCCGATAACTTCAGTTGATGACATTAATAGGTCATACAAGTCACAATGAGAAACTGATATTAAAAGCACTAAATCTAACCTTATTCGCTCCAGAAGCCTTGGGCTTTTTCTAGCGGTTCTAATGAAACGGTGTTTCAGGAGATCCTTGGCACTAGGTCTCTAAGTCACACGGGAAACGATAAGAACAATGAACACATTAGCTGAATATTTTAAATTCTAGATATCCAGCCATCAGCAAAATTATGTCAAGCTAAAAGTTCGTCCAAATTGTTTCAAAAAGCGTGACAAAATAAAATATTGGGGAGTGACAGATAGTAACATTACAGATATTGCCATGGGAAGTTCCTGTACATAATTATTTAGCTTTGGTGTCATCCAAAAGATCTCAATACAAATACAAGTGGGGATCCTAAACAATACTGACCGCTACGATATGGTGGAAGGCAAAAAGTCAATTCAATTGGCTGAAGAGATGTATGACTGCTCTACACATCAAAATCTTTGTTATTTACAACAGAATGCATTACAAAACAAAGCTAACAGATAATACAAATTCAAAGATCTGAATGTATTGCAAAAGTTGGGCACATTTCGAAATTAGTATGAGGAAGACATTTGAAAATAAGACCCGTAACTGAGTAACTGACTCTTTACCAACCAAATAAAATAAAACAAAAAAGGAATACTCATGTACCAGGTAAATACTTGAGGGAAAAAGGTACATGGTTTATGAAAATGTCTTTCAAAAATAAAAGCTGCTGATACCATTTGTAAACTATTAACCACGGTGTGACATGAAGCACATATGAGTGGCTAAGTTGTGGATGGACTTCATATTAAATATAGAGCCAACATTGTCAGTGAGTCATGAAATGTTAATTTGGAGGGAGTAGGAAAAATAACAAGAACTTACTTCAGACGGCACTTTCTTCAAACATAAACTCACAAATTCTTTCATAGGACGAGAAAAATGTTCATCCAACTGCAGAAATTGTGGGTTCACTGTCATGCTAAAAGTCAAGAGAAGTTAATCAGACCATTGATACGACAGTAAACCTGTGGGGGGTTTTCCCGAGGAATGATGAAAAGGACTCTCATTGGATGAAGATCTGCAAGTGGAGGTTCTCCTTTCGCCATTTCAATGGCAGTTATTCCTAGAGACCAAATATCTGCCTGCATGGAGAGCACTTCAAGTCTCTAAGAACAATCCAACCATCTTAAATGACCAAAATTAAGAGACGGGCAACGAAAACATAAAATCATACGACAACTACACAATCTGGAAGCATTTAATTAGTATTAAACTAGAGTTAAGGACATGTCAAGAATTAGGAAAAGGAGGCCTCTAGTTGAGTTTCCCAGGGCTCCCGAAAGAGCATAACTCTGGAGTATAGGTGCAATGAAGAGATTGTCACGAAAGATGGGGGAGAGTGATTAAGATAAACTGTACCTTTTCATTGTACCCATCTTTGTTTTCTATTACCTCTGGAGCCATCCAGAAGGGCGTTCCTACAAAAGTCTGGTATTGTTATGCATATCAGCACTCAGCAGGGATGTTGACGTCTTAAAAAATATATAAAGTAAAATTTGTTCTTTTAGAATATATGAAGGATATATAAGCATAAATGCCGATAACATTACTTGATTAATAGGTACTCAAAAGCAAGAATCAATCACATTGAAGATTTTGAACTCTCAACAGCCATGTTGATGATTACAAGTTAGCTTAGAAATGCTATTTGCTCTTTGCACCTAGCTAAAAGGGTATTTAAATTACGAATGCAGCACTAACTCTTAAAATCGAGCGGAGACAGATTGGTACACCAGAATACCAGATAAGTCAACAATAATGGAAGTTAAGGACAATGTAATCAAGATTGATTTTCAGTGCTTGTAAGTTTACGACAAGCTTTTCAAAAAGACATTAGAGGCATGAATCATCATTGAAGAGAGTAGATCCAATAACAGTATGCGAATGAGCAGCTAAGTGGTATGCTTCAACAAATAGCATATTGAGATGCAAGTATATTCAGCATAAAAAAGACATTGTATAACATCAGCCATTCATAAATACTAATAAAGTAATAAATTCATGGGGCAAAGACTAACCTTCCTCCTAGAGATAGTCCTAGTTAACTGAGCAGATACACCAAAATCAGCTACCTGCCAACATATGGATACTCTATGATATAGTATAAACCTCCATGAGGAAATGCAAGCAGCTATATTACAAAATAACCAGGGAATAATAAATACTTCTCGGTCTCAATTTATACACCATCTTTCCATTGTTAGATGTTTTACAATCTGTGTCATCTTTCTAAACAAGAGTACTTTTTCGTATAAAATTTCTATTTCTCCTTTACAAATAAATATATTTCGTATATATTGTGTATTTGACACATTTCAACACAAATTAGCATTTTCCCATGCATTATGTGTGAATTGTTGGCTACCAATAAGGTGATATTAAAAATGTAGAAGATTTCTTAAGCGTCAGAAGTCAATTATAACATATAATATGAGAGGGAGTATTAGAAAGTCAGTATACATTGAGCAAAGGGAAAGTACCTTAACGTCACCATTTTCCGTCAATAAAATGTTTGCCGCTGTTACCATAAAACCCTAATTTGTTTCAGAATATAGCCAAACGTATAAAAAGATACTTCATAAAGAGTGAAACACATTAAGTATTATAATATTATATAACGTGAGAAAGAACCTTTGATATCTCTGTGAATCTTTCCTTCATTATGTAGATATTCAACTGCATGAAGCAAATCACGCAGAATACAACCTATGGACATTTCATCCAGTGGAGGTCCAGACTGGATCTGCATAAAGAAAGCATGTCTGACATCTAAGAAGTAGAAAATAATTTAAGGATTCTTTTTTGCAAAAAAAAAAAAACAAGTTCTGCTAGAAACTCTATATGATATAAGTACACATGTAATTGTATTATAATAAAATACAGCTAAAGTTGAGAAAGCAGGACTATACTCGAGCACTCTGACAAAAATATACCAAAATTTTAAATCAAAGAAAGTTAGAACTTACAAGATTAATATTCACTAAGCTAACGTATCAAAATGAGGAAAACAAATGAGAATCCGGAAATAAACGAAACTGACAGTAACAGATTTAGAAACGTACAAGGTCAGCCACAGAGCCACCTGCCATATACTCCATAATTATCCATAGTTTGGTTTCGTGGAGATATGAGCCGTAGTACTCAGTGATATATGGAGATCGGCACTGAGACAAAACGGATATTTCCTGAACAAATATGAAACATAATGAGCAAAATACAATACTTGACAAGGGACTAATTTAAACAGTCAAATGAAAAAAATGATACGTGATACCTTCTGTATGTCCTCAATTTCATCTTCACTGCATGGAACCAAGTCATAATTTAGATGGAAATTATAGGGCTACAGTTTGCAAAATATATTAACAGATGAAACCATGGGGAGACAAAATTATGAATGCTGTTTATTATTCATATGAGTCTTCTCATATACAATCTAGATTGCAGTACATGATGATACAAACCAAAAGGTATTTTTAGCCTTCATTTCCCAGGAGGAGGCAGTTTTCTTAAACGGATGCCAATCAAAACAAACCGCGTACGTATTGATGTTTTATAGTAAAACTCCAACAGTTAGTTTAACTACAATCGTCGTGGTGACTTTATCTTCTGAAAGTTATGACAGAATCACATATCACCATGAACATTATGAGCTCCATCATAATAACATAAAGTCAATTAATACGCAGTTACTACTGGACGTTCAACATCTCTCTACATTCAAGTTTAGGCAATGTGCTTGGAAGACTTACGCTTCTTCTAAATCGATAACTTTGATAGCAACATCCTTGTCTAGTTCCTTGTCAAATCTGCGCAATAGATAAACAACAATAGGCTCACTGATCCTGATGCGTGGCTGATAAATTAAGAGTCTACCGAGAGAAAACAAACAAGAATTATCCTCCAGCTTTCATTCCGCATCATATTCTGGAATATAGCTACATGTTTTTAACTTCCATTAAACATTACTTCTAGGAATAATTAAAAGAAGAAGAATATTTCCATGCACAAAAACTGAAAAAAAAAAAAACAGTTACCCTTTGTAGACGTCACCAAATGACCCTCTCCCAATCAATTCCAATGAAGTAAATCTCGAGCCTGCGGCCTCAATCATAGCGGCCGCATCAGCCATTTCCACATATATCCTCAACTCCTTATTATACTAAACCAAGAGATATAAATGAGAAGGACCACAGATAAACGAGAAAAAAACATAGGCTTTGTATGATTATAAAGAATCAGAAATAATCCACGAAATCATGTAACTACTTTAATCATAAGATCAGATCTAAAAGAGGCTGTAGATGTAGAAAAATGAGTAGCCATAAAGAGTCTTAAATTAGAAGTAAAGCATTGTAACGATGGATTGAAGAAGTGATAGCAACTTGAAGGCTAGGGTTTGGTAAGCGAAGCTGGGGGCAAGAAATGCGATGCTGATAGGGACACCACAACACATATTACTTAGTTACCGTCAAAGCTGAGCATTCCATTCAAAATTGCTCTAGAGTTTGGCGACTTTACCTAAAATCGAATTCAAATGTGAAGAACGAGATAGACGATGATTCGCCTTGTCGCGTTGTTGCTCCTCCACTCTCCTCCGGTCTCCGCTGCTGTTGCTTCTCCTTGTTCGGATGAAAATGAGATCGTTAACAGCTGTATGCCCAACACTAGACCGTTCGCTCTACGGTTCGAATTGTGAAAACCATTCGAAATTGAACCGTCGAACCGGTGTTATACCGAAATCGTAATTGAGCCGTCGTTTTCGGTTCCCGAAAGGAGTAGTCAAATTTGTAAAAACCATGAACCATTGGAAAATAAAATATCTTAATTTAATGTGCTAAAATTAAAGTCATTTACTCATGATGTATCTATTCTTTTCTACGGAGTATTTTTTCTCGAAAGATGTAGTGAAATAAAGAGAGACTGGAATACAAATGACAAATTTTCCTGAAAATATCAGCAAAATTTCGTATCTAGTACACAATTTTTTATGACACAAAAATATAACTATATTTTCCTCCAAATTGCTCTTGCCACTGGGCTAGCCCCTTATGGGCAACTTTCCATGGACTTTAGGGTATGTTTTATTAACCTTAAAATTCTGATTTTTCTTTTTAGTTTGTATATGGTATTGTAGAACCTTTTTAACCTCTAACTAAGCATTCAAATTGAATGTATAATTTTTTTTTAGCTTAAAAGAAAATATACAAGTGCTTAAATTAGTATTGTCAACAAGGTGGTGGCATGTTGGTTGAGCTGTTGTCTAGCTACAATGTCTCGATTCGTGGTGATTGCACCAACATATGTTCATTCTGTTGCTACCTATATATACCGGTTCTGTATCGATTTGTGAACTCATTCATAAAAAATGTTTAAATTAAGTTTTAAATTGAATTTCATCGTCAATTTAATCCACCTACTAATTAATTGAAATTAATTTTTGTATCGAGTACTATCCAATGCAAGTTAGATCAAAAGAACGCACTCTTATGCTATTGTAATTAATACTATTAAGCATGGCCGTTTTTATATTTGCACCTATATCATCACAAGTCTATCTCAATACGAAAGCATCAAAATGGCATCATCTCCTTTCCAAAATCCTAACCACGACTCCGAATTCATTAGTAGTAACTTTTCCCTCGCTCTAGAAGACTTGAAAATATTTCATTCCATTGATCGCCAGCTTTACACTCGGTTGGTCATCAGCTTAGGTC
The DNA here is from genome assembly GCA_033675395.1 of Rhodiola chrysanthemifolia. Lineage (NCBI taxonomy): Eukaryota > Viridiplantae > Streptophyta > Magnoliopsida > Saxifragales > Crassulaceae > Rhodiola > Rhodiola chrysanthemifolia. The sequence continues at coordinate 42,593,494 of CM066207.1, forward strand.
ATGACCCGACTGAGAGCATGCATGTTATGGCTTTGTTGCTTTGGCTTGAGCGTAGCACCTCCAATTTATACTTGGTTAACCGTTTGCTCAAACTTCCTGATACTATTTTATATCATGTTGTTGAGGAGATTGGAAGTGTGCTTAAAGTTGTTGAAAATGATGATTTTCCCTACATTCATGAGGATGTGAAATCAAGTAAGATTCCGCTGCTCCAAACTCTAATGTCCAAACATGATGATGATGTAACCCTAAGGTTTTTTCATAGCCATCGCCTTGGACTCGTTCGCGGAGTGACATATTTGATGAACGAAATTTGCGTCAAAGTTTTTAATGATATAATGCAGAAGGTGGTGAAAAATTGTCAGCAGTCATCACTATTTCATTTTAGCCCAATGATGGAAAATGTTGCATCTGATCGACCTCCAGGATTTAACACTAACCAGCCAAGAATGAGTCTGTTTGCTGGTATTATTGGTAGTAACAATAATGGAGCGACAATCTCTTACGATCCACGTACGTACATAAAGGCGACTGCTACGACACAACCACCTTATTATCATCATGTTGTTCAAAGGGATCATACCATGAATGCTCAAATGGAAGAGATTTTACATGAGGTTTACGTGACATGCATCGAAGGGGATAATGGTCGTGGGGCTACTTCTGAAGTCCCACCTGATGATAGAACTATCTTTTTAACATTCTCTAAAGGCTATCCAATATCTAAAAGTGAGGTTATAGAATTTTTTACTAGGAGAAATGGGGATGCAATTGATAGCATTTATATGCAAGAGGTTTCATCACATGAACAAATTCTATACGCGAGAATGGTTGTTAAATCACAGGGTCTTGTGGATGTGATTTTGGGAGGCAAGGATGTAAAGGCAAAGTTTACAATTAATGGAAAACATGTATGGGGTAGGAAGTATGTCAAAAAGGCTGGAGCGGTTGCTGGAACATATCCTCTTTAGGCTCATCATCTATTGGAGAAGTTGGATTGGATTCTTTATCTACTTGATTTTAATTTACAAACCCAGTCTTAAGGATTTGTTCCTTCAATGATGCTCGAAATTCACATTTATGCAATTACAAAAAAAAAAACTCTCATGTTCTTTTCATAGTAATAACCCGATCAGTGACGCAGCGTGACAAATAGGATAGATGAGTCCACCAGCAATGAACTCGCAAAAAACTTGGAATACACCAAGGAATTTCGGAATCCACCAAGAACGACCAAAGGTTTATTGAAAGAAAATAAGATACATAACTGAAACCCTAAGGTGGGTTTAAATAAGAACACATAAAACCTAATTAGGAAAGGAAATCTAAAAAGATAATTGTACGCTGCTGCTAAAAGATAAAAACCCTAATTCGGAGCCCTAAACGAGCCCGGATGGCTTAAAAAGCTCATACCGATATTGCCGATTTTGCCCGTTTCCACTCAAATCAAGGTGTTTTGACGAATTTCTGGACGCTGAACGCCAAATACCGATATTGCCGATTTTGCCCTTCGTGCGCGACATCAGTTCTTCAATTTGCACCGCGACTTGAAACCTTGATCCAAGTCATTGTAGTATTATAGTCTGACTTAGATGTCTATATTATTCACCATTAAGGATATAAAAGTAGGTTTTATCGCCTTGATACCTATAAGTCGAATCTTGCTGCTAAACCTAGTGATTATTGATATCGTACTGCATCATTTCCTGTATATAAAGTTGTGTCTGGTATTTTTGTTATGTCAAAGGAGTCCTTCGAGAGTTAATTCATTTGGCTTATAAGGGTGCTTCGTCTAAGGGAAATCGTCAATAATCACTATTCCATGTTAGCACCAATGTTGGGACATGTTCTATCTCGACCTCCAAAACTTAACACTATCTCCGCAATGAGAGTATTTGATATTGTTAGCAATAAATTTAATCTGATTTATAATTTGTTCGTTAAAAGTGGATTATAATTTGTCGACGCAAAACTAAAAGTACGACGTAGTTCGTAAAAACTGATTTATAATTCGTGCCGAAAAATCATCCATACGACAGCATTTAATCTCATGCGTCCAAATGACCAAATCAAAAATATTATTAATTTATATGTTTTACAAAAATATATTATTTGAACAGGATCCTTTCTATTTCAATTGATGATACAATTTAGGGAAAATTAGTAAACGGCCTTACTAATTGTGTTGAACCCTAACCTAAGGAACTCATCAATCGGCAGTTTGTACATTTCGATTCCACCCGACACTTCCAACTCACCACATGAATCCCAAATTTCAATTGTTCAAACTTCTGACCCGCCGAAATTCCCACCATTTTTTCCAATCCGAGATCCTTCCTCGCCGACCCAGAATCGCCTCATCATCTCACTGCTTTAACAACTATCAAATTCACACTCAGCCGGAGATTCTCCGCTCAGTTCCCGAACTGAACAACTCCGGAATCGTCGAAGATGGGACGGATACGGACCGCGCTGCTCGTGAAGTTCAGAACTTTCTCAAAAACAAAACGGGAAGCTCAGTCGAACTGATTGAAGGGGCATTGGATAAATGCGGGTTGTCGTTGAATGAGGAGTTGGTACTAAATGTTCTCAGGAGACATAAGTCTGACTGGAGACCGGCGTATATCTTCTTCAATTGGGCTCGGAGAGTAAGTGGGAGTTCTTTTGGGGTTAGGGTTTACAATGAAATGCTTGACATTTTGGGTAAACTAAAAAGGTTTGATGAAGTAGCCCAAGTGCTCGACGAAATGTCGAAGAGAAAGGATTTGTTTAATGAGAGAAGTTATGGTATTGTGGTTCATAGGTATGCTGCGGCGCATAAGGTGGAGGAAGCTAAAGATTTTTATTACAGGAGGCCGGATTTCGGGTTGCCCATGGATTTGATTGCATTTCAGACACTTTTGATGGCATTGTGTAGGTACAAGCATGTTGAGAATGCTGAGCTTTTGTTTCGTTCCATGAACGGTCAGTTCTGCAATGATATAAAGACGAGGAATATTATTTTGAATGGGTGGTGTGTGCTGGGGAGTTTGAAGGAGGCCAAGAGGTTTTGGAATGATATAATTACGTCTAGATGTAGGCCTGATAAGTTTACATATGGGATTTTCATTAACTCGTTGAGTAAGGCGGGGAAGCTGAGCTCAGCTGTGAAGTTGTTCAGAGCAATGTGGGAAAAGGGTTGTGACCCAGATGTTGCAATCTGTAACTGCATTATCGATGCATTGTGTTTCAAGAAAAGGATACCGGAAGCGTTGGAAATATTTAGAGAAATGAATGAGCGAGACTGTCTTCCTGATGTTGTAACGTATAACTCGCTCATCAAGCATTTGTGCAACATTCAGAGGATGGAGAAAGTGCATGAGCTTCTTGATGAGATGGAGCAGAAGGGAGGCGATTGTGTGCCTAATGGGAGGACGTATGGGTACTTGTTGAAAGCCGTTAAATCATCTGAAGAAGCTCCAAAGCTTATTGAGAGAATGGAGAGAAATGGATGCAAGATGACGGGTGATTTGTATAACTTGATCCTCAGTCTGTACATGAAATGGGATTTAAAAGAGAAAGTAAAATCTACTTGGGCTGATATGGAAAAGAACGGAATGGGTCCGGATCAACGATCCTACACCCTCATGGTACACGGGTTATATGAAAAAGAATGTATACAGGAATCGTTGAGATTTTATAAAGAGATGATGTCTAAAGGAATGGTGCCGGAGCCTAGGACTGTGTTCCTGGTGAATGTTATGAACATTAAGCTCAAGGACAAAGGAAACAAACCAGATACAATATCAGCAAAGGAAATCCTCCAACTCCAAGGGTTGCAGAAGTAAGGAGGATGACCTAAATTAATAATGCAATGGGCTATTTATTTGTAAGTGTATGTTAAGCCTGTTTGGCAGGTTTCGGATCTGGTGCGGCCAAACAATTTATCACCAATCAAAATGCGATGCAGTTTTATTTACACATATATCAACACGACAAAGCTAAGTTTCAGATTTTATTGTACAATAATACCATGTCGTTTTATACTCGCTGCAAACGACTTGGCTGCACGAACCCAAATTTGCTTAAGCAAGAAAAGAATGAGATAACTAGCTGCTGCTGCTTATCCATCTTGTCAATTATATATCAAATATTGTTCGTTAATCTCATTGCTCCTGTGGTGGCTGGCAGTGTGACTGAAATGTATAATTTAATTTAGCACAAAAACCTTATGAATTAACAAAAGTTGAAATGGCTCATCAGTTATCTGTTATGCATTCCAGCTGATAATTTAACAAGTATGGCTATCATCCGCCCATATGTGAAAAAAGAATAAGAACAAAACATAAACATAAACATATGCTGGCTTAGGCCCATCATACAGCCACCAAAGGCGTAGGCGCATACCAGCCGTGATGAATCTCCACAGCCTTCTTTCTTCGAGCTAGACGAGACTTTCTACGAGCTCCAGTATTCCTGTGCAGACTTCCCGCTTTGACTGCTTTGTCAATTGCTGAATATGCTTCAGCAATAAGTTTTTCTATTCCAATAACTTCATCTGGTTGTGCATCTGTCTTTTTCTGCAGCCCCTCCAACGCTTCCAAGACCTACAAACAGCAAATCATAAACTCATTTTACCACATGACTCCCCAAAAATGAGTTATCGCTTCTCATCCTAATAAAATCCATCACACGCACCATGAGTCTTTACAGTAATATCATTAAACTTAAATAATAAAGAAGCGAAATGAAACATACACCATGATTTTTTTACAGTAATATCATAGAACATAAATAACAAAAGAAGCGGAAAAATGAAACTTCAATTTTCTGTATTTCGTACTACATAATTTTTTTTTATGTATTTCGTAATACGCAATCAATTCTCCAGTTCTTTGAAGCCCTCACATTGTCACTAGCATCTCCTAACTGAATGTGCATACCAATAAATACAATTTCTTGAATTTATATTTTATACGTGAATCGTGCCATAAAAAGTAGTAAAACAACTACTTATGAAATATATAACTAGAGCCATCCTCCACATCTAGGGAACATTCAGTCCTCTTAAAACTCAAAACCAGCAAGAAATTAGCAAAAGCAAAGTGCATTGACACAGCATTACTGGATAACTGGACTGAATTTGATAGTGGCATTTAATCAAACAGGTTACGAGCATCTCTAGTAAATGAGTAAAAAGTCAACCTTCTTCATGCGGGTTTTGACTTCGGACTTCTTAGCCTTGTTATAAACACGTCGTTTCTCAGCTTGTCTAGCTCTCTTGGCAGCCGAATCAGGTTTCGCTTGCGTAGCCTCACAAACAATTGAACTGCGGTTCGGCGTATGAGTCTTGCTCAGCGACAAACGACACCCTGCGAAATTGAAATACTTCAAGACGCCGCCATTATAATGGAGTAAGAGAAATAGAAGAAGGCGGTACCTTTGAAGAAGAAACTGGTGGAGACGCCGGAGGAGAAGGTGAGGGAAGATGGAGTGGAGTGGGTGGGTGTGAGGGAGAGGGCGCTGAATGCGGTGGGAAGAAGCAAGCACGAAGCTGTTGCCATTTTCTCTCGGAAGAATTGGATGTCACTGTGGAGAAGATTGGAGACGAGCTTCGGAGGATTTGTTCGGGTTATCCACAGAATTTAAAATTTGGAAAAAATAAAATAAAATAGACTTTATAAAAAAAATTCTTTTGTTTGAGAAATGTACAAAGTGAGCGGTGAGGTTCTAAACTCAAATTATGTTTTTTGAGATACGAAAATGGCATACAAAGACCTGAAGGATAGAAAAAAACAACAACAGCATAACAGACTATCAACTAAAACTGGAACAGAACATCTAATCAATAAAAGTAATCCAAGCATAGTTAATCCATCCGTCGACTGCTTAATTATCTTTACGCTCCAAGGTCCAAGTCATGCCAACCTGGCCAAACGGACGAAGCGACTCGACAGTTAACTCCGAAGCAACGATGAAGCACTGGCCAGATTCCACTGAATCCCTGAACAAGGCTACACCAGTGGGCTTCATAAACCGACTTTCTGTCAAAGGTTGCGCGCCACCTGAACTCCATAAAAAGGCATCAAAGAAGACTTGAGAGCTAGGACAAGTTATCTAGCCGAGAGCAGGGATATGCTCCACTTCGCCTCACGTCGCGGAAGGAGACCAAACCACCAAAAATAGAAAACCACTAGGGCAACGAGTGCAGCCTAAGAACAAGGGATAAACGCCAACTACAACGTACAAAAAAAAGTACCCAAACAAGGTACAACTACCTACCAATCAGGACTAACCCTGACAAAATCGAGTCCCGTAAGCAAGGGACCAAAAAAACCGGAGTACAACTATACACCTCCGGAAAATACAACCCAAAAAACAAACGAGACGCCCCCAACCCGCCTACACACCCCACCACCACCACCACACCGCAACCTCACCACCTCCGCCACCACTCCCGAGGCACGAACCCCACGAGAGAATATGAGAGGAGGAGGAGCCAGGGCTGGTGGCGGCAGAGAGAAATAGAACGGGAAGGGAGGGAACTATGGGAGGAGGAGAGCTTAAGGCGGTGGAAGTGAAAAACTTGAGGCGGTGGAAGAGTCGAGAGCTTTCTGGATAGAGCTTTGAGGAAAAAGAAGAGTGCTCGAGTCGCAGGTTCTAAACTTTAAATTACCGTATCCAATCATGTATGGTCGGGTGATACAAAAATAATTTGACAAATTTTCCGACACGGATCACCGTAGTAACAAGTTTTTTTTTATAGAGCCAATAGGCGGTACACGGCAAAGAGAAGCTAATACAGACGGACAAGATAGGAAAACTAAGACCTAGCATCCATCTTCAACACTAATTAACTTCTCGCCGGAACAAGGCATGTTGCAAATCTGGCCGGCACATGAAGCCAACACACAGTCCACAATGAGTAATCCAACATGCCCATCACCAAGTCCTTGAGGCCAACCCAAGGACAACCTTCAACGACCACCCCTAGCGGTGGCGACCAAAACTAACAGCCAAACGTTGTCGGCATCACTCCACCGCTTTGGTGGAGAACACTGGAGTACATAGAAATATGTACAAATGTGCAGAAGGGCACCAAAATGATCACCGGCAACACGCCTAACCCGCCGAGCCCAAGGTTATGTCGTCGACCCCAACCAACAAAAGGAAAACACTAATACCACCATAAGGCTAATACAACATGACTAAATTGATATCATGTGAACCATTAAAAGCGACTTAATCAAAAGGTTATCAGAGAAGAAAAAGACGCTCGAATTAATTTTTTATTTGCCATTTATGGAAAATTTTGACAAAGTGAAACAGTACGTGAAAAGAAATGATAACTGAAGATCCAAATTTGTATTTTCCTTGATAAAAGTACGATTTGAGTCCTCCAATTATCTCCTAAGATTGGCCACCATCATGGACTTTGTGAGCCATCTTAGCACGAGTCTAATATGATGTCTAATATTGGGCCCGTATATATTTTCTCATATTAGTTCAGGGTTTTATGTCATTATTTTAATTTATAGGGGTAAAAATGTATTTAGTCATTTAGGTTTTACTAGCATACTATTCATACCTGTATAGCGCACAGTTTCTTAACTAATACGATATACAAAATTTTCCCCAAATATTTTCTTCGATTCGCTCTCCGTTTATCTCCGAATTCCGATCATGGCGATCTTCAACCTATATATGAATAAAGGTTTGATGCAGCGCAGACATATGTAATGAGTGCTAAAATAATGTTATTTTAAATAAAAGATGATATCATTGTTCAAAAAGAATGCAGACTGTCTCTTTAATCAGAGCAGAGCTAGAGCCAAATAAATAGACTAATTTAAGTTTGTTTGGAATCGCTTCAATGCCTCCTCGTGCTTCACTGGATGCGGAGCTAATTGCCAAGGATAGACTCTTTACGAGAGCCAAAATGAGGAACATGAGGATGAATGTTGAGCCAATTTGTGTGTTTTGTAACGTCAACGAAGAAACTAAGAACCACCGGTTCTTTCAATGCAAAATTTTTCTCGCTATCTATGGCAATGTGCTAAGTTTTTCTTGGGAGTTTCAAGAGTCTGTCCAATAACACTTACTTATCCCATGGTTTAGGAACCTCAACAAAGGGCAGCTTTGGACAAGACTGATTGCAACTGTCATAACAGGGACAATATACGAGATTTGGAAGGCTAGAAACAATATCATTTTCAGAGAAGAAAGCAATAACATGGAGTTCATCATCAGAAGCATCATGTAGGTTGAAAATAAAAATTGGAGGTATCAATAGTACAAACAGTAGTTTACAGAAATTGGTTGTTTAGCATAGGTATGATTTAGTCTCTTGTTTGGAGTGTTTTGTTAGGCCCTTAGGGTGCTTATAACTGCCTAGCTCTGAGTCGAATCCATATGTTTCTGTAAGCTAAAACGATATTGTTTCAATCAGACGACCATTTTATTAAAGGACCATTTTATTATCTTATAAATTTTACTTAAATCAAAACGTCGTTTTGATACTTTCTGATACTTGCAGCGTTTAACTGCCTAGCACCGAATAGAATCCATATGTTTCAGCTATGATTTCTGCATTAAGTGAAAATATTGTTCAGGCGTTTTCTCTAATCACAGTGACTCGGATATAAATAGTTTGGGAATTGATGAGTGATGACAATTTCAAATTCGCAACAAACCACTTAAAATAAATAACAAGTGCCAAAGCACACTGTGACTGACCTATATATTCCATTCTTGAGAGTTTCTTATAAAATCAGGGAAATAACCAAATCGTTCGAAAATAATAGTAACTGACTCACGGTAACGAAGAAACAAAATCCAAAATGTCTATGAGAATGATACTTACAGTCTATGGCTTTTAATAAGAAGGAAATCCAAAAACATCCGCAGAACTACTCAACGAGACATGCCGTGATCTTTTAGTAATATAAAGGCAACACATTTTACATTGATCACACAAATCTGAAAACAAAAGGTCAAGGATAAGTTATCACCATTCTGAGTAGGCAACCCTAAAACCTCTCAGCTGTCATCACAAGTGGCTGAGCCTCTGGTCTGTGCCTCCTTGGTAAATAAGGCCCCCTTTCAACTGCTTCCTCTACCTGAAAATGCAAAAACATGTTTATCTCCGCTCTAAGCAACTGTCTGAATCAACTCGTTTTGCCTAAGTGGAATCTAGATGTTAGATCATTAATGCTTGGGCTAAATTCCTCAACAGATGAGTAGTTAGAACCACTTTGATTGGAGCTATGGAAGCACAGTACCTTCGCCGCTGCGCCTGTGAGAGCTGGGTCAAGAGATGGTGTTGACTGTAAAGCCTTATGGATGGCCTTGCAGCAGCCATATTTAGCATCCATACCTGAAAAGCGCAAGATGAGAATCTAGTGCTTTACGAAAACCTGAAATTATAGCCTTGACATCAACCCCAACTAACTGATATTCAATGGTGGAACCCAACAGGAAAAATGCATGACATATGGCCAATAAGAGGAGCAAGACACAAGATCGATTGAAAAATGTGAAAGAGAAAAGATAATAAAGGTAGTGTGGGACGATATCAACAAAGATGTTATCAAATAAGAAGGAGAAACCTAGTTTTATTGTTTCCGTGTGAGGATCAGTCACCAAATTGATTATCTCTTGCTTAGTACAGATGACCATCAGACACCAAGGCCGAGCAACCAATGCCGTTAGCATCTTATATGCCTGCAAAGCTCACACATGAAACTGCCAATTCAGATTTCAGATTAAAAATCTAGCAACGGAGATTGTAGTGGATAATTACGATTTCACTCAAATAAACATAATTCTGGTAACCAAATTTATCTATCATGAAACTAATTGAGATGAGAAGAAAAGATAATTTATTTCTTTTAAAGAACGATATAGCTAGCCACTAACCTTCACCACATAATTCTGTTTTTAGTTGACTATTACAAAATTGTTATAAGCATGTACAAGTAGGATAAATTTGACTACTTTGCTAGAAAGTCAATTGTATCTCCATTATCATACACACACAAAAAACCGGACTTTCTAAGAAACAGTTCCCAAGAAAAATCTAGACAGCAAGCTTTATCAAAATGCTAAGTAGGGATTCTTAATCCTTGCTTTTAGTCTTGATGTTTTACACCCCTATACATTAGGTTTTAAGTATTGATTGTTTCCCAATCCCGTGTGCATTTGATGGTTGAAAGCTTTAACACACGTTTCACATAGAAAAACCCCACGTAATTCGAAATTTATATGATAGAAATGGGATCTCACCGCAATACGAACTTCTGAATCTTGTTGCAGAACAGATAAAAATAGACCCTGCAAAGACCACTTTTAAAGATGAATTCAATATGTCAAGAAACAAAATATGCTTCTTTTTATTTAGAAAAAATGTATGAACTAAGAAAAAGCTTACCCAACAAGAAGGAAAAAGAATCGAGACAAGAAAAACTACAGATCATAAAGGATACAAAAGAGAAGAAACTACTAACAGAAGGGGTAAGCTTGGGACTTGTGGATGCAATTTCATATATCAGCCTGCGAAGACTTTCTTCAGCACTACCATTCAGTAAAATCTGGTTCACAGACCGAGTAACTCCAGCAAGATTCCCAAGAGCATGAAGAGCAGCCTGTGAAAACAATGAAGCAGTTTATGAAAATGTAACAGAGTACTTATAAAGGTGCAACACCTTGTTGCACAAGAACATAGATATGCAATGAAATCAAAAATCTGGTGTGGAGTAGAAAAAAGCAATCTCGAAGGCAAAATAATGAACAATAAAGGAATGAAAACGAAATGGCAGACTCACCAGTTGTCTTCCATGCGACTGCCTATCAAATGCAGCGCTAACTACATGTCTTGAAGCAGATTGCGCGTTTGAGAGCAAAAGTTCAGCTCCCTTCATAGCTACAATACAGGTCACACAAAATAAGTACTTCCAGAAGAAAAGAGGCAACTGATGAAATGTTGCTTAAATGACTAAATATTTTATACAGCTTCATACTAAATAGCTAGACTTTGAAGAGTGTTACTGGAATGGAGCCGTGGCCAAAAATCTAACTTTGATGGAAGTGGCATAGACGCATAAAAGACATTGAAGGAAATGGCAATAACTACAAAGCTCCAAAAGGATCTCAAGAACTCACATGACCCAGTTTGACCCAATGCCTCAAGGGCAGACTCGTACTCATCATTATCCTGACTTTCCAATAAAACCAACCTGCCTTCTATGGCTCGGATTACGCCTTCAATACCTGAAATAGTATGAAATATAGACTGTCAAATGCTAATTGTTTTGCACATTTGATCCATTATTCGCTATCTCATACTTCGGACAAAAACAAAACAACTCAATTCGCAGTGCATAAAAAAGGTTTCCACCCAGTTTAGCTACGTTTCATTCTATCCTTTTATGTAAGTTTAAATTTTGATGCCCACTGTTGAAATTAGAAAATTCTAAATGATCCCATTTCCAAGTTGATTACAAATGCGTTAAATTATTAGACTTCCGAAATAGAATTTGATATAATACAAGATAACCTATTGAGATTCTCAAAAATGAACTACACCTTCATATTCTCGTCAAATCAAAGTACAAAGTTTTTTATAAATAATTTTAGTTGGAGAAGTGTTATAAAAGTTACTGTTATATCTCCATGTTACAGATACAAACCTTTTTGTTTAAATCGGTATTTGGCGAAATAAGAAAGAGATCATTTTTGTCCCCGACTAATTTGTTCATGTTTAACTATGTTTATGGGAAGTTCTCAAAATCAATTACCAGTAGGGGTGTAGGTCCAAAACCGGAGTGGAACTGAAATCGTTTAAGTAGGTCCTAAGAGGCTAAGACCGGGCAAGAACTGAACACCAGCCATGAAAACTCCAGGTTTGGACTGGTTTAAAAACAAAATAATGAGAACTCAACAATTTTTTAAAATTTTATTATTTAAATTATGGTTGTGAGATTTAAATACTCATATAATATCAGAAAACCATTGAACAGGTTCATTCTTGTCCAGAACGGAGTTTTACGATGTTGGACTGGACTGGGACGACGGATGAGAAACTGGAATCTACCAAATCAAATCTATGACTCGAAACTCAGACATGAATCATTTGGTCAGATTTGGTCCGAATAAGGTGATAATTCTGTACAGGCTGGAAAATGAACATCCCTAAATACAAATTTATAATTTTAAATGTAGCCATTATAATTCGCAAAAACATAAAAATAACTGAACTTACAAACATGAAAACTATACTACAAATAAGATTATCATATAAAAATCAAACAATACAATACAACTATAGATGAGTTTGCTATTATTTCTTTTACGAAGTAAAAGTCAACAATAAAGAATGTAAATCAATTAAAGTTATTTTTTTTTGTATTCTCGATAATTGAAACATAATCAACTATTAAGGTATGGAATCTACTTTTCCGATTTTACTTATGCACTTCTGTAAGGATTTTTGAGATCTAGTTCTTACTTCTTAGTAATCATTTAACGAACATACAGCTTGTACAAAACGTAAGAGAACATTAGAAAAGAGAATTTGAAGAGCATTTCTGCTTAGCTTGAAGTAGAAAACAATGATTGATAAAGACACTTAATGCTTTTTAAGATGTGCAGTTTTTAATAAGCAAATAGCCATTTCATTCTTCATTAACGAGTTATTGATTAAGTAGCCTAAATATAGGGATACGGAGACATGTGTTAAGAACAAAATATACACGAGTAAATTATCAAACTTCCTAATGGGGTTTATAATATTGGACATATGGAGCAGTAAAGACCGCAAAGGTTTCGGAGCATAATCTTACTGGAGTCATCAACGAACATTGAGACATTATCATTGGAAAGAAGTCTTCCGCTAATAAGCATTGCTCTTGATCGTAATATGGTCTCTGCTGAAGTATCACTACGCCAATTGGAAAAGGAAATAAATTATTAATCATGATTTTACGACAAGTGTGAAGAACTGACAATGACCATAGAGAACCTTATCAAAGAACAAAGAAGTTTAAGCACGTTGGTCTTCGACAAAAATTCAGTGCCATGCTGAGTCTCTGCTAGCTGCATCATCCACCATGAAACATAATTTGTACTGTACCCGAACAAGGTTTTATGCATTATATGGCGAAAAGTTCCGAATAAAAGAACATATGAACTAATCTGCATTAACTACTTGTGCCGACGTGCATACTTGTGTGTTTCCAAAGTGTCATGAGAATGACATGTTAGTTAGGATGCAAGAAGTCCGGAACTAGATAAACAAAATGTTAGTGTACCTCATATAAAAGCTCCAGTACACTTAAAGAAACAAGTATATCACTTCTGTTAGTCACTTCAGACTCCAACAACCCGAGCAAGTTTGAATTGTATATCACTGATGCTACAGAGCTGGAGATAGAGAATAGCTTTACAAGCAGAGCTAGAACTCTTACTCTTCCCTGTCAAGTGTGGTATAAGTTAGAAAAAAAGGTATCAATGGACGGACAGCCAAACTACACCCTCCTAGATTATACACAAGGCATGACTGGAAACAACTGCTGCTCTGCAGGGAGCACTACCAAGTACCAACAAATATTATCAAAAGACAGATCTAAACATCATAAAAAGCTAGCTTACCAGTGACGAACATCTAGTTGCCAAACTACGCAGATCTGTAGAATTCATACTATCACCAGGAAATACAAGCGCCTGGATACAAAAAGGAAAGAAAGAAGTTCATAAATTAATTGGAGGGGTCATCAGACACTGAAACAGCTTCGTGTGCAAGATCAAAAGCTTCTAAGCAGACAGAATAGGGTTAATGCACAGAAAACTGCAACCGTTAGCGTTCTTTTCAATCTTAAGTCTTGAGGTTCAAAAATAAATTTATCTATAAATCTTAGCATCATGTTTGCTATGCAAGTGATTAAGGATCTATAACAATAATAACAAAGCATAATCAACAGTAAATTTTTTATCATCTTGTCGGCACAACTCAGATGTGCAAAAATATTAAGCTATACCATGCCTTGAGAAGAGTTTACCAAACCCCGTATTGCATCCATAGCAGCAGCTGAAACCTCTTCATTGCTTGAATTGCAAAAAATAGAAAGTTAATGAGAATTTTAACTGGTCTGAGTAAAAAAAGTTATTCTTCCTAAAGAACTAAAAACCAAATGATCATCATTGTGCTTGAAGATATATAGGGATGAGGCTAATGTTGCATACATACTGCTCTATCTAGCGACATTCTAAAAATATGAATGTACTTTGGCCAATCAGTAAGCCTAGAGGATAGGAGACTACAAGATCAATGTGAACCATATTGGTCGTTACCCCTTTGCAGCTACATGGCACATGCATCTCAGTTCAACACACACCGCGGGTGTTTTTACCTGAAAAGGAATAGATGACCACTACACACACACAAACTCTTTGAATGTTATCATTGTGTACAACATTCCTCACTCTTCCTACGGTACGGTCTCCATTGAATATCAATCACATACATGAAAAATGCACGAAAGAAAGGGAAAGTGAGCCTCAGGTTCTATGTGACATATAAATGTAAGCACAGTGTTTTACTTTATGGTGTTCAATAACGGAAGAAAATATAAACATGCAATCCCTGGGAAAATCATGTTATTTTCTCCTTAGATGCATAAGTTGCATTATCCTAGATAACAATAGGTATTTTTTTTCTGTGAAAATGCATCATTTCAACCCTTACATCTGCTGGACAGGAATAGAATGAACAATGAACATTTACCCATTAATGAGGCAGTCCAGCAGAAGCGGGTACACATCAGAGTCAATAACCAGTTGCACAGCTAAATCATGCTTTCCACTTTGGTTTTCCAACAGACAGGAGACCTGCGAACATTGTAATATAGTCAGTACACTGAACTCAAAGTCGTCATTTCATTTATTGATATTTTGTTGAGAGGGACATCTCTGCTAGTGAAAAACGACAAGCCGAAGGAAAATATATATATAAAGTAAACTTATGATAATCGGCCAGACGTTGATTCAATCACTGTGCTCTATCTACTTTATAAAGCTTAATAATATTGGCAGGAGGAGAACTGACAACGTTGGAATCATGTGGCACTTACCGCTTTACAGGCTAAGCATCTGACACCACGTGACTCTGCTTGAAGACCGACTTGTATGAATGGCTGAACCACCATGGAAAAGATGGAACATCAACAACAAAATGAGATAAATAAACCATGTCAAAGGAAAGACAAACACCCTCCATACTAGCAATAAGGAAAATGGAAGCAAAACATGTTGAAATTGGCTTTAATGAATATGCTTTAAAAAAAACAGCGGAACCGACTATTGATCTGACCCTAGGGGAACTGATTTCCACTTCTGCTTCCACTGTACATGGTTTGTTGGAAGCAACAAAAAGAGAGAGAAAACAAACAGGAAAAGCCAAAAGTAACAAAAAGATTACATTTAAGATTTACTCCAACAAACTAAAAGTGCAATAACATTTATAAATATTCGGATGATGAAATCTTACAAGCCACGAATTGTGAAATTGGTTGCAACAGAACTAATATAGCCAGTATTCATGATGAAACATCAAGTAAAATGAAGATGTGTCGGGTGAAGTCAAATACTTTTACATTCCACCAGTAGGGCCATTTAAATCCAAATGCATGCAATGTCCGGACTTCATATAGTAAATTCTTTGTTTTAGTCTTTATTAATTAGTATTAACGACAATGCGAGCAATAGATATCAGTCTGACTCAGTCAATATATTCTATGGTCATACAAAACTATGACTGAATGATATGCCTAAGATGTGTATATACAAACCATATACTGTGGGATGAGAGATGCGCCACGCTGTGTCCTGAATATCCTTTCCAGACAAGCCAACAAAGCACTCTCAAGACCAGGCACATGGGCTTCATTTTGAAGTGCACTGCAAAAATTTAAGAAAAAAGTATCATGATGAATGCGTACGCGGCCGGCATTCAGCTGGCACGGTATCAATGAGTTATTATCATGGCTAACTCAGATGAAGCCGAGGTAACATGAACTGATATTCTAGTTCAGTTAGTAAATTGGTGATCAAATTGATGATACTTGACACATATTAATAGTATAAATACTTAAAAGAGATTATAAAAAAAAATATATAAAAAAAAGAACACACACGTACTTGAGAAGAACAGGGAGTGGGAAGCGATCAAGGAACTCCTTAGTTGCGGCATCATTCTGAAAACCTGGGAGAGCCAATTCAAGTAAAGTGAAGTCAACTGAGATTGAGTTCACAATGAAAAAGTAAATAATGAGAATTGAAAAATGAACAAAAATCCCCTTTCTGGAGAGGATGGAGACATGCTTACCGGGATGAAGAGCGAATTCGGAAGCTGCTTCGATTAACTGCTTTGTATCGATTTGCGACATACCTTAACTGCGGCTGGCTGATTTCGGTTGAAGCTTAAATTTCTGAACTCTGGCGGTGCTCCTTTTGTAAATTAGTAGGATACAAATGAAATTGAAAGTGTTTCATATTTATCCAACATCAGGCCACCGTTCTGCCGTCGTATCAGTTTAATTTCGAATTAAATTTTTTAAATATAATTAATCATGGAAAAAGATTGTATAAAAATCTATTTTTATGAAAATTATATATGCATATTAATCATAGTTGGATAATGAAACTTTTTCATTGTTTTTTATTTTTAGTTGGACAATGTTGATGAACAAGTTTCCACGTAGTTCTTTAAGTCGGCTCGTTTGTATCTTTAGTTTGCTATGTCATTGTTTTTTTTCTCGTTGTGTCGATTTGCCTATTTGAATAAGTATAATTTTATAGCACAAGCCGAAAGGGTTATATAGTTTTTTTTTATCAACGTCGGCAGTGCAGCTTCAAAATTTTACCATCACCATCTAAGTCACAATGCGTCACAATTACATGACGACACAACAGGAAGATCTATAGAGTCTAGATCAAACAGAAGAAAACATAAATCGTAACATAAAAAAAATATAAATGAATAGAAGAAGTAGACTAGTGCAGTGTGTTAACCCACCCCTCAACCAACAGGTGGTGCCCATCGACTGTGAAAGAGTTTATAGTTGAATGGATTTAAGAGATCCGAGTAAGAATTCATATCCCTATGAATGTGTTGATCATGGCCGTTTGGTGTACAAGGAAATGCATTCATTTTCTATCTTAATTCTTAATGTCAAAATTGCTCTCCTTCTATAACTTCTATGTGTTTTGCAGGCTCTTTTAGTTTGGCCCGCTATTGTTGGGCCGGAAACAAAATTTTGGTCCGAAAACCCAAATTTATTCTTAGTATTGCAAGTTAATCTTCTTACAAAATTTAATGGAAATAATCGGTTTGGGTCTACAAAAAAATTAGATGGAAAGCAAATAATATAAAAAATAGATGGAACACTGAAAATTTTATGGAAATTTCATTTATGATCTTTCATTTTTTATGACAAATTAAATATAAAATTTAATTTTTTCCATCCATCTTATTTTCTAAGAATCAGGCGATATTTTTCTTGTAAGAATGAATCAAAAATCACAACAACAAAAAAAACAGCATCCTCGGATTCAAAACAAACAGAAACAAACAAAGTGTCATAATGATACATCAGTACCCATCATTTTTCGACAAATCCAGCAAACGCAGATCCCAGCTTTCCCCATCCCAGAATTTAACCTCGGCTCGATCAGAATCAGACACTCTTTTTCTTCTCATCATACCTTTTTCTTTTTTCACCTTTTCCACGTTATCAAATGAATACTATATATATCATTACAGCACCAGTCCACACAAAAAAGGCCGTACATCGAGCTCTGCTCGGCTTCTAATTTTAAGTTAATTCAACCGCGTGCTGTGCTGTAATGCCTTCGTCCCCCGCTTTCTCCACTGGTCCCCCAACTGATTTGTTTGCATGTATTGAAATGGAAAGTTTTGATAATCATGCATTCCGCTGTTGCATCATCGCATGCACTCGATCCCTATTGACATCATCGTCGTCCCTGATAATAATCATAATGATGATGAATTGATGATAATGGGGTGGTGGTGGTGAAATTGATGTGTGTGTTTAGACTTTTAAGTTGATTAGCTCTGAGGCAGAAACAGGCGGAGGAGAATGATATGATAGGTGAGGTGGTGTATTAGAATAATACTGATTGATTTACATAAGCTTACGTACAACTTTGAGATTTTACATTGTTTTTCATATAGAGAGAGAGAGAAAGTACATAAAAGCTTTCTAGGGTTTTAATAATGTGGATGGAGAATGGAGATTCAGTTATGGCTAGAGAGACTATAGAAGCTTGCTGGGACTTTCTCCGAATAATTTTCCAATTTATTTACTTTTACTTTTTCAATTAGCCTTAGTTTAAAGAGGGGTACAAACCACACTTACAAATGAAAACTAAAAACTGCATTTCAAGTTGACACGTGTCCCATTTATTCGAAATCTCGGAAAAAACACGGAGGGGTATTATAGTCATTATACATAATCCCTTTATTATCGTAATTAGTTTTAGTTTTAATTTAGTCCCTGATTTCGAAACTCTGTTAAGTATTCAATTCAATTCAATTCAATCAGACTTAAAATAGATAATGATCAGACTTAAAGAGACAATGATCAGACTTAAAGAAATAATGCTCAGACTTAAAAATAGATAATGATCAGACTTACAGAGACAATGATCAGACTTAAAGAAATAATGCTCAGACTTAAAAATAGATGATCAAAATAGATAATGATCAGATTTAAAGAGACAATGATCAGACTTAAACTTCAATATAGATGATGGCCAGACTTAAAAATAGATTATGATCAGACTTAAAGAGACAATGATCAGACTTAAAGAAATAATGCTCAGACTTAAAAATAGATGATCAAAATAGATAATGATCAGATTTAAAGAGACAATGATCAGACTTAAACTTCAATATAGATGATGGCCAGACTTAAAAATAGATTATGATCAGACTTAAAGAGACAATGATCAGACTTAAACTTCAATAGATAATGGCCAGACTTAAAAATAGATTATGATCAGACTTAAAGAGACAGTGATCAGACTTAAACTTCAATTGATAATGATCAGACTTAAAAGATAATGATCAGACTTGAAGAAATAATGCTCAGACTTAAAAATAGATAATGATCAGACTTAAAGAGACAATGATCAGACTTAAAGAAATAATGCTCAGACTTAAAAATAGATTATGATCAGACTTAAAGAGACAATGATCAGACTTAAACTTCAATTGATAATTAATGATCAGACTTAAATGACAATGATCAGACTTAAAGAGATAATGCTCAGACTTAAAATAGATAATGATCAAACTTCAATAGATAATGATCAGACTTAAAGAGACAATGATCGACTTAAACTTCAATTGATAATGATCAGACTTAAAGAGACAATGATCGACTTAAACTTCAATTGATAATGATCAGACTTAAAAAACAATGATCAGATTTGAAAAATAAGGTCACTATAAAAAAATTAAATTCAGTAAAATAAAAAAATTCACCAATATCAAACAGCACCTTATTTAATTAAACTTTTTAAAACCTTTTTTTGAAAAATTTGTGGGCGTCGTTCATGAAAAGGGTGTCGTTTCCGCTCAATTTTACTAATAAAAAAAGTATATTGGCTCCGGATGCTTATGCTTACCACGTATAAAGTAAAAGCATTATTCTGAATAACACCCAACAGAAAGCGAGTAAAGTGGAATTGACTGGACACAATCCCCAAACTTATTCCATAAATATGAATCACGATGGAATTCGAACAACTTTGATCTTGAGATATTCAAACGAATAGAGACACTTCAAAACAATAATTTGTCACACACTTCAAGTCAACAACAAATAACATAAATATCAAAATACAAGTCTAAATGAAACTCTTTTTTTATAGTGGGTAGATATAATAATTAGGAATAATACAATATATATGAGACTGGTACATCATTCTACTTCGGAAAACGCAAGTCATCTTGGACACCTTTACCGAATAGCACCACCACGACGGAGGAAGAATACATCACGCGCGAGGCGTAAAGAGGAAAATGAAAAATGAAGGAAGAAAATTGGTGGTCCCGGGACTCGAACACGGGGTGTAAGGATCCAACCATCTTAAAGTGGACTCCTTAACCAATATGTCACCACCCCTGTTGAAGTTTAAATGAACCTTGAAAATGATAATTTTGAAAAAATTAAAGATGAGAAATAAACAAATAACATTTAGGTAGCCAAAATGAGGGCAAATATAAAAACTTGAAATCCTTCAAACGTCTTAGATTACAAGAGTTTTTATTTTTATTTTTGCCATGTTTTGAAATCCAAATCTCGATTTTGCCCTGTTTTAAACTCAAATATCGATTTTGTCATGTTTTTAATAAAATCGGTTTGAGGAATCCGGTTTGGCTCATTTTTGATAAAAACCGATTTGAGAGAAACCGGTTTGCTGACTGTGCAACTGCGTGGCATTATTTGGTCATACGTACACCCAAAGAATTGCAATTCTGACCACGTGGCAAACCGGGACGGGGAAACCAGCAGTCTCATTTACAGGAAACCGGTTCGGCGGAAATCGGTTTCACTTAAGTGAAATCGATTTCCTGCGGAATAAAAATAGGGTCTGAATAGCCTGGATTGCGGGGCAATTATACAAAACCGGTTCACCGCAAACTAGTTTCAATTATACAAAATCGGTTTCCCCCGCCCCCGTTTGCCACGTGGCAATAATTGTATTTCATTAGGTCTACGTAGGACCAAATAATGCTGCAGGTGCACAGTCAGTAAACATGTTTCTCCAAAATCGGTTTTTATCAAAAAAGAGCCAAATCGGATTTCCCAACCGATTTTATTTAAAACATGACAAAATCGATATTTGAGATTAAAATAGGATAAAATCGATATTTGAATTTACAAAGAAAGCAAAAATAAAAAAACTCAAATTACAAGTATGCAATACGTTGTCAACATCAAACGTACAAACTTGCTGATGGAAAGTTGTATTAAATGCTTGAGGCAAGACCACAACCAAAAAAACAGTAGCAGAGATCAAAAATATCAATGGAGTGCATTTAATGTGTTCCTTCCTTTCCATAACTTGTAGCCTTGCTTACATAGCTTTTTGTTACATTATTCAAATAACAATTTCTTCAAGTCCTTACACATATAATTTTCCTTTTTCATGCAAAATTGAATTCAGACAACAAATTGAACAAAATCATTGAGACTATTATAAGAAAAAAGCAAAAGGCTTGAGTTGTTTGATGCAAGACTTCTAATGAGAATAATAAGTACTCGTAGTATAAGAAGAAAGTAATATTTCCGAGTAAACAATTTATTTAGTGTGAAAATACAAAATATATTATCTGTCTGTAATTTTGTACTGAAAAATTTACGTCACAATCACACATCTTGTTACTTGTCCCAACTTTTTATCCAAAAGTCTCAGCTTACCAGAGAAATGTAACTTCACACGCGCAGAGGCTTTTTCTGAAACCATTTTTATTTTATTTTTTTTGAACTTAGACAACACACAACCGATCCATCATCCAAAATCATGGGTCACCCTCTCACAGCTTCTGCTATCAATATCACTGTTCCGATCGTGAAATCCGTCAACATCAACACCCTACAAAGCTATCTCTACCTGCTGCTTTCAGTATCACAGTAGATCAATTCGCATTAAAAAAAAAATCAATTAGCATTACAAGTTAAATAACACCAAATAGCAGAAAAATCAATTCGCATTACAAGTTATAATAAGATTGCTGATAAAATTAACACATTTTTCGTGAAGTTCATTACAGGGATAAATGGGAAGACTTACATGGATAGAACACAGAGAACTTTTTTTTTTTTTTTTTTTTTTTGATAAGGCGATAGAACACAGAGAACTTGATTAAGATAGTAATTGAAACCCTAGATGATAGAGTTTACTCATAACATTACTAGTACAACAAACCCTAGAGACTGAAATTGGGGCAACATGCTTAAGTACGAATAACATCATAATCTTCATCATCTCGATACATTGACTAATCGTTGACCGGGGTCATCAGTAGTTGGAGGTCCACATGCAATCGAGCTCAGACCCACCAACGAACTTCCGGTCATCAGAAACCGGCCAAGGAGCACCACCACTCTCTGTTCCACTAACCCCGCCATGCAGATTGACTGGCGGAGTCTGGAAGAAGAAACTGGGGAAGTTGAGATTCTCCTGCAGAGACCTCAGAGTTGGGAACAAAGCCGAACCTCCTTCTGACAGAACCGAAGCCGGTGGACGATGATGTTGGAACTCAGGAACGAAACTGGTCGCCGGGTGGGCGTTCATGTTGGAGAAACAGGACACGTGCTGTTGCTGGGAGTTTAACTTGCAAGCTGCTGCTGCGGCGGCGCTGTCTGCAGATGAGATGTCGTATGGAGAGGAGTCGAGGAGCGGCGGCAGAGAGACTGATGACGCTGAGCTTGGTTCCTGATGGTACATCACATTATGAGGCTTCTGCTTGCTGCTTGTGTTGGAAGACACGACGCCAGCACCGGATACAGCTCCAACTCCGGTCTTCTGGAAGACCCTCGAGATAACCCACTCATCCTGAACGACGCCGTTTGAGGTTCAAGTTAGAGCGGTCAAACAAGCCAAAAAAATATCCGAACGACGCCGTTTGATGATAAATAGCATCGATCAACGGAAATTCAACCGCAATAACTGACGGTGTTATATTAATTCAAGAGAGAGATGAATGAGGCGTACCTTGGAGCTCCGGGAGAGGAAGTGGTAAGCAAACTTGCCCTCAAGTCGATATTCATGCATGACCCAGTTGCTCTTCTCACCCTTGGGAGCCCGGCCTCTGTAGAAAACCAGCGTCTTCTTCATGCCGACCAAAGACAAAGTCTTGGAGCTGTAAATCTCTCTATCTTTCCCCGTCGCCTTCCAGTAGCCAGCCTCCGTTGCTCGGTTGGTTCTCAGTCCCGTCGGGTACTTCCGGTCACGGAGACTGAAGAAGTACCACTCCTTCTCCCCCAGCCTCGCTTTCTCTGTACATTAAATCGTTAACAAACTACAAATTCATAGAGTTTTGACGAACGAGAAGAAAAAGGTATACCGGGGAGGTCCCAGGGCTCGCATTTGTTGAGGTCGACCTCAGCGATGGCGCGAGCAGAGAAGTTGCTGTCGAGGACCTTTTTAATGAGATAGTAGGTGATGAGCTCCTCGTCTGTTGGGTGGAAACGGAAGCCGGGAGGGAGGTTGGAGTTGTTGTCGGTGGCTCCGCCGTTTCCGCCGACCATTGTGGTTGTCATTCTGGTGTTGTCTCCGTGGTTGTGGGGGTAGTGGTAGTTATTGTTATGGTTATTGTGGTTGATGTTGTTGTTGTAGCCTAACATCTTCATCATCATAAAGTCCATGTTGAGAAGATGGATGGAAGGTAGAAAGAGATGAGGGTGTGCCTTTTTATATGTGTGACAATGAGAAACCAGAGCTCTGATGTTATACTTGTAATTATGTCGTATTTGAATATTACGATTTGTTTTCAACTACTACTAGGTAGATTGTGAAGTCCAAAATTCCAATAATGGTTTTTTTTGTAATTATTTTGTATTCAAATTGTTAGGATTGTGCTTGTTGTCACCTCGGGTCAAATTCGAGGTTAAGGTGCTATTTAATAGAGTTAACAAAATTATTTGATTTTATTGATTTTATTTTATTGTACTGAACTTACTTTAATTAATTTTACTGACCTTAAAAAAAATGATGATTCGATGAAGCATATTTGATAATTTGATAATTTCCTGGCCTATTTGAAACACATACACATAAAGGTCACCACCCGTATTTGAACTTTGAATCATTCGATGAAGCACTGGTCATCACGACACCTCTAACTTTGAAAATCCACGAATCGACAAACATTTCCATGGAATGACCTTAGAGCTGTTTAAACACATCTTTGCGAAAGGGTGGTACCTGCAAACGTCCACAAAAGACTAGAAAGAGGAAAGGAAAGATGAAGACGAAAACATTCACAAAGGACGTAGGAAGAGTCCGTACTATAGGTGGTACAAGGAAAATTCCACAAAATTGAAAAGGACCTTACAGTGAATTAAAACACAAGACCTTACACAATCAACTCATCTAACACCTTGTTGGCATTTAAACTCTCATTTATACATATCTTGAAAGTCTATCATCATTCATGTAGAAGGGTATTTACTCATATCATTCAATTGCAATTTATTCTCACCTGTTATTATGGACAGTTTTTCTACTATTTAATTTGTTGGCATTTTCAAATGTGAGTTTAAATTTTAAGAAAAATGTTCTAACACTTCTCCCATTATACTATCTGATTAGGCTACCTCTTTAACTGAAATCGATTTTGATCGTTCAATGTCAAACATTATATGGGTTCGCAAATGACCATTGATAAGATAAGTAGAGTATAAATTGATCTTCATCATGATTGATTATTTAATTTCATTAGTTATATAAGTCTATAGTCTCATTGTGATCCAAAAACTCAAGTTTGTGAGTTAAAATTCTATACGACTATATAAGTTAGGACTGGTTCCTTCACCAAGCGATGTGAGCCATATCTTCAATTGACACTTTACTCAATAATTTCCCCCACAATTGAAGAAATGTCACGTGCTTCCCCTTAATCATTACATCGCTACTCCTTTTTGTAGCGGATCCCGTTCTTGTAGGTGCATCCTTGCGACTCCCCCTTCACTCAGATTGAGTTATCCTGCAAATAATTCCCATTCTTTAGAAGTGCCCTTTACGCCTATATCACGCGTCCCACATCTTACGTAATCGTCATAGATACATAATGGGCTCTGATACCATGTATAATTTCGTTAGCTCATATATGTCTATAGTCCTATTGTGACTCAAAAACTCAAACTTGTGAATTATATTTCTATATAAACTATCATTTATATCCTTCACCAAACAATGTGAAACATTTATTCAATTGACACTTTACGCAACATTAATCACCTTTCTTAAGTGCTATCAGAGGCAGCTCCAGGGGGTCCTAGGACCTTTCGTTTCTTCGAATTCCGATCAACTAGCTATCTTCAGACCATATTTTCATCGGTATAACATTTGAATTTCATCTTGATGTAAAAATGAAAGTTGTAGAACGTTCAATGAGCTTTCTAACCATATATAGATCATCTTCAACGGATATAGGATGAGACATTTGTGAGCGCCAGAAGATTGACCAATTATTAGCAACTTCAATTATATAGTCCATTTCGGCTTAATTTTGAGTCATCTTACCGATAGATTTGAATTTAGGTGTAAGCATAGACATTGTAGCTCTTGTCGTTAACTTTATGGTATAGGTGATTGATTTTCCAAATGGTATTTCGGTCGCTCGTTATAGGGTTGTAAAATTACTAAGGTACACTTGTTAGGCGATGAAAATTTGAATATGTTTTCAACCTTTTTAATGTTGAATTTAGATCTTAATATAAATTAAATGTCTGGATTTAGTTAGTAGGCTCGTTATAGGGAAACGAAGAGGTATTATTAGTAGGGAGTAGGGAGGATGCGTGCGTGCGTAATGAAATGTTCAGGTATTTCTGACAATTGTCAGTGTAGAAAAACTCACCATCAAATAAAATAATACTTAAGATAACTTCATAACATCTTTTTTCTTACCAGTGGATGTGGATGTGAATGTGGAGAGAGAGAGAGAGAGATACCTGCTAAGAAACAAAGCTACGTAGAATCGAACAGCAGTTTGCAGAAAAAGAGATCGGTAAAGCAAGGATTCAAATCTTATCTGTCAGCTACTATTCACAGGGCTTGGTATAGTGATGAGTATAATTCTCCTCATAAATCTGCTGCCTTACTTTATTTATTTGTCTTTTCTATTTTTATAGTTATTTTCTATCTTGATTTTACTCAGGCTGACAAGTATGTGGATTAGTGAAGCTGAGTGTCTCATTTCCTACGCATTTCGATTTTGATAGGCTGTCTATTTTTAATGCATTTACGATTTGATGTCTTTACCTTATGTTTTGGAGTAATATGATCCATTCGTTACACACTATAATTTCATATGAACGAGGGCTTATTTAATGTGCTCTGTGTATATGATCGAGGTAATTATTGTCGAATTGATTGTTGCACCATTTTGTGCTATGACCTAGCCGCAACCTCTGTACAACCCTGAAACGGGCTGCAGGGAAAGAAGCCTGAATATGTGTAAAAATAAAGTTTGAATTGGAAGATTATTATTGCAAATATCGAATTGGATTTGCAACTATTTTGAACTATTCTCGTTTTTTATTACAATAATTATTTATGAAGAAAATTTTGATAAGAACGGAAAAGGTTTTTTTATTTTTATTTTTGATAAGAACGGAAAAGGTTTTTTGAACTTCAAAATTATGACTGCGAAAATTTAAATGATAATTTTTATATATTTATGAGTAAATACCATGTGTAAACTATATTTCTGGTGCAAACTATAAAATTCGTTAAAAGTTGATTATAATTCGTCGCCTAAAAATTAAAAATACGATATAGTTCGTCAAAAGTGATTTATGATTGGTCACCTTAAAATCAATCATACGACGTGATTTATCTCATATGTCCAATTAACAAAATCAAAGATTGTTATTCGTTTGTATTTTTTTTACAAGAATATGTTATTTATATCGGATTCTTTTTCGTATTTGGTATTCTCTAACTTAATGTATTAAGAATATTTACTAAAATTTTAATTTGACTAGAATAAATCTTGCTTACTGTATCGTCAGTGCCACAAAGGGAGCCATGATCATGGACATGGAAAATCATTATAGGGTTTGTAAGAACGACGTAACAAATTGGAAAATAGGTATTCGGATTTTGGAATTGTACCCCGAAGGTCGCCGCATGCATGCATCACTTCATAAGTCCCATCATTGCAACTATATCCTCTTTACCAAATTAATTCTACACCATTTTTTTTTATAGTAGGTGAATACAACAATTAGGAACATTACAATGCATATGAATGTTATTATCTAATATATATATTGACACGTGTCACTATCAAAATGCATATTGCATTTTGGAAGGTGAGGATTGAGGTCTCAATTTCTCGAAATTTTAAGGGATTCTCATTTGAGCGCTCCTATATATATTGATATCCGGAGCTCTTAACCAGGTATCTTGATCGGATCCGCAAGCATTTGGTATATATCTCCACTTCGAAAGCGCATGACACATTTACCATGAATCCGCACACATCCACCCGAATCATCTTTGACACTTGGAGCTCAAGTCATCTTGGGCACACCTTTACCGAATAGCGTCTCCACGAGGGAGGAAGGACACATCGGCGTGAAGAGGAGGCCTCCACGAGGGGGAAGGACACATCACGCACAAGACGTGAAGGCCAACTTGGGCACCTTTACCAAATATCACCAACACGAGGGAGGAAGGACACATCATACGCGAGACGTGAAGATGAACGCATCCACGAGAGATGTAGGAAGGTTCCACGCGCGAGACGGGATAAGGAAGAGAAAAAAGAAATCGAAAGAAGAAAATTGATGAACCCGAATTCGAGAACTCAAATCCAAAGCGTAAGAATCCATCTTAATATAGATTACTTAACCAACATGCTACTCTGTTCGTAATTCTGCATCAATTAAAATACAGTAATGTAATACACTCATTATTACAATACTTGTTTTAAAAGGAAAGAAAGTGAAAAGATTGATTGGATAGGAAGACTTGGACGCATCACTGATCACTATTCTGAGATTTCATATCCACCGCCGTGTTTCCCAGTCATATTTAATTTTCGAAGATGTTGGAAAGCATGTAGATGTACGATTAATCAGAAAAAGGAATACTTATCCGGTAAAAATAATTATCAATATTACAGAATGAGAAAAAAAAATCTGATCGAAACCAAACCCTAAAATCAAAATGGAAAGCACCAGCTGTAAATTGATTTTTCCAGTAGTCAGCAGGTTGTGGATCTGATGAATGGCCATGATATGCTGCATCCCCCAATTCATTACCTTTTTAGGTTTCACTTCTTACCATGTCATTTAAAACACTTTTCCAGTTTCATTCTCTCTCTTCTATCTTCCCAAAATCTCACTCATCTGATTCTGATCAGGAACTCAAAAAAAAAAATTCGTATAAGCAACTTTTCCAGTAATAAAACAGTTGACTTTGTTATAATTCCTAGTAGTTTTTTAGATGTTTAATTATTTTCTTATAACTCCTGTCATGACGGGGAGAGCAAAATCAGAATCTAATTTGTCTCATTGTGCTTCGTTTTTTAGCGGCTGATCTGCAACCAATCAAATAATCTACAAATAATAACCACAACAACAGCCACATTTTTCAATCGTTTTTTATAGATAAAATAGTTTTTTTTTGATACTTAGATAAAATAGTTTTTGGTTTCAAGTGTAGGGTGATAAATATTTGATGAAGAAATCTAAAATGTGTCTAGAAAGCAGCAAGAGGAGTGAGAGAGGCTTCATCAGCAAATCGTCAGCCGCCGCCCTCTGTGAAGCCTTCAACCAGCCCAGGTTTTTGAATTCTGGGTTTTGCTTTTGGATCGACAGCTAGCACAGAGCCTGCAAGCAATTGATAAGCGTGTCAACCCGAGTTAGTCGGGATGACGTCAGCATGCATGATCTCCACCGTTGGATGATTTGTTTTTGTTGTTATGCGGCTATGATTTTTGGTGGGCCGTAATATCGAGCCTAAAGATTCAGCCCCACATCTATTCGCGCCAGGTCGTGCGAGCATTGTCAATGCAACATCTATTGCTTGTGTACAACCAGATGCTCCATACACATCATGGATAAAAATGATTTTATGATTTTTATCCAAGATTTTTTTTTGATTAGTACAGACACGGCGACAAACAGAACTAACTGCCCACGAAGGGCACGGCGGTGCTCCATTTGGTTTATCCATGATGTGTATGCAGCATCTGGTTGTACACAAGCAATAGATGTTGCATTGACGATGCTCGCACGACCTGGCGCGAATATTCTCCTCCCAAGGCCTGGCTTCCCTGTGTATGACCTCACAGCTAGTTTTAGGAACTTGGTAGTTCGATCTCCTTCCTGATAACAATCACATATAAATTCATAACACAGGCTTCACTAACATCAGATAAGTGGGAAACAATTTTGCTGTCAAAGCATCCCACTAAATTGGTATAAGATCATTCGAAAAGAATTCCCTAACTTATTTCAGTTTCTTTATATACACAGTAAATACTTTTATCTAAAAATACGGAATTTTATTATTCATAAACCTTCCTCTGCTTAATTATAATTCAATCCTAATATCATTTCAAGAACATATTCATGAAAAAGAAAACAAAATTAATGAGGGTGAAAATAAAGGTTAATAGAAGCTTCATTTTAACAGACTGTGAGCAGTCGCAGCAGCTAAAAGGTAGAAGAAAGAAGCAAATCTACTGATTTGGTTTGCTGCATCTTTTGAGAAACCCCGTGTACAGCAACATCTAATCAGTGGATAGGGACCTTGCTGCATGTATAAGTGACCATAAAAATAAACTTACAGCCATGAACCTTCATCGATCCTCCAGGAGAGCCTACACCCAAGAAAACAAAAAAATGTAGCATAAAGAATAGTCACGCCATTGACTGCCATTCCCACAACAACTATTGCTGAAAATCCACCAGCACGAACGGCTATCTGTAAAACATCAGAA
Source organism: Rhodiola chrysanthemifolia (assembly GCA_033675395.1). Classification (NCBI taxonomy): domain Eukaryota; kingdom Viridiplantae; phylum Streptophyta; class Magnoliopsida; order Saxifragales; family Crassulaceae; genus Rhodiola; species Rhodiola chrysanthemifolia. The sequence goes on from CM066207.1 coordinate 42,623,237, forward strand.
ACAAAAGGATAATGATTCAGGAATCACCACACACCTGACATCAGTACGATAGAAAACAGCAAAAGAAACCTGCAATGCTTCTCTTGCAGAGCGCCTTGCAGCACTCGAAACTCTAACACTTGCGCGTAACAGACACCCACATCCCAACATAGCCAGCAACACCTGAGCATAAAGCCCCTAAAATAAATGCAGCAGCAGTGATATAAGCTGATGCAGTCCTGCATCACAAATAAACAACAACGTGAATTATGTGACAACAGGTTTCCCTAACTTGAAATGTTGACATAAACCATTCAATGTGTTGTTACCTCCCTACTCCAGAAGATTCCTGCTGAGGACTTGTACTGCGAAATAAGTATAAGCTGAGAATCACAAGGGATAATACCACTGCCATCTTTGAAATAGTTCCATATTGGGTCCTAAAGAAACCTTCTGCCCCATCACGTATGGCATCTGATATCTATATTAAATTAAAAACATTGCCCAATAAGTGATTCATTTTTCAGATTAGCACCGAGTCACAACTGAAAATAATTAGAAACTATTTTCTTTACATTCTCGATAAGTAACTTGGACAAGTCTAGGTGCAAACCACATTTGTACGATATAAAAGCATAACATAAGCTAATAAACTAAAAAAACAGAAAAGAGCAAACCTGAACCATCTCCGGTGGTCCTTCATCCTTAGCTAGCACCCATTTAGTAAGATATATTGATAAAAGAAAGCTGGCAATGCATACTGAGAAGACAAAACTATGATGGGTGATGCTCTTGCCCCGATGTAAAATAAGACTCCAAGAACAAGCAGCAATATTAGAAACAGGACACGGCTGTTTATCCCCATGAGAATCCGAAACACCTGTAAATCAAAACATTTAATGTTCAACCAATTAAGAAAATCGTCAAAATGGTCAAATACAAGTGTCGTAATCCTTACAAGAGGAGTGTATAGTTTACTGCGCATACTCGGGAATGTTCTTGGCCTATCCTGATAAGGCCCCAGATTGCCACTCTCCATGTCATCCATTGCAACAGTGTGAAAAGAATTGACCCTCCTTGCTACTGAAGAAGTGCTAAACTCAACAACCAGGGGCAAATCACCTCCCTGGCCCAGACGCTCTATTTTGGATAGCTTTCTCTGGACAGTGATATTATCCCAAAAAGCTCCGACGCAGGACGGAAATTAGCACCTCCACACTAACTATTGAACGTCCCTCCTAATATAGTTGATGCAAGTCAGCCTGATTATATAACTGCAAAGATTAAACCATGAATCAACATTTCCTGCACTATGGATCTGCATCCATATTTTGTTGACCAAGGCAACATGTCAACTAACAACTCCAGCTTAAAAGCAATTAAACTGCAGGCACCTCAAAACCCTGCTGTTTCTGGTCATCAAAAAGTTTCCTCCTTGTTTTTTCAAATTGAGATTGCAGATGAGGAAATTCAATGAGATGAAACACCAGTTTGATGCACACAGTCTTTTCAAATGTATGAACAAAACATACATGTTTTAAGAAAAACAGTTCAACTAATTTCAGCCGAGCAGATAAATTAACCGGGAATATAAAAAATTATTTTTCCAGAAATCCACAAATTAACTAGCCAATAATTATCACTAAGACTATCATCATCAAAATGCAGTCCGACCAAATATCACACCAACCTCACTGTTAACTGAACTCTTCGAAAGCTTGATCAAGGAATCGGAGAAGAAAAATGGAACGATCATAACCGCGGAAGTGAAATACGACGGGTAGATTTGATGAAACACTTGCAACAATCCCGCAGTTTTTGTACAAATTTTGACCTGAGGGCAGGCCATTACAAAAACATTTCCACCCAAATATCTTGATCTTCCTAGGAAGAGGCAACTTCCAAAATTTCGTCCAAAAGTGGACAATACTCTAGGATCTTCCTGAATGATTGTTGTCTTGAACATAAAATTTCTGAGCAGTTTGGTAGCCATTTTTTACTGTATAAATGCCATAAATATGTACCTTTCCAAAATAAAGCTCCATCTGCATTTTCAGCCTTATAAGACTAGCTAAAGTCGCCTTCTCTTAATTGATGTTTCCTTTGTTCGACCAATCTCTAAATTCCTTACCTGCAATCGCTTGGTCCTCCTCCCCATCGATCGTCGTCCAGCCCGATCCTTTCCACGAAACGAGACATCTGCCTTCCTTAACCGAATATGACGATGCGAGTTAAGTCTCTTTTGCCTCACATTAAGCTCCCTTTGAAATGATTTCCGCTTTCTATTGATAGTTTGATGTCTGTAGGTATGCGCATAGTCACTGTCCGAACTTGAACTCGAACTTGATTCGTGACCTTTTTCTAAATCGGAGACATGATGAATGTTGCGATGCTTGCGGCTCACTCGCTTGGTGTTCTTGATCTTATAACAGAGAAAACGAGCAATGTGGAATAATGCGCACCAGTACCCCTTGAAGGCTGCCCAGCACATTTTGCAGAGGCTCTTTGTTATGCATTGGAAGATCCCAATTTTGAAAAGAACATAGATGAGTAGCAAAGCTACAATGAAAAGAAAAAAAAACTTAATTATAAATGTCCGAAATAATATCAATAAGACAATTGTCATACGTGAATTGAGATTTTTTTTTGCTTACTTATGTAGCAAAGGCATAAGACCATTAGAAGTCTGGCCAGGTCGTTGACGCATAGATGCTCGATGAAGCAAATAAGGTCCCATGTGCTCGAACAAATGCCTCTGCAACAAAAATTATAAACAAGCTCTGACGGCAAGAAATGAAAGTATTCCGTAAAACTGTGTCAAAGAATAAAAATAAGTAGCCAAAGCGTTACTCGCATGATCCTTTGAAAATAGACTTGAATGGCGCAGCGATGACATTCCCAAGCACGCTCCCAACGCTGGTTGCATTTCCCATCAAAATCACTTATTCAAGTTTCTCCTGGTGCTGGAACACAAAAGAAGACTCAACATTATCATCCCAGTTTGAATCTCGGGTTTACACGAAATCAAACTACATCAAATCAACAATGAAAAGATTCTTCTTTTAAAAAAGTAAAGAAAAACACAGTTCCAAAATCAAACGATCCAATTTCACTACAATGTTATCATACATATCAACAGATATTGTAAAACCTTAATCCACCAAAACAAAACCCCAAATGCTGAAAACTTCTATAGAACTCAAAACACCAGATTAAGTATACCAATCCGAAACCCCATTTCTCCAGCACCTCAAATCCCACTGAAAAAACACAAATAGGTGAGATTTTTGAAACCCCAAATCAGATACACATCCAATTGGATCAGTACCATGAGTTCGCAGCGAGAAAGATGACACCTTTTTTATCCCCGGAGATGAATGAAACCCTATAACAGATAGAGAAGGAAGAACAAAAGCACAGTTGAAGAAGTGTCGCTGAAATTTTTTTAAAAATATAAAACCACGAAATTCTCAGTTCCGGTCGATCGCCAGTTTCTGCCTGTTGAAATCAATTTTGTTAAAATGAATAGAGAAACAAAACGAAAATGAAAAATAAAAATCCAGAAAACCGTTTTTCCTTCTTGCATTTTCCAACTGTCGATGGCATATTGGGCCTTAACAAATCAACGTTCGGCCCAATAAAACGGCCCGTATAAAATTGGGATCGAGAGAGAGAAGAATATGGGGCGAGAATGGCGTCTAGAGTTTCGTTGAAATCGAAGGGGAAGATGAGCAAGGGAGGATCGTCGTCGGACGACGAGTCAATCGCGAAGAAGTTCAAGGAGCTGACTAACAAGACGCTGAAGGTGGCGAAGGTCGTGGCGCATTACGGGTTCATTCCGCTGGTGATTTACGTCGGAATGACGTCGGAACCGAAGCCGACGGTTTTGCAACTTCTCAGCCCGATCTGATGATTGAAGGTTGTATCTTTCTTTATTAAGTATCATTTCGATGTTTGATTTAGGGTTTGTTTATGTAGTCTCGAAGTTGTGGAACACAGTTGTTGAGTTGTGTTTAAACTATAAATAAATTTCATATTCACGATGGATTTGATAAGTTGAATATTATAGTGTGATTGTTTAAAGGTCTATTCTTTGTTGAAATTCAAATCCTTTTGGTTCCTGGTTAATTTTTTGCGCAGCTTCGTGGTTAATTGAAATGATTTACATAGACCAGTGGTGATGAGTTGTTTATGTATGGCCATCACTCTTACATAGACCAGTCTCTTTCATTCGTTTTTATTGTCCCGAGTTTGGGTTGTTTCAGGTTCGGGTTGTTTCAGGTTCGGGTTGTTTCAGGTGTCGGGTATATTCGGGTGTCGGGTTGACAATGGAGTAAGTCTATTCGGATATAAGCCGGATCGGTATGTAATCAGCCTTTTGGTTAGCTTTCTTACTTCCAAGTGATACAACTCTGGTTTTATTATCCTTAATCACGTCTGTAAATATAGATAAACATGAAAGCTGCTAGATACAATCAAACTAGTAATTTTAAGGTGAATTTATGAACCAAATTTGCTACAAACTCACCCAATAGGCTATTTTCTCTTTAGTTTTTGCTAAACATGTTCAATGCTTTCTATCCTTTTCTGTCTTCTTTCCTTTCATTTTAAGTTTTTGCTTTATTGAACTTTAAAGTTTAAAAGATTATTGATATTTGGCATGGTGGTGGTAGGTAGTAGTGAATGAACACTTGCATAGTGCATTCCAATTATTATTTTTTCAGAAAAGAGGATTCATGGTCACATGTAGTAAGCATCAGAATAGCTGGATAATAGAACCAGTTTGGTTCTACTCTGGGTTCTATGATTTCTGCTATAGAATGTAAGTTTTGTTCTATTCAGCTTACATTGATTTTCTTTATTTTCATTGCAGCATCCTAAATGGAAATAAGTAAAATTCAAGGCGGTGGCAAGTTTTCGGTGCTTCGTCAATTGTATGATGATTTAGATATCGATTTCAAAAATGAAATTGATAGATTGATTGTAGAAGGCTTGCGGGTATTCCTCTTTGCTTCGCTTGCTGAAGATTTCATCTACATCTTTATTAAGCCCGTTAGTTGATCTACTTATAAAGAGGTACGATACTTCCACACGAAACTTTTATGTAAATGGACACGCCATCCATATAACATTGGAGGATGTCTTGTATCTCATTGGTTTGCCTATTAGAAGCAAACTAGTGATCGCTGACAACACCCGTGATACGTCAGCATTTCAACGGGTGTTTGGAAGAGAGACCGCGCAGATGAAAACCGGTCAATTGTGTGAAATTGCAAAATCCGTGAATCAACCTCATGAAACAAGGATGAAAGCGATCCTCCTTCTGGTTGTCACGTGCATGATTGCTCACAAGACGGATGGAACAAATGTGTTTACTACTTATCTCCAGTTCATAGAGAACTTGGAGGAGGTAAACACGTTTGCTTGGGGAGCGGCCCTGCTTGCCTTCATATCGAAAATAAGGATAAGAGGAAGTCAATCTGCGGGTGTCTGTGGGTTCTTTTGGTAAGACATTTTTTTTACTTCAAATTTATTTTTTTAGTCTTGTACATTTTATTGATATGTTTTCTTTTTGCTCCGCATCAAAAGATTTCGGAATCAAATCAATGTTCAACTCCCAATGGAGAGCTAAGGGTTCCTTTTTGGTTCAGTTATTGGAGGCGGTGAATCCAATCTCTAATAATTACAAGAAAGGCTACGGTCCTGTGTATGTTTGCAATTATTAGAGAATTCAACAGCTCATTCACAGGTCCGTAGTCTCTCTTGCGATTATTAGAGATTGGATTCATCGCTTCCAATATCTGAACCAAAAAAGGAACCCTTAGGTTCTCCATTGGGAGTTGAACATTGATTTGATTTCGCAATCTTTCGATGCAAAGCAGGAAGAAACCCAGTCAATAAGAAAACATATCAATAAAGACTAAAAAAATGAATTTGAAGTAAAAAAAATAATGTCTTACCAAAAGATACCCGCATATCGACTTCCTCTTATCCTTATTTTCGATATGAAACTGCATGAAGACGAGCAGGGCCGCTCCCCAAGCAAACGTGTTTACCTCCTCCAAGTTCTCTATGAACTGGAGATAAGTAGTAAACACATTTGTTCCATCCGTCTTGAGAGCAATCATGCACGTGACAACCAGAAGGAGGATCGCTTTCATCCTTGTTTCATGAGGTTGATTCACGGATTTTGCAATTTCACACAATTGACCTGTTTTCATCTGTGCGGTCTCTCTTCCAAGCACCCGTTGAAATGCTGACGTATCACGGGTGTTGTCAGCGATCACTGGTTTGCCTCTAATAGGCAAACCAGAGTTACAAGACATCCTCCAATGTTATGTGGATGGCGTGTCCATTTACATAAAAGTTCCGTGTGGATGTATCATACCTCTTTATAAGTAGATCAACTAACGGGCTTAATAAAGATGTAGATGGAATCTTCAGCAAGCGAAGCAAAGAGGAATACCCGCAGTCTACTACAATCTATCAATTTCATTTTTGAAATCGATATCTAAATCATCATACAATTGACGAATCACCGAAAACTTGCCAACCTAGAGTAGAACCAACTGGTTCTATTATCCAGCTATTCTGTTGCTTACTACATGTGACCATGAATCCACAGAACCCGGATCTTTAAAGGTCCGGGCTAAAAAGTCCTCTTTTCTGGAAAAAAATTTGGAATGCACTATGCTGGTCTCCCAAATATCAGTAATAGTTTAAAGTTCAATAAAGCAAAAACTTAAAAGGAAAGGAAAGAAGAGAGAAAAGGATAGAAACTAGAAAGCATTGAACATGTTTAGCAAAAACTAAAGAGAAAATAGCCCAAGGATACATTTGGCTGAGTTTGTAGCAAATTTGGTTCATAAATTCACCTTAAAATTACTAGTTTGATTATATCCAACTTCTTTCATGTTTATCTATATTTAAGGATAATAAAACCAGAGTTGTATGACTTGGAAGTAAGAAAGCTAACCAAAAGGCTGATTACATACCGATCCCGCTTATATCCGAATAGACTTACTTCATTGTCAACCCGAGCAACCCGAACCCGAAATAACCCAAACTCGGGACAATATGAACCCGTGCTGCAGAGTTGTGTTGTCGCCCTCTCGTGGCAGTGTCAAAATCCTCTGCAAATTATTCAGCATCAACATACTATCAAAACCTTCATAAATATCATGCAGAGTGAAACTCAACAACCTCCTTTTAGTGAGTTCCTCAGGATTCGTAGTGACCAGCTCAATGCGGCCGAGATCTCGATTTCTTGTCAGAATGTGAATCCTGCTTGAGCTCAACAGCCACTTCGACTATGTACATGCTGGATTTGAACAGAGAGACACAAACCTGGATTTCAACATAAGTACTGAGAGACACAAATTAAAATTAAAAAAAAAGTTGTAAAACAAACGCCAACTCCATTAACCCTAATTGACTCTATCTTTTGTCCAGTAAACCTTCCGTCACCACCCTCCCTGATTGACTCCATCTTATCAACATCCTCACCCTCCTCGGTTAGATTGATGTTGCTGAGAGGATGGCGCAGTTAAAGAAGGGGGACAAGGCTCAGTCGGAATTTGAAAAGGATCAGTTTAATTGAATTGGACTTGTCTGATTCCACTTAGCTATGGCTCATTCAGTGGCCTTACAAGATCTGGATTTTGATGGGCAAGAAGTGTCGTCTCTTCAACTTCATAAGGACGGGAGCTTAGGCAATTTTACAGGAGAAGAGTATGAAGAAAATCTTTAGACGTAGATGCAACAGTCTTCTGCGAGGATGACGAAAATGAAAATTTGATGATGATGGTGCCACCTTAACAGTCTTTGTTTTAAAACTTCTTTTAATTTTAATTTGGTCCCTCGGTACTTTGATTCGAAATTTTTGATGTTTTGAAATTTGTCGATAGTTCGAGTAATGAATTTGTAGTTTTTCTATAAAAAATTGACGAACAACGGATGGATTGATTTTGGAAAAAAAATCGTAATAGAATCCCTATTCCATTTTTTTGATGGTGGATTTTTACATCTCATACAACTCAATTCATACATCTCAATTATCATACAACTACATGTCAATCATATACCATGAGAACTTCATTGGGTACATGTATACTTAGATTTTTGGAGCACGGGCCACACATGACACTAACTCAGAATAGGTACTTGAATTGGGTCCATTGAAACGCATCTTTAGCTTGAAACCCACGAACATTGACGAGAAACACAACACCTCCACGCGCATATGAAAGGAATAGGCAATGCAACAACATTTACATACACACAACACGTCCACAAGGGACGGATAACACCTCCGCGAGGGAGGAATATCACGTCGGCGTCGAGGCGTGACGAAAACACCTTCGCGAGGGAGGAATAACACTCCCACATAAAAGTGAGAAAAAATATGCTACTCGGGGGATTGACCTCTTGACAATTATCAAGGATCAAACTACTCGACCACAGCTCCGCGATCTGAATTCCTAATTAAAGGGATATTATTAAAATAAGGATTATAAGACCGAACGATTATGACTTCTCATAATATTTAAAACTTCTCTTATGGTCCCAATCCCTAATATGAAAGAGGCATCTAAATTCTAAATCCAACACTCAAAATATTGTAGCCAACGCAACATGTGTTTGGTTTTTTAAAGATAAATTGTGATGCCTCTTGGAATCAGAATTTGAGTGGAGGTATTGGGATAGTTGCAAAGAACAGTGAGGGTGCTGTGTTGGGAGTACGGGCTATTAAGGGTATGAATGTTAGTAACAGTGCAGTTTGTGAAGGCGTGGGATTGTTGGAGAGTTTTAAAATGGCAGAACAGATCAATGCGGATAAGGTGATTTTCAAAACAGATTGCACTGATGTTGTTAAATGGTTTAACATCTGCCCGGATGATAGCGTCGCAGGAGAAAAATGGTTTAAGGACAGTATACAAATCTTACTACGACATACGGAGTGGAAGATCTTTTTAATTCAAAGAATGACAAACTTCGTCGCAGACCAACTTGTTAAGCTGGCTTCGAAACATAATTGGTGCTGGATGATACTAAACTATTGTCCGAGACTTGATTGTTTGTCTAGCTTTGTTGCTATTGTTATCCAAAAAAAACAAGGCAACATGGGTACCCACATAGGATTCATGAATGAATGTGGACCTAGTCATAACACTGTACTATACTAGCAGACAAACAAACCCACCATCACTCTATAAATTTCAGAAAAACACAAAACAAATCCAACAAGCATCCAAAAACACTAACTTCATGCACTCGTGTTTCATCTTCCAACTTCTGCTCGTGCTTGCGTTAAGCTTCACTGTCTCTGTCTCTGTATGTCTACTCATCAATTCAATCATCTCCTTAGTAGTTGAGGACTTTTCACTCTCAATAACTCTCTCACCCTAAAGCCTATTGTATTAAACGAGTAGTTGGAAGATCAATCCTTCAGTAGCATATAGCAGCCGGCTGCTTTTCTCTTCTTTTTGTTTTTGGTGCAAATCGGTAGCCTGACAGTATCTCTATCATACAATACAATGGAGCAAGAGGCTGTTGACAGAGGTTGTACCAAAATCACAATAAAGGGCATAATCAGCTTGCTCATGTCCATCATTGAGAATGATCAGAAGAGAGTCATTTCACTCGGCATGGGAGACCCTTCTGTCTATTCATGCTTCAGAACAACCATCGATGCTGAAAACGCCGTCGTCAATGCCCTCCAGATCGGTAAATTCAACGGCTATGCGCCCACCGTCGGTCTTCTCCAAACCCGAATGTAATTAAATTTTCTCAATCCGAGCTGGTCTAGAGGTTTTTATGACAAATGGCGTTGATTCAAATCCCAACTCGATGTAAATAAATAAATAAATAACCAAAATTTGATTTCAGGGCCATTGCGGAGTACTTGGGGAGAGATCTTCCATACGATTTAACTGCTGATGATGTGTATGTAACATCTGGTTGTACACAAGCAATAGATGTTGCATTGACAATGCTCGCACGACCTGGCGCGAATATCCTCCTCCCAAGGCCTGGCTTCCCTGTGTATGACCTCACAGCTAGTTTTAGGAACTTGGTAGTTCGTCATTATGATCTCCTTCCTGATAACAATTGGGAAGCTGATCTTGCGGCTATCGAGTCTCTGGCTGACCATAACACTGTGGGAGTGGTAGTCATCAACCCCGGAAATCCATGCGGAAACGTCTACTCATATCAACATTTGAAGAATGTGAGTCCTAATTCGAATGGCCTCTGTGAACGATTTGAATTACTCTAATTTCTAATTTCTAACTGATCAATGTGTTTAATTAATTTATATGTAGATTGCTGAAATTGCGAAGAAGCTGCATATTCCTGTGATTGCAGATGAGGTGTATGGTCATCTTGCATTTGGAGGCACTCCATTCGTCCCAATGGGTGTGTTCGGATCGATGGTTCCGGTTCTTACTCTCGGATCTCTGTCGAAGAGATGGATTGTTCCTGGCTGGAGGCTAGGTTGGTTTGTCACCACCGATCCCTGCGGTACCTTCAAACAACCAAAGGTCTCTTTGCTCAGCGCTCACACATTTTCTACCCACTAATTCGTATTGTTAAAGTCTACTGACTGATAGATTTTTACTCATTAGGCCGTGGAACGAATTAAGAAGTATTGTGACACGCTCGGAGGCCCTCCAACATTCCTTCAGGTTTCTACGTTAAATGTTTGACGATATTAGGACCTTCTATTTACCTGTCACTTGAGTTTTCACTTCTTTTACTAGTGTCTGATACTTTTCCTCTGAAAAAAAAAAAATCAGGCTGCAGTTCCGGAGATCATCGAGAAAACCGATGAGGCTTTCTTTAAGAAAACTCTCAATCAACTAAAAGATAGTGCAGACCTACTGTACAGAATGACGAATGAGATTCCTGGCTTACACTGTCCCTATAAGCCACAGGGAGCAATGGCTGTCATGGTAAGCCAAAACCGACTTTTCATATAGCTGCTCATCGCCATTTCTTCTGTTAGTCACTGCTCAGATTCATTTTAAGTTCTGTGGATTTCAGGTGAGGTTGAATCTTTCGGTCCTACGGGATATAACTGATGATATAGACTTTTGTTTCAAATTGGCAAAAGAAGAAAATGTCATCGTCATGCCAGGTAATTTTATTGCGAAAATGTACGCACTTAAATTCTAAATCAGAATTTTTCAGAACAGAAAATCACAAACTGATCCTATTCTCAATTTGTGCTGGGAACACACATATTTATTCTTTTAGTGCTATTTTTATGATCTAGTTACTGAGATGCAAGTTTTTGTACAGGTGCGGCACTGGGGCTGACGAACTGGTTGCGCTTTGTCTTCAGTATTGACGTACCTTCGCTCCAAGAGGCGCTTGGAAGGATAAAGTTATTCTGTTGGCGGCATTCGACGATTGCCCATTGCGAATTTTGATTGTCTTTTTTTCTCTTTCCAGTTACCCAAACTTATGCGTCATATATTGTAGTTGAAGTTGATCTACTGGTGTGCCAAAGCATAACTGTTCATTGTACCTAATGCGTCAATGTAATAAGAATTACACAGTTTATGCAAAATAACAGAGTTCCATTAAAAGACTTGGTCACACTCAGTCATTCTGTTTAATATAACTGATCATTCTGCCCCCAGTTTCGTACAATTATAAGTTATAAATTCGAGAAATAAATGTCTATTTGTCGATAAGAGTGACGGTCAAGTGATTGAATTATTGTCTGTGCTCCAATTGGCTGACTCAAGTTCATATTCGGGTAAGTGCTCTTTGCGTGATTCGCGCATCAGTAGTCTAGGAATAAATATATACCCATTAAGGGGGCGCTCAAATGTTACCTCTTCTTAGCATGTTACCTCTTACTCTCCTCTGATTGGTTAGATGAGTTTCATCAAACCAGTCAGGACGCGCCACGTGTCCCACTACCCACAAAGCACGGGCCCATTGGACATGTTGAGTGGAGGTGTATGGTAGTGGGAGAGGTGGCGGATTCTGATTGGTTGGATGTCGAGTTAATAGGTAACACTCTAAGAGAGGGGTAACATTTGAGCGCTCCTCTACCCATTAATAATTATGTAATATGTATAACATGTATGCAGGTCCTACTTGAAACATATATGATGTAAACCAAATGTCGAGAAAAAAATATTCTTAGTAGATAATCGGACATCCGAATGTAACGAAAAGTTGATCCTTATAAGACAAATATAACTTAAAATATTGTAAATCAGAGTCAAGATTTTAGTACAAATTATAAATCGACGAATTATGATACACTTCTTACGGATTACATGGTTTTATCCAAATGAATTATAAGCTAATTTCCCAACTATGACATAATTGACATAGTTCGTAAAAGTGTATCATAACTTGTCGATTTATAATTCACACCTTATCGTTTTCGTTGTCAATCAAATTAGAAAAAACAAAAGTATATGATACAATAACAAATACAAAGTGAAAACCAGGAGATGAGACAAGTAGATAGTGCAACCTAATTTCATTCTGACGCGGCCACTAACCTTCTCTCCACTTCAAGACAAACACACCACTCACTTGATTCCTCCAACCCTCCGGCTCGCTCTGTACAAATACAAGCTCAAGTCCCACAACCTCTTCTCATCTCTCACACCATATTTTCTCTTCTTGATCCCTTCCAGTTCAGCCCCATCAGGTAATTGGATCTCTTTTGTTGATGATCATTAAAATTATAGGGCTTTTTTCGTGTTCAAATTTAAAGCTTCTCTGATTTTTCATGCTTTTGTTTTATAAAGCATTGATGGCTCCGACAGATCATAGTGAGTTCAAAGTTCATGTCTTTTCATCAGCATCTGAGGTATGCAAAATCATTTCAATCAATTTCCTCTGATCATTGCTCAATTTTTTGATGTTATGTCTTATGAATGAGGTGTGAGCAGTGAGATTGATTAGTTTGTTTAGCTCACTGAGTGCTTATTTGTTTTGATTGCGATCCCAGCTAGTTGACAAAATGCATGAGAAGTGGAAAGGAGTTCAGAAATCGCCTTATCCAGCAATGTACTCCAGTGTTTACGGCGGGATCATATTGGATTCCGCCCTAATGGTCATTCCGATAGACGATCATATGGTTCATCGTGGTCATGGTGTGTTCGACACTGCTATTATATTTGATGGGTAAGAAGAAATAATTTGCTTTATACTCGTTCTAGAATAATGTTATGTTGAATTGTATCATATAGTCGTATGTTGCCAGCGACACTCTACATGACATCATTATTATGTGAACTTGGTATGACTGAAACGTTGGTGTTTGGTGCATGTGTTTCGGGTTTGGTTTGCTGCAGGCACCTGTATGAGCTGGACACACATTTGGATAGATTTCTCAGATCTGCAGCCAAAGCGAGAATCGCAACTCCTTTCCCTAAATCGGTGCTTAGGACCATTCTGATACAACTGGCTGCAGTGTCCAAAATCAGCACGGGGACACTTCGATACTGGCTGAGTGCTGGTCCAGGAGATTTTCTGCTCTCACCTGCCGGATGCCCATCCCCAGCATTCTACGCAGTTGTGATAGATGAAAGCATCAACCAATGCAAAGAAGGCGTGAAAGTAATCACGTCAACAATCCCTATGAAAAGCCCCCTTTTCGCTACCATGAAAAATGTCAATTATCTTCCAAACGTCCTCTCGAAAATGGAAGCTGAAGACGCTGGTGCTTTTGCTTCTATTTGGGTCGACGAGGAAGGTTACATTGCTGAAGGACCAAATGTTAACATGGGTTTCATTACAAAGGATAAGGAATTAATATTGCCATATTTTGATAAGATTCTTCGTGGCTGCACTGCCCAAAGGCTTTTTGAACTGGCACCGAAGTTGGTGGACCAGGGCCAACTGAAGAGTGTCAAATTAGCCAATGTGACTGTTGAAGAAGCTAAAGCCGCATCTGAAATGTTCTACATTGGAAGCACCCTTCCTCTCTTGCCAATCATCGAATGGGACGAGCAGCCAATTGGAGATGGTAAGTGAAGTTTAAGAAGCCTCGGTATAATTTTGCTACAGGCAATATATACACCGAAATCAATAATTTACACAAATCTTAGTCCTGAGTATTTGAGTTTACAGGCATACAAACTGGCTATGGGTTTTTTTTTTCTAACAAAGATTTACTTTTTGCGGTTTTGAACGATACAGGGAAGGTAGGGGAACTAACACTGGCACTATCCAATTTGGTTTGGGAAGATATGGTAGCTGGCCCTGATACGCAGAGATTTCCCGTCCCTTATTAAACATCACGTGACAATGCTATCAAGCCGAATGATGTTGAGCTTGATAGCAAACTGTTAACATGGGAATGACACAATGCACTGTGATGCCATACCTTTCATGAAAGTTTCTGCTGTGATTTCTTTTTATAAGTTGGAACTTTATGAATAAAGGATGCACTGAACTGTTTAGTGTGGTTTAAAGTACCCCCAAAAAAAAGTATTACATAGACCCCATATAAAATATAATACTTTACACACTTTTATGTGTTTAAAATATGTAAAACACCTAATGATCATGGTAGAGTTTCTGGAACTGCGCGCTTTGAGTGTTAACAGATCGCTAAGTCTGATCTTTGGATAGAAATTCAAAGAAAAAGAAGTTGCGCGCTTCAAACGTAAATAAATGGCCATGAGAGGTGTTCAAAGTGTAATAAATATTGTTATTATTGTATATATATTGATTTTGTACCGAATTATAAAGAAATCAAAAAATATTAAGTAATTTACTGGTGGAGAGGCGCTACTATCTGGTCATGTTGATACCGGATTCGAGTCGCCTCGGTAGGAGTGAAACCCAATAATCCACTTTTAAAAATAAAATAAAATAATGTACCAAAAAATTAAATAAAATGGGTTAAAGTCAACTAAGTTGACCAGGGCTCAAACCGCAGAAAGCAAAACAAGCTCCGAGAGCTCGCGAAACATGGCGGCAGTATTAGCCAGATTTTCTCCTTCCAGAATCCGTTTGCTTTCCTCCTCTACAGTTTCGTTCTCATCTCGCATTACTTACGCTTTTCCTTCTCTTTCCCGTCCGCTTCCGCGTCGCCGATTCTCCATATCCTCTTGTGGTCACCCTGCCGCGGATACGTCGTCTTCGTCTCCAGCGAAATGGAAGCCTATCTGCCTGTACTACACTCAAGGAAGATGCACTATGGTATTACTTTTCGCTTCACTGATTTTCAGATATATTTCACTTGATAATGTTGCTTGTTTCTAGGTTGATTTGGGCTTGTATACTGCTGCTCCATTCATGTTAAGTTTTGTATTTATCTTCAAGTCTTAAAATCAATATGTTCCATTTTTGTCTTTGCAATTCAATATGTGGTGCAATTGTAATACCATGAATTATTGAAAATGGGGCGTGTTGATGAGCGATATTGTTTATTGCAGATGGATGATCCACTCCATTTAGAAAAATTTAACCATAGTTGTTCGCTAGAGCGAGGAACTGACTATGTTAAAGTGGAACAACTGCCCAGTCAGGATTTTGATCACTTTCTTGTGCTGGATTTGGAAGGCAAAGTTGAGATCCTTGAGTTCCCGGTTCTGATGATAAGTGCTAAATCTTTGGAGGTTGTGGACTTTTTCCACAGGTTTGACCTTGATTCCTACTACACATGTCTAGAATTGATGTATATTGGCTTTTGTTATTTGCTTGTCATTTATGTTTTGTTGTCTTTCTATGTTTGTTTCTATTGAGAATGAGAAACAGTCAATCTCGCCAATAGTAAGACACTTGCCCTCATTGCAGTCCAAGCACTTGTTATATGATGGTCAAAACCCAAATCCACCTGGGATTGTTTTTAATTTGTCAGATGTGGTGATAATTTGTTGTATCTTGATGTCACATAGTTCATTCAAATATTCCGTTAATTTTCTAGGTTCGTAGGTCGGCATTTGAGGTCATTTGTATTACCAATGAAAGTCTTAGGCTCTTAGCTGGCTAAGGGTTGATGTTTAGAAGGACCAAAATAATTCGTTAAAAATTCGTTGGCAAATAAAAGCTTAGGTTCACAGATGGAGGTCATGGAGTACCCAACAGGAAGCGTCACAAAGCATTACATTGTATGATCATAGATGAAAGAAAAAAATATTATGATCTGTTGTATACCTAAAGCACATTATCCACCTATGAAATAAAAACTGAGAAATCGTTACGACTATTTTCCAGATTTGTGAGGCCCACTGAAATGAGTGAACAAAGGATTGCAGAGTACATCGACGGGAAGTACGGGAAGTTTGGAGTTGATAGGTATAGCTTCTTAGATCATTTTGGTCTTGATTAGTAACTTTTTTTGGACTGGCCCGCTTAAACATTGATAATTTAATAGATACTTCATAAGTGCAGAGTGTGGCATGATACAGCAATCCCTTTCAAGGAGGTCATTGAACAGTTTGAAGGTTGGTTGGCCCATCACCAGCTTTGGTCGAAAGAGTCAGGGGTTGGGCTAAATCAAGCTGCTTTTGTGACCTGGTAAGTTCTTTGGAGATACATGTCAAATCACAAATGAGTCAGTTAAACCTCCCATTCACAATATTATATTATTTGGAGGGCTGCCCTTAGAACTTTATCACAAAGTTGATCCGACCATTTTTAGTTGAAACAATTATTTTTAGCTTAGTACTTATATAGTCTGCACGTGAACAATTTTGTTGCTGTATTGATCTTTGATTTGTTGTATTACCGTATTCTGTGTTATCTGCTGCATCACATGTAGCATGTGGACTTAGCTAGTGACCCACTGTGTTATCTGCTGCCTCACAGTTTACGCACAAGAGCAATGTCTATTTTCTCAGTGCATCTCATTACTATACCGACGGCTATTGATTGTTAATTTTGTTATGTATATATTTTCAACCATCTAGATAGCCTCATTAGCAAGTGATGAAGACAATGCCGATTTTTTTTTGTTTCCCGTGTCCATTGCAATTCCGTTGTTAGATTATTCAGTTTCGGCAAGTTCTGCTCAGTATTCGTTTATAATATTTTTACTGCACATATGGTCAAACATTTCATATGGTGCTATTTTTATGCCTGACAATCGGTTGGGTTTTTTTATCAGTGGGAATTGGGACCTGAAAACTAAGGTCCCTCAACAATGCAAAGTAGCCAATATGGAACTCCCTAAATATTTTATGGAATGGATAAATCTGAAGGATGTGTTCCTGAATTTCTACAAGAGGACGGTAAACTCAAATTTGAATTTCCTTGATATGCCTGAAATGCATCTCACTAGAAATGTTATTTTCTAGATGACTTGCATTTTTTTGTTTTTGTTTCCTTTTTTCTGGCTGGTTTGAAATTCATTAGTAAGAACCATGAATTTTGTTTAATAGAAAAGGAATTCACAGTGAAGTAACACACCAGAAGAGCTTTGCAATTGAACTCCTGGAACATAAATAAAAGGCAATCGGAATATGTCCTTCTATCCATACTGCTCTTAATCTGAGGAGAGGCTGAATTACATTTTGTGGATTCCCAATCCCAAATATAGGTCCACTATACATCCTTCAGAACCTCACACTCCATGAAATGTCGTATTGCTCCTTGTCACTGGGACCTTGGCTACCTTGTTGTTTGAAGTTTAGACGATGTTTATTGGATGAAGTAGAAAGGGGGAAATGTCATGCTTAATTTCTGTAACCTCGATAATCTTTCTCTTTGCTAGTGTTCATTTTATCAATTGTTCCTTTTTTTCAGAATGACAAAAAGATGTTTGTTAATTTACCAAAAGAGCTAATACATCTTATGATGGATATTCATCAACTTTCTCTAGTTAAAATTCAAAGGTACATTTTTAAAATGTCTTGTGGTCATTTTAACAGGCTCAACCATATTGCTCAGCTGCCTTTTTTTGTCAAGGGGTTACTAGAGTACTCTTTGTACCCACAATATCAGGATCATATGTCTTTTGGAGTTAAAGCCTTGTTTATTTGGGAACTTGTGTTACAGGGTTTGAGCTATGAATATGATATTACCATGTCCTAATACTTGGTTTTGGTTTGTATCAATCACCTTAGCAGTGGAAGCCATCATTCTTAGGATAGTTGCTCCTGATATTCTATGAGCAATCACTGCAGTAACTTAAATGTTTGGTCTGATGTTTTCTACTTCAAAGAAATTATGTGATTCTCATTTCAGTATATACTTTATTTGTTTAAGTATAGGCCACTGGAATGATGCCAATGCTGAGACAATTGCAAATACCTCAGCTGGGTAGCCATCATCTTGGGATTGACGACACTAAGAACATAGCAAGGGTGTTGCAGCGTATGATTGTTGATGGTGCAACAGTGAAAGTGAGTGCCAGAAGGAATCCAAAATCACCTGAAAGTGTTGAATTTCTTTTCAAGAATCGAATAAGGTAATTTCATGGCGTCAATGTGTCATATTTTAACATGTAAATTTACTAGCCTACATGGAGACACTTATTGCCATCTTTTAATCGTCTGGTGCTAGGTGAGGCTTACTCAGTTGGAAGACTTTCTATCCAAAAATACAAAGCAAAGCTTACGAGCACAGAGTTTCAGCCTGCTAGGGTGGATTAATTGTCAGGCGGTAAAGAAATTAGAACAATGTTGACTTGGGTAGGTGTGCGACGATGTCATTCTTCTTGGTTGTTTTCTTTTCCAGCCGTAATGGAAGATGACCTTCACTCCCAGCATTGGATGTGGATAATGTTGTACATTAGTGTTTGTAGCAAATTTAACCAACTACAACAATTGAAAATAAATAATAGAGATGAACAAAAAAAATTTTGAATTCACTGTTGTACATTGTCATGTGGATTGCTTGCAATTGAGCGAGTGTACTAAAATCTACTAAAAAAAATTTATGGTCTCATTTGTATTGAACTCCATCGGGTGCATGTGAACTTAGACTCCAAGAGCACGTGTCATACATGACACACCTCCGCGAGAGAGAATTAACATGCTACTTTGAGGAGTCGAACTCTTAACCTCTTGACAATCTCAACCAAAGTCCATTTCACCACAATTTTAAATTATATTCATAGTACAATAAAAAAAGGGGGAAAAGTACATATTGATGTCCCGAACTATCGACTTTTTCCAATTGAATGTCCAAACTATTAATTTTTCCAATCAAGTGCAAAATGAAAAATAAATTGACAAAATTTTGACCATCGAGCACCGTATCTACACCGTTATTAAATTGATAACTCAATAATGTAAATTTCGTTAATAACAACTCAATAAAAATGTCTATTTCCCATCAAAAATAAATAAATAAAAAGGTCTATTGGTGCTAAAGAAGAAAAATCGATTTTAACACGTTAAGAGTTCATCGCGAGATTGTCGGGTTATTTTCAACAGGGTTCACATGGTTAAACTCGCAACTTAATCACGATGTAGTTACGGTGATCGGTGTTCGAAATTTGTAATTTTATTTTCTATTTTGCCGTTGATTAGAAAAATTAATAGTTTGTACCTTCAATTAGAAAATGCTGATAGTTCTAGGTACCAATATATACTTTTTCCTAAAAAAAAGTAGTGTCCGGATCAAATACAAACCAATATTATAAATAAAAACTACAAACCCATAAAAAAATTGACACGTGTCAAAATCGACCAATCAGAATTAATTTCGACCGGGGTCCTTTTTGTAAATAAAAAAAACACACGCGGATGCATTTAAAAATACATAAAAGACATTAGGGGTATAATCGTCCAAAAATTGCTACAGTAAAGCTCAGACTTAAGAAAACAATGTTCAGACTTAAATCAGTAATGAAAATACTTGAAAAAACAATGTTCAGACTTAAAAAATCAATGTTCAGACTTACAAAAATAATAATGAGACTTAAACCATTAACGATCAGACTTAAAAAACTAATGTTCAGACTTAAATAAATAATAATGAGACTTAAACCATTAATGTTCAGACTTAAATAACAATGTTCAGACTTAACTAACAATGTTCAGACTTAAACCAGTAATGACAATACTTAAAAAAAACAATGTTCAGACTTAAAAAAACAATGTTCAGACTTAAACCAGTAAAGACAATACTTGAAAACCCAATGTTCAGACTTAAAAAAACAATGTTCAGACTTATATAAATAATAATGAGACTTAAACCATCTGGAGGGTCAAATTCGCGTTTAAATCTTTTTTTTCTTTTTTAAAAAAAAAGATTATTTGATTTTCATTCTGTTTTTAAGTCTGATCACTGCCATTTAATCTGATTATTAAGTATTTTTAAGTCTGAACGATACCATCTTAAGTCTGAACACTACCATTTAATCTGATTATTAAGTATTTTTAAGTCTGAACACTACCATTTAAGTCTGATTATTAAGTATTTTTAAGTCTGAACACTACCATTTAAGTCTGAACACTACCTTTTTTAAGTCTGAACACTACCAGTTAAGTCTGAACACTACCAATTAAGTCTGATTATTAAGTATTTTTAAGTCTGAACACTACCATTTAAGTCTGAACACTACATTTTTTAAGTCTGAACACTACCATTTAAGTCTGAACACTACCATTTAAGTCTGATTATTAAGTATTTTTAAGTCTGAACACTACCATTTAAGTCTGAACACTACCTTTTTTAAGTCTGAACACTACCATTTAAGTCTGATTATTAAGTATTTTTAAGTCTGAACACTATCATTTAAGTCTGAATACTACCATTTAAGTCTGAACACTACCTTTTTTAAGTCTGAACACTACCATTTAAATCTGATTATTAAGTATTTTTAAGTCTGACACTACCATTTGAAGTTTATGCGCTTGTATGAGAATTTGACGAAAGCCTAGTGTTTTTTGGGTGGAAACGACATTCTGAGCATAACTCATAGCTTCGCCATGAGCTCGGTGTTTTTAGGGCAAATTCGATCATCTGTTGGGTCAAATTCGCGTTTAAATCTTTTTTTTCTTTTTTTCAAAAAAAGATTATTTGATTTTCATTCTGTTTTTAAGTCTGATCACTGCCATTTAATCTGATTATTAAGTATTTTTAAGTCTGAACGATACCATCTTAAGTCTGAACACTACTATTTAATCTTATCATTGCCTATTTTTAAGTCTGAACGATACCATCTTAAGTCTGAACACTACCATTTAATCTGATTATTAAGTATTTTTAAGTCAGAACACTACCATTTAAGTCTGATTATTAAGTATTTTTAAGTCTGAACACTACCATTTAAGTCTGATTATTAAGTATTTTTAAGTCTGAACACTACCATTTAAGTCTGAACACTACCTTTTTTAAGTCTGAACACTACCAGTTAAGTCTGAACACTACCAATTAAGTCTGATTATTAAGTATTTTTAAGTCTGAACACTACCATTTAAGTCTGAACACTACATTTTTTAAGTCTGAACACTACCATTTAAGTCTGAACACTACCATTTAAGTCTGATTATTAAGTATTTTTAAGTCTGAACACTACCATTTAAGTCTGAACACTACCTTTTTTAAGTCTGAACACTACCATTTAAGTCTGAACACTACCATTTAAGTCTGATTATTAAGTATTTTTAAGTCTGAACACTACCATTTAAGTCTGAACACTACCTTTTTTAAGTCTGAACACTACCATTTAAGTCTGAACACTACCATTTAAGTCTGATTATTAAGTATTTTTAAGTCTGAACACTACCATTTAAGTCTGAACACTACCTTTTTTAAGTCTGAACACTACCATTTAAGTCTGAACACTACCATTTAAGTCTGATTATTAAGTATTTTTAAGTCTGAACATCAGTATTTTAAGTCTGAACACTAACAATTTTTGGACTAAATTGAAAATAACATTATTAGGTTTTATACCCATTAGTGTGGAATGACTATTATACCCCTCCGTGTTTTCTCCGGGATTTCGACTAAACTGGGACACGTGTCGGCTTTATAATCGGTTTGTAGTTTTTATTTATAATTTGGTTTGTACCTGAACCGCACCCAAAAAAGTATATTCAAATTTAGGACGGTTTCCAAGGGAAAAAAAGTTCAAGTTCAAATCTGTGGAATGCTATGGTTCAATTGCACAAACTCTAATCGAACCGAAACGGGTCTGGTCCAATACTGGGGAATCTCGAACATTCGCACCACAGGCGCGTGGGAACGCATCACAACCACTCCGCTTTTGCCCTATATGCTGCCTTGTCGCCCTTGTTCAATTTTACGCCAGAAATTTCACAGACGAAGAAGAAACGTGGACCCAAAATCCGTCGCCTGCTTGATGTCATTCTCACTCTCCGATCTCCATGGAGCTGCTTAATTGCTAATTATCGCCTGGGATTCGCGACCTTTGAGATGATTAGGGTTTCTTAGACCTTCGATTTCCACATTGCTTTTCAACTTTTTTTCCGCAACTTCTCAACTCTCAGTAAGGCGTCTTACTTATTAAGCGTCGATTTGGTAGTGGTTTGGAGAAATCCATTTTTTCAGTTTGACGCTTCGTCATTCCCGTTTAGCGCGGCTCGCCGAGACGAGCGAAAGTTGTACCGCCGGTGGTCATGCGAATTCGGAGTTCTAACCAAACTGATTATTCGACCAAGAGGAGTGATTCAACCAGTTCCGAGTCTAGGGTGAAGAATAAACGGAAAAGACTTGATGCCATATGTGACGATGCTTTTTCCAGGAAACGTGGGAGTGTCGACGAGGATAATGGCGGGAAAGATAGTGATTACCAGCTTAGGCGGAGTGGACGGGTCAGGCGAGCACCTGTTGTTCTTGATGCCTCACCCACACCTTCGCGGAAGCGGCCCAAAAGGAATGGGGGATTCGCCGGGAGATTTGAGAACGCTTTAAGTGGATTTACAAGTAATTCAAATTTGAATGATGGAGAAGAGCTTGTTGGTTGGAAAGCTAGGTTGAGATCTACTGCTAAAAATGTGGGTGTTCGAAAGGAAAATTCACATGGGAAAAGGAAACTGTTTGAGGGTACAGATGAATGTGAGGAAGATTCTCAAGCAAAAACACCTTATTCTGATTGCTCAGAAGACCAAGAGGAAGAAGCAGAAACACTTGTTGGTAAAACTTCTACTCCTATAAAGTCAATGCTGTCATGTGGTACTGTTTCTGAAGTTACACCGAGGAGAGCTGAAAATGCAGTTGAATCATGCAACTTTAGGGAAGTAGAAAACGATATGAATAAAGTTGAGCTGGTAGTTATTGATGATAAGGATAATGATTTGCATTTGACAGTCGAAGACGAGTTTGTAAATGGAGTAGATAGTTTAGGCAAAGATAGTTCTAGTCAGGTAGCTGCGAAAGAGGCGCACATGGTCACACATTCAGACAATCATTGCTCTCCCAATGAATGTGTTGATACTGATAAACCAAACAATACGCAGTTGGAGAGTGTTGTGGTAGTAAAGTCTCTTGAAATTGATGCAGAGGGAGATGCAGTAGGTGGGGTTTCAATCGATAAACCAGTAAGCGGTAAGTCCATTGTTGATGAAGAAGCTGAATTTGACAAGACTGATGAAAAAGTGAGGGATGGCCATGTTCCTAAGACAACTAATATGAAAATTGCTTTACCCAGGAAGTCATATGTCAGAGAGGGCAGACGATGTGGCCTTTGTGGTGTTGGGACTGACGGCCGACCCCCAAAAATATTAGCTCGAGACTCAGCTGATAGCGAAAATGAGGTGTGTAGTGAGTTTTCTGCATCAGAGGAGACAAAATATGACATATGGGATGGATTTGGTGATGAGCCTGGTTGGCTTGGTCGTTTATTGGGTCCTATAAATGACCGTTATGGTATTACAGGGACTTGGGTACACCAGCACTGTGCTGTATGGAGTCCAGAGGTATGACCACTTTGCTAGGCCAATTTCACTTTTCTATGCTTAGTTGCTTATATGTTTGCATTGTAGTTATAAATGTTTTTCAATATTGTTTTCATATTTATCTGGATAATCTATCCGCATGATGCCAATGCTCAATACACATGTTTGAAAAACATTTTCATTGATTCAAAGATTGCAACCATGTAGCACTAAGAAGTAACCTAGTATTCTTCTTCCAGGAGCATTTAATAAAATCCTACACATTCCTTATAATTTGCAATTCAACCAATTCAGCCGAGCTGAAGGAGAAGGGTCTGAATCATCTTGATCTGTGTTTACACACTTGCATCATCAACAATTGGTAGCTACAGTCACCATTAGGAACATCCACCTTAAATAGTATATCTCTATTACATCCACTTGAATAGTGCATCTGTCTTAGGGTTGCATTTATGGAATCCTAATGCCTTTGGGTGGTTAATGTTGTTTGATCTTATATTTGGTGATAGTATAATCCACCATAAGTATTTCTGATGCAGGTTTATTTCGCCGGCTTGGGCTGCCTAAAAAATGTGAGAGCAGCTCTTTGCAGAGGCAGAGCGCTAAAATGTGTACGCTGCGGAAGACGTGGTGCAACTATTGGATGTCGTGTTGATCGATGCCCGAAAGCATACCATTTGGTTAGTTTAACATGCAGTGAATAAAAAATGCTAAAAGTAAAGTTGCTGTATTTCTAATCACTGTTCTGATTTGCAGCCATGTGCACGAGCCACTGGCTGTATTTTTGACCATAAAAAGTTTCTCGTAGCCTGTGCGGAGCATCGGTACATTTACCAGGCACAAGGTAGTCAATATCTGCGTCAAATTAGAAAAATGAAAGCTAAGAAAATGAAGTTGGAATTGCGGAAAATATCAATTGAGGCATCAAGAAAGGATTTTGAAGCGGAAGAAAAATGGATGGAAAAGTGCGGTGAGGATGAAGAGTTTGTAAAGCGTGAAAAGAAAAGACTTCAGCGTGATTTGCAAAGACTTGCACCTGTGTACATTGGAGGAGGTGCAACATCAGATACAGAAAAGCCTTTTAAAGGTTGGGAATCTGTTGCCGGGCTTGAAAATGTTGTTCGTTGTATGAAAGAGGTTGTGATTTTGCCCTTGTTGTATCCTGAGTTTTTCACCGGTATAGGACTTACTCCACCTAGAGGTGTTCTTTTGCATGGGTATCCTGGTACTGGAAAAACTCTAGTTGTTCGAGCATTGATCGGTTCTTGTGCCCGTGGTGATAAAATGATTGCATATTTTGCAAGAAAAGGAGCAGATTGCCTCGGAAAGTATGTTGGTGATGCTGAACGCCAACTGAGATTGTTGTTTCAAGTTGCTGAAAGATCTCAACCCTCTATCATATTTTTTGACGAGATTGATGGGTTAGCACCTTGCCGCACTGGGAAGCAAGATCAAACTCAAAGTTCTGTTGTCTCCACCTTGCTCGCTTTGATGGATGGCTTAACTTCTAGAGGGTCAGTTATAGTGATTGGGGCAACGAATCGTCCTGATTCTGTTGATCCTGCATTAAGACGACCTGGGAGATTCGATAGGGAGATATATTTTCCTCTACCATCAACTAAAGACAGATCTGCTATTTTATCACTTCAAACTCAGAACTGGCCAAAACCAGTTGCAGGACCCCTACTTAAATTGATTTCTACAAAAACTGCAGGTTTTGCTGGTGCTGATTTGCAGGCGCTTTGTACTCAGACAGCCATGATTGCTTTGAAGAGGCATTGCCCTTTGCAAAAAATCTTATCTGCTGCTGGGAAGGGCAGCAATAATGCTTCTAGAGCTCCTCTTCCGGATTTTGTAGTGCAAGAGAGGGATTGGCTCGAGGCTCTTTCTTGTGCTCCTCCACCATGTTCAAGGAGGGAATCTGGAATGGCAGCAAATGATGTCATGTACTCCCCTCTCTCCACCCACCTCATTCCATGCATGCTGCAACCGTTATCCAATTTACTTGTATCACTTTATCTTGATGAACACCTTTGTCTTCCTGCCCCTCTTTCAAGGGCTGCAAAAATGATTGAAAGTATTGTCGTTCGTAATTTGGATAGAGAAAATTTACCCAGTAATTGTTGGTGGATTGAAGTTGATAGGCTCCTGCAAGACGGTGACGTTGTGCAAGAGTTGGTACTGAAGCTTTCATCCATCAGTGAAATCTGTGCCAGCTCCAATGTTATAACAGACAATTCTGATGATACTGGCATGTTTGATTATTTGAAACCTGAAATCTTCCGCCCTCCCGGTATAACGCATATTAATGATCACATTACTGGGAATAAGTCGGGTTTCCGTGTAATGATATCTGGAAGCCCCAGGTCAGGTCATCAACATCTTGCATCCTGCCTTCTGAATAGTTTTGTTGGTAATATTGAAATTCATAAACTTGATCTAGCAACAATGACACAAGAAGGACATGGACACCTGATGCATGGACTTACTCAAATACTAAGTAAGATCTATCATTGTCTTTTACGTTTATTTTGTATTTGTTTCTTCTCTCTCACAAATCATCTTTGAACAGTTAGCTAGGAGTTTCTTTTAGCATCTTACAATTACCTTGACATGCAATAGTACTTTGCCAATTACCAAGAATTTTGAAAAGGCAGGAGTGATTCCGAATTTTTTCCGAAAATAGCTGGTGTAGGAACGCATAATAATTTTTCCCTCTTTTGTCCAGTCACCTTGAAAGTGTATCTTTAACTGTATTTGTTAAAATATATAGGACATGAGGATTATCCCCTTATAAGTAACTTTTAAAAACTCAATTGTAGTTTACCAAAGACATCACTTGCATGTGACCAGAAACAATTTATGAGCTAAAATCTGTAAAGTAACTTGCACTGACTCATCTTTAAAGGTATCTTCACTTTTAAGTCATTTCTAGTTTGGCAAACAACGCCGGAGAAGTAATAGTATCTGATGTTGGAGCCTTATTCATAGTCTATTTTTTCTCAATCAATTCTTTTGTTGCACGCTTCCTGTGTGTCTAGTTGTACAATGTGTTGCTCACCGCAGCATGGTTATTGTCCGCCGGTGAAGGTGATGCTGATTTGTGAATGTCGTTTTGCTGTTTTTTTACTTTGCTCTGATATCCCTTGTGCAGAAAAATGTTCCACTGCAAAATCATGTGTGCTATTCTTGCCCAGAGTTGAACTGTGGGCTTCAGAGAAATGTGATCCTGAACTTGAAGACAATGTCAGTGACATAAATGATCAGCCCTCCGAGAAGTTCATTGTTTGTAATGGGAATCAGTCATCCCTGATTGTACAGGAAAAGAAGGATGACCCCCCTATGCATGCAGTATGTGCTTCACATTTATGGAACTCGTTTCTTGAGCAGGTGGATACCATTTGCATCTCTACGTCGTTGATGATTCTGGTATGGCTTTAAATATACAAGTTGGATAGTTTTTGCATTTAGTTATCATTGCTATTCTTGTTCTCTGTCCGAATATTTTTAACGTCTGTTGAGATGTTACATATGTCTGCACTTCAATTATTAGTAAGAAGATTCAATTCTAATCAAAAGCAGTAAAGCTAGATCAATTTTTCTTCAAACTTCAACCCATGTAACTCATGTGTCTTCGTTTAACTACATAATGGAACTGATCAATTGTTCGGATCTCCCAATTTTATTTCTTTCATGATCACCATGTAGAGTTTTGTTAGTCAATTATTTAGTCGCTTGGGTTACCTATTCGGTGAAAAACTCTGTTGTTGTTGTGAGGTAGATAGTTTGTTATTATCTCTTTGATTTTTGACTCATGCCCAATATCCTTTTCTTATGAACAGTCTACTTCAGAAGTGCCATATGCTCATCTCCCTCTAAGGACACGGCAGTTCTTTGCTATTGGTGAAGTGAAATGGAAAAATCTGATGTCTTCCATCAATATATTACCACGATTCGTGGTACAAGTTGATGGAAAGTTCAACCATAACGCTGTGATTAGTTCAGCAGCTGCCAAATTATCAAGGGATGTGGTTCAACTATTTATTGAGTTAAATCACAAGAGAATTCATTCTCAAACTATCCAGTGTGAAAGTTATGAACAATTTGATAGCCTGGAAAGGAAGGTTTGTACAATCACCGGAAGTGCCTGTCATCAAAATGCCGATGATCATCCGGATAAGACACAACCATCTGAAGGATCTAGAAATCTTCCAAATCCAATCATCAGAAATTTGAAAGGAAGATCGAACATGCTGTTGGCAATATCCACATTTGGCTATCAGATATTATGGTACCCTCATTTTGCTGAACTGAACTGGGTGACATCCAAGTTAAAAGATGGTCCTTCTGCAGATATTAATGGACCATGGAAGGCTTGGCCATTCAATTCTTGTATTGTCCGCCCCTGTAACTCTAGTGAAAATGCGGTTGCTAGTAGTCCTCACACAGTTTCTAAAAGAAGAGACAATTATAGCCTGGTGAGAGGCCTTACAGCTGTTGGTTTATCAGCTTACATGGGTTTATATTCTTCAATTCAAGAAGTTTGGGTAGATGTTCGCAAGGTCTTGGAACTGCTTGTGAAATTGATTAGTGATAAAATTGATGGCGGTAAAGACAAGTATCTATTTGTTCGTCTTTTATCCCAAGTAGCTTACCTAGAGGATATTGTAATCAAATGGGCGCACTCTTTTAGTAGGTATTTTCACATTTTCTCTCATGTGGTAATTCGTAATTGTGGAAAGTGTGAAGTTATATCATTTGATATTCTAACGTAATTGTTATTCTTTGTTTCAGCTTAGAATCTAGCCCTTGCGTTACATCTGAAACTCATGAGCTTGCAGTCCTAGCACCCAATGAACGCATTGCTACTAATGTGGATAACCAACATCTATGTGAGGTAACTGGTGAGGCTGTTGCTCCGGTAGTGAAATCCTGTAATGCAAGTCCTAAAGTCTCAAATCATATAGATCTGAATTGTGAAGACATTGATATTTCTGCCCATGAATCTTCGGTGCACTCAGATCATTCTGGTCTATCTGACCCTGGTGTAAGTTACCGGGATCATGTTGCCAATGCAACAAATTTGGATAAAGATTCTACGAGTGAACCCAAATTTTATGAGCCAGAAAATATGGTGAACCAAACTTTGCCTTATGGGAACGTTGGCCCCTTGGGACTTTCTAATGGATTTTCAGTGCCCGCTCCTGATGATTTGTCAAATAATGTCATTCAGTCGGGTATACACCATACTGCAGAGTTGAAAAGCTCTGGTGATCAATCTGAAGAAGGTGAATCCCAACAAAACAAGCAGACCCCCCTTCCTGCCACAAATGTGAGGGCTACTGGAAAAGAGGGGACAATATGTTTGTACAGTTGTTGCTCTAAATGCTTGAGCAGATTACATGGCCTGATGCAGAAGCTAATGGTGCGCAAATGGCAAGAAAGTGGGGGCAATTGGACCGTTGAGGATGTTGATGACGTCGTGAGATCATCATCAGTTAATCTTATGTCAGCTTTTAGTTCCAAATATAACACAGAACATTCCGTTAACCTGTTTGGGAAAATGTCAAGTTCTAACCAGAATTGCAACAAGTCTGGTTGTGACGGTGCAGAGTGTAAAAGTTTTGTCCCACGAGACTGCCTTCGTTGCACTGATGATGATCCATCTCAAGTAAGATGTTCACAGCCAGAGCTTGATATGATGAAGTTTGTATACCAAGATGGTGCCCTGTTACCGGTAGATACTAACAAAGATACCTCCTTTCATTGTAAATTCACCACTCTGTGCCTTTGTTTTCTTATAGAGTGGGCATCAGAAGTATAAGTCCATTGGTTGTGGCAGCTTTGTTCTGCCATCACAACTTTCGATTATTATTTTTGGCTGGTGTTGGTGTAATTTCAGCTGTGAAACCTATCTCTGAAGCCATGTTTTGCCCCTTTGTTTTAGTTGCAAATAAACCGTCAAGCTTTTATCCTTTCACAGCTTGTATAGTGAGTCTGCTAAAATTTGTGATGTTTAGATGATATCCCAAACTCCATTTGCAGAGAGAGAAGCACCAAGCCAAGGCAGAGAGCTGATGACGTCACAGATGAGATGAAAACGTAACGCACAAAGTATCTTCTTCATTTTCATCTTCTCCCTGTTCAAATGTTGCAGTCTCTGAACCACAGTTTACTCATTCCATTCACCACTCTACCTCCTCCTCCTCCTCCTCCTCCTCGCCGCTCACCTTCACTTCAGCCTTCACTTTCTCCTCCTCGCCTCACATCGGCCAAACCTCTTTTGAGAACTCCTCGTGCGTTGCCTGAATGGCTTGCGCAAGTCGCCTCCTTAGACGACGGTCCAATCGAACTCCCTTCCTCGCCCGACTCACTCTTTGCTCCCTCCGATAACCCCTCCCCTCTCCAAGTCGCCACCAGCGTCCTCCTCACCGGCGCTATCGGCGTCTTCCTCTTTCGCTCTCTCCGCCGCCGCGCTAAGCGAGTTAAGGAAATGGTATATATCTCATTCTCTCTTCCTTCCTTTTTTAATTCATAATTCAATTTTGCTATATAAATTCAACATATCTGTTTAAATGTGTTTGTAGCAATTCAGATCTACTGGTGCGAAGAAGTCATTGAAAGAGGAGGCATTGGAGAGCTTGAAAGCAATCACACCTGCTACTATTGACGCCAATGCTCCTCCATCTCCCCTCCAGGCACTATTGGGAGGATTCGCTGCTGGAGTTATTGCCCTCATTTTGTATAGATTCACCACAACAATTGAGGCTGCTCTCAACCGTCAAACAATGCCTAATGATTTCTCGGTCTATCTCTTAATTTAATATAACTCGTTGTTACTAGCTTGAAAATTCTTATTATTTCCATGATTTTAACATGTTCTTTTCTTTCAATGACTGTTCAGGTTCAACAAATAACAATCACTGTCAGGTAGCCAACATGAATGTTTCACTTTAGTGGTTATGGAATTTCAGTTTATATAATTTGGTGAAAATATGCAGGACAATTGTCAATGGGATTTGCTACCTTGCAACATTCATCTTCGGCATTAATGCAGTGGGCTTATTACTGTATTCTGGCCAGCTTGCTTATAACTCCGTCATGGAAGATTTTGCTAACAACAATGAAACTGTTGTCGACGAGATGCTAAACAGCAGAAATGACGAGGCAGACTCAGATGATCCACCTTTGTGAATTGGGTTCATATGTATTTTGGGGTCTCAACTGGTATTCCATATTTTTTGCTTACTAAATGTATATTTCCTTACGATCACTATGTCAATGAAAACCTTGGACATTGAGTACAGCAAAGGAATCAAATAATCATTTGGCATTTGATCCAGCATTGCCTTGGGCTACATGAGGTATTTATTAGAAGTTACTTGAGCTTGTCCCGGCAGTCTGTTTTTCCACGTTTTTGGTTGCACAGATTTTTTGGTTGTTATCGTAAAGTGAATGGCAAGTGTATTTATACATTTTTAAGAGGTCCAGGGAGTCCTTATGACATCGATTTGCCACGAACAAAAGCAAATATTTCTATCTTTCTTTGATAAAGAAAACAGTTTTTCATTATGTTAAGTAAAGTTTCCTAGTTCAAGATTAACCTGAGACCTGAGAAGTCACTTACTTGAACACTGAAGCTGCACCAATCTACGGAGAAGTGAAAGCCTGAATATCTCTCAAGCTAGCACACCCCATGACTGGTATCAGCGTTGAACTCTCTTTTCTTTTCTCCGTCTGTGCCCCAGCTCAAGAAATTCCCAAACTGAATTTTTTTATGTTCTCCTTATAAAAAAAGAAAATTTATTATGTTCCAATCTTTCCTCTTTGACCAGATATGCTCCAATCCAACACCACCATCAACTGATCATAATTTTAATGTCTAGAAAGGATTTTACCAAAAATTAATGATAAGAAATATGACTAAACTTTTAAAATAATAATATTTGAATTTAGAAATAGCTGAAATATAAAAAACAAAAGATATTTGTTAAAAGATACTTAAAAGTTTTTTAGAAATAAAGTTTGTTGTACTATAAATAATAAGAGTAACCCACTAAACTAAAAATCAACAGATGAAACAAAATATGGTGGGTGGTCTGATTGCCGATTCAAGACAGCGCCAAAAGGTTTTCGATCGCCGCGCTGAATCTGTTCTGAAACAGGCGAGGGAGCTGTCTGTGCTTTGCGACGTCCCTGCTTGTGTCGTGATATACAATCCCGATGACGCCATCAAGCCGTGGCGAATTTGGCCAGAGAGTGAAGCGGAATTGCGCAGTGTGATTGAGTTTTACAAGACTAAGGTTATTGGGTCTGGATCGACGACAGCGGCTAGTGGCGGTGATGTGGCTAATGACGATAATGGAGTGACGAAAGCAGATGAATGGACGATTGATTTGGGCGGAAAGATTGAAGAAACTGAATCAAGAATGGATGCGAATCAGTCCAATGATAAGAATCAAGAACCACCGCGCACGGATGTTAATAATTGTCTTGCTGGCAAAGATTTGTGGGAACGTTTTGATATAAATGAATTTCTGAATTTTAGCGAGTGTGATGATGATACATTGTTTGATAAGGAGACGGAAGCTGCTGCTACTTCCTCGTCATCGGTGCAGGCTCATGTTGGTAGTAAAAGGAAGGCTCCGGTGAGAGTATGTAATTTCGAAGAGCTGGTCATGATGTCTCCCTCGTCGCAACGTCGCAGGTTAAATTAACTTTACCTGGTTAGAAAGACAGAAAACTGCAGTAGTTTTGAGGCGTCTCTCTCGATAAAAGTGACAGCTAATTGAAGTAGTTAGTTGAGTTTGATCGTTATCGTGTATTGATTGTTACTTACAATATCTAGTCTTTCTACTGCATTTGCAGTTTATTAATTGTGTGTTTAAAATAAGATTCCTGATTTGTGCAATGTTGCTTCTTTTTCTCATTCAAGTCAATATGAGTGAAGAAGGTTCAAAACTGTCATATGTTAGTCAAGTCTCTAATCTTTTTTTGGGAAGCTTTATATATATATATGCCGGTAAGTGGAGTGAAACTATTGCTACTTCCGTCCGAAGTCAAAGAAGCCGCAAATACTAGAATAAAAGGTCCTAAATAAAATGTTGAAATATAAAATTAAATTCAATAGAACATACATCATATAAGTCATTGTTAAAAGAAATATTCAAAAAAAGATATGAGTTTTTCAAAGAAAATCTTGATGAATGGTTTGTATAATAAATAAATTAAAAAAAGTAATCATAAATGATGGTGTTATGAATTAATGATGTGCAGAGAAGTGACTTGAAGAGTGCACATTGTGCTGCTCGTCAGCAGAGATGATAAGTAGTTGTAGTACATTGTTCAAACAAATTGAATCCCTATCCAATCATTCATATCCATCAGAAACAGTTGTCGTCCCAGCAACCGCTAATCATTCTTCCCAAGTTGTTTTGCGTTAGCGTTGATCCTCATGGTCAAATGTTTTGTGGCATGATGAGTATGACTTTATGAGGATCATGTCCTTGCCTTTGAAAAAACTTATTTTTATTTACCCATAAAAGTCCAAACTATGGTTTTATGTGAACTCGAACCTTAATCATATCGAGCGTTTGATACTTGAGAATACATACTCAACATGGTCATCAAGTGAGGAGTTCAATTTTCCTAAGTAATATAAAGCCTTCATTTAATATTTCTGTCTTTTAAAGAGTTCGAGCTATTTAGAGGTTGACAATAGGGAGAGTCCGATAAACTTTAATATTTTGATTATTTAAGGGTTTTTAGGCGCATGATGAATAGTATTAGAGCAGCGCAATTACGCACTTTTAATTTTTTACAACTATAAAGATCACATAATGGTAGAATCCTTATAGGGTCAAGAGGGCTCGGTCGAGCCGAACCCATATATAGGGGTTGGCGGGATCAGTTATAAAGGGAAAATCTTTAATTAGTAAAATGTAGTTAATGATGGAGAGTGCTCGGTTGAGAATTCTTAAAATTTTAAAAATTTAAATTTCATCATTAGATCATGATGCATCTTTGAATCTGCATGTGACACATGTCCAAAAAAATAAAGACAAAAATGTTATTTTGACTTTGCATTAAATGCATCTTGAAAAATGTACATGAGACACGTGTCACCACCAAAATGCATCTTGTATTTTGGAAGGTGAAGATTGGTGTTTCAAGTTTTCGAAAAAAATAAGAAGTTTTTATTTGAGTGTTTCTAAAGGACTTACAAAGGTGGAGCAGGTTCGAACCCTTAAAGCCTAAGAGAACGGCCTGCAAGGATCCGAAAGTATCATATTTGTTCGACCCTTATCCAGCTCAATGAACAGATTATCGACCACCTTAAAGAGAGGATCAAATTTAAGTCGGGTCTAACCAAAACGGTCCTAAGCTTTCCGCTCCAAGAACTATGTTGGTAATTGGTATGGGGAGCCTTGAAAAAAATGGACAGCTGTCTTGCTATATTTAAAACGTTGCCCATCTCTTTTTCTCACACATTCTGATTTTTGGCTGATGTAAGAAAGGGTTGTATCCCATAAACGGACATGTGCCCGGTCCTCACTCCTCAATGCTTCATCACACTCATTAAATTAAAGGGTAAATTACTTGTTATCAAAAACAAAATTTTAAGGGTAAATTACAAAAAACATAGCATGTACTATCATCCGATTTTAAATTAGGTATCAGACTTTTTTAATTTGCATACATCTTGTCTTCGAATTCGATTTTTTTTGAGGAATTTTAAGGTCGAAAACTTATGAATTTGGTTACATGGTTAACTAATTTGGTCAAATTAATTTTTTACCGTGGTTGGAGATATGATTAATTTGATGAAACATGTGTGAATTGATGCAAAAATTACTAAATTGAAAATTGAAAAAGAGTGGTACCTAATTTGAAATCAAACGATAGTCCAAGACATGTTCATGTAATTTACCCTATATTAAATTATTAACTAGAAATTGTGGGTTGAGATTATGTGAGAAGCTCATATTAGGTGAGAAATAAGAATTAATTGTAGCCATTCATCTTGTGTAATATACGACAGATTAAACCTAATTAATCCTACATAACAACCTAATTAATCAAATAAAATTGGATTCAGGGGCAAATTAGTCCAACAAAAAAGCGATTAGTCCACGAGCGGAAACAATGCTTCGGCTAAGTCAGAGCTTCGGCGCGGGGACCGAAGACGACGACGCAAACCGATTCGACTGAGTCGACGAGCACAACCTCGTCGAAGACGAACACTTCGGTCGAGTTGGGGTCGGAAACTGAAAAGCGATTCAATTCTCTCCTGGTATGACCGTTGATTCCG
This sequence comes from Rhodiola chrysanthemifolia, assembly GCA_033675395.1. Taxonomy (NCBI): domain Eukaryota; kingdom Viridiplantae; phylum Streptophyta; class Magnoliopsida; order Saxifragales; family Crassulaceae; genus Rhodiola; species Rhodiola chrysanthemifolia. Next base: position 42,658,325 of record CM066207.1, read on the forward strand.
GATCATGTCGATTTGTGCCATCCGAGAACATAGTCGAAGGAGCAATTTTCCATGACAAATAGGGCTAGGGTTTTGACTTTTGATCGGACCCTTGATTGTGTGGCCCTTGTGGATGTCGAAATCCCGCGATTGAAATGACGTGAATAGTAAGTATAAGATGAAGAAAAAGATTGTTACGTAACATGATATATAATGTTACGTATTTTAGCACTTCACTTAAAACGAAACTATGCAGCTTCATAGGATGATACGTAACATGATATATAATGCTACGTATTTTATCACTTCATTTAACATGAAACTAGGCATCTTCATAGGATGTTACTTAACATGCTATACAATGCTACGTATTTTAGCATCACTTCAAACGAAAATAGGCAGCTTCATAGGATGTTACATAACATAACATGATATATAATGCTACATATTTTAGCATTTCACTTAAAATGTTACGTATTTCAAGGATATATAATGCTACGTAATTTAAGTCGAAATCTACGTATTTTAAACCGAAATCATTGATCAAAAACTGATATAATTGAAATACGTATTTTAAGTCAAAATCTACGCATTTCAACTATTGTATATTGATGGATTTGTATTAGCATCTGTTGCATCAAAATTTTTTTTATTGTATATTGATGTTCTGAGACTTGATGTAAATCCTTTGCAATCATCTTTGTCAGCGCACTTTGAAGCCTTTCCCTATCTCATCGCATCCAATCATTTAGTGACAATGAATTTGAAGCCCGTTTAAATCTTCAACGGAGTGCGTCCATCCAACCTTCTCGTTACAATTTTGTAGATTTGCAAACTGCAACTGGTAACTTTGCAACTGGTCGCCTTCTTGGTAAAGGAACTATTGGCTTCGTTCAGCTATCGTTCGATCTTCTGGACGAACATTGCTGAATTATTTGTTGTTGCTGCTGCCTTGTTCGCCGGCTGAGAGTGGCGACCGGAGACACGTTGAGTGTTGTTGACAACGCGTGCGTTTTTGTTCGGAGCAGGAAGCAGATTGAATCTGTAGACTGAAACTTTACTTTCGATAATACCCTTTAAACCAAAATTAACAATTAATTTTAGGGAAAATGACAAAGAGAGGATATGAACTGTCATCCATTGACAAATCACGGTCCGAACTATGAAAATTGATAATTAAGGGTAATTTCAAAATATTTTACTTCTCAATTTCATAATTAAGGGCAAGAAGATTTTTTTAATTAATTCATTTAGTTAACTTTGTTAATGGACGGAGTGATATTCCGTCAATTAAGTGCAATTAAGTGTTATATGAGGATTAAAATATTTTGAAATTGCCCTTAATTGTCAATTTTCATAGTTCGGACCGTGATTTGTCAATGAGTGGTAGTTCATACCCCCTCTTTATCATTTTCCCTTAATTTTATGCCAAATATAATATTTATTAATAACCATAGGATCTCAGATCTAATGACTAATTTAATTTCTTATGTCTCACGAAAATACTCACTTCTTATATGATCCTTCCATACGAATTGTTTACTTCCAATTTTGATGTGCCTTAAATATAAAAAAGAAAAAAAATGAGATCAAGTTATGCCAGACAAAAAATAATAAATTCTGAATAGTTTTGAAAATAATTTGATTTTCAATTTAGAGTTTATAGTGTTTAAATAATGTAATTTAAATATTATTTTATTTAAATTATGTCAGCTTCAAATTATTTAAATCCTTAACTTCATCACGTTTCAAGCTATAATTAAGATGTGATATTTAATAATCTTGTTGAGCAGTAGACGTTGCTTTTTACTGAAGAGGACAAAACATTAAAGAGAACATCATCTGATATATTTAATAATTTACATCGAAGATTTAAAAAAGTACATAAAAAAATACAGTCACTAAAAACGATGAAACGAGACCAGCAGACTAACAACAACATTACTAGTACCCCACGCTGTAAAAAGATTCCTCCAACCAATCACACCCATCTATCTTTCCTAAAATACCCAGCTTAGAACCCCACGCCAGCCGCGCCGACCCCGAGCGGCGCACGCGGCTCCATTTTCCAAAAACATCCTTCAGGCACAGCCGCAGCTAACTTAGCCGCCGTCCTTCTCGGCTCCGACTTGCACCGCGTCAAATACAACGACTCACAAGCCGACTCTTGCTTCGCTGGCGGCGCGGGATACGAGCAAGACGACCTTGGCGGGACGAACTGTTGATTCTCCGCCGCTTTACACGGCGGCGCTGTGGGTGGCTTGTAGTGGATGCTCACACGCTTAGACAGCTCGTCTCCGGCACTGTCGTTCTTCTTCTTTTTAACTTCTCTAGGCGGTAGCCACCGGATGAAGTCCGTGCTGCAGACCCAAGTCTCTTGGCTGACTTCCATGGACAGCTTCGGCTCGCACATCATCAGCAGCAAGCACTCCGGTAACGCTGCTGCAGTCTCTTCTTTCTCTTCCTCTGTTTCAGATTCTGATTCAGCCACACTCTGCTCCTCCTCACGGTCAACCTCATCGTTGACTTCCCGCTCAGATGAAGGACTTGTCACTAACTGATCTGCTTCTTCTTCTTCTTCTTTGACAGATTCGTTCACTGCGTCTTCATCAACTATCAGATGTTCTACTGCGATTTCCATGTTATCGTCTTCAACTACATTTACAGCTTGCTGGATTTCTAGGCTCAATTTCTCCTCCAAAACATCATCTTCGTACATTTCTTCTGTAACGAATTTATCACACAAGTTATCATCTTCACGCTTAATTTCAGTCATTTCGTCAGCCATTGACTCCTCTGTTTCTGGAGCACAACAAGTAGACTGTGAATCTGGCTCTGTTTGTTCGACATCGGCTTGATGAACGTGTTTCTCATCTTCTTCTGGGTCGTGGTCGTGATCTTTCTCAGGAGGCTCCCATAAGCGATTGGCAAGAGCGGCCATTTTGACAGGATCGGATCCGCATCGCATCAAAAGCAGAGCATTCTTTGGAGGAACGCAGATGCTGACTCTGCCTCCTTCCACAACCTCATCCTGATCAAAACACCCAATTTTGTTCTTGAGATCTTTCTCGATCTCGAGTATATCAATGTCTTCCAACACATGTCTCTTCCTGTAACTTCTCCGGTTATAAACCTGAGAATGAGAAGAAGCGTCTTCCTCACCGCCGACCACAAGCTCAATCTGCCTCCCCTTCTCTCCGCCTTCTCCTTCCTGCACCGCCACCAGCCATCTAGCCAATACAGATCCGCACGAAGATCCATGCTCACCGTTCCCCTTCACAACTTCTCCTCGCTGCTGCTCTCTGTCCGAAGATCTGCACGGGAGAAAGCAGTTGAAATCCGCTCCGAAGCTCCTGAGTGATTCGCAAATTGTTACAGGAATGTGAACCCACTTCTGGTTGTTATGGCCGTGCCGCTGCGAGCTATCCAGCTCGATCTCTCTGTTCCTGTACGCCGTAGAGCTCTGCCGCTTCAATCCGCTATTCAAGTCGTCATTGAAGCCGGAGGCGTTGATGTCGATTCTTCTGAAACTGTAGTCTCCAGACTTGCGGTGAGATCTGGACCTGATGTTGTTGTTGTTGTTGCCATGGTTCTTCTTCTTCTTCTTCTTCGACTTGACGCGGACCTGGCCTATGCAGGTGACTTTCGGAGAAGAAGGCTCAGGGTTTTCAAACCCAGCAGCTGACTTTTTTTTAACGGAGGAAGAGGTGGGGAACATGGGGGATTGGCCGCCTTTGAGGCTGCCGTTGGTCTTTAAGCGGCGGCTGAGTGAAGAGGAGAGGGAGATCTGGTGGGGAGAAGGGTCCCTAGCGGATCTGCCGGGGCTGAGAATTGATTTGGAGATTTTCATGGAGGATGATGAGAGACGTGAGGTGAAACAGAGGAATAGCTCATTGTTGTTGCTGGAGTTTCTACTGATGGAGTGGGGTCGATTGGGTTCCATTACGATTACTAACCCGCCTTTGTTTTACCGCATCCAAAGCTCGGTGATGGTTGCAGATTGAAAACTGTTAAAAAATAATTGCAGAGACAGAGCAGCAGAAGCAGTAGCAGAGTGGAGATGAGTGGAGTGGGTGAGCCAAGCAAGCACAGCCAGAGACAGATAAGATTAAATTTACTTTAACTTCACTTCAGCCCCCTCGGGCTTCATAACTTGCGTCTCTGCACCCTATTCTCCATACTATTTTAGAATTTGTAAAATTCTTTTTGTAGTGGTGAATACAACTAGAAACAATACAATGCATATGAACTCTATCAATTACTGTAGTACATACTCTGTATATATTAATTTTCAAAACTCTTTAGCAACGTATCTTGATCAGATCCGGCGGCATCTTACCATGAATCCGCACACATCCACCCAAATCATCGGTACATCTTTGACACTTGACGCTCAGGCCACATTTGGGCACCTTTACCACATACCTCTACGAGAGAGGAAGAACACATCACGCGCGAGGCGTGAAGAGGAAGGCATTCACGAACCCAGCGCGTAAGGATCCAACTACCTTAAGGTGAACTCCTTAACCAACAGGGCAACACTCTTTTGGCTTCTGAAATTCCTTTTAAGAAATACAAAACTTAGAATATTTTTTTTTGATGAAGAAACTTAGATAATTTTAACTATGTGTTTATTTTAGGAAAAAGTACAAATTGGTGCTCCGAATTACCATCATTTTCCAATTGAAAGTCCAAACTATTAATTTTTCCAATCAAAGACAAAATAAAAAAACAAATTGACCAATTTTCGAACACCGAGCACCGTAGATTCACCGTGATTAAATTACAAACTCAATCATGTGAGCCCCGTTAATAACGACGCAATAAAAAAATGTATTGATGTTAAAAAAAGAAAGACCGATTTAATACGTTAAGAGTTTATGATGAGGCATTGTGTTATTTTCAACATGGTTTACATGTCTGAGTTCGCAATTTAATCACGGTGAAGTTACGGTGCTCGGTGTTCGAAAATTGGTCAATTTATTTTTTTACTTTGCGATTGATTGAAAAAATTGATAGTTTAGACATTCAATTAGAAAAGACTGATAGTTTAAGACACTAATGTGTACTTTTCCCTTTATTTTATCCATAGATTAGTTACAAATCAATACGTATAAACATTGAGACGAATAATAAAAGCTAAAAAAAGAATACACTATATGTACCGTTATCTCAAATTAGATCGTGCATATAAGTTCATTTTCCTCATTTGTTATAAATTATGGAGACGTTGTAAGTAGTGTTTCTCTTTAATTTCCTAAGAGACTAGACACTATGACTATAAGCTTGATTTATTTTCCTAAAAGATGGGACACTCGATTTCATTAAGTATATGACAACTCTAAAATTATAAACTTAAATGCCCTGATTCAGCATTGGAAATAAAATTGTAATCAAAAAAAAAAAGCATTGGAAATAAAATTAGGACACATCTTTTTAAAATTCATATTTTGGAATTTTGGAAACTAGGTAAAGTGATAAACTGAAAAAGAAGATGAATCACGTGAGCCGAAAACAAGGATGCACGTGACACTTGAGAGTTTGAGACATGGACCGGAAGCATTTGACTCACGTGGTGACAGGGCGCGTAGTAACTGATTTGTTTTATTGGTCATGTGCCGCAACTGATTTAGTGGGCTCTTGTCTCCGTAACGCTTCTCTGTCCGTCTCGAAAATAAATACATACTTAATTATATAAAAGAATACTACTACTACGTAGTAAATAATTACATCCTCTTTTTGTCTTGGTTATACAAGTGTGTTTCGCTTATTTTATTTTCAATTAAATTAAAGTTTATTTTATTTTATTCTCCACTTTTTTTTTATTGACGTTCTCCGCTTATTTTTTAACTCATTTGGTTCTCCCATTTGGTCTAAGATACTTATCATGTCCATGATTTCAATATGGATTTTAAATTCAAAGAAGAACAAATAATATGTATGTACAGCAATAATTTTTGTCCGAGGAACTCCTCTTTTGATTTTCAACATAAACAGTTTATTTTATTTTGATTGATTGCAATTGAAATTGATTGATGTTAAACAATCCTAAAATGTGCTTCCCCGACTTTATGCCGAATCAACACTTGTACACTTTCATAATGTATAAGTATGTATCTATTTTGCTGTCCAATCATCAATTACTTATGAATTATTGTTTATCAAAAAAAAAAATCTTACGAATAAGGATATTTTGGTCATTTGAGGTGTAAGTACATCAAGTCTTTCTTTGGAATCTTGCCTACAATTTAATCTTTTCTTTTTTTTTTTAGAAAAAAATGACATACAAAGACCTGGAGAAAATATAGAAATACAACAGCAAAACACTCGACCAACAAATACAGGAACATAACATCCAACCATGAAAAGTAATCCATGCAAAGTTAGTCAAGTCATCTGCTGCTTTATTATCTTCGCAGAGTAGATGCTCCAATGTCCAATCCATGTCAAACAGAAGAAGTAACTCGTCAGCCAACTTCGAAGCGACAATGAAACTCTGACCAAATTTCCACTGAAAATTGGATAAGACTACACTTGTATTCTCCATATATCAACTTTCTGTCAAAGGTAGCACACCACCTGAACTCCATAAATGGCAACAAAGAGGACTTAAAAGCTAGGACAAGTTAACTAGTCGGGAACAGTGAGATGCTCCACTTAGCCTCACGCCGAGGGAGGTGACCAGACCACCGAAGACAGAAAACTACAATTGCAACGAAGTGCAGCTAAATAAAACCAAAAGTAAGAAAAATAAGAAAAGAAAAAACCGAGGAAACAACCTATGAACAGCTTCAAAACAAACCCAAAAAGACCTAAAAACTATACACTACTGCTGGACAGTAACTAACTAAGCACCAACTCCCCGTCCAAAGGTAGTGGCGTTACTACTACCAAAAAAACTCCACAGCGCCTCCAACATCTACACCCCAACCTCCCCAGCTTAACTAAAACCCTCGCCTCCAACAACTATACCCGCCGCTGCAACGCACCCACTGCCCCCAAAACAACCAACAACACCCCCAAAACTCCAGCCCATGTCGCCACCGCCGACACCTTCTCCGAGTCCCTTAAACTCCGCCACCGAAACTGCAGCAGCGGCCTAGACAAGGACGACCTCAGCTAAGGTTGGGCCAAGATGCCGACATGGAGATGAGAAGTGAAGGCGCGTGGGTTTAAGAAGAGGCGGGGTGAGGCGGAGAGTAAGGCCGGTGGAGAGGAATTAGGAAGGTGGAGAGATCTGAAGAAGATGATGGAGGCGGTGGAGGAGCTTCGGAAACAAAGCTGAGTGTGGTGTCGCCGCTGGTTCTGGAGAAACCCTAGAAGAGTCGCGAGGTTATATGTACAATTTAATCATGATATCGAGAGATCGTTCTTTGATGTCCATAGTGAAAACATGCAGTTCGCTTTGCGAATGTTAATACATCGTTAAAATCTGATTCACCAAGACCATAAAGTTAAAGTTTTGATGGTAAGTTAAACCAGTTTCAAAAACTAACAATAAATTTTGAATTGCCCACAATTATTATTTTATTTTAGAGGGAAAATGACAAAGAGGAATATGAACTATCATCCATTGACAAATGACGGTCCGAACTATGAAATTTGACAATTAAGGGAAATTACAAAATATTTTAATCCACATAAAACACTTAACCTACGGAATATGATTCCGTCAATTAATTAAGTTAACTAAACAAATGAATTGAAAAAACATTATTGTCCTTAATTGTGAAATTGAGGATTAAAATATTATGCAATTGGCCTTAATTGTTAATTTTCATAGTTCGGACCGTGATTTGTCGATGGATGATAGTTCACTGTTCATACCCCTCTTTGTCATTTTTCGTATTTTATATGAAAGATGGTAATTATGGAACATAAAATGTGTATATTAGTTCTGTAGTCTATTTATGTATTCATGACAGCCTAAAAAAGGTGGCGGAGGTGGTCAAAGTTGCTTCAGAAAGAGGAAACGTTGTGACATTAAGGAAAACCAAAACAGCAGAAGAAGACGATAGAGATAACACATGCAACAATCATGGATGGCTAGCCTGGAACCAAGGGAACATGGATATATTCACGCAATCAGTTTCGGCATGTAATCTAATTATAAATTTGATACTATTTTAATTGTTTATATTAAACTTTTTGAAAATGATTCACAAATGACAAACAATAATACAACAAATTATGAGCGACGAACACATGCATCAAAAAATGCAAAAGGGCGTCTACATTGCTAGACCTTAGTCAATGGTCAAAACAACAGACACTCTATAATTATGGTCCCTCCAAACAATTAGGTAGCTAAATGCTAATTTGTAAGTTGTAAAGTGGGGCTTTTGATGAGAGGTTGGGTTAGTAGTAAATAGTACTGCAGTCCTACTTACTATTTAATGAGATATGCAGATAGCGATGTGAGTCCTCTACCGTATAGACCAGACCAACCTGGGTCAAGGCAAGGCTGTTGTCTTGTTGACCACTAAAAAAATAGACATACAAAAAACCTCTTAATCGCAGTGTCAGTCCATGCAGTTCCCACAATTAAATGGAGAAATGGAATAGGGTAACATTAACATGTGCCATCAACACCCATGAACCCTACCCCTAAAAATATTTCAAAGGAATGTCTTTGTAGTTAACAACTTACATTTATCTGACTTGAACTCGGATTAAGAATTAATTCCAAACTCAGCTAGACAATTGTCCTTAATCGCAGAATGTTAAACACCTCTGCATTTAATAAGTGGCTCAGCTACTGAATTGAAGTTTTACTGTTTTCTGAGTATGAGGGTGTAAAATCAAGAATTGGTAGTAGTAGTATTCTATAAGCTCAACTATTCAGCTACAACTTCCGCTACACAGCTATTGCAGTGAAAGCACATGCTGGACTGGAGAAAGACGCTCCAGGTTTTAGTGACATACCTATTCGACACCTTCCTCAATTAGTGCATCGCTCGCAAAGCTGCTCTTAACATTCACAACGCGGTCGCACTACAGTCTTCCTCACCAGGTTGGTCAGTATCCTCTCTTGTGCTGGGTATTGTAACATTGCCCTGTTCATTGAGCTTCCCTGCATCCGTTGTGCCACTCGTTTCAGTAACTTCCTGTCCCAGTGTAACGTCAGTGCATATGCTGGACGCCATTGCAGGGCCACTGCCCTCGGCATCGGCAATATTGTTCCCAGGTTCAGCAGGAAGATTGATTTTGGGAATTTCAGCTTCTGCATTCATGTACTGACCAGAGTTGTTAGTCCGCTCAGCTTTACTGAGGTCAATGTTGATCTTCCCATCATCAGTAGTACTATCAGTTTCAACTATCAGCTGCTCTGTGTCAACCTGCCCACCTTCAGCAACCGGATCTGTCCCAGCAATCAGTGAAGCTTCATCTCTTACCACTTCAGCCGCATTCTGGGCGGCTGTGGCATCAATTCTGCATATAGGTAAAACATCCGTCTTTTCAACTGCGAGGCATGTTTTGGCTGCGGCATCAATTTCACACATAGGCATGACATCGGTCTTTTCTACAATGAGGCATGGTTTCTCCAATGGTTCCTCCACAGCCATATCATCTGTTGCATCTTTCACATCGTGAGAGTTTTTTTCTGCTTCAGTTACAAGATCCAAGTTTATCACCTCTGGATGGGATTGTTGAGTACTGCTGGGGGCAGCATTAGTAGCCCCTATTGTTTTGTCTGTAGAACAATCCATGGCACTTTCCAGTTCTTCAGATACTGACAATGGGTTTACATGCAGATTTGGTGCAGGAGGATTTTGTACTGACAGCCCTGTGGCATCGCTTATTCCTGCTTTTGAAAATGACTGCTCGACATTAGTCGTAATTTGCTCTACTGATGACACTGCTTTATGCTGCGTAGAAGAAGCAGATTTCCTAAGCTCAGCAGATGATTCATTCACAGCATGTAGTTGCTGAAGCCTATAATCAGTTTCAGGACGACGGCAGATCTTTCTGAGTGGTACAATTTCCTACATGAAAACAGTGGGACAAAGCATCTCAAAAAGTGCTTCTCACAACTAGACATTCACGTAAATAAACTTAACACCGCGAAGAATGGTAGGTTAACATTTACCTCAGACTGATCATGGTCATAACGCACTAGGAACCTACAACGGCAACCTCTTACATCATGTCTTCGTCTCTGAGCATCCAGTACGTGAGCATCGAAGTAAAGGGCCTGCTCTTTTCCTTCCTGACATCAAGCACATCAATACTAACACTGAGATCCAATCCAACATATTTCAATAATAACTTAGACCAATAGGTCGGTATCCCCACCTGAAAACACAATATGAGATCCCCAGGGAGAACTGCAACACATTCAGAAGGTTCACATGGAAGAGAGCGATGCCTTATGTGCTTCCTCACATTAATCCACTCATCATCCTCAGGTCCAAAGCCAGCAAACCTAACCAAGACTTCCTGTTAATCATATATAAATGTTGACATCAGAATTTAACAGGATTTTTTCTAAAATCAGTAGGCAGCAGGAAAATCCGAAAATGTTACTAAATAGCACAATGAAAAGCGGGCTTAAAAATATATATCTTGATCTGAAATATCTATAAAGGAGACAGCACACATAAATTCCTGCCCCATCAAGTTAATCTTTTGTGGAATATCAGAATTCTTTTGGAACAATGTTGTAAGAAATGTAAACTGCTAACATCACTTCAAATAATTATAGAGTAATTTATAGTATTCTTTATTGTTAAATTAACATTGCCATTCATAATTTTGATTCAGTTATCTTCTCTTATTTTTTGGAGCTACTTCATCTATATAAACAAATTGGTTAGAAGAAGCAGTACACAAGTGGTGAATCTAATCCTTTTTTTTTACGAAAAAAAATCATATCCATTTCAATTCTATCGATCTCAGCTCGGTTTCAGAACATTTCTAATTGAAGAAACAACACAGCATATTACTTACACTGGATGTTGCATACAATGTCAACTATATTTAACTTACTTCCAATTGAGCCTATTTCACAATATTTTACTTGCGCTCTTATAGACAATTTTTGTTGGTCCTAGCTGAAACCTGAAAGGCCTGTTATGGTTCCACATAAATCTGAAGAGAGCTATCAAACTTTAACCCGGTAAAAAAAAACATCAAAACAAATTGTTCACATTACTGAGGATATTCTCCAAAACATTTTAATGCGATTCAAAAACACTAATCTAATATCACCGACAATCACATTCTGATGATGTAGAAAGACCTTAATTCTCACATCATATAATCTAATCAAAAGAACTAAATGCTTCCAGAAAGATATCCAATCTTCCCATGGCACTTTAGTGACCATCCATAAAAATATTTTGAAGAAACTAAAATCAATAACAGAAAACTATTTCAACATTGTCAGAAATGCATGATACTCAAACTGCAAACAGAACCTTTTTTCTTTTACAATACTGAATTCGTTCAAGCTGGTAGTCATGACATGGTATGCAAGTACTCAACATAAACATGAAGTCAATCAAGAATATACTGATGCATTTAGGCATTCATGTCAGTTTTATTAACTGGAGAGGCATTGCAGTTACTGAATAATTACCGGGTCACCAGCCTCCAAATTTTTCAGAGATAAAAATGCTGTGGCATCATACCTGCCGAAACAGAAAGGAATGACACATCTCTAAGAAACGATGTGTTTGATATCGTTTTGAATTCAGAGTAACTCAAATTTGGAGGTCATAATGAAAAAAAAAAACATTACACATACCATGCACCATCTCTTGCAGACCTGGCTTCAAATTCCATCGGGATATTATCTGTAGATAACTTTCCTGCAAAAGCTTAACCAATATAAGAAAAGAAGATACTCATGTAATATAACATTTACGGTGTGAATCATACAACAAGGACCACAATGGACCAATTTTCTAATATAGTCCACTGTATAGTTCCTAGTAGATAAAGTACTAAAACAAAATGCATAGTAGAAAACCTGACTCAAAATACAACAAATAAGACTAAATCTACCTGTAGAAGCAGCTAAGGATTGAGGCAATCTAGATGATGACAAATTATCGTCCCTGGAAACCACTGGGATGGTTGAGGTAGATGGCACTACGGGAACAAATGGCATTTCTTGCATTGCTGACATTGTGGATGGGACAGGATGCGGAGCTGCTACCGTTGGCATTGACTGCATTGATGAGGCAGTTAACTTTGTAGGAGTCTTGGATGACTTAGCTCTGTTCGCATACCGCTTGTTCTGAAACCAGTTCCATATCTAAACAATGTATTATCATCAGCAGAGGGCTCCAGCATTTCACATACATTCACCAAAGAAAGGAAAAAGATAACCAATCAATCATACTTGCTTTGTTTGAACAACGAATTTTCCTTGCCTTTCAGGTGAATTGCTGCAACCATGGAGAGCGTATTCAATACATGCCAGATGGAATATTGAAAGGCATTTCTTAGAAATGGATGTAATCCAAACCTGAACTTGTCTGCAATGGCTACAAGAACTTCCCGTGCTGGCATCATATTATTGTGATCTTGCAAAATGGTTTCCATCTCCATAACCTTGAAATTCATGAGATAGATGAAATGAAACCAAACTACGCATACATGTCACCGTGGTTGCCTAAATGGAATAAGACCCAGAGCAAAGGAAATAAAAGATTGAACAATAAGAAACAAAATGCATTTCGGCATGGTAATATGGCTATAACCTTTGAATACACCATACTCGATCAATAAGCACATTAGCAGTTAAGTTCGTTGGCCAAAAAAAAAAAGCCACCATTCAGTCCGGACTATGAGTATGAGCTACGGAAGTTGAAAATAAGGTTTAATTTGGAGATTGATACAATAGGTTTTCATTGAGTTACTGAAAACATGTAAAAGCGAACCCAAACAGATATAATTGTATGGAGGAATTACTAATGGCATAAAAAAAAAAGATAAAATGGAACTCTACAAATTTGCAGCAGATACCATTGATAACAATTAACAATCATATAGCTACATAACTAGCCGCATATGAAAGAAGTAGGATTATAAGCCATTAAGCCTCGTTCATCCATCTAAAACCAAATATAACGAAATGAAATGAAACATACAAACAAACCCTAGGACAAAAGCATGGCTTCGATTTCTCTTTCAATGTACTGACTTCAGCTACGTTCTCAGAAGAATAAATAAGAAGAGAGGAACTACTAACCTCCGCGGCATTGAAGCGGAAGGTAGGGACTCCGTTGCTTGGCGGTCGACCCATCCCACTCTCCAGTGTCCCACCCCAAACAACAACCGCAACAAAAACTTGTAGCTGTTGGTGGTGGTTTCAGGTTTCGAAATCGGTTTCTTAAAGATGGACAGAGCAGCAGTCAACAGTTAAACTACGAGAATCTGATCTGCTGTGCGAGAGTTTGAGCACCAAAAATCAAAGAGAGAAGAGACGAAGCAAGGATGCTCTATCTACTGGAGTTGGTGTAAGAAATTGGGGATTCCGATCCGATTCGAACCAGATTTCTCTACAAAATTGAATCTCAAATTTGGTTCAATTTAATTCGATTACTGAAATTGAACCGGACCAATCGGTTTTTATCCAAAGACGAGACGATAATCAAACCAATTATACTCGGCCTGATTGACCGACCCTAGCTTAGCTTCTCTTTCAAAGCCGCCAGAAGCTGCCGCGCGCTGAGGGACGGACGCTTAGATGGTAGGGCAGCAGCTTAAGAAGAAGCCTGGTAAAATCAACCTCAATCCGAACTGGGCGCTGCTTCAGGAGGTACGTTTCTTCGCCGTCGTAAAATTCGAACAATCTTTGTACTCCGGATACCTTATTGAATTTGTTATATATGATTCAGAAACTCAAAAACGATGGAAATAAATGGCGTAAATCAGATACCAGTTTGCTAGGTACGAATTTTTAATCAGTCCATCCTTTTTCCTTCCAGTAACCCCAACTACTATTCATTTTTTGGTAAATTTTATTTTATTTTGTTTTCTTTGGAATTTGACAGGGAAGCGAAAAGAGAGAGATAGTTCTGAAGCTGCTGAACTATCCACGGTTAATCCTCTCACTCCGACGTCAGATGACTGCAGGTGACAATTGTTAACATTTACCACCTGGCACTCCTTTTACTCGCACTCCAGATCAATATTCTTTTTAGTCTCGTGAAATTGAAATCTGGTAACATAATGTATCTGATTTTTGTTGGGTTTTCTCAGTATTACAGATGCACTTGCTATGGACTGTGAAATGGTTGGTGTTGGCGCTAACCGGAGTGCTCTTGGACGAGTTACGCTGGTATTACTTCATTTGTACCATGATTCATGCCTCCTCTTTCACTTCTTGGGTTCAGCTCATCAAAGTCTTCTTTCTTTTTTGCCTCTTCTTGTTACTGGTTTTAGCTAAAAGTTTCCGGGATATCCTTTGATTTGAACTACCTAATACTATCTGTTGAATTCCGTATTTGAGGGGGTAATAGTTTACTATGGGCATGTGTTGACCAGCTCAGCTGCTCACTTTGGAAAACGAAATAATATATATGATAGAGAGGGGTGTAACACAAACACTTCTTACTTTATGTGAACATGAGAAGCTCTTGCTATCATCACTGTGTTAGCTTATTCACTCCTGCTGTTTATCACTAGAGTGCACCTAAAATTTCTTTAAAAAAATGCCAAGCCTGCAATTCTCAGATAAATATGTCATGTTTATTCAATTTATTGTGTGGCCACTGGTCATTTATATGTGTTCTGCTCATTCACATCAGATTTTATATTATATTTCTGTTCTATGATATTCATCTCCATTGCGCTGCTACTCTCTCTGTTGTCCCTTTTGTGGATGTATCAACACAAATAAACATACCAATCTTATACACATTGGGTGTGGAATGAGAAATAGTTAGCAGAGAAGCTTAGTACATCTATGTAAATATGCAGGGCCTTTTCTCATGGTTTATAACTAATTTTTCTGTTAAATCTCTCTCAGCTTAAATATTTGGTTCTCAGGAAGATTTAATGTATGTTTGCTTATGGCATCACCTTGTTTGTGAGCAGGTAAACGAATGGGGTAATGTTGTATACGATGAATATGTCCGTCCAGTAGAGCATGTTGTTGATTATCGTACAGAGATTAGTGGAATCCGACCTCATCATTTAAAGAAAGGTGATTTGATTCTGGCCTTTTGACTTGAAGATGTGCATGTATAATCTCTTTAATTGTGATAAATATGATCTTCTTTCTTAGGAGAAATGATCATCAAAGCTTATGGTTTCATATTTTAGAAATATTTCTTTTTCACAATTATGTGCTGTTACCTTGATATTTATACATTTAAATGCAGCGAAGAAATTTCAGGTTGCACAGGAAAAAGTTGCGGAAATGCTGAAAGAGAGAATTCTCGTTGGGCATGCTTTACGCAATGACCTTAAGGTTGGCACATCTATCCATTTTCATCATCGTTCATCAAGCAAAATAATTATTCTTAAGAGTTTCTGAGACTCAATTCTTTCTTTTTCCAGGCACTGTTACTAAGTCATCCGAAGAACGATATACGAGATACTTCTGATTATCTTCCATTTTTAAAGTACATCTCATAATTGGTTGACTCCAACTCTATTGCAGGTTTTTATTTTTATTTTCTGTTTTGTTGTAAATGCATCATTTTATTTTGTATAATGAAATAGGGAAGGGAAAAGTAGAGCACTAAGACATCTAGCTGAAGAGCTCCTTGGCGTAAAGATCCAAAATGGCGAACACTGCTCTGTCAGTTCCACAAACCATTCATACCCGCTCTTTCATTTTCTAAACATAGAGCCATAGTTTTGATACAGCTTCCATTTGATTGTTCTTTTCACAGATTGAAGATGCTCGGGCTGCAATGCTGATCTATCAGAAAAATAAAAAGAAATGGGAGAAGATTGTCAAAGATCAGTTGAGACATCCAAAAAAGCCTTTCAAAGGGAGGCCAAAAAAGATGCGTAAAATCATTTCAAGTGGAACTGAAGCTGCAGTGGCATCTTAATATGGCAGCTGTGTAACATGTTCCTCAAGGGCTAGAGGGTTGGTTAACCCAAATAAGTGGTTTACTGTTCGAACTTGAACTGTTTTACAAAACTCGGTTTTATGCTATGTTTGCAGTGTAAAATTAGTTGTAGGTAAATGAGATTTTGGCAGCTGGTTGGTGTTAGTTTTTCCTATGCAGCGTCTCCCGAAAAGGCATAATCTGATTTTGTATGTGGCAGCGGTCTTTTACAGAGTTTCTCCTCACTTTCAATATGAGCACCTGCTTTAATTTTAGGGAAAATAATAAAGAGGCATATGTACAATCACTCATTGATAAATTATGGTCTGAATTATGAATATTAATAATTAAGGTAATTTCAAAATATTTTAAACCTCAATTTCACAAATAAAGGTATGGAAGTTTTTCAATTAATTCGTTTAGTTAACTTTCTGTCAGTTAATTGTTAACTTTCATATTTCGGACCGTAATTTGACAATGGATGTAGGTTATACCCCTCTTTGTCATTTTCCCTTAATTTTATCCCCAAGTAACAAAAAATTTGAAAGTTTTATCAACTTAAATTCTTCATATTGTAGGCCATCAGAACAGTCGTCTGATTGTTGATACGTTTGTCAATCAAAAGAAATTCTTCAAAATTTTAAACAAACTATTTGTATTTTTAGCGACTTATAATTTAAAGAATTCATTGGGTAACCATTTTTTTATTGATGAGTTCAACATCTCGATACATAATATTATCTAGTACATTTTTCTATCAATGTGACGTGCATATCTCTCATATCGATTCCCATCCAAAGATTAGAGACTTTAGCGATGTATCAACGTCCGCAACGCGTAGCTCTAGAACTCCACTATCGCAATCAAAATCGTGGCGGCACACTTGCACGCACAAGAGAAGACATATGGACAAACAGAAGCAAATGGTTATAACAGAAGGAACAAGAGAAGGCTTATGAGCCAAATAGAAGCCAAGGGCGATAACAGAAGGAACATAAGCCAACAAAAGAAATTAGTGCAGTCAACAGGAATAGAACACGAGACTTAAAGCATTACAAACAACATCTTAACCAACAAACTACTACCATGTTGGCCACGTGGAACAGTTAAAGTAATTGGCATTTCATAAACATAATAAGTTCGTCAATAAATATTTAGCTTTTTTTTATCATATAATTTTCCTGGTGTTACCACTTTTTTATTATTTTTTATTATATTACATTATGAGAATAAGGCTTAACAAAATTAAAATTAAGTAAAGAAACTAGATTACAACCTAAAGTGAACTGGATTATAATAGTATTTTATTATTCCACAAATGTTAGTACGACCCTATCAAAAAAAAAAGTTAGTACAGACAAACATTTATTACTATTAGATATCAAATAAACGACAAAAATGAGAAAAAGAAAAAGAAAATAAATGGATTCTGGACAGAAAATCACTTATTAAATTACCATAATACCCGTCATAGATGAATGTTAACTAGCCCTGATAAGGGTAATTATGTAATTAAGCTGATCCTCGTAATGACAGTTTGCCTAATAGAAAATGAGTTGCTATAAATTTATTTACAGATAACCAAAACTAAAACATCATCGTTCGTCAAATTTCTCTCACCCTTCTCTCTCTCCGATTGCTTTGCTTCTCCGGTTTCATCTGCAATTGGGTTTTGATCAGGTTTGGATTGCCCCCAAAATTCACTCGATTCTCCACCCATTTGCATACCTCTCGCATCCTGATTGCTACGAAAGAGACGATCTTGTGGTTTCACTTAGGGTTTATTTTCGTGGTAGATTGTTTTTCATGTGTATAGAGAGAGTCATTCGTGGTTTATGTTGTGCAGAATTGGACTGGAATAATCCCCTTA
The DNA here is from genome assembly GCA_033675395.1 of Rhodiola chrysanthemifolia. Lineage (NCBI taxonomy): Eukaryota > Viridiplantae > Streptophyta > Magnoliopsida > Saxifragales > Crassulaceae > Rhodiola > Rhodiola chrysanthemifolia. Next base: position 42,676,193 of record CM066207.1, read on the forward strand.
ATTTCCCGTTGCGCATTGTGAAATTTTCTCTGGCTCAAAGAACCTGCTTTGTGATCAATTGGTAAGAAAGGATGGACCTTTGTTGGTGTTTCTTCATGCATCGACTGTTTCTTTATTGGATTTTGATTTTGAGTTTCAAGAAAATGACCCAAGATTTGGTTTTTATGGTTCATGATAAATTGGTGAAAACTTTGTGGGTTTGTGGTAGGTTATGGGTTTTGGATGTGGGTTGTAGAAAACCTCTATGATCATTCACCTTTGACCATCTTTTTCTGTTTGCCGACAATGAGAGATACATTAGATGAACTGATTGTTGGTTATGAGTGTTAGGGGTATTGTCTCAGTAATGGGAAAGATTTGAATCAGATACATACCTTGATCAGAGTCTTTTCTTATGTTTTAGTGTCATTTTGTTTCAGTACAAGTTCTATATATTAGTCCTTCTCTAAAGAGCTGCGCGCATAGGTCAGGTGGCTTGTGAGGCTAGTTTGCTTGAATGCCCTGCTACTTACCTTCCAAAAGATTCATAGATGGTATTAGAATGCAGTGTCGATGTTGAACTGAAACTTGTTGGGCATATGCATATTAAAATTTAAGCACCATTATATTCATACCAACTTACCAGCAGTGTTCTTATAATATCATAATGGCCAAGGAATCAATTTATGCGTAGGGGGTGTGATCTGTGAGTGTCACAGTTTAAATTTTAAGTTCGCTTCCAATGAACAAACGGTCTGTAGTTAATGTATTTTAGTTCGTTTTTACCGAACTTCGAGCACAATTGTTTTTCCGTTTGAATACTTTCAGTGTATGGATTTTTTCTATATTAGAGATTTCTCTTCTGCTTATCTATTACAGAGCTCCACAATTTTGTAAGACTAATGCATAACTTCTATATGCAGGTACACTTCATGAAACTAGATATTTAAAATGAGCCATAGAAATATACCGGGGACTAATCAGACGATCGAGTATCAGTTACAGGACCCTCTACCACATGGCCCTGGTGTGTTTGGTGGGAGCATCAGGAATTCTTTTCAACAAAATGCTCATGTTACCTTACCAGTACCTATCATCGAGGGGCATCATTTACCAGAGCAATATAACAATTCTATCCCTTATGGGATTCCGCCGTATGGTGCGATTGTTCACCATCCTGCTCCAAATTGTGTTTCTGCAGCACCCAACTTCTATAGTCCATACATGAACCACTGCACTTTCTCGGCCCCTCTGGCCTATGGTCCATATGATCACATGCCTTATCATGGGGTTGTGGGGAATAGTTTTATTTACGGACTTCCATCAAAAGTAAAGAATGCTGAAATTCATGGCTATGTCCAAAACTCTAACGCTTCTACTAGTTCCGGGTCTGCAGCTGACTCTCTAAATATCAGGCATATGGAACCAGGCCCTGCTGTAACTGGCTCTGAACAGTTTCCTCATGGTCATTTTATTATGAATCCCGTTCCTTCATTAATGGAGGTTGCTTCTAGGATAAATGTGGCTGACAGACCAGTGGCTCCAGTTCCCGACTCTGTTATGATGCGTGGCCCGATGTATTCGGTTCCAGGAAGCTATTTGGGTCAGCCATTTCTTCCAGCAGGTTATGTTTGGTCTGATCAGACTCATAGCGTTAATCAGGTAGATGTAGGTATTAGGCCATGGAGTCGGTTACCAGCTGCGCCAATATTACCTGGTATTGCGATTATCCTTATCTCTCCGTGTTCTTTGGTACTTGTCTGTCATATAAACTTGTAATAGCTCTTGAAGTTTTTCCTGCTACGATGAACATCGAACAGGAATTCAAGATTTCTTTGATGTGCATTTTCACTTCGTATTTATAATGAAGCGGAAATTTTAATCTGGCAGCAGTTCTGCTCTGTTCGCCTTGTTATCATAAATATTGAAATTTATTACTAGATGTGATTTTTTTTCTTTCTGTACTGTAGGAGGAAATGCCAGCAGAAGCGCCAGTGGAGCAATGAATGTTCAGGGATATCAGGATATGGCTTCTAACAGCTCTGCCAATTTCTTGCCTCATATCAGCCATGGCGGTATCCCTCAGGCACTACCGCCACCACCACCTATAGTAGTCGGAACCCACAATGCAAATTTCTATCAGGTTGCTGGACCCTCATATCGAGTGCCAGCGAATAGTCCACTTCACGGTCCGTTGAATCTTCCTCAGGAAGGCCTGAACTCGGGCCTAAGACTTCAAGGCACTGTTCTTCCTACTGGAATCAGGATTTATCGGCCTCAACGTGGGACCTTACCTGATGCAACTGTCAGATCTCAAAGTACTCCATACCTTAGAGTCATGCCTAGAGAGGTAATTTCCTCTCTTTTCACAAATTGTATGTTATATAACTTTTTATATAGCTATTGCGCACTTCAAACTTTTTAGCAAGTTCCTCTTGATTTTACATTTATTAGGTGTTTTATTACTGACTTGAAATCATCTGTCTTTAGCCATTGCACCGTTTCCTGTTATAATTAAATTCTGTTAGTTCGCTAGTAAATCGATTTTGTTTCTTATATATTTTTTTTGTTATGCGTGCAGGAGGTTGCTGAGCTTGTGATTCCAGACGATTACGAAGAAATTTCTGTTGATCAACACAGAGATATGCGCATGGATATTGAACACATGTCATATGAGGTAGATATTATTTATTTGACGCCGTATTCCCCTCTGATGTCATGGTATAAGCATCTGATATTCGATTTTAACTATGAATATGAACGCAGGAGCTTCTGGCATTAGGTGATCGCATTGGCAATGTTAGCACTGGGTTGACGGTCGAGGATATCAGAAAACACTTAAAAACAAAAGTACATGTTGCTCGCTCTGCAAATACCAGTCGGGAAAAGTATGCCTCCGAAGATCATGATTTTGATTCGTGCATTATCTGTCAGGTACTCGACGATTCCTGGAGATATCTTTCCTATTAATATCTAATTAATCACTCTTCCCACACAGTGACGTAAATATAGTAAATTAAAGTTGGACACATTATAAATATACTAATTTAAAGTTGGATATTTGTTTCTGTTCAATTCTTCCGCGAGAAGAGGCAGCTAATCGTTGAGTTTATATTATTCAGTCTGACTTTGAGGACAAGGAGAGGATTGGAATCCTGAGCTGTAGGCATGAGTATCATACAGGTTGTTTGGAGAAGTGGCTGCTCGTTAAAAATGTCTGTCCAGTTTGCAAATCTTCGGCGCTGGTCATCGACGAGAAATCAAAAGTGTGAAAGGGGGCCGAACAAGAATAAAAATGGGGGGAAAGGGAAAAACCACATTTTGAAAGAGACCCAACCGTTTTTTATGGCAGAGCTGACTTCATTTAGACTGTTTTGCTCTGTTTGTGTAAAAAAAAAAAAAAAACTAATATGCTGGATATAAACTGTGGATATGTATGGCTCCTTCGGTAGCTTAAGTTTGTTCATAGCGTCAGTCAATTATGTCGGGATGGCTGGTACCACCTGAGATTGGGTGTTGCCCTCCCCGTCCATAACATTTACTTAAATAGTTATATGTATAAAGTTTAGTATCGGATTTCGGGATATGCAGGTGGTTTCTGTTCTATGTTGGTTTTTTATATACATTGTTTGGGGATTATTTGCTTCAAAAGAACCATCAGATGGCTAAATGCTTCTTACTTCAAAGAGAAGAAAATTTGGGAGGAAGCATTATATAGTTCGGCTATGAAGAAGATACTAAAGGAGAAAACTGTGAGTTGCAACTGAGCACAGGAAAATAATGGAAAGGAAAGGGAATTTGCATATTAGAGTTTTCAGCTAACATCATATCATTTTGCTTAATTGTTTTTACCCTCGTTTCTAATAAAATGAAATTGAAAGACAATGTTCAGATAGGTCATTCTTTCTTTTCTTTTCTTTTCTTTTTTTAACATGTACTTTTTATTTAAAAGGCTGATGGTAATTTGGCAATTTTGTGTGGATTCAATGCCAAAGATCAGTGATTGTGGAGTTATTAGAACACAGGTCGGAACACAAGCCAATGTCGTATGTTCTTTTCTGCGCCAACAACATCAAATTTCAAAACAGTCGAACAGTTCCTTCGCGGAGCTAGAAAATTTTTATTTGGGTTACATTAATTCTGCTAAAATTAAGGCGGTATCTGCAGACAATGAAAAAATTGAAGCCATGAAGGGAAGCAGGGAAGGGTTAATGAACAGAGCCACCCTGTATTGGATTGCGCTAATTTACCTAAATTTTATGCTATTTTTATTATGGGAGCCAGCCAAAACATGACCACTAACAAGTAACAACGATTTTGAACCAAATTGTAATAAGCACCGGCAATATATGATTACTGCTTCTAGCTAGATTGTTATTAATGCAATAACCAGCAGCTTGTTTATATTCATGATTCAGATTCATTGAGTCTGATAATAATGTTAGGAGCTTAGGCAAAGGAAATAGCTGATCATCACAAAATATAAGTCTGAGTCGCCCCTTCTTATTCTTTAATGACCGTTCACACACCCTGCCATCGTTTGCCAAGCTTCGTATTGGCTCTCAATGAGGTGCACCAAATGTTAAGGAATTTAGGCCCAAGGAAGGAGTGAGTCCCTACAAAAGACTAATTATCTGCTTAAGTATCAGCAGCTTGGGGGAGCACTCGGTTGAGGCAGGGTTGGTAGAATGAGGCACGTGAGGCACGATCTGGGCCACTCATTTAGATGATGTGGCAGGGAATAATACCGGAATAGTATTTTGATTTTTGGTTTTTGCTTTTTGAATAGTGCAGGATTTTGGTAGTGGGACACGTGGCGCACCCACAAAGCACGGGGGTTTAGATATGTGGCTCAGATCGTGCATCACTGCCTCATTCTTAGAAGGGGTGCCTCATTTGAACGCTCCTCCAGCAGCTTGTATATATATGTATGATCAATGATCAGAAGAATAAATCCAAAATGAGAAGTACGTTGGTTTTAAGGAAGGAGTAAAGTTGATGGAAGAAAACAAAAACTATGTCAGTATTCAACATTATACAGTTACTGTGCTTTAGGCAGTGGATGAAGCTGCAGAACTAATTTGTGTACTGGAATATGGAACCTCATTAGTTTTCAGATCCCGAAAAAATAAACCGGCATCAAAAACGACAGAAAGTTACGTTAGGGAGACAATCAGCATCAAAACACTTGAGACCTAAGCAAAAGCTTTAGTTGTGAAATTGTAATGCTCTTCCACACATGCTAAAGCATCACTTGTGTTTCACACTACAATTACATGTAATTAATAACACTGTTCACGTAGAATAAGAGAAAGTAGTAATGTAATGTAAAAACCAAAGCATGAGTTTCTAATAAGGCAAAAAGCTAGCTTGTACGTAAGAGCATGTGCAGCGGTTGTTGTAAAAGAGAATGTGTTTCTATTTTAAAAGCATGTGTAGCGATTACTACATATGGAGGAGGTGCTGTTGTTACTTCCATTTTAATATTACTTTTGAAGAGCACCTCCTCGTCGCTTGCTGGTGCTCTTGCAATACTTGCTCCCTTACAACAACCGTTACACGCACGCGACCCGCCTTAATAACATGTTTGACCTTATCAATTAGGATTTCGTTTAAGCTACCCTAGTAATCCTCAGTGTATAAACTATATAAACCATAATATATATCAAATATATACGAAGATGATTGACAAGCAGGTGAATGAGAAAGATATAAATGATATCATGAAAGACACGGAAAAAATCACATATAGGGGGCCGGGGACAAACAAGCCTCGCCATGTGAGGCTGATTTGAGTACAAAGCAAAGGATTAGTTGGCGGTGTAGTGGGGCTTTGCAGCAAAGTGCTCACATGGGGAGAGGGACTTAAATGTGGGAGAGGACGACATGCATGATCCTTTTCTCTCTCTCTCTCTCATGGATACATTAATTATTTTCATCAGAAATATACATATTTTCAGAGACTTTTTCGGACCTTACTGGCATCTGGTCCTTTTGAATCCCATATCCTTTCCACTGGACCAAATGACAGAGCTTAGTAAATATATGTTTATCCTTCCAATGTGTGGATCGACCAGCAGCAGCTGTGCAAAGCCATAAATATTTAACTAAAAATGTCAGTATATATTATAAATTCTCACACCCGTATCATTATTATGTCCCAACAAAGAAATATAATTAATAAGAGTGTTAATTATATTCTCCGCTAGGGGAATATATATAATATGGTGATCATATGATCAGTTAGGCATCTCACATTCATGATCAGGGACGTCTTAATATATATTATTGTTTTCTGCTAATATTTGAAATTGTACTTTAATTATTATAATTATCACCAAAGCTAAGAATGTTCGATTCTCAGCATCATGTTACTCAGTTACTGATACCTTCATATTTGTATGATATGGAAGAACAAAAAGTGGCGGGTTGATCGAAACGACAGAATACTTTGCCTTCTTATTACATTTTGAAATAAAAAAATGATGAAATAAAAATATTTTCATAAAAATATTTTTTAGACAAATCGACACTGGGAGTGCTGCCGGCTTCATCAAAACATGGCGAAATTGAAACCTAAACTTTAAACTCGGCTAAATTTAAACCGGAAAATTCTTGTAACCAGTGTTCCCAATTTTTCATATATACACAGAAAGCATTTATTCCTCGCAATGACAATTTGATTATATCAAATGAGATCTCTCACAAAAGGATAGAGATGAATCCTGAAATATTGATGGTGCATCAAATAATGGAGGAATTGTGAAATATTGTGTGTCAGAGATTGTCACGTGCTGTTTGATTCCTCTATTCTCCATCATCGATCACTTGCAAGCTAAAATAGAATTATTGATGAGACTTTCATATATCGTCCTATAACATAAATTAATTTTAATGATGTTATACTGCAATAATGATATTATTAATGGGTGCGGTTCAGGTACAAACCGCTTTATAAATAAAAACTACAAATCTAATTTTAAGCTGACACGTGTCCAATTTTAGTCGAAATCCCGAACAACACACGGAGGGGTATTATAGTCATTCCACACGGAGGGGTATAAAACTAATAATGTTATTTGCAATTTAGTCCTCGAGTTGTCAATGATCAGACTTAAGAACAAGATGCTCAGACTTAAGCGCAAGATGATCAGACTTAAGAACAAGATGCTCAGACTTAAGCTAGCGCAAGATGATCAGACTTAACGCATGTAGCAAGACGATCAGACTTAAGAACAAGATGCTCAGAATTAAGCGCAAGATGATCAGACTTAAAATTACAAGATGCTCAGACTTAAGCGCAAGATGATCAGACTTAACGCATGTAGCAAGACGATCAGACTTAAGAACAAGATGCTCAGACTTAAGCGCAAGATGATCAGACTTAAAATTACAAGATGCTCAGACTTAAGCGCAAGACGATCAGACTTAAGCGCAAGATGATCAGACTTAAAAATGTACTGTAGCGAAAGTCTTTTACTGTAGCAAATTTTAGGACGATTATACCCCTCCTATCTTTTATATATTTTTAAATAAGTTTTTTTTATTTACAAAAAGAACCCCGACGGGATGAAAGTTCGGATGAATTTTGATTGGTTAATTTTGACACGTGTCAAATTTTTTATGAATTTGTAATTTTTATTTATAATTGTGGTTTGTATTTGATCCAAATCCAATATTATTAATTAGTATGTTTGTGGAGTCTAACTAAAGAGCGAGAGATCGATCTCTGCAACAGCTGTGGCTAGCTGTCTCCATGTGAGCTCTATACACTCTTTTTATAGGCAAAATGTATATTTATACAATGCACCAGTACCTGCTTCATCTCTTAACTACTTACTACTGTCTATATACTTTATTACAAATGCCACTATATTCAAAATACATAATATCATAAAGAGCTTTGTGCAATGGTCTCTTCTCTCTCTACACTTCCTCAACTAACTCCTTTAAAACTCCCTCCTTACTAAACTTGGAGTGATTGTTTGAGCGCTAGCTGCTGATCATCCCTTGCTTGTTTTGGGTTGTCCAAAGTTAGAGAGAGAGAGCGAGAGAGGCTAAAGATAGATTATTAGAGAGAGAGAGAGAGAGAGAGAGAGAGAGGACACAACAACAATATAAACTACTAGCTAGCAATAGTGTGATTGGAGAAGCTGTTTTCTTGGGTTATCACTACTGTTTGTATCAACCAAATTATGGCACAATTGCCACCTAAAATACCTCCCCACATGACCCAAAATTGGCCTTTATTCCCACACCACCATAGCCATAACAGCCAGACCCTGATACCACCACTGCCGCCGCCTTCGCTGCCCAATATGGCAGCCCCTCCTACCTCCACCGCCACTAACCCTAATCTTTCTTGGGTGGATGAGTTCCTAGGCTTCTCCTCCACCCGCCGCGGCCACCACAGGAGATCGGTGAGTGATGGACTAGTCACGTTTATTGAAACAACGGAAATGTTAGGTCCATTTGTTGATCAAGATCATCATCAACACGATAATGGCTTATTTGATCATTTAGACGATGACCAACTCCTTTCCATGTTCACTACTGATGATATGTCGCTAGACCTTCCACATCCTACATCCACCACAGCTTTGTCGTCGCCGTTATCCACTCCTCCCTCCGACCAGAATAGCAACAATGAGGATCAGGTGAAGCCATTTCAATTGTCAGAGAATTTGTTACAGTTACAAGATGCAATGCAGCAGCAGCATCCTTCCAATGATGATAATTCAAGCAAAACAGATCCAAAAAGAGTTAAAAGGTAATTATTCTTCTTCTTCTTTTTTGATATTATTGTCACAATATATTATTCAATAATTCGAAATACAAATTTATTATTCCCTTTTCAAATAATTCCTATTACTGAACTTTTTGGTTTATTGGGGTGTTAGAATTTTAGCAAACAGACAATCTGCTCAGAGGTCTAGGGTGAGGAAGCTACAATACATATCGGAGCTCGAACGAGCCGTTACATCACTGCAGGTACGCGACTTTGATCATATTTATTTTCACTATCAATTAATTTTACGCCAATCGATCAGTTTAGCTCTCTAGCTGCTCCCTTGTATTTCTTTATAATTACAAAATGAGTTGAATTTATTAACTATATATATGCTGATCTTTTGTAGAGTGAGGTTTCGGCATTGTCACCAAGGGTTGCTTTCTTAGATCATCAGAGGTTGATACTAAACGTTGACAATAGTGCCCTCAAGCAACGCATTGCTGCATTGGCTCAGGATAAACTTTTTAAAGATGGTAATAATAGATAGTTCTCAAAAATGAATGTAAATTAATAGATAAACGTTGAAAAGCTACGAATAATACGAATAATGTAAATTAATTCGATCTAATCCTAGCCATTTATTAACAAAAATGAATGGATGAGATTAGTTCTCATTTCTCACCAAATTAAACATATCACTTCTCATGTGATCTTTATTCTTTAAGTCAATCAGAATTCGAACCTAGATGATATTTAAGTGTTTGTTACTTCTTCGCATGCCATCAGGCTGATGGAATTATTTTTTTATATGTTGTTTTTTTTTCAGTTGCTCAAACTAGAGAAAAGGAAAAATATGTTGTTTTTTAAAACGTAATTTGATCTCACATCATCTACGTACATATATATATGAACTAATGATGACTTTAATTTTTTTGTGATGAATAATGGTTTTGCAGCTCATCAAGAGGCATTGAAGCGAGAAATCGAGCGGTTGAGGCAAATCTACCATCAGCAAACTCTGAAGAACAAAAACAATAACAAGGGTGATCAGGAGAGCAATCCCACAATGAAGCCATTATCTCCACTGCAGCAAATACCATTACAGCTGTCCACTCCCGACATGGCCATCTCCTGCTCTGACAAGTAAAGGCGGAGCAAATGGGCAGCTTCAGCTGAGGTTGATGATCGAGCAGGTTGGAACAACATGACATATTAATTCTGAAGCATTTTGTTACTGGACTGCTTTTGGTGTTACTAACATTAGATGATGATGAGGAGGGCTGAAAGGGAGGACGTTGAGAAGAAGGGCTAGCTAGTATATATGCATTTGGTGGTTATGTGTTTAAACCGATCTCTTTTTCTCATTTTCAATTTTATTTTTTGGAGGTGGGGTTTTAATATTCAGTTTACTGTACATTGACAGAAAAAAAAAGAAGATAATATCCACAGAAGAAATTATTTTTTGAAAAAGCGGAGAAAGTTTCTACCATCTTTTTACATTTTTGGAATGTCAAACAAGTTTTAACTCGCACGATGAGTTCATACTTCAATACATGAGCCCTTTCATATATTATATTCAACTATGGTAGTAAGACAACCGATCCTGATGTTTTGCGGCTCTCCAAATCAGCATGAGCACGAGCAGCTTCACACAAAGGGTATTTATGATTGACCCTGACCTTTAGTATGCCTGCTGCAATGTTGCCAAATAGCTCTCCAGCAGATTCCAGTAACTCGTCTCGAGTGGAATTGTATGCCATGAGGGATGGTCGTGTCAAAAATAAGGATTTTGACCCAAGTGCTGGAAGTGGGAGTGGATCTGGCGAGCCTGATGATTGACCAAAACTCACCATGTACCCTCGAACACGTAAGCAATCTAATGAGCCCTGTAATGTAACCATCATATTCATATTCACTAGTGAGTAAAAACAAGTCCCACAAAATCAAGAAAGACTGGATGACATTGATATAGCTATCGGGAAAAGAAAAAAATCATAACAAGTATGAGTGCGATTTAGTGGAAAGGGGGTCGGTCATGAAGAGGTCAGTTACCTGAAATGTGTCTTTCCCAACTGAGTCATACACAACATGAACCCCGCTGCCAGACGTGATTTCCATGACACGGGCAACAAAGTCTTCTTCCTTGTATATGATGACATGGTGGCATCCATCTTCCTTGGCTTGGACGGCTTTTTCTTTCGTTGAAACAGTCCCAATTACTGTGGCACCAAGAGCGTTTGCCCACTGGCATAACAATGACCCTGTTCCACCAGCTGCTGCATGAATAAGCACTACATGCCCTGGTTCAACCTGTTCGTGAAAAGCGCAGTAGATTAGTACAACCACGGAAATTACACTACTAAAGGCAATAAGAAATCTATATTGTATCCCTCAAATAGTGGACTGTGACAGGATCACTGTGCTGTAGATTTTGAAACACATCCAAACCCATCAAAGTCTCAAGAGGTGTTCTGGTGTAGCAGAAGCGAAATGATTAGAAAGTATTGACCAGATGATGTAATTCTAAAACATATGCCAATCAAAAATATAATGTGATTTACTTGACACACTGTGATAAGGACGTAAAAGCTGATGCTCATGTTACATTTGATTCCTTTATATTACTACAACCATCGAAAATCCAAAAGGCGCGTACAAAGATGAGGTATCGTTACACGGTGTGGAAAAAAGTTACTTCTGGTGTTGCATCAAGATTCAAGGATGCCTGAACAATAATATCAATGGAATTAAGATTAAATTTTTGAATTAGTGGAGAAGTTCTTTATTCTTAGAAAACAGGGACACAGGGGAACTGATAAGTAAGAATGTTTTAAAATCAGTCCCTTCACATAGCAGGTGGTGCTATGCTGAATTTAACGTGTGCAACTTCCTTACTTCGATACTGTATAATGATTATTGCCAGTGATGACAACCTCAAATAGGAAATTGAAATATTCAATTGATATACGATGAATTGGTTAATAACTTACCTTGAAGCAGCGGCGGACAAGATACTGAGCCGTCATGCCCTTAAGCAATACTGATGCAGCAACAATTGGATCAATAGATGAAGGAACTGGCACAACTTTGTCAGCAGGAAGTATCTGCTCTTCGGCGTATGATCCCATTGGAATACCAGCATAAGCAACAACATCCCCTACAACTCTACCAGTAAGACCAGGTCCCACGGCTTTTACAACTCCAACTGCCTCCATACCTGCAATTTATGAGTTCAGTTAAAAAAGTATTGGTATTTTACTGATAGCCGTCTGTTTGACCTGTGACTACATTTCACTATAAAAAAGCTAATATAATCGCATCCTATACAACAAAACTCTTCAACTAAAATGATCGGTATGATTAAGATCCCATTTTGTCCACTTATATTAATATTTCTTCATTGGTGTCCTTACTTCAAGAAAAGGCTATACTCATAGGGTGAACAGATTACATACTAGTCAGATATACCGCTCCGAACCAGTCGCTTAAGCATCAAGAGATATATGTTTAGTTATGAGAAACATCAAAAGAAGACAATATCATACAGATTGAACCAGTAATAGACGACCAGGACCCTCGATATTGCAGACTGCAGTCATCTATTTCTGATCATAGGTAAGATAACACAAATTCTGTTACCTTCATGTTTAAGTCAAATTTGGTGGACTGAAAGCAAAAGTTTACTAAAATCGAAGATCAGCAAAATGTGTGACATAGCATATCCATAAGGATTAGGAATGGAGTGCTTAATTACTGACAGAACTAAATAAGCCGTATGTTAAGCTAAATCACATTAGCAGCTTCGATAAGAAAGAGAATACTGAAATCCATGCTTGCATGTATCTAATATGAAGCTCATATTTCTCTTCTTCCGCACTAGGATGAAAACTTACAGTTAACCGTCTCTTATAAAGCTCCTCACCTGGAGTAAAGGGTAGTGAGGCAGGCTTATAAACTCCTTTGCGGAAGTAGACATCAATGAAATTAAGGCCGATAGCCTGGTTCTTCACTAGAATCTCACCCTCTTTAGGCTCTCCAATCTCCACATCCTCCCATTTCAAAACCTATCATCAATATAAAATACTTGCGAATTTCAGGTTACTCAACCACTGATCAACAACAGCGTCCATGAAGACACGATAACTCAAATCACTATTAAAAACTGAAGGAAAGTTTAATTTAGAATCTAGGGTTTTAAAAACAAAAAAAATTCATGGAAAATATTGCTAATTAAAATTTTTAATACAAATGGAAGAGGAGAAGTGATACCTCGGGACCGCCATGTTCGTAAACTCTGATGGATTTCACCATACTTGAAACTGCCGCTGTGGAGTCGGAAACTGCACGGACGATCGGGGGCTTGGGTTTGAATTGGCGGAGTGTTAGTAGTAGCGAATATGATGATGATGAAGTCCGAGAAGGTCGTAGAAGAAAATGTGGTCGTAGTTGTACTGTCGATTTCAATGCTGTCATATTTCTTCATCAAAATGTCCGAGCGTCGTACTAGGGAATTACCAACCACGAACTTGGACTGGAAATGGGTGTAAGTTCAAAGTCCAGCTTAACTGGGCCGACATAAAATTGACAAGCCCATCGATTAATCATCTTCTCCAGATACCAAATCGGGCTAGCCTTGTTGTTTTGGCTATAGATTTTTTGAAAATGGATGCACGAGGCTTAACAGATTTTCGTGTGTGTGCATATGCTACATCTTGGCTCAACTTTTGATGTCACATTGAACGTGTTTGGATATATCTTAGAGAAAAGTACAGTTTAAGGATCTGAACTATCAGTATTTTTCAACTTGTGGACTGAACTATAAAAACTTCTAAACAAGGAACGAACTATCGAATAATTTTCCAAACAAAGGGCACCGTCTAACACCGTTAGGGTTTTCACTAACGTCGTTCCTTTAGCTAATAAAATAATTTAAAAATTACCAAATTTTTTAAAAATGTTAAAAAAATTGTAAAAAATTAAACGATTTTATAAAAATCATAAAAATTGAAAACTTTAATTTTTAATATAAAGGATATACATTTTTTTTATTCCTAATACCTCTTATATATTTTAAACTAGATAGGAACAATAATTAATATTTTCTTGAATTATTTGTAGGGGAATTTTGTAACAAAAATTTTAAAATATTTTTCATTTTGTGTTTAATTAATTGATTTTTCTAAAGTTTCTAATTTTTGTTTTTCAAAAAATTTATATTATTTATATTAAAAATTAATTTTTTTATAAATTCGTTTAATTTTTTACAACTTTTTAACATTTTTTAAAAGTTGGTAATTTAAAAAAAATTAAATTATTTTAAAATTTATATTATTTTATTAAATAACGGAACGTAGTTCACGGAGTTAACGCCGTCCAACGGAATTAGTGAAAACCCTAACGGCGTTAGACGGTGCTGCGCCTTGTTTGGAAAATTGTTTGATAGTTCGTCCCTTGTTTGTAAGTTTTTATAGTTGAGCCCACATATTAGAAAATGGTGATAGTTCATGTCCCCAAAATGTACTTTTCCCTATATCATAATAAACAGTCTCAGTTTTTTTTTTGACTGCATAAACAGTCTCAGTTACGTCTCCAATTACATTCTTTTTATTTCGCATTAAATGTATATTTTGTACGGTAACAGTGTTGTTGTCATTTTGTACGAAAATGACGAGTACTGCACAAGAAAAAATGCGCTACAATGTCAAACATGCATTCAGTACTTGATAGGCATTTTGCACTAAATGCATAAAATAATATAGGCATTTAGTAATTAGAGGATCCAAGCTTGCTAAAGCAAAAACAGTGAAATTTAATGGTTGTGGTATATATAATATGGATGAGGATTATTCGGGCGGTCATGTGAGAATTCTATTTTGGAATGAGAATACCGAATTGATGAACAATAACAATAAGTATATGCCGATGAACAAATACTAGCGATCGACGACAAATTGACCAGGCGTGATGTCGGCAGGTTCCTACCGTGTACGATATATTCTTGTCATGTAGAACCGAATCCCGCAATGGTGCGGGAAATTTCCAAATTTCCATACATGATCAATTTCTAAATTGGTTTTTCAAAAAGGCCACATTACCTTAGGCGCGGGAAAGTAGAAGATATAAAAAGGCATGATTAAATCTAATTTGCAGGCTATATTGGACCAGCGGTCAGGCGCCAAACATTCACTAAAAGCGCAAACAAAAACAAGTGTTAGCGTACAACTAATGACTGTCTAATCATAAAAATAAAATTAATGACTTTGTTTTGTTGTGTACACAAATCACGACTGCCACTAACTGTTCTAAAGCTGTCATTTGGTATTTGATTATAAGATTACTTCTTTTATGTTAAAGCGTTGAGTTGTTCACATGTTATCGAAGTCAGAGACAGCAGCAATTTCCAATTGCAAGTGCGAGGCGTAGTTTAATTTAAAATATGCTGCCTGCTACATACAGAATGTGTCTTCCTTGTGAGAACCAAAAGAATTGAACTGGCAAGTGGCAACTGCTTGTATGTCAAATTACAAGTGAAAAAGTAAAATGGAATTGCGAAAGGAGCTTTGATCGAGTGGTTTTAATCTCTAGATAAATTGTCAAGAGGTCAATAGTTCGATTCCCCGAGTAGCATATTTTTTCTCACTTTTGTTTTGTGTAGGAGTGTCGAGGGGCTGAGTTTCAAGTCAATGTTCGTGGGTTTTCAAGTTAGGAATGTGCTTCAATGGACACAATTAAAAGACATGATTAAATCAGGTCAGAACCCTTAATAATTCGAGAACTTGAGAACCCAAATCTCACAATTAGATCATGATGCATCTTTGAATCTGCATGTGACACATGTCCAAAAAGCAAAGTAAAAAAAGGTGCATTTGACTTTGCATTAAATGCATATTGAAAAATGCACATGAGACACTTGTCACCACCAAAATACATCTTAGAAAATGCATCTTGCATTTTGGATGGTGAAAATTGGGGTCTCAAATTCTCGAAATTTAAAAAGATTTTCATTTGAGCGCTCCTCGCTGCCTACATCACATAAAAGAACATTGTTTCAAATAAAATGTTTTTATTCGCTGTTAAGTGTAAAATTTAATATACAAGTCATTGATCAAGTACAAAATTAATTTTTAGCGCAAATTAGGTGTTATAAATCACGTTCTCTTCCGTATCTTCTCCATCTCATCCGTAGACCTGTTATCCTCGACTAGCAATTTAGTTCTGTTGAGGCATTGGCCTCACACGTTTTTGATGATTGACAAACCGGTTTAATGGTTTGCTTGAGTTTCTGTTAGTCAGGAACTTACTGGAACATTCAAGGACATTATGCGGGACGTGAGCACCTGCGGAAGTCTCCGAGCAACCAAGAACCTGTGTATGGGTCAAGTCAACGGAGCAGTTGAACAGTTGAGGTCAACAGAGAAGTGGAGCAGTTGACACAAGGGTCAAAGACATCATGGAGTGATGGCACGTCTCCACAACGCGTCAAGGAGATCATGGGTTGGCAGTTACAAGCCATGATCTGTGGCAGTTACTGAAGAACCTATATAAGCCAGATCCAACTGTTCAGAAGGCTGCGCCTTCCATATACATCCGAGAGAGCTTTCCAAGTGGGGTTTCCCAGTGAGAATATCCAGCGAGCTGTGCGAAGTGATATTCAAGTGTACCGGAAAGCGACGGAGGTGCCACGACTACGTGACGTCTGGGAGACAGTCAGGGAAGTAGTCAGGTCTTGCGTGTGTAAATCTAGGTTAGATTTATACGTAATAGGCAAGTTTTGTACCGATTGAGTGTACAGGTTAAATAGTAATAAAAAGCTATTTAAGTTTAATCCGCTGCGTATTTTGATTAAGTATTTATCTGCATACAGAGTTAGGTTCCTAACAGTTCCGACCTTTGTTAAGTCTCTGACTTTCAATCTTAAGTCTTTCACTACTAACCACGGTCCTATCAATTGGTATCAGAGCCGCAGGGTTCTAGATTTTGGTTAGCTTTGCAGGTATGACAGGTGATTCGTTCTCAAATCCTCCGAAATTGAAGCCAGGCGAGTATGAGACCTGGGCGGTCAGATTTGAAGCACATGTGATGTCTTCAGATGGGGAGGTTTGGCAGATCATAGAGCAAGGGCAACAACACATTTATGTCGAGGGAAGTGAAACGGATCTCAAGCCAAGGATTCAGTACACAACTGAAGACTATAAGAAATTGGAGAAGAATGCAAAAGCTTTACGGGTTCTTCACAGTGCACTAGAGCCTGGCAACCTGAAGAAGGTGATACAGTTCAAGGACCCGAGTGACATCTGGGATTCACTGAAGAAGATCTATGAAGGATCGAAGGATGTGAAAAGAAACCGTATTCTTGCTGTTCAGTCGGAGTTCAATTCCCTGAGACAAGTGAAGAACGAGTCAATGCATGAGTATCATTCCAGATTCCAAGGATGTCTGGCCACACTGAATAATCTCGGAAAGAGGTACAAGAACTGGGAGATTACTCACAGATTCATGCAGGGACTGGGTCCAGAATGGGATGATATCTCAAGGACGTTAGCCGCTCTTCCGAGCACAAAAGAAAATTCTCTGGAGGAACTGGTTGCAAGCTTGGTCAGTAATAAGGCTATTGAAGACGTCAAACTGGAAAGTCGAGAACCTCAGAGGTCAGCTAGACAAGTTGCCCTGGTTGGAGAGAGTTCGAGATACAAGAACTATAGAGGAAAAGAGTCTCACAGGAATAAGGGAAAGGAAACCTCTAAGACTGAGGAACTGAGTGTAATGACTAAGGCCCTTAAAGTTTCTGATGACAAAAACTCAGGTAGCATACCAAGTAAAGGAAAGGATCGGAAGGATGTAGAATGCTTCTACTGTAAGAAGAAAGGTCACTTCAAAAGGGACTGCTACAAACTCAAAAATGATGAGGCTGAGACAGAAAAGAAACAGAAAGAGGATGACAAAGGAAAGCAAGCAATGTTTGCTTGGGGGGATTCAGATGAGGACAATAGCATGGGAGACGTAAGAAGAAATGTGTGTCTGATGGCGCAGGGAAATTCTTCAAGTACGCAGATTTCGTCATCATCCTCACTGTCTAGGAAGACACCTTCAAAGGAATCATCCACTGAGGTAAGCTCAGATGATTCACAATCTGGCTATTATTCACGTTCTCAATGCATTGCAGTTATCAAGAAACTAGTCATCAAGTGTGAGGAGCTGAACACTGTTGTTGCTGATCAAGACAACCGAATTGGGCAGATGTTCGAAGAGAATCATCAACAGGCCATAACAATTCAGAAACTTGAAAAAGCAGCAGGCAAAAGAGTGATTGACTCAGGTGATAAATTTTATGATTTACCGATGGGAAAAGAAAAACAGAAGTCAAAGACCAGGCCAGGTCTTGGATATGGCGAAGTGTCTATTGCAAAGCCTATGCAAAGGCAGGGACAGCCAAGGACTACTCCTAGACAGAAGGTGGATTTGGATGATTCCAAAACCTTTGGGAAAGGTTACCACATCTGGGAGAAGCTTAATCGTAGAAACAGTCCAATACCTATTGATTTCGAGAATCAGAAGAAGAAGGTTTCTGAGTCCAAGGTGATAGATTTCAGAAAGCAAAAGATCTGCTTTCATTGCGGGAAAGAAGGACATAGCTGGAAACAATGCAAAGAGAGGGAGTATGTCTCCAAGAATGGTTCAAAGAGCTCAAGTTTCGAGTCAGGAACATGCTCAGTTTCCAAAAAGAGTGGAAAACCTGAAGAAGTCAGCAATCCTTCAAGTTCCGGAGTTATCAAGAACTCGTCTGATTCAAAAGGAGCTTCAAGTTCACATGTTTCTAACTCCACTACTTTATCTACTTCAAAGCTTAAACCCAGAAAAGCTAAGCTTGTTTGGGTTGCTAAGAACTGATTGTTTTTGTGCAGGTCGGGAGAGGGACATGTTCATGGCTTGTAGATAGTGCATGCTCGGGTCATATGACCGGGAAAATGGAACAGTTCTCCTCTCTGCGACATCATTCCGGTGGCTCCATTACTTTTGGAAATGAAAGTAAGTGTAAAGTCATCGGCTCAGGTAAGGTACATTTATCCAGCAAGGTTAGTGTAGATAATGTGAGTTTAGTTAATGGTTTGAAGTTTAATTTGCTCAGTGTTTCTCAGTTGTGTCGTGGTGGTAAAAACGAGGTTGTTTTTACAGCTGATAGTTGCTTTGTTAAGTGTGTCTCCACAGGTCAAGTACTTTTGCGTGGAAATTATGCGAATAGAGTGTATTATGTGGATCCTACGTTTGATCCGGAACAGTATCTCTGTCTGTCTTCTAGATCAGATGAATCTGAGATGTGGCATCGTCGGTTGGGACATGTGAATTTCAGATTATTGAAAAGGCTGCATAATTAGAATTTGGTAATTGGATTACCGAAAATCAGTGAAGTCCCTGATCAAGTCTGCAGTGCATGCACACAAGGGAAGCGGTCTAGAGGATCTTTCCACTCAAAGAATGGAGTCAGTACAGCAAGGGTGTTTGAACTAGTACACATGGACCTATGTGGACCGATGAGAGTACAATCTCGTCAAGGTAATCGATACGTGTATGTGTTAGTTGATGATTTTTCAAGATACACGTGGGTGATTTTTATCAGGTCAAAGGATGAAGTCTTTGATTGCTTCAAGACTTGGGTGAAGCTCGCTGAAAGGAAATTCAGTCTCAAAGTGAAAAGTATCAGATCGGATCATGGTACTGAGTTCGAGAATGGGATGTTTACTACCTTCTGCACTGATCAGGGAATCGATCACAATTTCTCAGCGCCAAGAACTCCACAACAAAATGGAGTAGTGGAAAGGAAGAACCAGACTCTGGAAGACATGACGAGGACGATGCTTATTGAAAGCAGATTGGCTAGAAGTTTCTGGGCAGAAGCGATGAATGCCGCTTGCTACGTTCTCAACCGATGTTACTTGAGACCAATCCTTGATAAGACTCCGTACGAGTTGCTGAATGGTCGAAAACCCAACATTTCGCATCTTCGAGTATTTGGGAGTAAATGCAACGTTCACAACAACGGGAAGAATCAGCTTGGGAAGTTTGATCCAAGAAGCGATGAAGGAATCTTCGTGGGGTATGCTCTGCATAGTAAGGCCTACAAAGTATTCAACAAAAGGACCAAACTAATTGAGGAAAGCGTACATGTCATCTTTGATGAGGAATCCATGAGTAACGATTCTGACATGTTCCTGATGTTCATGTTGCTGAAGAAGATGGTGATTTTGAGCTGATTCGTCCGAGGGATGTTGCAGCAGTTGACGTTCCAGAGAATCTGGAAACACCTGAACAAGCCAATGCTCAAGTCCCTGAGATTGTAGAACTTGAAGCGCAAACTGAAGTGAATGGACAAGTCCCTGAAGCTGGTGAAGTTCATGATGGAACTGAGGAAATCCAAGAGACTCAGGAGGTAACTGAGTTGAGGAGAAGTTCACGCGTGAAACAGCCGAGTGTTTCACTTCGTGATTATTTTTGCTACTCAGCAGTTCAGGGGGAAAGAGTTCTGAATGCATTTGTGTCTCTTATTGAGCCCAAGTCAGTTGAAGAAGCACTGAAAGACCCGGATTGGATCCAAGCAATGCAAGATGAACTGCATCAGTTCGAGAGGAACAAAGTTTGGAGACTTGTTCCAAGGCCAGAGAATCGGAAGGTGATTGGCACTCGCTGGATCTTGAGGAACAAAATGAATTCCGAAGGAGAAATAGTCAGGAACAAGGCCAGGTTGGTGGTGAAAGGTTACAGCCAGCAAGAGGGTATTGACTATGAAGAAACCTTTGCGCCAGTGGCAAGGTTGGAGGCTATCAGGTTGTTGATAGCATATTCAGTGCAGTTTGGAATCAAACTCCATCAGATGGATGTTAAAACGACGTTTCTGAATGGGTTCTTGAAGGAGGAAATCTTTGTGGAACAGACTCCTGGTTTTGAGGTTCCTGAGCATCCAGATCATGTGTATGTTCTCGACAAGGTCTTGTATGGATTAAAACAGGCGCCTATGGCGTGGTATGAGCGCTTATCGGAGTATCTGCTAGCTCATGGATATGAGCGAGGTAAGGTAGATAAGACTCTATTTTGTTAAGAACTGATAAGCATTTTCTCATTGTGCAGGTGTATGTCGATGACATCATCTTCGGATCCACAAGTGACGAGCTTGTGAAGTCCTTCACTAAACTCATGGAGAGTGAGTTTGAGATGAGTATGGTCGGGGAATTGACGTTCTTTCTTGGCATTCAAGTTAGACAGCTGGAGAATGGTACTGAGATTTCACAGCAGAAGTACCTGGGTGAAGTCGTGAAGAAGTACGGGTTTGGAGGTTCAAAGCATGTGAACACTCCTAGTTCTCCGAATGAGTCCCTGACAAAGGATGATGCGTCTCCAAGGACAGATGCTACAAGATATCGTGGCATGATAGGTTCTTTACTGTATTTGACTGCTTCTAGGCCTGATATAATGTTTAGTGTATGTCAATGTGCCAGGTTTCAAGCGGAACCAAGGGAATCTCATGTAAAGGCCGTGAAAAGGATACTGAGGTATCTGAAGGGCACTGAGAAGCTGGTCCTGTGGTATCCGAAAGTGAAGTCTCTCAGTTTGGAGGGATACACAGACGCAGACTTCGCAGGAGATAGGACTGACCGGAAATCCACGTCTGGGATGGCTCAGTTCCTCGGATCTTGCTTGGTGTCTTGGGGATCGAAGAAACAGAATTCTGTGGCGTTGTCAACTGCGGAGGCCGAATATATTGCGGCAACAGCGTGTTGTGCTCAAATCCTATGGCTTCGAAATTAGCTAAGTGATTTCAATCTGCATTTTGATCAAGTTCCCATATTATGCGACAATACTAGTGCCATTAGTATTGCTAAAAACCCTGTTCAACATGGTAAATCTAAGCATATAGAAATTAAACATCATTTTCTTAGAGACTGTGTAGAAAAGGAACTTGTCACTATTAATTTCTGCAGAAGTGAAGATCAGGTTGCTGATATATTTACCAAGTCCCTACATAAGGATGCTTTTGAAAAGCTAAGGATGGAACTTGGATTAATGAGTCCACAGTGAGGTACTTCGAACCTTCTCTCAGTGATTGACTAGATGATAGAGTTTAGAACATGCATGTGAGTCATTTACATGAGTGAATGCTTGAAGTCCCTGAGTAGCTAGTAATGTGTGTGATATTACTTCTGTGCTAAATCTGACATAGTACATGCATGGTTGAACACATCTCTTATTGATGCCCTACATTACTTCCGGATATTGTTGCCAATAGCCCCATGAAGGAAGTATATGAGACCACCTTATCCTAGTATAAGTCATGTGTGAACATCTGTTATTCACCTTCTAGACATGATTTTACATATGTGTGATAGAGTGACTTGAATCATGGTGATTTTACATTATATACCCTTATGGTAAGCCGATCCACCACAATGTCCCTTGTGAAAAATCCATAGTCAGGGAACTGGTCTGGCATTCTCTCAGTCAAGGATCGAATGTCTCTGCGACTGAAGAACTCAAAGAGGTATTTGATGTGTGAAAGAAGCGGCTCGGATGAGTTATGATGAAAAGACAGTTCAGAGATGTCTGCCTTGGAAGTCGGACGGTTGAGTGTGATACGTGCACGCGAGTAAATAGGAGATAATGACTGGATTTTGAATTTAAAGAGGGTTTGAAGTCAATTCTCTTCATCCAGCCTCTCAACAATTTTCGAAACCCTAAAGCAGAAAATCGGAAATCGTCTTTTCCAGTCGCCTCTTCTCAAGTCATAAGTAACTCCAATGGCATCCAACTCAAGCACCAGCAACGTCGATATGTCTGATAGTCTAATGGAGACCTTTACTATTCTGGGAGTTCGTTACGTTGTCCCGAAAGCGGTGGCCGAGCTACTTAAACCAAGTAAGTCGAACTCTACAGTTTCAATCTACAACCCAAAATCTGCGAGATTTATTGAGTATTGTGCTGGGGTTGGGAGTATTGGTGAAAGGGAAATAGTTGATGTCTCTGGAATTGTTAGTGCTGTAGAGGTTGTTGATGTGTTAGAAGAAGTGAAAAATGGAGGCTGTGCATGTGACAGTGGTTTTGTGGAAGGAGAGGAAGAGGAAGTAGAAATTGCTGATGTTGTTCCTGTGAAGCACCCAGAAGGGGTTGCAGAATCTGGTAACACTGATTATTGGTTTGGATGCTCTGAAGAGAAGGAAGAGATTCCTATGGCTGATGTGTCGTCGGTAGGAGCAGAGATGTCTGCCACAAATCAGTTGTTGGAGGAGCTGGTGGAGATGGGCAAAATTGCCAAGTTCAACAAAACTGGAGACGCTGAGGATGTAGAGTGTGAGATAGTTCAGTCGGCTCCAAGAGTCTCCAAGAGGAAGAAGAAATAACAGCCTCTAAGGATTCAGCCTTTGAGAGAGAGCGGTAAAATAAAGTTGGAGGTGAAGGAAGAAGCTGCTCCGACAAGTTCTGTCAAGAAAGCTAAAAGGTCAAAATCAGGGAAAGAGATTTTGATGGAAATGGAGTGCTCTGAGGAGTTCCTGATGGAGGAAGGTTTGACAGAAGTGCTTGACATTCTGAAAGCTCAAGGATGGGAAAAACTCTGTGAGACTCAGGAATATGTGTGTCCTGAGGTAGTTGAGGAGTTCTACCGAAATATGGAGCTCATTGATGGACCAGTTCCAGCATTGGAAATAAATTTCGAGGGTCAGAAATTCACTTTATCCAGCCTAGAACTGGCGAGGACAATGGGATTAGAACATAAGGGATTCGATCTCTACTGCAAATCAAATGTGTGGCCAAAGGAGGCTGACGATAAACAGGCACTTGTGAAGACAATCTGTCAGTTGAAAACCGTTCAAAAAGGCTCGGGTATAAGTACTCAGTTCATGGAGCCGAATGTCAAGATCTTGCATAAATTGCTAGTGAGCAATTTCATCCAAAGAGGTGTGAAACCATCCTACGTACAACATCAGGATTTAATGGTCTTGGACAAGTTGCTAAAGAACGAAAGAGTGAACCTGCCGAAACTGATAATTCATCAGATGAATCATTTGAAGAAGTTGACCCAGATTGGGTACTCTCGGATGATTAAGAAGGTCCTTCAGGAACACAACCTATATCAGGTCCTTTCTGGCGTGGAGGAGCAGATTGTCAAGGAGTTTGATCCTGATGTGTTCAGAAAAATGAACTTGGTAAAAGACCAAGTGGAAGGATGGATCAAGGCTCCTGTCCAAGAACCCAAGCCGAAAGCTAACCTAGTCCTGAAGAATATTGAGGAAGAGGATGAGGATGAGTCTGAAGATGATAGAGATAAGAAGTGGGCACTTCTGGAACAAGGAATCTTTGACATTCGGAAGGACCTGAGAGGTCTAAAGGCGGAGGTCAAGGAAATGAAAGACGCAATCAGTGAAGTGCAGGAAGCACTCTTAACTCTGGTTGAGAAGCTGTGAAGATCTTCAGTCCTCGGGATGACCTCTTTGATCTCTGAGAATGCAGTGATCAGTTCCTGATATGAGATTTCCCATCCTTGCCATCCAACCCCTCTATTTCCGTTTGTTATTTCTGAGTGTTAACAACATGTGTTCAAACTGCTTGCTATGACTATCTTATTTATCCTTGAAGTTTTATGCATGCCTTGACTCTCTACTCTGAAGTTCAAAATTTTACTCATGTTATTGGCTGATGTGTATGTTGATTAACTCTTCTTTGATGATGTCAAAAGGGGGAAGGGTAGAAGTATCAACTGAGGGGGAATGAAATCTGAGGTTCCTCAGTAGAAATACCTGTGTAGGAATCTGACTTAATAGGATGTTTATCAAGTTTCTGAGTGTGCAGGAACTTAAGGGGAATTTGTTCCCAAGGAGAATATGTTCTCAACTGATGCTGTGTGCATGTTTTACATCTATTGAGTGCGGTTTTGGTATTTCTCCCTCGATGGTTTGTCATCATCAAAAAGGGGGAAATTGTTGAGGCATTGGCCTCACACGTTTTTGATGATTGACAAACCGGTTTAATGGTTTGCTTGAGTTTCTGTTAGTCAGGAACTTACTGGAACATTCAAGGACATTATGCGGGACGTGAGCACCTGCGGAAGTCTCCGAGCAACCAAGAACCTGTGTATGGGTCAAGTCAACGGAGCAGTTGAACAGTTGAGGTCAACAGAGAAGTGGAGCAGTTGACACAAGGGTCAAAGACATCATGGAGTGATGGCACGTCTCCACAACACGTCAAGGAGTCAGGTCTTGCGTGTGTAAATCTAGGTTAGATTTATACGTAATAGGCAAGTTTTGTACCGATTGAGTGTACAGGTTAAATAGTAATAAAAAGCTATTTAAGTTTAATCCGCTGCGTATTTTGATTAAGTATTTATCTGCATACAGAGTTAGGTTCCTAACAGTTCCGACCTTTGTTAAGTCTCTGACTTTCAATCTTAAGTCTTTGACTACTAACCACGGTCCTATCAAGTTCGATGCTCTCTAGATCTGCTTGTTTTCATATTGTGTCATGTGCAAAGCTGTGGATCATTTGTGTATGATAATCGAGTATGAAATAGTAGTAGTTTGGAGGAAATCATGTCTCGTGGCTGTTTGGAGCTATTGATGACTGCAACCTACTCCCTCCGTCCCCATTTGTTTGTCCAAAAGGACAGTTTGCACGGGAATTAAGAAAAGTAAATAAAGGACAATGAGTGAGGGAGAAGAGGGAAAAAGTGTATGTGGTGGTGGGTCCCGCACATGAATTATTAGTTATTTATCATTGAAAGTATAATTTTTTAAATAAAATAAGTTTGTTTGGTAGGAAATAGATGATTGATTTGATTATTGGGTTGTATATAAAAGGAAAGTGGACAAACATTAGGGGACACTCAAAAAGGAAAGTGGACAAACAAACAGGGACAGAGGGAGTATAAAAAATAAAACTTCATTTACTAACGATGAAATGTTTGCCCCTTGAATGAGACTAAATACTGTTTTTGCTTAAATAAATATTTGAATATTGGGTAATTAAGTGTTTTTTTATTTAGAAAATTTTATTATGAAAGTCGAACAGTAGTCGTTTGATTAAGAATATAACTGATATATCTATTCTCAGTCGGTTTTCGGACTCGGACTGAGTGAGTTGATCGTTCTCAGCCGTTTGCGGACTGAGTTATAGTCGTATTAGTTGTCTTAATTGCCCTTTTCCCCCCGGCTGTGGCCAGGGATGTTAGTGGCTTTGAGGACGTGTCTGATGAGGATGGGTTGGCCATTTTAGGTCTGTGCGTTCACCTGAGTACGTACTGAATCGAGTCATTGAGTCGTCGATGTCCAAATTCTGTACACTTTTCCCATCAAAAAAAAAAAAAAAGAGAATATAACTGATATATAAATGTTCATTCTGTTTTGATTAGTGTTCCGTCGAAAGTAAAGTCTGAGTCATGTACGGACCTGTCAACAATATGATTATAAAATGGCACGAGGGATGGGGCTGTGGCAGCTGTGCTCTCATTGGCGGAAAGTACCAATTCAAACACCTTCGTAAGTCGTGACTGGTGGTTATTTGTTATTTAACGCCCCGTATGTAGGGGTCGGCAAAGGGCCGGGCCGGGTAAGCCCTAGCCCTATCGGGCCGGGCCGGATAGGGCTTTAGGTGAGCCCTAGCCCTAGCCCTTTACACATTAGGGCCGGGTCGGGCCGGACCCTGAGAAAAATCATCAGCCCTAAAATCGTTATCGGCCCTTCATATCATAGGGCTTTTCGGGCTAGGGTCGGGCTCGGGCTAATTTCGGCCCTAAATAAATGACTAATTAATCGATAAATAACTCTTTAAACGCAAATACTACTAGTTTGGACGTGTGAGATTTGATGTTTGTGAAAAATACATTCTTTTAATATGAAGAACGTCCTTAAATCAATAAATTAACGATTTTAAACCGGGCTCGTTTTTGGCCCAGGGCCGAATAATCGAAGCCCTAGCCCGACCCTAAGCCCTTCGGGTCGGGCCATAATAGGGCTTACGTAGGGCTAGGGCTAGGGTCGGGCTAGGGCCGCCCTAAGGCTTATTTCGGCCCAGGGCCAAATGCCAACCCCTACCCGTATGGACCTGGAAAGTTATGAAAATATTTATTTATTTATTTTTTTCGATGGAATGAAAATATTTATTTAGAAATTTTACTTTTAAATAAGTCCAAGTAGGCAAGTCAAAAAAGAAAGTCCAGTAGAAGTGAAAACTGTCAAATAGTCTTGACTAGTCCTTTTCGAAATGACTAGGTAGTCCATTAATGGTTTGTTAGACTTTGGAACACGGCTTGAATCGTTCACGTTGAATAACGTGTTCGTAGGCGGGACGAAAACACACTCTATAAAATTATGAAAAGAAAAATGTTAAGGTGGGGCTTGAATCGATCTTGCTATTGCAAGTCTAGTGCCTACCAACTCAACTATCACCTCCTTAACGTTTTAAATATTATCCAATTGATCATTTAAAAAACAATTGTACCCATTTGAACAAGAAACACAACTTACCGTGGCATTTTAAACAATGGTAAGGCTCTTTTTTTCTTAAAAAATGGATAATAATTTAATGGTCAAAATATTTGTCAAATGACTCTCAGAATATGGATCGTTCGCTTACATTTAAAATAGAAATAGAAGAAAAAATTTAGAATGAATGATAGAATTGTTTTATATTTCCAATGTCATTGATAAATTAAATATTTGCCTTTCTTTTAGAAATTTATCTGTACATGTAAAAATGTTATTAGGGTTTTACTGTTAAAAAATTCATAGTCAAAGTCAACGAACCCCTCCCAGTTATTAACTATGTAGAACGGACACCCCATTTTTTGGTGATTTGTCGTGTCGGACACTTGGATCGGTCGACACTTGTAATTAGGGGTGGGCATCGGCCGGGTTGGGCTCGTTCCTAACCCGACCAGAAATAATGATCGGGTTTTTTATTTGAACCCTAACCCGGCCCGAAAGATCGGGTCAATTATGTGAACCCAAACCCGATCCTAAAACTAAAATTTATAAAAGGCATAAAATATTCAACGTCATATATCATGATATAAATACTTTAAAAATATAAGCTTAAATCACTAATTTATGATGTAAAGTTTAGTATTACGATTTTATTTCTCATTGCAAACCAGTTACTTATTCATAGATTAATTGGTATGGTAGTCACATTCATTCAGATGAGGTGTAAAGTTCGAATGTTGTTAAAAATCTAGTATTTTTTATATTACTTATAAAATCGGGTAATCCGAACCTCAACCCTAACCCGACCCGAAACTATTACCGGGTTGGGTTAAACCCGACAATAATCGGGTCGGGCCGTGTCGGATTGTCGGGTCGGGCCGGGTTGTGCCCACCCCTACTGTAATTAAACCGATTTTTAAAAAAAAAATTGGACCAATCAGCCGACACGTTTGGCTCAACCTCGCATGTGTTCTTTGAAGATAGTAAAATAACGCATTATGAGTCTTTTATGCATTTATGTGACTTTAATATTTGAATATTTATTTTTAATTTCAAAAGAATTGAGCTGATTTGAGTCCAGATCGGGTGCAAAGCCCAAATATGATACAAAATACAAACAAATCTCAACCAATCAATTAGGTAATATGAAGGTGGAGATTAATTTGAATAAATTAATTAGTATCAGAATTTTAATCGTGTTAAAGGGCATAATTGCCAAATCAATTCAAAATCCAACTAAGAGATACTCAGTATCTCTCCCCCAAAAATGACGCACGACTCAACCGATTGGAGGATTCGTCGGACTTTGAAAGATCAGTTCTCTAACAGCTTCCGATCCCTCCAACCCTAGCTTCGCTGGGACTTTGAAATATCCACCGCTTATATGCTGGAGGTCGATCCAGATATTGTAAAGTGAGATGTGGCAAAGAGGCCAGATCATATGTCGTTTTCTCTTGTCAAAATTACTTAGAAGAATGGTCCTGTAAATGTGTGTCGACCGATCTAAACAAAGAGTGAGATCTACCCTACCAGTCCTCCATGTACTCTTTTAAAAGAATTACATCATCTAACGGAACATGGTCCTGCCATCTGCCAAGCAAATCACATTCTAGCTCTGCATTCAAGTCGAACCAGCCGACACAGACGACGTCGGACGAAGAAGAACGAAAGCTGTTCAAATCCGACCTTTTCGCTCTCTGCTTTTGTCTCAATTTCACATAATTCGTCGTCCCAGTCATGACGAACTATAAAATGGTCATGACGAACTATATAATGGTTATGACGAACTATAAAATATCATGACTAATTATACAACGATACTGCCGAATTTATATGAATTTTAGTCCAATTTTGACGAATTATAGCATAATTCGTCGAAAGTACACTAAATTCGTCAGAATTCTTGACGAATTATAGTCTACTTTTGACGAACTATGACATAATTCGTCAAAATTGGACTATAATTCGTTAAGAATTCGTCCATGTTTTTTCAGACACTTCCAGGGTTTCGTGGCTGGCCGTAAGGAGGTTCGGAGATGCGAGAGTGAAGGAAGGAGTAGAGAATTGGGATTATTTTGAAAACTGGGAATCTAATGAAGAACGGTTAAACCCTGCGAATTGAGGACGACGACGTGACCAAATCTGATAATATGAATCGGACCATGCGCCTTCATCTCGGAGTCCTTCTTATCAGAACGGCTTTGCAATTATCTCGGAGTCTCGGACGACGATGAACGGATGAATCGAAGAACACGTCAGTTTAGGACATCGTCGGTGGAATCCATGGATGAGCAATGACGATGGGATCTCAGATCTGGGTTTGTTTCATCGAGGGGAGGAGAGAGAGAGAGATTGTATACCATATTTGCCCCTAATCTAATATCAATTTGAATTTACACATATTTATTTTCACTTAATCTCATTCATCAAAATCATAAAATCAAGGGACGTGATTATTTTATATTTTTTTACAAGAATATGAGTTTGGCACCTTATCCCTTCTCTAATTATAATTATATTTTTATACAATTGAGTTTTGCGTGTCCATCTCTCGCCGTGTCCGTGTCCGTGTGCTACATAGGTTATAAATAACACTACACAACACCAACAGGATCGACAGATTGGAGTCTCTCTCTTGGTCAACATCGACACAATGTCGACCAACCTCGTTCTCCTCTCCTTCCTTGTCTCCACCCTTCTCTTATTCTCTTCCGCACATGCCCGTCTAATCGCCCAAACTGTCGATAACTCCGATCTACTCTCCGATGGCGGAGCCACCAACACCTCCAACTCCAATGTTCAATTTCAATTGGCCGCCGAGTCCACCTGCGATATGACATATGGATTTCTTCCGTGCACAACCACCGCCGCTGGAAATGTTTTCCTGGTTGTGGTGTATGGCTATTTGATGTACCTTGGAGCAACTTATCTCTCTGCTGGCAGTGAACTTTTGCTCGAGATTTTAGGGCCCGGGCTTATTGGTGGCTTGTTTCTCCCTATGCTTGGCGCCCTCCCTGACGCCATGCTCATTTTAGGTACCCTACCTGTTGGATTTTTCTCCTTTTTATTTATTTAAATATGTTTATTTTTGGATCATAGTGAAGTTGCAAATGTTTGCTGGATCAAAATTTTGGTCTGTAGCTAATTACTGCAATTTGCTCTCAGTGGAATTATATAACCTTTGAATTTATCTGATTTTACTTTCTGTCGTCTGCAGTGTCGGGGCTCTCTGGGAGCAAAGAAACAGCTCAATCGCAGGTTTCTGTAGGAATGGGATTACTCGCAGGGTCCACCATTATGCTCATCACAATAATATGGGGATCTTCTGTTATTGTCGGAAAGTGTGACATTGAGGATTCGATCGCCAAAGACAACACAGATACCAGGGGATTTAGCATAACAGGTATGCTGACTTGATGAGTCAGTTTAAGTGGACATGAATTTTCATCCTTCGTAGTATCCAAGAATGCCGCGATTTTGCAGTGCGATGCGTTTAGTTTCGATGATGTGTGGTTTACTTATTTGGAATTTTGGGTAGGGAACGTGGTGGTGATGAAATTAAGTCGTTTTGATCTCTAATTCTTATAGGCTCTGGGGTGAGTACCGATATCTGGACAAGCTACGCTGCAATGATCATGGGAGTATCCATAATACCGTTTCTGATTGTTCAACTTCCGCAAATTCTACACTCCAATTCAGGAAAGCATTTAGCAGTGCTAATTGCGCTCATCGTCTCAGTTGTGTTATTAGTTGCCTACTGCTTGTATCAGGTAAGAAATTATGCTTTTAAAATACACTGATACCGTTATCATTTTCTGTAAAGTTTAGAACCTACTTGTTTCATTGGTCGCACTTGCGTAACAGGTAATCCATTCTATCTTAATATTAATCTTCAATTTCTTTTCTTTTTTGCATAGGTCCTTCAACCTCAAATTCAAAGGAGACGAATTGCTTATGCCAAGCATAAACATGTGATATCAGGACTTCTGACATACTTGAAAAAGCATGCTTTGGGGAGGCTCTTAGACGATGATGGCCTACCAAACCCCGAAGTCTTAGAGAAGTTAGTCTCGAATCCACTTGTAACGTCAGCCGTTTTCTATGTTGCGTCCTAACTTTTTTGCTGCGTTTACTTTCAGGTTGTTTGATAAAATTGACGGGGATAATGATGGGTATCTTTCGCCTGCTGAATTGAAAGCTCTGGTAGTTGGATTTCAGTTTAAGCATATTGATCTGAATGAAGATGAAGCAGTAGAGAAACTGATTAATGATTTTGATACATCTCAAGACAAACTTATCGAAAAGAAAGAATTTGTTGAAGGAGTCTCTAAATGGTTGAACGAAGCCAAACGTTCTAGTCGGCAAACTTCTGGCCCAAATACTTCCAAATATTTGTTAGATTTTCATCAGGTATTTCTGCTTTGTCTTCTACCTATTTTTTTGGTTATGGAATGCTGATCAATTTTTTATTAAATGATATGAGAATTTTTAATTAAACGCATTTATGAAACCTTATTTAGGAAACCAAGAAAGAACATGCTCTTTTGGGGGATGCATCTGAACAAAGTGATGAGATTTCCGAGGGTGGTGAGAACCCCACCTGGACCTCAGTGAAGGCCGGAATGCTGTTGTTGTTGGGAACACTTATTGCAGCAGCATTTGCTGATCCTCTGGTTGATGCTGTTGATAACTTCTCTGACGCGACAAGCATTCCTTCATTCTTCATTTCTTTTATCGCGTTGCCTCTGGCAACCAACTCTAGTGAAGCTGTGTCTGCCATTATCTTTGCCAGCCGCAAAAAAGTGACAACTGCATCTTTGACATTTTCGGAGGTTCGTTTTCTCTAATTCCGTTTTCTCTAATTCCCTCTAATCTGCGTATAGTTTTAGAGTTCTAAATCCTTGGCTGGTGAAATCACATTTCTGTAAGGAAAGTATTTTGCAAGGGACTTAAAATAAAACACTCACAACATGAAATAATTAGAGAATGAGAAAGATGATTACACATTACTTTTTAAGTCATTTGCAGTTTTTTTTGCCGGAATTACATCTGCAGGGTTAACGCACAATGTTTACTCACAATTATTTTGGTTGGTGCAGTTATACGGAGCAGTAACAATGAACAATGTTCTTTGCCTGTCGGTCTTCTTAGCCCTCGTGTACGCCAGGGGTTTGACATGGGACTTCTCTGCTGAAGTGCTGGTAATTCTTATTGCCTGCGTTGTAATGAGCGCCTTTGGGAGCTTCAGGACCACCTTCCCACTTTGGACAGCATCACTAGCGTTCCTGCTTTACCCTTTCTCCCTGGCGCTGGTTTATGTTCTGGATTATCAATGTGGATGGTCGTAGCTGCTTATATGCTGGTTTGCTATATTTATTGTGATGACCGGAAATATTGTGATGATAAGTTGTGTTTCAAAGAATTTATGCAAATTCAATAGTCACATATCTTATATTTTTAGTGATTGAATTGAATTGGCCCGCTTCCATTGATCAATCCCTAAATGGCTGACCTGCAGTATGTTAAACCAAACTATATATATAGAGACATCTTGTTAATAGCTTGAATATCTACAACTCGAATAGTAAAAAATCATTTTCATGGCTGAACCTTAAATTGATGCATCTAATGACCTAATTTATTTTCATTTTGATCAAATAAATTAAATCAAATCTAACTGTTGTTGTTCCTATAATGATGCAGTCGGCGTCTCGTTAACGTTGAAGCAGCTCTGTTTCTTGTTCTCCAGCTCTTTGGCCCTTGCAAAATAGCCGTCCATCAACTGTTGTCTTTTCCTCTCCTGCTACTTCCATTGCTCTCGCTAGAGCTCTTAGCTCCGCCTCAAAGCTTGATGCAGCCTCTCTTGTTGAGTCAGCTTCGTCAAATCAGAAAGCTCCAATTACGACTCTCAAATAGTAAAATTCACATGATATTGTCAAAATCATTTTCATGGTTGCTCATAGTTGTTCGTGATTAGAAATCCAATTGAGCTCGACGATTGGCCACTAATCGAATATCATGAATATGTACGACTCAAATAATGAAATGAACATGCTCAACAATCAGGTGAGTTTATGCACGACTCAAATTTGTAGTCAGATTTATTGACGATAGAAATCATTATCCACTGCCTGAAGAGAAATTGTATCTGATTATTAGCAGCCTATGAACTCTTCCGAATGAAAATCTCAAACAAAATTGCAACATCTTCATAAAGGAGCGGGTTACCCTCCATGCGTTGCTTTTTAATTAACTCTGGTTTGCAAAGTTAATGCCCTTCTCGATGGAGGATTTTAACTCCGGCAAGAGGCTTTCCAATCCTTGTTTCTCGTAATCAGATAAGTGGCCAAGTCCCAAAACTTCCTCCACGCCGTTCTTTCCAAGCCTAACCTGTGGGAGGGCAAACGAAGTGAGGACAGAGTACTCGCCCGACTAATGCAATTCAAATTTGTACATTTGTGCTAACGGTGCCAATGAACATTGGTAAGAAGTTGACACATGGTTGTCGTGTGATAAAGGATAAACACCATTCAAGCTCAACTAATACTTGCTATTTAAACTTTTTCATCTATTTTGAGTCCACCAACAACAATAGTATTCAACGTGACAGCTGACAGCAAAGCAAATTGCAGGGGAAAAAATAATATCAAAAAACAAAACAAAAAATTGCAGAACAATAATTTGCCAAGACTCGGCTTCTAGTTGGAGATAACTGAATTGAACAATAACCATTAACCAAAAGCATTTACCTTAGAGGCAAAGAAAGGTAGCTCAGTGACGCTTGATTGCACAAAAGAGCACTCAACGACATCTGGGACTCCATTGAGACCCTTCAAGCACGCATCTCCAAATAGTGCTCCAGCATAGCTATAGAAACCAAACAATAGTGGGGACGACTTATGTCATGTGTAATGCATTGGTAGTTTATCAAAATTCAAAACTCATCCAGTTTCATTACTTACGCCATGGATAGTGTTGCGGACCCCTTCCCGGCCTTTGCTTCTACAACTTCTGTTCCACCATCTTGAGTTCTCTTGGTAAGAGCCGTGATTTCTTCAGATGACAGATTAGAGCTTGGAGTGGCCTGTTAGATATTGAACAAAAACAGACTAATACCATTGACTATCCATTCAGGAAAGAAGTATCTTTGTCGGAGTGAACCAGATGAAATGCTTGTCGTCTTGATGTTTCGCATCACAAAGGCGAAATCAAATATACCTGTGAAAACAGGGGTAGGATGGTAATACCAGCATGGCCGCCAACAACAGGGACATCAACTCCTGCCAAAAGAAAAATTCTTTTATTATAGCAGTTTGTTAAAGAGGAAGCTCAGCAGTAAGTTCTTTCAGCATGCAATATATATATTATTGGCTTCATGAGGTGTTGTCAATGGTTGAACCGGGATGAAAAGTTGAGTGAACAAACTACCATAATTGGACAATTAGGTGTGTCGCCAAAACACAGTAGTTTTACGGTCTTATGTGGGTTATTTTAAAGGACTCGCTCTAGCTTTTATATTCTAATTTCCTTTATATCATTAAAATGTCACTATCGACAAATCAAAACCACGCCTTTCTAGCGTCACATGATACAACTAATAGTCTAATATCAAGTAACAATGTATATCCCACAAACCCGTATAATATACTATCGTGCGACTGTGATTTTCTAATGAAAAATTATGCACTGATGGATGTGCAACGACAAATTCAAATGTTAGGTCAATCATCGAGGCATTAATAGAATCCAAAACAAAAAAGACAACCAAAACCAACATTGATCGGAAACTTTACCTGCAACCTGAACTTTGGCCTTTCCAGCATAAAAGGTCTTGGCCCTAACCACATCAAGTGTGGTGACACCAAACAATTTCTTTGGGTCATAAGTCCCAGCTTTTTTGAAAACTTCAGCAGCAATAGGAACAGTGGAATTGACAGGGTTGCTAATCATGTTTACAATCGCCTGTGCACAGAAATAAATGACGCGGAAGTTAGCAGCGACAACATAATTACAGCTGCTGAATTAGCTATTGGACGAATGTATACATGAACTCACATTGGGACAGTACTTGGCAATGGCTGTGCACAAACCCTTGACAATCCCGGCATTAATGTTGAATAGATCATCACGAGTCATCCCGGGCTTCCTTGGCACACCGGCTGGGATTATAACCACATCTGAGCCTTCCAGAGCTTCAGCCAGCTGATCGTCCCCCATAAATCCAGAAACCTAATACAACAACAACAAACATATAAATTTATGCTCTTCCATGACAAACAAAACAAACACAGAATTTCATTATTCTTCAAAGAACAAAAAAAACCATGTTTCAAATTTTCTAATAACCAAAAGGATTGCAATCCAATAGTAATAAGACTAAAGTGGAATTATAATTTAAAATTCAAATTACAACAAACACCTAGCAAGAAGCATCAGATGCATAAATAGAACAATTTCATTCAATCACAAGTCAACAACAACAACAAAGACAGCGTGAGTCATGGAAAGACAAGAGAGAGAGAGAGAAAGAAACCAGAGATCTGGAGTTGATGTGGCCGACATCAGCGGCGACTCCAGGGGTGCCAGCAATATCATAAAGAGAGAGCCTTGAAACAAGGGGGTTGAGCTTCATGAGGAGAGCGAGAGGTTGCCCAATTCCACCGGCAGCTCCCAAGACGGCGACTTTCCTTTCTGGGGATGCTTGGGAAGCATAGCCGCGGCTGGAAGCGGCAGCTGACTTGATGGATCTGAGCATGGCGGACTTCATCATATCTATCTAACTAGAGGAAATTGTAGAGAGAGACTGAAGTAGTGGGAGAGAGTGTTTGGTTGACTGATTGTTTCGAGGTGAACATGTTGTGATGGTGGTGTTGGATGCAACTTGCAATCTGGTTGGTCACAACAATTAATTAACGAATTAAATTTAACGCTACCATTTTTGGCGTATATTCCTAAGGAATCATTTGTACGTTTCTCTCATGTTTTTTCTTCACTACTTTCTTATTCATTCTTCCTAAAGTTTGTTCCAATTGAGAAGCGATCAAATGAGACAAGATAAATAAGAATGAGACAAGTGAGACATGATCTCAGTCATCCATCAATCCTGTGCATTGTGGGCGCACCACGTGGCAAATAGTAAAACCCCTACCAAAAGTAGTGTGAACGTGTTTGACGGCTCAACTCGCACAATGAAAGACCGAGATCGTGCCTCACCTGCCTCATTCTATCAGGTGCCTCAACCGAACGCTACCCTGTTCCAATTTATAGAAAATTTATGAAAACAAAATTTGAAAGAAATTGCTTTATCATTCTCTCAATTGTTTTGTTACACATAACATTTGGACTAAAAACACCGTAGTTAAAACTGTTATTTAAATTCTTGAATAATCAAATCGAACCAAAATAATCGGCCTCCATTAATAAAAATCATCTGCACAGGTGTGACATGATTTAAAATTGAACACACAATTACCAATAACAAAATTCAAAAAATTTCACAGTATTGTCTTCATCTCAACTGTGTCCAAGTCAATCAGCTTTTATAGTCAATTTTAGCATTTAGTTGATTCACAAGGAAGTTCTGATCCAATCCAAAATTTCAGAACAATCCTGGCGATGGACGAAATGCCTGAAAATGAAAAACTGTTCACATTCAGCAGATTCAGGGTTACAATGTGTTAGAATGACTTGGAAAGAATTCAATACCTATTGGTGGATCGATATGACTTCAGTGCGGACACTTCTTGCCGGCCTTTTAAGTCTTTCTTTATTCTTAGGGATTCTGGTACAGTCATTGTTCCACTTTGGTCGTGGTATACGTTAGTAATGAAGTCAAGGACCTTATCCTGGTCAGTTCATTCCATTGAAATGATCAATCTATAATTCCGAAAGGCAGTCTTTGAAACGAAGTAATAGTAATGAATTTATATACTTGGCACAAGGACTATTTCACACAATTCGTGTTACAGTGTAACCACGCTATCAGACAGTAATATGGTCCTTATTAGATCGGCTTACCAAGGGTTTGGAAGCATCCAGCCACTGATAGATATGCTCATTACGGAACCAGGTCAGCTGCCTCTTTGCAAAATTTCTACATTCCCAATTTCTTAAACGTTAAGACAATGTAATAAAATGCTACTTGACATGAACTTGCCCTTTGTTTATAATGAAAATAAATGATTGCTAAAGAAGAATAGGCCATATGCCCACTTTGCTAAAGAAGAAATGGATATCTAAAATACGTTTCAAGTAGTTATATGATGTATGAACATGACGTAAATATTTTGGATAGCTGATGATGGAAAAACCCTCATAAATAGAAAATTGGAGCACCATACTTCAGTTCGCCAACAAAAACATAAACATGCTATTTGTATCATCACCTGGATGCTGTATGCCGATAAAAACATAAACATGCTATTTGTATCATCACCTGGATGCCTTTTGGAATTCAGTTAAGAATGCATGGAACTCTCCTGTTGAACTCCGGCCCTCTTGTTCTCTACACCTTTCGAGGTATTCCATGGCCTATATAGAAAAACAATAAAGTATATAGATGAGAACTATTGTAAAATAGCTCACAATTGGTATATAATAGGAACACTTTCAGCTTGATATATGTATACCAAATTGAGGAGCAAAGATTGTGCGAGCAATTTAACTATCACAATGGTCCAAAACTATTAAAGAACTTAAATTTATACAGAGCGGAAAAACAATACAGGATCTAAGAAACACAACATAAAACTACATCCAGGCATTAACTTGTCTGTAACCAATTGCTCGAGTTGCAGAATTTGAATTGGAACTAAGACCAGCATCAAGAAGCCATTTCGCCTCGCCCAGTATCCCATCAGATCCTACAATATAGGAATTATGTTTTGTATGATTTGCAGCCCTAAGTCATTTACAATCATAGTGCTACTCAACTGAATTACAGATACATCAAGTATGGTTTTTCAATATTGATGAAACAACAGTCCTGCAAAATTGATAAATCAGGATAAAGTGATGTTAAATCGAAAAGTGAAAACATAATAGACTGACTTACCTAGAAGCATATCCTCACATCTTAAGTCAATTGATCTGTAAAGATCTACTCGCTGGTTTGTTAGAAAGAAACAAATGAAATCATAATCCAGGTCCAGTGGGTGGTCCTCGTGTGCACTAGTTGAAGACCCCGTCACATGGGATGGACATGAGACACTTTGACTCGGCTGAGCCTTAAATGAATCGTATGGTACTTGGAACGCTGATGGTGGTAACCCACTAGCCTGTAAGCCAACGAAAATAAGGGATGTAAAGTATCAATTACAGGGCACCTTCTACCTTCATATTATCAATGAGCAGAAGGTATCATTGCTGGATGGTAGACCAGTTTTGGAGTTACACTCATCAGACTTTATATCCAAGGAAGATTATTTATTGAGGCCAAGTAAAATGTAACTGGAGTACAATTATGTAGCAATTAGCATGCCCATTAGATTATTCGCGACTCTCAAAACATGAGAGGACTTCGAAAGCTGACCTTTATAATTTCAAGACTGCGCCTGAGACGATACCAATCATTCGCAGCCAGAGATTCAGCTTTTGGGTCCCCAGCTTCAACAACCAATTTTACAGCACTGTACCAATCACCAATATTTTGCAATCTCGTTAGCTCTGAATGAACTTCTGAAGTTATATCTGCTGAAGCCTTTGGAACATCTGGCTTGCCATAAATGTACCTAAAAATAATATAAGAAAACAGAGTTGTCATTAAGTACAGTGACATCAGAAAAATGAGAAACTCTAAGATAAATTAATGCCCCAAATGGTTTATTTTGTTAAACAAAACTTCTCTTAAGCTATAAACTAGATAACCGGAACAATCAAATATCTCTATATCACAGCTAGACTCATGCGATTAGTCTGTTTAATAGTTTACCAGTATCTGAAACGACCGTGAACAATAAAAACACTCATGGCGGATGAAAATGCATAATATATAGTTTTAAGTGTGGGTAGGAAAATAAGATTCATCTACTGATTGTATAACAGTCATAAAATGAATCAATCAGTAAGGCGGGAGAAACAGTGAGAAGTGAAAGGCTTATCATAAATGTCATCCGCTTGGTATGCTTTTTGATGTGCGTTGATACCCTGGCAATGATATGAAAGTTAAACCAGATATAAGTGAGCTAGCATACCAGCGTAAATACAGCCCTGTCCCTCCTGTCACTATTGGAACGTGGCCCCGGTTCAAAATATCAGTAGTAGCTTGTCTGGCATCTTCAAAAAACTGTCCAACAGAGTAATCTAAAAGAACATCAAGAGATATCGGATTGCCGCGACAAGCAAACAGTTCTAGAGATCATACGATATAAGAAACAAAAATAATACTATTTCTATCTGACACATCACAGGGAATTACCAAATCTCAAGTTCCGAACTCCTTTCACTCGCAGTTACAGCAAATGTGTAATACTAAAGATTCACTGTTTCTATATTTTGCTTACACCTGAGAAATCTGGTTTCATTATTAGTATTTTTAAGAGCCCAGTCGATGTCAAATACAGTGACAATGCTAGATGTGATGGAGCTGATACAATCTAAATAAAAGTAGAGACCACCATTTATAAGTCACAAAGGTCAACACCAGGCTATAAATAATGTACATGTACTGAAATTCGATTAGTTTCACTTCCATCCATTTCACATTTGAGATAAACCAGCATTGCCCCCTTCGCCATAGATTGATAAACTCTTCATCACAGAATCAAGGGCCTCTAGACAGCTATTAGTACTCAAAGTTAAGCGACACATCAAAATTTGATCTACGTCGTGAGCCAGTTCCATTGATCAAAAGGGTATACATTCTTCACAACTATGCACTACACGATAATAAGGAGATATACCTCCAGATGGATGCAAGATGTCAAGCAAGTGATGTGGCACCTCCTGCAATTGAAGAGGAGAGGAGGACGGTTGTCTTTAGAAAAGGAAAAAAACAAGACATAACAAACATTAAAAGAACTACAATAAATTAAATGAAGTAAGCACAGGAGATGTGATAAATAATCATCTACTTTTGCTGTATCAAAAGATCTCCCTTTTGTAAAAATTCAAAACCATCAATATACAATACATGTTGTCCAGACTCATTTTTGCTTTAATTACTCACGCTATTGCACTGAGAATCGGTTATAAAACATCAAAAGCAGTTTTTCACCATGGCCCATTGTATTAATAGATAAAAGGTTGAATGCATAAGATCTTCAAATATGCAACTTATCTCAGACTGCTGTGAAAGCATGTATAAAGCGAGCAAAGCCTAACTAGCTTTTCAAATTGTATGTACCTTTCTCTCGGTTGGAGTTGGTTTTGCAGATCCAACATCAAGCCCTTGATACACCTGAATGAGAGCACATGATTTCAAAAACAATTTACCGTTAGTAAGATGTTTTTGTACTCTCATATTCACATATGTGCTAAACAATTGATGTTTCTTCTCCAACTCTTAAACTAGTTCAAAACCTCAACACTCCTAAATCAAATATAAAATCTTGGGCGAAGGAGAATTAAGTAAACAATTGATGAGTTTATTACCTGAACAGAATCAGCACTGATGATTTCTCCATTGAGACGCTTAGCGAGTTCGAGAGAAAGGCGAGTTTTACCAGCTCCGGTCGGGCCGGAGATAACAACGACTCTCTTCTTGGCGGCGGAAGCGGTAGAGCATGAGATAGTCCGACGGAAGCGACTCAATTTGATATGCGTCTCCGGAAAACAAGGTATCCTGATTGTTCGGAGGCCGCCGACGACGAGCATTTTCCCCGATTCAACAGTTTGATGTATTTTCTCGCTCTCTACAAGTTGCTAACGATATCATCTTATATGTAGCTGCGCTGCTTTCATTCAGGTTCAGGCGTTGTGTTGCCTTTGAATTTTCATACTCTCTAGCGACCATTGTCTTTTGGTAGCTATTTACACATTATTATACTTTACACCATTTTTTTTTTTGATAGATGAATTCTTTATAGGCCGATACAATACTTTATACAGTACACCATATGTAGATGAATTTTTTGGGAAAATGACAAAGAGGGGTATGAACTATCACTCATTGACAAATCACGATTCGAACTATGAAAATTGACAATCAAGGGCAATTTCAAAATATTTTGATCCTCAATTTCACAATTATGGGCAAGAAAGTGTTTTCAATTCATTCGTTTAGTTAACTTTGTTAATTGATGAAGTGATATTCCATCAATTAAGTGTTATATATGGAGCAAAATATTTTGAAATTACCCTTAATTGTCAATTTTCATAGTTCGGATCGTGATTTGTCAATGGTTGGTAGTTCATAACCCATCTTTATCATTTTCCCTTTTTTTTTCTACTAATTGAAGGCATGTCATACATCGAACTCTTTTCCCATTTAATTTTTAGATTTCAATGATTGTAGCGGGAAATTTCAGACTTCAGCTTCACCGTCGTAGTGAAAATTGATATGATTACCAAGATTCAAAATTGGAAGGTTTGGTCACAAACATCTAACTCATAATACATATATTATGTGATATTAATAAACTTAAAATGAGACAAGTAAGACATGGACATGTTTGACATGGAGAAATATGGTGGTGTTTGAACCTCTGCACTCGTATTAAAGGTTTGAACCGTATTATTTTTTTTGGTTATTTGACCAAGACTACGACTGCTAAATCTAAATCACTACCTTTCTGTTAAAAAAAAAAAAGGTACACTGGTCTTTGTTTTATGACAGACAAACTGTGGCAAGACAACTTTGAGCACCAACTGGTTGTTGCCAAACATGCTTAAGCCTCAAGAAATATCACATCTCAACAACTTCAAACCAAGTAACTAAACAATGTTGTAAATTGTAATGGGATCTTGTTGGACACTTTCCTATCTTCGTCTAATGGAACTTGTTCCTACAATGATACCCAGATCCTCACTCCATCACCCAGTTCGCTCTCTCTTCGCCTTCGCATTGGCCTCATTTCTGGTCATCGGCACTCTAAGGCTATTCCTAGAAAACTCAAAGCATAACCAGAACAACAGTTTGCAGCAGAGATCAGCTGGTCTTGTGGTAAATATAACAAATGATGATGGAATTAAAAGAGGTTGCAATGTGTTTCAAGGGAGGTGGGTTTGGGATAATGTCTCTCGTCCATTGTACGTCGAAGATTCTTGCCCTTATCTTGTTAAACAAGTTACTTGTCAGAGGAATGGCCGGCCTGATTCTGCCTATCAGAATTGGAGGTGGCAGCCCAATTCCTGCAATCTTCCCAGGTATCAGTTTAACACATAGATATACGATTTAATGAGTCATACAATATGTTTTTGGGGGAACGAGTTACTCGAACACCGTGCTCCGAGAATTGTTTTCTTTGTAAGAAAAATTAATATGATTCTTTGGTGTTGTAAGGAGCTGTGTTTTGTGCAACATTTCTTAAAGATAATTGATGCCTTATTCAGATTTGATCCACTGAAGCTATTGGAGGTTTTGCGAAACAAGAGACTGATGTTTGTAGGGGATTCTATACAAAGAGGCCAGTTCGAGTCTATGGTATGCTTGGTACAATCTGTAATTCCCGACGGTAGCAAGTCCCTTCGACGAGTGCCACCCATGAAGATTTTTGAGGCTAAGGTACCAATTTCAGTTTGGTGGCCTGGTTTTTATTTCTACCGTAATTTCAGACACAACTTCAATCATCCAATCACGTCTTGATGGTGATTATGTTGCAGGAGTACAACATGTCCATTGAGTACTACTGGGCACCCTTTTTAGTCGAGTCCATATCAGACCATGCGACGAATCACACAGTGATGAAACGGATGGTGAGGCTCGATTCCATCAATAAGCATGGGGATCACTGGAAGGGAGTCGATGTACTGGTGTTTGAGAGCTACGTCTGGTGGATGCATAAGCCATTCATTAACGCGTCGTATGTCATTCATTCTAACCTATTCATGCTACTTATACCCTGAAAACAAACAAAAAAATCTTATGGTTTTTTTACCAGATGAATGTCATCGCATTCTTGCAGATATGGATCACCTCAGAATGTGAAAGAGTACGACGTTCCCACCGCATACGAGTTGGCATTGAGGACGTGGGCAAAATGGCTAGAATCTGCAATCAACCCTGAAAATCAACAAATTTTCCTAATGAGCATGTCGCCTACACATTTATGGTAAGTGTGAGGTGTGAGCGAGTCCATTTAACATATACTCGTAAAATTTTCAAGTCAGTATTAAATATAATAACAATGCTTAAAATGAAGGAGCTGGGAATGGAGACCTGGGACTGATGAAAACTGCTTCAACGAGTCACAGCCAATCCAAAAAAGTTATTATTGGGGAACTGGATCCAGTTTGGACATCGTGAAGAAAACAAAGGACATTTTGGATGACTTGAGTGTGAAGGTAACATTTCTGAATATAACAGAGCTGTCGGAGTTTCGTAAAGCTGGGCACACATCGATTTACGGTGAGCGCAGAGGGAAGCTGTTGACAAAGGAAGAGAAGTCGGATCCAAAGAAATATGCTGATTGCATCCATTGGTGTTTGCCCGGGGTCCCCGATACGTGGAACGAGATCTTGTATGCCCATTTGCTGCAGAATTACTTAATTCAGAAAGAAACA
Source organism: Rhodiola chrysanthemifolia (assembly GCA_033675395.1). Lineage (NCBI taxonomy): Eukaryota > Viridiplantae > Streptophyta > Magnoliopsida > Saxifragales > Crassulaceae > Rhodiola > Rhodiola chrysanthemifolia. Next base: position 42,720,020 of record CM066207.1, read on the forward strand.
CTATCCAAAACTTCTTAGTCAATTGTAATGTTGAAATATATAATGATCCAAAAAAATTAGACAAGGAAATTTTAAAAATTTGTTTAAAAAGTGACCAACAACATAAAACCTTAATCCCTGTCGAAAATCGAGTTAAATGTCATAGTTGCGTGTGAAGTGGTCAGGGTTGATGCTGAGGACGAGGTATCCATATTTGAGGATGTCTTATTATCAAACCTGACATCCTTGTCTTCATCGCAAGTTGTGGCAGCGACGGAGACAGTGCACATGTCATCATTCAGTAAACCTGGCTGGGTGATCTCCAGTCCTTCAACGTTCATCTCGCCTGTTAGCATCTTCACTACAGTTGACATGGAGGGACGTAGCTTGGGCTTGCTCTGGGTGCATAGAAGACCAACTTTTATAAATTGGCAAGCCTCATTGATAACAAAAACACCCTGCAGTGATGCATCCACTATTTCATGCAGTTCATCTTTCTGGTAAAAATTCCATGCCTGCATTGACAACAGAAGACGAACATTATCATGAAAACATAAAATTAGCACCGAGTTTTTGTAGCTAAGAAATAGTAAATAGATTAAATGAAATGAAAAAAAATAATCCGCTGACAATTGAATGAGATCCTAAAAAGAAAAGGGAATCGATGTGATTTACTCGAACAAAAAGTGAAAGAAACAGTACCCTAGCTATTATGGAGTTTTAACATTAAGGATACATATAACTAATGATTTGGGAATTTGGACGCAGCCCGAGTAGTTTCCTATTACGACGATATGCCAGTCCCTGTGAAAAGATATGAGACAAAAGAGACGTGGTACCAGTTCAAGGAGGTAACGTTCGCCATGGGGCAAAAGCTTGTTTGTGTTTGGTCTGCCAGATACTATTTCCAAAAGTAGAACACCGAAACTATAGACATCAGCTTTCCTTGTCAATCGACCTTGTATGGCATACTCCGGTGCCAAATAGCCACTGTATAACCACAAAAGAATAATTCATGAAAGATAACACGGCTGAAAAATATACTTTATTGTTGCATAATTCAAGAAAAAGTCGGTTTGTGGTTCGAAACTTACGTCGTCCCCGCTACGCGAGTGCTCACGTGTGTCAAATGAGACGGGAAAAGTTTAGCTAGGCCAAAATCTGAAATTTTGGGTGTTAGATCTTTATCAAGTAGTATATTGCTGGCCTTGATGTCTCTGTGGATAATGGGAGGACTAACTTCTTCGTGAAGAAATGCAAGTCCACGCGCAACACCAACACAAATTTTATGCCTTGCAGTCCAATCGAATAGGATGTTACTGCGGCTTCCACCTAAAACATATCTTACTTTGTCAAATTATGAATGCACCACACTTCAATTCATCAACATTAAAGAAGAAAATTATTACCCGGGAGCGTTCTTGCAAGACTATTATTCTCTAGGTAACCGTAGACTATTATCCTATGAGTCCCTTCTGCACAGCAGCCGTGAAGCTTCACTAAGTTTTCGTGTTCTATATTCGTGACTAACTCCAATTCGGTCATGAATTCCCTGGCCCCTTGTGATGAAAAAGCAGAAAGCACTTTTATAGCGACAGTAGTTCCATCTTTCAGCCTTCCCTGAATGGTCAGTAAAGAATGCGAGAAATGTTAGTAACAACATGAGAACACATCACATGATCGAATATGGAGGTTGCATTTTTTTTTTCTTTTTCAGGTAACCGCGAAAATGACCAATCACCGAAAACATGATAAAGTTCCGTTAAGACGGAATATTACCTTGAATACAGAGCCAAATCCTCCCTCTCCAATTTTATTAACCAGGCTAAAATCATTTGTGGCGAGTTGTAAGTCTCTGTAACTGAAGCGATGAAGATTCAATATGCCGGAGATCTCTGTAATTGTATTAGAAAGAAGATTTCATAGCTGAAAACTGGACGGTAAAACAAATGATTTTTACACAGGTACAATGGGCTGAGAAAATCTTACCATCCTCAATTTCCACAATTCTTGAGAGAGGGGTCTTCTTTTTATGAAGGATAGAGAAACACCTCATCATTACACCTTCCTGCCTATATCCCGGCGTAAGAAAAATCAATGGTGGTTTCTTCTTGACCATTCCATACAGTAAATGACGTTAAGTTAGCATCAGCTCAAAAATACAATACAATTCCAAAACAAATGTATGAAACAAAGATCAAAGATCCTCTAGTAGCAGAGAAATCACTCTGCTGACTAATAATGACTGGCCTGAACAAAAATGACCCAAATGAATTCCCAGATCAATAATAAAATAGCATCATTTTAGCCATAAGAAAGAAAAAAAACATGCAGCAGTGTAGCTGTCAAAGCATCACAAATCAGAATCAAACTATGTGAATGTGGTAAACTATGAAACTGGAAAGCAATAAAAGCAAGATGAAGAACACAAATCAACTCAAAACTTGTGATAAAACAAGAAGAAGAACTTTGGAAGCTGCAAAAAGGTATGCTTATAACCTCAATATCAAGAAGAAGATTCCGTGGAGGAGTTTTGTTGAGCAGAGCGACGACCAGCCACAGGACTTTGAGACGAACACAATTTTCAATTTAACACGGTTTCCATAAACATGCGTTAGTTGGTATTTATTTCGTACAAGTTATAGAAAAAGTCTTAGTTTAGCGCTTCTTTATCATTCGTACCAAAAAGGTCAAATGCAAACTATAAATCAGTGTATTATGGTACTCATTTTACGAGTTATGTCATAATTCATAAAAGTAACATCTAATTCATTTGGATAAAACAATGACATAGTTCATAAAAAATGTACAATAATTCATCGTTTTATAGTTTGCATCAAAAATCATTGACTCATCTAATTTCTAATATTACATATATTTGACTTACTTAAAATATTGGATAACTGCAAGTGGCCAAGTGTACCAAAAATGGGCCACGCTGTCCCTCACTTCACATCACGTACCGGTAAATTGTCAGACACTAAACAAGTTGAACTTAAAGGCCTTGAAACAATTGAAAATTTCAAAAATATACAAATAATAGATAAACCTCTACTCTCGCACGACCTACAATTATGTTTTTGAAAAATCTGAGAAATAGAGATAAATTTTAAAGAGAATGCGGTTCAGGTAAAAACAGGATTATATATGAAAACTAAAAACTGAATTTTAAGTTGATACGTGTCCAATTTCGTCGAAATTCTTGATAAAACACATATGGGCTTTATAGTCGTTCCATATAATCATGTTATTATCGTAACTAATTATAGTTTCAATTTAGTCCCTGATTTGGAAACTCCGTTAACTATTCAATTCAATATGATTTTAGGATTAGTCATAGTAAGAGATGAACGATTTAGCCAACGTCGTTGCAGGTTCGTAAAATCGTGCATATGTTTTGTTTTTATATATTGTTTGCATTCTATTTTAATTATTGTATTCGTCAATAGTACAGATAAGACTATAGACAGCGCTTCATTTGACCATAAGACAGCGCTTCACCAAGCGATGTCTATTCGACCGCAGTCTTATATCGGGACTTTAGACAGCACTTCAATAATAAGCGATGTCTAAAGTTCCGACATAAGACATCGCTTATATCACTGTAAGCGTTGTTATAGGTCCAACAATAGACAGAGCTTCGTCACTAAGCGCTGTCTATAGGCTTATTTAAGACAACGCTTTGTCAGGAAGCGATATCTTAAGTGACACTATAGACATCGCTTCTTGACAAAGTGCTGTCTTTAGTTTAAACCGTAGACATCGCTAAATCCGGGAAGCGCTGTCTTGAGTTACACTATAGACAGCGCCTGATCCGGAAAGCGATGTCTATAAGTTGAAAAAAATGGCAGATTGGATTGATTCAAATCAATTCCCCTTGATACATTTCAAACAAATTAACCACCTATTGCATAAACACCAATTTGCTAAACATCAAATTACATTCATTTGCTCAATATTATACAACATGTTTGCATTCATATACATATATGTCCACATAGAGGAGCGCTCAAATGAGGCAGCCAAATTAGAATGAGACAGTGAGGCACGATCTGATGCACACATCTAACCCCCGTGCTTTGTGGGCGCGTCACGTGTCCCACTACCAAAAAGAAAACAGTAAAAAACTATTCTCTGACACATCACCACAATGAGTGGCTCATATTATGCCTCATTGTACCAACCTTGCCTCAACCGAGCGCTCCCTTGTCCACATATATCGATACTTGCAACATTTGAGCAATAATACACTAAATGACTTCATGTTTATACCGGACGATATACTTACCGCACGTAAGTAATCAATTCAGTTGCAAAGTCGTTCCCTCATATCATCTAACACATTGTCATCATAGGATTGTCGTCCTCTAGGGAAACTCTGAAAAAAATTTCATTGTTAGAAAGTTTACGGACACCTCAATTAATTGGTAATGATCAAACAAGTTTCAGAATATACTTACTTGTCTGATGTCGTCCTCAAACGATCCATTGGTAGCATGCACATACTTGATTATGTCACGAATGTATTGTAAGACACAATAGCCACATACTTCACTCTATATGAGCTGTTTCGGGCACTGAAAATATATTTGAGTTATAATCACACAAAACATATTAACTATGAAATATAAAATTCCAAAACAATTGTTATGTCAAATACCGTCATAGTCTTCCACTCAATTTCATCACTATGGATGTTGAAGTTAGTAAAATTAGTAAAATATTTTATCAAATACCGTTACAGTCTTCCACTCAATTTCATCACTATGGATACCGTCACAGTCTTCCACTCAATTTCATCACTACGTGCCATTGATAAAATTAGTAAAATATTATTTATTTATTTTCTTTCCATTATATTTTTTTAATCCAAACGGGAATTAGAGTTGATAGCATTTCGCATTCCACTTTTAATCAATTCTTATTTTCAATTAAAAAAAATTCATTTTCTTGTTTGTATGAGTTTCAGTTATTTTCAGGCAAGGCATGTGGTCCAACGTTTGGGACGCATGGAGATACAAAACCCTTTTATGAAACTGGTCAACTCTACGAGACTGCTTTTTACAGGACTTCATCTTCAAACATGAAGTTGGACAATACGTATTGACTTATGACTCTTTCCTGAGGAACCTGGTCACATTCTGAGAACATAAGTCCTGACTGACACATATGTGTACGAATGTTTACATTGAAATCAATTCATTTCGGTCAACTTGTTACTTGCCGACAGTCTCTTTCTGGCCACACGGAACAGTTCTTGTAATTCATTTACGACAAATCATGCACTTTGTTCAACAGTATCACGTTCATTTTTTATAACAAAGTTTTCCTGGCTACCTGAATCAATCTCAAATTCCATACAGAAATAGGATAGGAAAGGAAACACAAGTACGGGATTAAAAAATATATGTTCTCCATTTATATCTTGAAAATTTTAGTGGAAAAATATAACACCTAAATTACATCACAACGATTGAAAGTTCTCCAAATTTGTAGGGAACATAGGAATTCTCAAACATATATTTTCAAGCAATTTAAAACTCAATACAAAATACTTTCAAAAAAAAAAAAACTCAATACAAAATGTAACCAAAGCCTTAAACTGTAGAGCTTCTTTTTATTTATCCAAACATAGGAAATTCTTTGCATTATATAGTTTGTTTTATTTACATTTTTCCATGACAACTAAATATATTTTCCATTAACTAGACGAAACCTTAAACTTTAGAGCTTCTTTTTATTTATCCAAACTTGCTCATTGAGTGTAACCAATACATTGACAGCCATGTATCTTCTCTCACGTGAACATAAGATTTCTAGTTGAGAGTTCCATAACCAAACATATATATATATATAAGAAGATGCTCTATGGATTCAGGAAAATCATGACCTTTGCCAGTTCCAGTGCTTTCTTGCGTCCAAAAAACTTCTCAACAATTGCCAGTGCAAACTCCAAAGCTGTCCCTGGTCCCCGACTTGTTATGAGGTTGCCATCTATCACAATTCTGTTGTTGATTTCACTCTGATCTGATAGCTCGTTGCACATTGGCGGGAATGCAGTTGCCTTCTTGCCCTGATTCCAAAATACAAGTCTAAATACCGAGGAAGAAAATAGGTATGTCTAGGTAATGAACAGTAGTAGATTTACAAGGTTGAAATGACAAACAGAACACTAAAAGTATGTTGCAAATAATATTGAACAGAAGCTTATAGGGTCAGGTGATTTAGAAAATAATCCCGATGGTCACAGTTTGATATGCACATGTCAGGTGATCTGAATAAACAGTAAACATACATGGTATAAGGAATGCACTTGAGACTTAAGAATATAGATTAAGATACCTTCAGCAGGCCATGGGGTTCAAGGACATATGCTGGCGATGCACAAATTGCCCCATATGGCCGATTGGCATCCCTTTGTTTTTTAAGCATGTCCACTAGTTTTTCTGATGCTGCAAATGTCTTAGCGCCTCCTAGACCACCCTGTAAGCATTGAAAATCTTGGAACATTTACTATTGTGACTTTTTGAACCAGCTACACATGAACAGTAGGGGGCGCCACACTTACTGGCAAGACAATAAGGTCATATGAAAGTGTAGAAGCCTCATCAAGGAGCACATCTGCCACAAGTTTTGTTTCTCTTCTAGCTAATATTTCAAGATTTCCCGTGACTGAAGCCACAACTACGTTTGCCTTTGCCCTCCTTAAGACATCAATTATTGTTACAGCTTCCATTTCCTCTGTTTCATTAGCAATGGGAACAAGAATCTGAAATTGACAGCCAGAAAAAATGAGTTAGTTCATCACAGGCTAAGAGTTCAGCACTTAAACTAAAACCTAAGTTAATGACTTCTGTCACAAACTTGCCCAACAATATTTACCACCTAAATGTCAATATAGAACAGGCATCTCAGGAATCTCAATCCTATTCCATGTAAGAAACACCCAAGGAGCAAGGTATTTCTATAAGAGACTTGTCCAACACAAAGCACCATTCAAAAAGAAAAGGAGGTCCAAAAGTGGAGATCTCCTTCATCATCAATCGAAAATTTTCTTATTATTACCCTCTTTTTTGTTCTTGATTTTTCATATTAGGGTGTATGCTTATAATCTTACCATGAATAAGTAGTGAGATTGCCACTTGTACCGAATGTGTTCCATGCAATGAATTGACATGTGTTTATTACGAGTATTTATGCATTCAATAATTCTACCATCTCTTGTTGTTGATGCATTCAAGATAACGAAACAGAATTCTTTTATGCATTAACACTTTACACTTGCACTAGTATATTAATAAATCAACATGGTAAGATGTATAATCTAGATAGCTCAACATTGGGTGCTATGACCATTACAAATGACTTAATTACTTGGTGAAGGAATCAGCATTGCATGTTCTAAAGAAAAAAAGTTAACACGATTAAGTGCTCAATGACAACCGGTGCACTTTCCAAAAACATAAATTAGTTTGACGACTACAATTGGTCTTATAAAACAATATTGTGTGATTGTATAGGGTTGTCATTTGTCAATAGCATCTACGTCAAAATAAGAACATGGAATACTTTGAATTGCATCACTTGTTGGTTCTCACATTGCTAAAAATGACTTATGTAATTGATATGCAGTATATAACACTGAAGTCATTGTAAATGGTCTCATGTGTTTCGAACCTTGGGGGTATAGTTTTTTGCATTGCAGATGCAGGTAATGGCAATATTGGTGATATTGCATGCTAAAAGAAAAAACCAAAATGTCGGAATAAAGGAACATACATTTGAGCAGCTTTACATTCTAAGGATACCACCAGAGTAAACAATGCTCATTTCATTATTGAGACAGCAAAATGGGAAATTTTGGTTTTGGGCTTATGGAAATTCAATGAACACAACATTGAGAAAACATAAAAGGCACGGAGAAAAGCTAACGGAGCAACTTACTTGAGGTGTGTTATCAAAGGTCCACTCCATCGCATTGAACTCAGTTATATTGTATTCTTCCCCAGGGTTAGGACGCATCACCTGACATGCGACGGAAAGTTAATGGACGCAAAACTTGTGAAAAATGCGATGAATTAAAAATAATGTTAACGATTTCTTAATTCCTGGAACTTGTCCAGATTTAATAATAAACAAGGAGTTGCACTAGGCGCAAGCCACACCCGTCAGAAACAGATTTAAACATGAATAGGCTGCCGCCACGAAAGAAAAAAGTTAATTTCAATTGGATAAAAGAATACACGCAGAAACCAAAAAAATCAGCATTTGCAAATGAAGATACATACAAGAGCTACACTTCCATTGCCAAAGTCCACATGTAAGGTTCTAAACATCCCAGGCATGTCTCAGGAAAATAATTTATATTCGTCAACTATACAATCAAGGGCTTGACTCTTTGTTTCTCCCACCACATGAAAGGGCATCATACTAATGAAGCTGTAATAACAAATCAAGTAAAACCCTTGCGCCTTGGAAAGATTAACTATAGGCATTCCATATTGTCAACAAGATCTAATCCCACATCAGGTTGTCAATTTTAAAAATCATTAGTAAAAGAGAAGCTTTTATACCAGTGGTCCAACAATTTCATCAGCCTTTCCTTTTCCGGACAAATGCTCAACTAAAGCTACAGCAAACTCCATAGTTGTTCCAGGTCCGCGGCTTGTGATAACATTTCCATCTTTGTGGACTCTTGATTCAACAGTTGTTGCAGCAGACGAAGCTAGTTGCTCCATAAACAATGGATAGCAAGTTGCCTAAAGAAATCAAAACTCGGTTGAAACAGTCCAGTCTCAGTTGATAGGATCCGGAACACTGGTAAGACTATTTATCATTATCAAGATACTGTTTAGTCCACAATTGAATACTACCTTGAGTCCCTTCAACAAGCCCCATGACCCAAGCACAATGGCTGGAGATGCACATACAGCAGCATAAAGCCGTCCCTCTTCAGCTTGCTTTTTCACTAGATATTGCAGCTCCTTGGAATCTCTGAGAGCATTTGCACCTGGCATGCCTCCCTACACCATTTTGTAATCAACTTAGCTAGTTTAAACCTCAAATTGACCAATTCATACATTCCTGAAGAACTCCAATTTCCAACTAAATATGACAACTCCTACAGTCAAGGCTTATATGTATGTGAAGAGATAGACTTACAGGTAGGGCTATAAGATCGAAGACGGTGGAAGTAGAGTCAGTAATCAAGGCATCGGCAACAATCTTAATACCGTGACAAGCATCGACAAGCAGACGATTCTCGACGGATGCGACGGTGACATCAGCGCCGCCTCTCCTAAGAACATCGATTATATAAACGGCCTCCATCGGCTCAGTGCCATTAGCGATCGGAACCAAGGCCTAAATCAGACGATTAGACGAAGGCAGCAACAATCATCAAAGCATAGGAAGAGAATACCGTAACATAAAAAATGAGAGAGAGGCAGTAGTACCTTGCGTGAAGTGGCTGATGCGGTCATTGATGAGGAAGCGGAGAAGGTGGAGTTTTTGGTTTTGAGAAAAGGAGGTGCTGAGCGGAGAAGTGGAGTACATGTGAATGGGCGTGTGAGAAGGCGTACAGCCATTTATATATTATGACGGATGAGTACTACAGACAAGTTGAGTTTGAGTCTTCTGCTTAGGTAGAATGGAAGAGAGCAGAATAGGTTCATGGTCTTATTTTTATTTTATTATTTTATTTTATTTTTGATTTGCGCTTGGTTAGTGTTAGTTAGTACCCGTTTTTCATTTTAAGATCACGAGGAATTGAACCAGCCACGACGCAGGTGCACTGGCGTGTTTGCTCCACTGAGCCAAACACATTCCTCAGTTCGTGGTCTTATTAATCATCATGGTAATACACGTATCTTATCTAACACTTTGTGTTCTCAAACGGACAGACTTGCAATCTTTTTTTGTTGGGGGAAATTCTAGCAGGTGCTCTTTTTGAGTGCCAAGTGAATACGTACTTGATAAATCATTGATGTAGGTCAACTGATGAGACCTTTGGGTGTTAGAGGTTAGACATTAGATGTTAGGATGAGGGCTTGAAGCTTGAACCTTGGCGCTTTGACACCACACGGGCGTGCCTTACCAAATACTTAATTTAAAGTATGAATGGATTCGTCTTTTATGTGTTTAGCAAGTAATACGAACCCAAGCTTTGCCCAAGTGTTATTCACAAGTGCACCACCACTTATCCACACCCTTAGGGGACTTTGCTCACTTCTGTATAGGAATGCTTTTGGATTTTTCGACCCTCACGTCATTCCAATATTAGAATAAATTCATATCCCAAGGAACGTGAACTCAATTCATATTAATCAACGACACAGAAAAATACATAAGATGACTCTGAACTCTTCACATATTACCGGAGTGGATCTTCCGATTTTTCCGTACAACTCTTCGACAGTAAGATTTTGAGAGAAGAATAATACTGGAGTTAGGTACGTAAGACTGGGACCACTACCTATAATATAGTGTGTACATAACCGTTATACTTATTGATATTTACACATCCTTCCCAAAAGTGTAATTATCAAATCGGTATCTACATATATTGTAATTTCATGATCATAACTTTAATTATACTATAAAGTCACCTATAAAATAAACCACTTTAATATGACTTATAAATTATGATAGCATACGCATCAAATACAATTTATATTATGATCTCAACATTATATTATATAAATTAATCTAACATCATATTACCAAACATTCCTGACTCGTCTCAAAAAAAATAAAATGAAGCCAAACTTGTATACTTCGATACTGGGCGTCAACTCGTGTACAATTACAGTCTGCCAGAAATATACGAATTAGCATCGCATTCTCCAATAACGACAACTTCCTTATTATCCTCATGACAACATAATGTGATGACTGATGAGAATGTTGTCATGTAAATCATCACGTTATGTGTCAAACATTGGCTGGTGGAGGATAGTTTCATATCTGTCAAGAATTTTTACAACCAAGTATATTGTTGGTAGGAGTAAAAATTAGGTATAAAGTATATTTTTGGTGTAAAATGTAAAGTTTGTCAAAACTGAATTATAATTCATCGTCGAAAACTAAAAGTACGACATAGCTCGTCACGAATAATTTATAATTAGTCATCGAGAAGTTAATCATAAACGAGAGTTAATTTTATCCGTCAAAATGACAAATCAAAGACTGTGATTGATTTGTAAAAAATCCCTATTACACCGAAACATTTTGTTTGTTGGTGAGAAGGGAGAACCTATATTTCGCTCGTCGTATTAGATTTTTTCTTTTTGATAGTGAAACAAATTAGATATAGTTTTCATAAAACGATTTAATTTAAAAAAAATCATTATCAAAGCTTTCAATTTTAAAACATGACACAGAGGTGGCAAAATGGATGAACGGATGAGTTAATGGATGGATGAAACGGTTAGCGGATTAAACGGATCCAATCCATTAAAATCCATTAGTGTTAATGGATTAAACGGATGGATCACTAACGGTTGACGGATTAATGGATAAATCCATTTGATCCGTTTAATCCATTTGATCCGTTTAATCCATTTGATCCATTTAACCCATTTTCTCATTTAACTCGTTTATTTCTTAATTGTTATTAAGAAGTTTAACTTGAATTATTTCTAAACATACAAGATCACGTCGTAATGAATAGTAACATCAAAACTAATTAAAACTGTGAAGTTCATATATCTTTGTAACGTAACTCTTAATCGTATTTCTACACATAACTCTCACCGCACATAAAGTAGAATACATTGAACCTCAGCAACCAAGTATCATCGAAATTGATGAAATTCAACGACCAAACAACTTAACTAGCCGTCTGCAAGTCTGCAACTCATAACCGTGTTCCTCAAAACCCCGCAAATTAAACCCTAAACCTTAATTAAGCTCCCACTTTGTAACATAAAAACATCACAAACAGAAACCCTAGCGATAAGGATCTGAAGGACTCGGATCCCAAACAGAGTGCTTACTCGGACCATCTTCTTTTGAGGAAGGTCCTTTTAACGAAGGGATAGGATTCTCGCCCATGATGATCCAGCAATGCGGCGAAGAACGAGACGCCACCGTTTGGCACCGCCGTTTCCTTCTTTTGAGGTAACTGATACTTCAACTTTCTTGCCGTGCGACGGATTCGAGCTGGAGGTCGGATTTGGGGATCGGTCATGGCGAATTCTGGATATTTACGAACCCTAGAAAAGTCGAGTTGGCGATGAAGTTGAGATTTAGAAAAAAAGAAGAAAAATATTTCATTAATTAATGGATCATTAACGGATCATTAATGAATTAATGGATCAAATCATGTCATCCGTTTACTAATGGATTGTTAATGGATATGAATTAATTCAATCCATTAACTAAATGGATGGATAACTGATGGATTTACGCGGATGATTACTGGACGGATAAACGGTTGATGGATAATTTTGCCAGATCTAATGACAGTAAAGAGCGTTGAGAACGGATGTTAACAGAGCCATCTACTACTAGTGTTCAGTTCAGGTGGATGTATAGGGATTTCACATCCACAAATGCTTTACCAGGATTACGATATGACCCAAAATTGTGAATAGGATTTCATTGCATTCGGTCATTCACTAAATCACATCAAATCAATTAGCATTAAATAATTACCTGTGATCGTATTAAGTTTTAGGTTCTCATTAAAATATGTTAATAAAGAAGTGATTGACTTGGCTAGAATACATGACAAAAGGTTAAGGTGAAGGGTTAACCCCTATCGAAAAAAACACATTAAAGCTTTTATGTTTATCTTTTATGTTTTTTTTTTGTTCGTTGATTTTAATTGTTTCAGTTTTGATCGGAGCATCCGTCAGTGGGCTGACCGGACTGCAACCCGGTAAAAATCCGGCCCAATTTGTTTTAATTTTTAAATAAAGTTATAGTTTGCACTTTGCAGAACCGACAACTTCCTTTTCCTTCGTCTCTAATTTGCGACACTGCCTTCCGGCAACGGCAACGGCAACGGCAAAGACAAAGACTTGCGTAGAGTCCTCCGCTTATTCTGCTTCTGGAAGAGACACGATCCGAAGGAAGACGACGCTCAATCGATAGGTTGGTGTATTTAAGTTGTCCTTTGTTTGATGGGATTGATTTTGTTTGTGATATTGTGTATCGTTTTGTGATTGCGTTATATGTGATTTCAAGTTCTGGCACTGAAATTCGACTATTTTGTGTATCTTTGGCTCTTTGCTTTGCCTGTTTCCACTAGTTACGCAATTACTTGGGTTGTTATCACTTATCAGTAATCCATTAATCATAAATTTCCAGTCTTCTTTTTCTTCCTTGAAACTCCATTTTGTATATTCATCTGAAATCTAGTAAATTTTTCATCTTTTCCCCCATATATGGAAACTTGCAATGAATTAGAGTTGACCCAGATGAAAAAATCAGTTCAGATTCTAAGTTCTTCGGCTGAGGTCTATTTTTATCTAATTGAATCAATTTGTAGTACTGAAAAGTCCATTTCTGTTTTCACTGATGCCCTTTTGATTATCCAACTTGCTCTGTTTTTATGTTTCTGATATTTTCATGCTTATTGTTAGCTCGTATCCCTTATAAATTGTTTAACTTGAAGTGAGCAGACCTGGAAATTTCAGTGCTAAAGTATAAATGTAACTAGTGCTTGTTTTGATTTAAACGTAAGGTTAATTATGCATCTTTTAGTGAGACATCGTCTTTTGTAATCACTATAAGCTATAGCACTGTTGCTTTATGTTATTTTTTAGGTGCACTTCATTCTTACGCGACATACATCTTATTTTCTGACCAATGACTATACTATTATAGGTGGACTTAATATAATGATGGATAATGAAAAGCCGTGAGGATTAGCCTTTCGTTGGGTTTCAAAATGTTGTCATTGTATTTCAGCCCTACCAATGTTTAAATCCTGCTCCGCCCCTGCCCCTGCCCCATTCCTGCTCTACCTCTCTCTATATCCCCATAATTCCTCTGTTCTCGCTTCCTCTCCCTTGAGCCACAAAAACCCCATTTGAGCTTACGGAACCCTAAATCCACACCGACACTCGTCATGCGCCGACCGAGGTGAGTGGCTGTACAATTCTGCCTTGAGGGGTGGGTTTTCTGTGCTGTATTGGTGAACTTGATTTTGAGGTAAAGATCTTTTTTATTTTTTTCTTTTCAATAGTTGATTTCAGGGGTTGTTTTTAGTTTTTGCTGTAGATGAATTCAGCGAGTGCGGCCTAACTTTTTTGTTTGTCCATTTTTTTAATCTCCTTTTTGTCTTTCTTTTGGCTTGAAAATGTAATTGCAACTCTCTTCCTTATAGCCTAGTTGCTTAAGTTCTGATGGTTTGCTGCATTGTGTTTCTGGTTTCAAGTTGGAACTGCCACTTTCTCTACGAATTTGATTTTCGGTGTTTCAATGTATTCTAATTTTAGGTTTAGTTACATTACAAGTGTCTCTAGGTAACTTTTATGCTCGGACTTCCTTGAAGACATCATCAAGTAACATTTAACTTATCCTACTTCTGGGCATCCATTTGATCCAATAGATATCAATGTATTTTGTGGTATCGCTTCATCTGCATTCTTAAAGAAGCTAAATTTTATGAGTTTGGAAGTGGCTTTGGTGAAGGATAATATAATTTATTGTGTTTTTTTATGTGTATACGCTAGATAAGCCTTAAATTTCAATATAATTGGATTTCAGGAAGTGGAAGGGTGCGATGTAGCACAATTACTATTTCCTCGTAAAAAGGGGCTCGTATAGAAATACAGTGCATAGTAAAAATCAATACTAATATTTAAAGTGGTATGTTTATTTGGGACTTAGTAGATGCAGTGCAATGCTTGAGATGTATCATTGTTTGGTTTTTGTCCAATGCTTGGTATATGAAGTTGAAAATTGGCCCAGATTGTTGAGACGACAGCTCAGTAGGATGATAATTGGTTCTTGTCCAGTTTGAGTAATATCTCACTGTATTATATCCTCTGCCAATGTTTCAGGTTGTGTTAATAATGATTAAGAGTTGCCGTACTTCTTTAAGATTTCCATCTGAATGCATTCTTCTTGCTCGAAACTATATTACAAGCGAAGTAAGTGGCGAGATTGCTGAATTGTCAAAGGGAATATGCAAGATAATTATGTCGTCTCCGAAGGTGGGGCTTGAGACAGCCCTTGATCAGAGCGGGATACGAATTTCAACTGAAATAGTCGAGGATGTGCTTAAAAGGTCTGAGAATGCAGGCATGCTATCATACCGGTTCTTCGAATGGGCAGCGAAGCAAAGAAACTACACTCACACTGTCAAGGCTTATCATGCGATGATAGTGTCTCTCGCCAAAATACGGCAGTATAAGATCATGTGGGATCTTGTAAATACCATGAGAAGTAAAAGTATGGTGAATGTGGAGACATTTTGTATCATCATGAGAAGATATGCCAGGTCTCAAAAAGTTGATGAGGCGCTTTATACGTTCAATATCATGGAGAAGTACAACGTCCCTCAGAATTTAGCTGCCTTTAATGGCCTGCTGAGTGCGCTGTGTAAAACTAAAAACGTGCGTAAGGCACAAGAGATGTTTGACAAACTGAGGGAGAAGTTTGTTCCCGATTCAAAAACATACAGCATACTGATTGAAGGGTGGGGAAGAGCACCGAATCTCCCTAGGGCTAGGGAAATATTCAGAGAAATGGTTCATGCTGGTTGTGAACCAGATATCATAACTTATGGCATCATGGTGGACATTCTATGTAAAGCAGGAAGGGTAGATGAAGCGGTCGGGATTGTGAAAGAAATGGACAAAGTTTGTAAGCCGACATCTTTCATCTACAGTGTTTTGGTCCATACTTATGGTATCGAAAATCGTATTGAAGATGCCGTTGATACTTTTCTAGAAATGGAAAGGAACGGTGTAAAACCTGACGTAGCAGTTTATAACTCTCTTATAAGTGCTTTCTGTAAAGCGCACAAAATAAAGAATGTTTATAGAGTTCTAGATGAGATGGAGGGTAAGAAGGTCACCCCGAACTCACGAACATGTAACATTATTCTCAACAGTCTGATAGGGAGTGGGGAAACAGATGAAGCATTTATGGTGTTTCGGCGGATGATTAAAGTCTGTGAGCCGGATGATGACACATACACAATAATGATAAAGATGTTTTGTGATAAAGATGATGTTTCAATGGCGATGAAGATTTGGAAATACTCGAGGAAAAGACAATTTGTTCCAGGAATGCACACCTTCTCTGTACTTATAAACGGATTATGCAAGAAGGGGGACGTCAGCAAGGCTTGTATCTTATTGGAGGATATGATTGAGCGAGGAATTCGTCCTGCAGGCTTGACTTTTGGGAAGCTGAGACAGTTGCTTATAAAAGACGGAAGAGAAGATGTTCTTAAGTTTCTCCAGGAGAAAATTGATCTTCTTGTCAAAGAACCTTTGCGTGACTGAGATTTTGTACACTATAATTTTCAAATGGGTTGTATACACTGATTCAGATAGTTTTGACATCTTGTAGCCAATTCAAACATTTGAAATTTTGAGTATAAAATAAATGAACCGTTTCTACTTTTTTTTTGCAATAACTAAACAGGTTCACTGAAGCACTCTATATACGCTACAGTGTTGATCTCCAGAGACCAATTAGAGACAATCCAGTTTGTAGCCTTCCAACCCATCTAACCTGCACAGGCATCATTTTTGCATTTTAGCACAAAACTGGAACACATTCTAATTGATTCTAAAGTAGATACCCAGTTATTGCTAGAGATGGAAAAGTCTGATGCTTTTTGCACAACCTATTGCAAGCTCTGCAGTCCTACTTTATATTTCAGGTATCAACGGAATCCATCATATTCGAATATTTTTGAGAAACCGATCCTTAAATAAGTTAAGGTTTACTATAACAGTTCAGCAATGAACGGAACTTTTCTTGCAGCCACATAAGGTTCCAACGTAACGAGGTGTGTGCGGTAATTATTCTAAAAGAGGTTTTATGCATCTGTAAGCTTCATTAGACTTCCCCATTGAGTGTCATGGGTTGGTTTTTTTTAAAGGGGCAATTTGCTCGTGGGATGGGACCAGTTAGGCCTTTTTCAAGACGATCGAATATGTCGTCGTTTAGGGTACTTAGTTTATCGCTTCTCTTCCCGCCAATTTCCACAAACCTTGATTCTTACATGGACTACTACCACCTTGCTGGTTAAAGAATTTGCTAACCAACCTGTACCCTCGAGATCTTTGGAAAAAAAATGCAGTAGACATTAATTTCCAAAACAAGAAACTGAGCATATAACCAACCAATAATATTACCTGTACATATTTGTGCAAAAGCAAAACAAAACAGTACAATACAATGCAGCAGATTTATCAGTAAAATCTGTATGACTGTATCTCTATCAGTAAAATCTAAATATGACCATCTCTGACTTTATCACAAGCTAGTTATGAAGATCCAAAAGCACAAGCAGGCCTACATACACCAGGCTAAAGATTCTCTTCTTCTTTTTTTTTCAAATAAAATACTTATAATTACTACATGTACTTTCATTTATAACAAACCCTCCAAAAGGTAATGATCTTTGGTCTTCATTTCCTTTTCCAAGAATTCAAAAGTCCAATACAGATAGAAATATGCTGAAAGGAGAAAAAAAATAAAAATTTTGTAATGATTTTGATAATAATAATAATATAGAATTTTACAGACATTATTAATTAAACTGTGGGTTTCTTTATTTATATTTGTAAAATTAAAGTAGGTTGTAGAGTAATAAGGAAGAAAAAGACAAAAAAGAAATATAACAAATGATGATGGAATTAAAAGAGGTTGCAATGTGTTTCAAGGGAGGTGGGTTTGGGATAATGTCTCTCGTCCATTGTACGTCGAAGATTCTTGCCCTTATCTTGTTAAACAAGTTACTTGTCAGAGGAATGGCCGGCCTGATTCTGCCTATCAGAATTGGAGGTGGCAGCCCAATTCCTGCAATCTTCCCAGGTATCAGTTTAACACATAGATATACGATTTAATGAGTCATACAATATTTTTTTGGAGGAACGAGTTACTCGAACACCGTGCTCCGAGAATTGTTTTCTTTGTAAGAAAAATTAATATGATTCTTTGGTGTTGTAAGGAGCTGTGTTTTGTGCAACATTTCTCAAGGATAATTGATGCCTTATTCAGATTTGATCCACTGAAGCTATTGGAGGTTTTGCGAAACAAGAGACTGATGTTTGTAGGGGATTCTATACAAAGAGGCCAGTTCGAGTCTATGGTATGCTTGGTACAATCTGTCATTCCCGACGGTAGCAAGTCCCTTCGACGAGTGCCACCCATGAAGATTTTTGTGGCTAAGGTACCAATTTCAGTTTGGTGGCCTGGTTTTTATTTCTACCGTAATTTCAGACACAACTTCAATCATCCAATCGCGTCTTGATGGTGATTATGTTGCAGGAGTACAACATGTCCATTGAGTACTACTGGGCACCATTTTTAGTCGAGTCCATATCAGACCATGCGACGAATCACACAGTGATGAAACGGATGGTGAGGCTCGATTCCATCAATAAGCATGGGGATCACTGGAAGGGAGTCGATGTACTGGTGTTTGAGAGCTACGTCTGGTGGATGCATAAGCCATTCATTAACGCGTCGTATGTCATTCATTCTAACCTATTCATGCTACTTATACCCTGAAAACAAACAAAAAAAATCTTATGGTTTTTTTACCAGATGAATGTCATCGCATTCTTGCAGATATGGATCATCTCAGAATGTGAAAGAGTACGACGTTCCCACCGTATACGACTTGGCATTGAGGACGTGGGCAAAATGGCTAGAATCTGCAATCAACCCTGAAAATCAACAAATTTTCCTAATGAGCATGTCGCCTACACATTTATGGTAAGTGTGAGGTGTGAGCGAGTCCATTTAACATATACTCGTAAAATTTCAAGTCAGTATTAAATATAATAACAATGCTTAAAATGAAGGAGCTGGGAATGGAGACCTGGGACTGATGAAAACTGCTTCAACGAGTCACAGCCAATCCGAAAAAGTTATTATTGGGGAACTGGATCCAGTTTGGACATTGTGAAGAAAACAAAGGACATTTTAGATGACTTTAGTGTGAAGGTAACATTTCTGAATATAACAGAGCTGTCGGAGTTTCGTAAAGATGGGCACACATCGATTTACGGTGAGCGCAGAGGGAAGCTGTTGACAAAGGAAGAGAAGTCGGATCCAAAGAAATATGCTGATTGCATCCATTGGTGTTTGCCCGGGGTCCCCGATACGTGGAACGAGATCTTGTATGCCCATTTGCTGCAGAATTACTTAGTTCAGAAAGAAACACTATCCAAAACTTATTAGTCAATTGTAATGTTGAAATATATAATGATCCAAAAAAATTAGACAAGGAAATTTTAAAAAATTGTTTAAAAAGTGACCAACAACATAAAACCTTAATCCCTGTCGAAAATCGAGTTAAATGTCATAGTTGCGTGTGAAGTGGTCAGGGTTGATGCTGAGGACGAGGTATCCATATTCGAGGATGTCTTATTATCAAACCTGACATCCTTGTCTTCGCCGCAAGCTGTGGCAGTGGCCGAGACAGTGCATTTGTCATCGTTCAGTAAACCTGGCTGGGTGATCTCCAGTCCTTCGACGTTTATCTCGCCTGTTAGCATCTTCACTACAGTCGACATGGCAGGACGTAGCTTGGGCTTGCTCTGGGTGCATAGAAGACCAACTTTTATAAATTGGCAAGCCTCATTGATAACAAAAACACCCTGCAGTGATGCATCCACTATTTCATGCAGCTCATCTTTCTGGTAAAAATTCCATGCCTGCATTGACAACAGAAGACGAAAATTATCGTGAAAACATAAAATTAGCACCAAGTTTGTGTAGCTAATAAATAGTAAACAGATGAAATGAAAAAAAAATCCGCTGACAATTGAATGAGATCCTAAAAAGAAAAGGGAATCGATGTGATTTACTCGAACAAAAAGTGAAAGAAACAGTACCCTAGCTAATATGGAGTTTTAACATTAAGGATACATATAACTAATGCTTTGGGAATTTGGACGCAGCCGAAGTAGTTTCCTATTACGACGATATGCAAACATATGCCAGTCCCTTGACCCTGTGAAAAGATATGAGACAAGGGAACAAAAAGAGACGTGGTACCAGCTCAAGGAGGTAACGTTCGCCATGGGGCAAAAGCTTGTTTGTGTTTGGTCTGCCAGAAACTATCTCCAAAAGTAGAACACCAAAACTATAGACATCGGCTTTCCTTGTCAATCGACCTTGTATGGCATACTCTGGTGCCAAATAGCCACTGAATAACACAAAAGAATAATTCATGAAAGATAACACGGCTGAAAAAAAAACGTTAGTATTGCATAATTCAAGAAAAAGTATGTTTGGGGTTCGAAACTTACGCTGTTCCCGCTATGCGAGTGCTCACGTGTGTCAAATGAGACGGGAAAAGTTTAGCTAGGCCAAAATCTGAAATTTTGGGTGTTAGATCTTTATCAAGTAGTATATTGCTGGCCTTGATGTCTCTGTGGATAATGGGAGGACGAACTTCTTCGTGAAGAAATGCAAGTCCACGTGCAACACCAACACAAATTTTATGCCTTGCAGTCCAATCGAATAGGATGTTACTGCGGCTTCCACCTAAAACATATCTTACTTTGTCAAATTATGAATGCACCACACTTCAATTCATCAACATTAAAGAAGAAAATTATTACCCGGGAGCGTTCTTGCAAGACTATTATTCTCTAGGTAACCGTAGACTATTATCCTATGAGTCCCTTCTGCACAGCAGCCGTGCAGCTTCACTAAGTTTTCGTGTTCTATATTCGTGACTAACTCCAATTCGGTCATGAATTCCCTGGCCCCTTGTGATGAAAAAGCAGAAAGCACTTTTATAGCGACAGTAGTTCCATCTTTCAGCCTTCCCTGAATGGTCAGTAAAGAATGCGAGAAATGTTAGTAACAACATGAGAACACATCACATGATCGAATATGGAGGTTGATTTTTTTTTTCTTTTTCAGGTAACTGCGAAAATGACCAATCGCCGAAAACATGATAAAGTTACGTTAAGACTGAATATTACCTTGAATACAGAGCCAAATCCTCCCTCTCCAATTTTATTAACCAGGCTAAAATCATTTGTGGCGAGTTGTAAGTCTCTGTAACTGAAGCGATGAAGATTCAATATGCCGGAGATCTCTGTAATTGTATTAGAAAGAAGATTTCATAGCTGAAAACTGGACGGTAAAACAAATGATTTTTACACAGGTACAATGGGCTGAGAAAATCTTACCATCCTCAATTTCCACAATTCTTGAGAGAGGGGTCTTCTTTTTATGAAGGATAGAGAAACACCTCATCATTACACCTTCCTGCCTATATCCCGGCGTAAGAAAAATCAATGGTGGTTTCTTCTTGACCATTCCATACAGTAAATGACGTTAAGTTAGCATCAGCTCAAAAATACAATACAATTCCAAAACAAATGTATGAAACAAAGATCAAAGATCCTCTAGTAGCAGAGAAATCACTCTGCTGACTAATAATGACTGGCCTGAACAAAAATGACCCAAATGAATTCCCAGATCAATAATAAAATAGCATCATTTTAGCCATAAGAAAGAAAAAAAACATGCAGCAGTGTAGCTGTCAAAGCATCACAAATCAGAATCAAACTATGTGAATGTGGTAAACTATGAAACTGGAAAGCAATAAAAGCAAGATGAAGAACACAAATCAACTCAAAACTTGTGATAAAACAAGAAGAAGAACTTTGGAAGCTGCAAAAAGGTATGCTTATAACCTCAATATCAAGAAGAAGATTCCGTGGAGGAGTTTTGTTGAGCAGAGCGACGACCAGCCACAGGACTTTGAGACGAACACAATTTTCAATTTAACACGGTTTCCATAAACATGCGTTAGTTGGTATTTATTTCGTACAAGTTATAGAAAAAGTCTTAGTTTAGCGCTTCTTTATCATTCGTACCAAAAAGGTCAAATGCAAACTATAAATCAGTGTATTATGGTACTCATTTTACGAGTTATGTCATAATTCATAAAAGTAACATCTAATTCATTTGGATAAAACAATGACATAGTTCATAAAAAATGTACAATAATTCATCGTTTTATAGTTTGCATCAAAAATCATTGACTCATCTAATTTCTAATATTACATATATTTGACTTACTTAAAATATTGGATAACTGCAAGTGGCCAAGTGTACCAAAAATGGGCCACGCTGTCCCTCACTTCACATCACGTACCGGTAAATTGTCAGACACTAAACAAGTTGAACTTAAAGGCCTTGAAACAATTGAAAATTTCAAAAATATACAAATAATAGATAAACCTCTACTCTCGCACGACCTACAATTATGTTTTTGAAAAATCTGAGAAATAGAGATAAATTTTAAAGAGAATGCGGTTCAGGTAAAAACAGGATTATATATGAAAACTAAAAACTGAATTTTAAGTTGATACGTGTCCAATTTCGTCGAAATTCTTGATAAAACACATATGGGCTTTATAGTCGTTCCATATAATCATGTTATTATCGTAACTAATTATAGTTTCAATTTAGTCCCTGATTTGGAAACTCCGTTAACTATTCAATTCAATATGATTTTAGGATTAGTCATAGTAAGAGATGAACGATTTAGCCAACGTCGTTGCAGGTTCGTAAAATCGTGCATATGTTTTGTTTTTATATATTGTTTGCATTCTATTTTAATTATTGTATTCGTCAATAGTACAGATAAGACTATAGACAGCGCTTCATTTGACCATAAGACAGCGCTTCACCAAGCGATGTCTATTCGACCGCAGTCTTATATCGGGACTTTAGACAGCACTTCAATAATAAGCGATGTCTAAAGTTCCGACATAAGACATCGCTTATATCACTGTAAGCGTTGTTATAGGTCCAACAATAGACAGAGCTTCGTCACTAAGCGCTGTCTATAGGCTTATTTAAGACAACGCTTTGTCAGGAAGCGATATCTTAAGTGACACTATAGACATCGCTTCTTGACAAAGTGCTGTCTTTAGTTTAAACCGTAGACATCGCTAAATCCGGGAAGCGCTGTCTTGAGTTACACTATAGACAGCGCCTGATCCGGAAAGCGATGTCTATAAGTTGAAAAAAATGGCAGATTGGATTGATTCAAATCAATTCCCCTTGATACATTTCAAACAAATTAACCACCTATTGCATAAACACCAATTTGCTAAACATCAAATTACATTCATTTGCTCAATATTATACAACATGTTTGCATTCATATACATATATGTCCACATAGAGGAGCGCTCAAATGAGGCAGCCAAATTAGAATGAGACAGTGAGGCACGATCTGATGCACACATCTAACCCCCGTGCTTTGTGGGCGCGTCACGTGTCCCACTACCAAAAAGAAAACAGTAAAAAACTATTCTCTGACACATCACCACAATGAGTGGCTCATATTATGCCTCATTGTACCAACCTTGCCTCAACCGAGCGCTCCCTTGTCCACATATATCGATACTTGCAACATTTGAGCAATAATACACTAAATGACTTCATGTTTATACCGGACGATATACTTACCGCACGTAAGTAATCAATTCAGTTGCAAAGTCGTTCCCTCATATCATCTAACACATTGTCATCATAGGATTGTCGTCCTCTAGGGAAACTCTGAAAAAAATTTCATTGTTAGAAAGTTTACGGACACCTCAATTAATTGGTAATGATCAAACAAGTTTCAGAATATACTTACTTGTCTGATGTCGTCCTCAAACGATCCATTGGTAGCATGCACATACTTGATTATGTCACGAATGTATTGTAAGACACAATAGCCACATACTTCACTCTATATGAGCTGTTTCGGGCACTGAAAATATATTTGAGTTATAATCACACAAAACATATTAACTATGAAATATAAAATTCCAAAACAATTGTTATGTCAAATACCGTCATAGTCTTCCACTCAATTTCATCACTATGGATGTTGAAGTTAGTAAAATTAGTAAAATATTTTATCAAATACCGTTACAGTCTTCCACTCAATTTCATCACTATGGATACCGTCACAGTCTTCCACTCAATTTCATCACTACGTGCCATTGATAAAATTAGTAAAATATTATTTATTTATTTTCTTTCCATTATATTTTTTTAATCCAAACGGGAATTAGAGTTGATAGCATTTCGCATTCCACTTTTAATCAATTCTTATTTTCAATTAAAAAAAATTCATTTTCTTGTTTGTATGAGTTTCAGTTATTTTCAGGCAAGGCATGTGGTCCAACGTTTGGGACGCATGGAGATACAAAACCCTTTTATGAAACTGGTCAACTCTACGAGACTGCTTTTTACAGGACTTCATCTTCAAACATGAAGTTGGACAATACGTATTGACTTATGACTCTTTCCTGAGGAACCTGGTCACATTCTGAGAACATAAGTCCTGACTGACACATATGTGTACGAATGTTTACATTGAAATCAATTCATTTCGGTCAACTTGTTACTTGCCGACAGTCTCTTTCTGGCCACACGGAACAGTTCTTGTAATTCATTTACGACAAATCATGCACTTTGTTCAACAGTATCACGTTCATTTTTTATAACAAAGTTTTCCTGGCTACCTGAATCAATCTCAAATTCCATACAGAAATAGGATAGGAAAGGAAACACAAGTACGGGATTAAAAAATATATGTTCTCCATTTATATCTTGAAAATTTTAGTGGAAAAATATAACACCTAAATTACATCACAACGATTGAAAGTTCTCCAAATTTGTAGGGAACATAGGAATTCTCAAACATATATTTTCAAGCAATTTAAAACTCAATACAAAATACTTTCAAAAAAAAAAAAACTCAATACAAAATGTAACCAAAGCCTTAAACTGTAGAGCTTCTTTTTATTTATCCAAACATAGGAAATTCTTTGCATTATATAGTTTGTTTTATTTACATTTTTCCATGACAACTAAATATATTTTCCATTAACTAGACGAAACCTTAAACTTTAGAGCTTCTTTTTATTTATCCAAACTTGCTCATTGAGTGTAACCAATACATTGACAGCCATGTATCTTCTCTCACGTGAACATAAGATTTCTAGTTGAGAGTTCCATAACCAAACATATATATATATATAAGAAGATGCTCTATGGATTCAGGAAAATCATGACCTTTGCCAGTTCCAGTGCTTTCTTGCGTCCAAAAAACTTCTCAACAATTGCCAGTGCAAACTCCAAAGCTGTCCCTGGTCCCCGACTTGTTATGAGGTTGCCATCTATCACAATTCTGTTGTTGATTTCACTCTGATCTGATAGCTCGTTGCACATTGGCGGGAATGCAGTTGCCTTCTTGCCCTGATTCCAAAATACAAGTCTAAATACCGAGGAAGAAAATAGGTATGTCTAGGTAATGAACAGTAGTAGATTTACAAGGTTGAAATGACAAACAGAACACTAAAAGTATGTTGCAAATAATATTGAACAGAAGCTTATAGGGTCAGGTGATTTAGAAAATAATCCCGATGGTCACAGTTTGATATGCACATGTCAGGTGATCTGAATAAACAGTAAACATACATGGTATAAGGAATGCACTTGAGACTTAAGAATATAGATTAAGATACCTTCAGCAGGCCATGGGGTTCAAGGACATATGCTGGCGATGCACAAATTGCCCCATATGGCCGATTGGCATCCCTTTGTTTTTTAAGCATGTCCACTAGTTTTTCTGATGCTGCAAATGTCTTAGCGCCTCCTAGACCACCCTGTAAGCATTGAAAATCTTGGAACATTTACTATTGTGACTTTTTGAACCAGCTACACATGAACAGTAGGGGGCGCCACACTTACTGGCAAGACAATAAGGTCATATGAAAGTGTAGAAGCCTCATCAAGGAGCACATCTGCCACAAGTTTTGTTTCTCTTCTAGCTAATATTTCAAGATTTCCCGTGACTGAAGCCACAACTACGTTTGCCTTTGCCCTCCTTAAGACATCAATTATTGTTACAGCTTCCATTTCCTCTGTTTCATTAGCAATGGGAACAAGAATCTGAAATTGACAGCCAGAAAAAATGAGTTAGTTCATCACAGGCTAAGAGTTCAGCACTTAAACTAAAACCTAAGTTAATGACTTCTGTCACAAACTTGCCCAACAATATTTACCACCTAAATGTCAATATAGAACAGGCATCTCAGGAATCTCAATCCTATTCCATGTAAGAAACACCCAAGGAGCAAGGTATTTCTATAAGAGACTTGTCCAACACAAAGCACCATTCAAAAAGAAAAGGAGGTCCAAAAGTGGAGATCTCCTTCATCATCAATCGAAAATTTTCTTATTATTACCCTCTTTTTTGTTCTTGATTTTTCATATTAGGGTGTATGCTTATAATCTTACCATGAATAAGTAGTGAGATTGCCACTTGTACCGAATGTGTTCCATGCAATGAATTGACATGTGTTTATTACGAGTATTTATGCATTCAATAATTCTACCATCTCTTGTTGTTGATGCATTCAAGATAACGAAACAGAATTCTTTTATGCATTAACACTTTACACTTGCACTAGTATATTAATAAATCAACATGGTAAGATGTATAATCTAGATAGCTCAACATTGGGTGCTATGACCATTACAAATGACTTAATTACTTGGTGAAGGAATCAGCATTGCATGTTCTAAAGAAAAAAAGTTAACACGATTAAGTGCTCAATGACAACCGGTGCACTTTCCAAAAACATAAATTAGTTTGACGACTACAATTGGTCTTATAAAACAATATTGTGTGATTGTATAGGGTTGTCATTTGTCAATAGCATCTACGTCAAAATAAGAACATGGAATACTTTGAATTGCATCACTTGTTGGTTCTCACATTGCTAAAAATGACTTATGTAATTGATATGCAGTATATAACACTGAAGTCATTGTAAATGGTCTCATGTGTTTCGAACCTTGGGGGTATAGTTTTTTGCATTGCAGATGCAGGTAATGGCAATATTGGTGATATTGCATGCTAAAAGAAAAAACCAAAATGTCGGAATAAAGGAACATACATTTGAGCAGCTTTACATTCTAAGGATACCACCAGAGTAAACAATGCTCATTTCATTATTGAGACAGCAAAATGGGAAATTTTGGTTTTGGGCTTATGGAAATTCAATGAACACAACATTGAGAAAACATAAAAGGCACGGAGAAAAGCTAACGGAGCAACTTACTTGAGGTGTGTTATCAAAGGTCCACTCCATCGCATTGAACTCAGTTATATTGTATTCTTCCCCAGGGTTAGGACGCATCACCTGACATGCGACGGAAAGTTAATGGACGCAAAACTTGTGAAAAATGCGATGAATTAAAAATAATGTTAACGATTTCTTAATTCCTGGAACTTGTCCAGATTTAATAATAAACAAGGAGTTGCACTAGGCGCAAGCCACACCCGTCAGAAACAGATTTAAACATGAATAGGCTGCCGCCACGAAAGAAAAAAGTTAATTTCAATTGGATAAAAGAATACACGCAGAAACCAAAAAAATCAGCATTTGCAAATGAAGATACATACAAGAGCT
Organism: Rhodiola chrysanthemifolia; assembly: GCA_033675395.1. Classification (NCBI taxonomy): domain Eukaryota; kingdom Viridiplantae; phylum Streptophyta; class Magnoliopsida; order Saxifragales; family Crassulaceae; genus Rhodiola; species Rhodiola chrysanthemifolia. The sequence continues at coordinate 42,747,655 of CM066207.1, forward strand.
ACACTTCCATTGCCAAAGTCCACATGTAAGGTTCTAAACATCCCAGGCATGTCTCAGGAAAATAATTTATATTCGTCAACTATACAATCAAGGGCTTGACTCTTTGTTTCTCCCACCACATGAAAGGGCATCATACTAATGAAGCTGTAATAACAAATCAAGTAAAACCCTTGCGCCTTGGAAAGATTAACTATAGGCATTCCATATTGTCAACAAGATCTAATCCCACATCAGGTTGTCAATTTTAAAAATCATTAGTAAAAGAGAAGCTTTTATACCAGTGGTCCAACAATTTCATCAGCCTTTCCTTTTCCGGACAAATGCTCAACTAAAGCTACAGCAAACTCCATAGTTGTTCCAGGTCCGCGGCTTGTGATAACATTTCCATCTTTGTGGACTCTTGATTCAACAGTTGTTGCAGCAGACGAAGCTAGTTGCTCCATAAACAATGGATAGCAAGTTGCCTAAAGAAATCAAAACTCGGTTGAAACAGTCCAGTCTCAGTTGATAGGATCCGGAACACTGGTAAGACTATTTATCATTATCAAGATACTGTTTAGTCCACAATTGAATACTACCTTGAGTCCCTTCAACAAGCCCCATGACCCAAGCACAATGGCTGGAGATGCACATACAGCAGCATAAAGCCGTCCCTCTTCAGCTTGCTTTTTCACTAGATATTGCAGCTCCTTGGAATCTCTGAGAGCATTTGCACCTGGCATGCCTCCCTACACCATTTTGTAATCAACTTAGCTAGTTTAAACCTCAAATTGACCAATTCATACATTCCTGAAGAACTCCAATTTCCAACTAAATATGACAACTCCTACAGTCAAGGCTTATATGTATGTGAAGAGATAGACTTACAGGTAGGGCTATAAGATCGAAGACGGTGGAAGTAGAGTCAGTAATCAAGGCATCGGCAACAATCTTAATACCGTGACAAGCATCGACAAGCAGACGATTCTCGACGGATGCGACGGTGACATCAGCGCCGCCTCTCCTAAGAACATCGATTATATAAACGGCCTCCATCGGCTCAGTGCCATTAGCGATCGGAACCAAGGCCTAAATCAGACGATTAGACGAAGGCAGCAACAATCATCAAAGCATAGGAAGAGAATACCGTAACATAAAAAATGAGAGAGAGGCAGTAGTACCTTGCGTGAAGTGGCTGATGCGGTCATTGATGAGGAAGCGGAGAAGGTGGAGTTTTTGGTTTTGAGAAAAGGAGGTGCTGAGCGGAGAAGTGGAGTACATGTGAATGGGCGTGTGAGAAGGCGTACAGCCATTTATATATTATGACGGATGAGTACTACAGACAAGTTGAGTTTGAGTCTTCTGCTTAGGTAGAATGGAAGAGAGCAGAATAGGTTCATGGTCTTATTTTTATTTTATTATTTTATTTTATTTTTGATTTGCGCTTGGTTAGTGTTAGTTAGTACCCGTTTTTCATTTTAAGATCACGAGGAATTGAACCAGCCACGACGCAGGTGCACTGGCGTGTTTGCTCCACTGAGCCAAACACATTCCTCAGTTCGTGGTCTTATTAATCATCATGGTAATACACGTATCTTATCTAACACTTTGTGTTCTCAAACGGACAGACTTGCAATCTTTTTTTGTTGGGGGAAATTCTAGCAGGTGCTCTTTTTGAGTGCCAAGTGAATACGTACTTGATAAATCATTGATGTAGGTCAACTGATGAGACCTTTGGGTGTTAGAGGTTAGACATTAGATGTTAGGATGAGGGCTTGAAGCTTGAACCTTGGCGCTTTGACACCACACGGGCGTGCCTTACCAAATACTTAATTTAAAGTATGAATGGATTCGTCTTTTATGTGTTTAGCAAGTAATACGAACCCAAGCTTTGCCCAAGTGTTATTCACAAGTGCACCACCACTTATCCACACCCTTAGGGGACTTTGCTCACTTCTGTATAGGAATGCTTTTGGATTTTTCGACCCTCACGTCATTCCAATATTAGAATAAATTCATATCCCAAGGAACGTGAACTCAATTCATATTAATCAACGACACAGAAAAATACATAAGATGACTCTGAACTCTTCACATATTACCGGAGTGGATCTTCCGATTTTTCCGTACAACTCTTCGACAGTAAGATTTTGAGAGAAGAATAATACTGGAGTTAGGTACGTAAGACTGGGACCACTACCTATAATATAGTGTGTACATAACCGTTATACTTATTGATATTTACACATCCTTCCCAAAAGTGTAATTATCAAATCGGTATCTACATATATTGTAATTTCATGATCATAACTTTAATTATACTATAAAGTCACCTATAAAATAAACCACTTTAATATGACTTATAAATTATGATAGCATACGCATCAAATACAATTTATATTATGATCTCAACATTATATTATATAAATTAATCTAACATCATATTACCAAACATTCCTGACTCGTCTCAAAAAAAATAAAATGAAGCCAAACTTGTATACTTCGATACTGGGCGTCAACTCGTGTACAATTACAGTCTGCCAGAAATATACGAATTAGCATCGCATTCTCCAATAACGACAACTTCCTTATTATCCTCATGACAACATAATGTGATGACTGATGAGAATGTTGTCATGTAAATCATCACGTTATGTGTCAAACATTGGCTGGTGGAGGATAGTTTCATATCTGTCAAGAATTTTTACAACCAAGTATATTGTTGGTAGGAGTAAAAATTAGGTATAAAGTATATTTTTGGTGTAAAATGTAAAGTTTGTCAAAACTGAATTATAATTCATCGTCGAAAACTAAAAGTACGACATAGCTCGTCACGAATAATTTATAATTAGTCATCGAGAAGTTAATCATAAACGAGAGTTAATTTTATCCGTCAAAATGACAAATCAAAGACTGTGATTGATTTGTAAAAAATCCCTATTACACCGAAACATTTTGTTTGTTGGTGAGAAGGGAGAACCTATATTTCGCTCGTCGTATTAGATTTTTTCTTTTTGATAGTGAAACAAATTAGATATAGTTTTCATAAAACGATTTAATTTAAAAAAAATCATTATCAAAGCTTTCAATTTTAAAACATGACACAGAGGTGGCAAAATGGATGAACGGATGAGTTAATGGATGGATGAAACGGTTAGCGGATTAAACGGATCCAATCCATTAAAATCCATTAGTGTTAATGGATTAAACGGATGGATCACTAACGGTTGACGGATTAATGGATAAATCCATTTGATCCGTTTAATCCATTTGATCCGTTTAATCCATTTGATCCATTTAACCCATTTTCTCATTTAACTCGTTTATTTCTTAATTGTTATTAAGAAGTTTAACTTGAATTATTTCTAAACATACAAGATCACGTCGTAATGAATAGTAACATCAAAACTAATTAAAACTGTGAAGTTCATATATCTTTGTAACGTAACTCTTAATCGTATTTCTACACATAACTCTCACCGCACATAAAGTAGAATACATTGAACCTCAGCAACCAAGTATCATCGAAATTGATGAAATTCAACGACCAAACAACTTAACTAGCCGTCTGCAAGTCTGCAACTCATAACCGTGTTCCTCAAAACCCCGCAAATTAAACCCTAAACCTTAATTAAGCTCCCACTTTGTAACATAAAAACATCACAAACAGAAACCCTAGCGATAAGGATCTGAAGGACTCGGATCCCAAACAGAGTGCTTACTCGGACCATCTTCTTTTGAGGAAGGTCCTTTTAACGAAGGGATAGGATTCTCGCCCATGATGATCCAGCAATGCGGCGAAGAACGAGACGCCACCGTTTGGCACCGCCGTTTCCTTCTTTTGAGGTAACTGATACTTCAACTTTCTTGCCGTGCGACGGATTCGAGCTGGAGGTCGGATTTGGGGATCGGTCATGGCGAATTCTGGATATTTACGAACCCTAGAAAAGTCGAGTTGGCGATGAAGTTGAGATTTAGAAAAAAAGAAGAAAAATATTTCATTAATTAATGGATCATTAACGGATCATTAATGAATTAATGGATCAAATCATGTCATCCGTTTACTAATGGATTGTTAATGGATATGAATTAATTCAATCCATTAACTAAATGGATGGATAACTGATGGATTTACGCGGATGATTACTGGACGGATAAACGGTTGATGGATAATTTTGCCAGATCTAATGACAGTAAAGAGCGTTGAGAACGGATGTTAACAGAGCCATCTACTACTAGTGTTCAGTTCAGGTGGATGTATAGGGATTTCACATCCACAAATGCTTTACCAGGATTACGATATGACCCAAAATTGTGAATAGGATTTCATTGCATTCGGTCATTCACTAAATCACATCAAATCAATTAGCATTAAATAATTACCTGTGATCGTATTAAGTTTTAGGTTCTCATTAAAATATGTTAATAAAGAAGTGATTGACTTGGCTAGAATACATGACAAAAGGTTAAGGTGAAGGGTTAACCCCTATCGAAAAAAACACATTAAAGCTTTTATGTTTATCTTTTATGTTTTTTTTTTGTTCGTTGATTTTAATTGTTTCAGTTTTGATCGGAGCATCCGTCAGTGGGCTGACCGGACTGCAACCCGGTAAAAATCCGGCCCAATTTGTTTTAATTTTTAAATAAAGTTATAGTTTGCACTTTGCAGAACCGACAACTTCCTTTTCCTTCGTCTCTAATTTGCGACACTGCCTTCCGGCAACGGCAACGGCAACGGCAAAGACAAAGACTTGCGTAGAGTCCTCCGCTTATTCTGCTTCTGGAAGAGACACGATCCGAAGGAAGACGACGCTCAATCGATAGGTTGGTGTATTTAAGTTGTCCTTTGTTTGATGGGATTGATTTTGTTTGTGATATTGTGTATCGTTTTGTGATTGCGTTATATGTGATTTCAAGTTCTGGCACTGAAATTCGACTATTTTGTGTATCTTTGGCTCTTTGCTTTGCCTGTTTCCACTAGTTACGCAATTACTTGGGTTGTTATCACTTATCAGTAATCCATTAATCATAAATTTCCAGTCTTCTTTTTCTTCCTTGAAACTCCATTTTGTATATTCATCTGAAATCTAGTAAATTTTTCATCTTTTCCCCCATATATGGAAACTTGCAATGAATTAGAGTTGACCCAGATGAAAAAATCAGTTCAGATTCTAAGTTCTTCGGCTGAGGTCTATTTTTATCTAATTGAATCAATTTGTAGTACTGAAAAGTCCATTTCTGTTTTCACTGATGCCCTTTTGATTATCCAACTTGCTCTGTTTTTATGTTTCTGATATTTTCATGCTTATTGTTAGCTCGTATCCCTTATAAATTGTTTAACTTGAAGTGAGCAGACCTGGAAATTTCAGTGCTAAAGTATAAATGTAACTAGTGCTTGTTTTGATTTAAACGTAAGGTTAATTATGCATCTTTTAGTGAGACATCGTCTTTTGTAATCACTATAAGCTATAGCACTGTTGCTTTATGTTATTTTTTAGGTGCACTTCATTCTTACGCGACATACATCTTATTTTCTGACCAATGACTATACTATTATAGGTGGACTTAATATAATGATGGATAATGAAAAGCCGTGAGGATTAGCCTTTCGTTGGGTTTCAAAATGTTGTCATTGTATTTCAGCCCTACCAATGTTTAAATCCTGCTCCGCCCCTGCCCCTGCCCCATTCCTGCTCTACCTCTCTCTATATCCCCATAATTCCTCTGTTCTCGCTTCCTCTCCCTTGAGCCACAAAAACCCCATTTGAGCTTACGGAACCCTAAATCCACACCGACACTCGTCATGCGCCGACCGAGGTGAGTGGCTGTACAATTCTGCCTTGAGGGGTGGGTTTTCTGTGCTGTATTGGTGAACTTGATTTTGAGGTAAAGATCTTTTTTATTTTTTTCTTTTCAATAGTTGATTTCAGGGGTTGTTTTTAGTTTTTGCTGTAGATGAATTCAGCGAGTGCGGCCTAACTTTTTTGTTTGTCCATTTTTTTAATCTCCTTTTTGTCTTTCTTTTGGCTTGAAAATGTAATTGCAACTCTCTTCCTTATAGCCTAGTTGCTTAAGTTCTGATGGTTTGCTGCATTGTGTTTCTGGTTTCAAGTTGGAACTGCCACTTTCTCTACGAATTTGATTTTCGGTGTTTCAATGTATTCTAATTTTAGGTTTAGTTACATTACAAGTGTCTCTAGGTAACTTTTATGCTCGGACTTCCTTGAAGACATCATCAAGTAACATTTAACTTATCCTACTTCTGGGCATCCATTTGATCCAATAGATATCAATGTATTTTGTGGTATCGCTTCATCTGCATTCTTAAAGAAGCTAAATTTTATGAGTTTGGAAGTGGCTTTGGTGAAGGATAATATAATTTATTGTGTTTTTTTATGTGTATACGCTAGATAAGCCTTAAATTTCAATATAATTGGATTTCAGGAAGTGGAAGGGTGCGATGTAGCACAATTACTATTTCCTCGTAAAAAGGGGCTCGTATAGAAATACAGTGCATAGTAAAAATCAATACTAATATTTAAAGTGGTATGTTTATTTGGGACTTAGTAGATGCAGTGCAATGCTTGAGATGTATCATTGTTTGGTTTTTGTCCAATGCTTGGTATATGAAGTTGAAAATTGGCCCAGATTGTTGAGACGACAGCTCAGTAGGATGATAATTGGTTCTTGTCCAGTTTGAGTAATATCTCACTGTATTATATCCTCTGCCAATGTTTCAGGTTGTGTTAATAATGATTAAGAGTTGCCGTACTTCTTTAAGATTTCCATCTGAATGCATTCTTCTTGCTCGAAACTATATTACAAGCGAAGTAAGTGGCGAGATTGCTGAATTGTCAAAGGGAATATGCAAGATAATTATGTCGTCTCCGAAGGTGGGGCTTGAGACAGCCCTTGATCAGAGCGGGATACGAATTTCAACTGAAATAGTCGAGGATGTGCTTAAAAGGTCTGAGAATGCAGGCATGCTATCATACCGGTTCTTCGAATGGGCAGCGAAGCAAAGAAACTACACTCACACTGTCAAGGCTTATCATGCGATGATAGTGTCTCTCGCCAAAATACGGCAGTATAAGATCATGTGGGATCTTGTAAATACCATGAGAAGTAAAAGTATGGTGAATGTGGAGACATTTTGTATCATCATGAGAAGATATGCCAGGTCTCAAAAAGTTGATGAGGCGCTTTATACGTTCAATATCATGGAGAAGTACAACGTCCCTCAGAATTTAGCTGCCTTTAATGGCCTGCTGAGTGCGCTGTGTAAAACTAAAAACGTGCGTAAGGCACAAGAGATGTTTGACAAACTGAGGGAGAAGTTTGTTCCCGATTCAAAAACATACAGCATACTGATTGAAGGGTGGGGAAGAGCACCGAATCTCCCTAGGGCTAGGGAAATATTCAGAGAAATGGTTCATGCTGGTTGTGAACCAGATATCATAACTTATGGCATCATGGTGGACATTCTATGTAAAGCAGGAAGGGTAGATGAAGCGGTCGGGATTGTGAAAGAAATGGACAAAGTTTGTAAGCCGACATCTTTCATCTACAGTGTTTTGGTCCATACTTATGGTATCGAAAATCGTATTGAAGATGCCGTTGATACTTTTCTAGAAATGGAAAGGAACGGTGTAAAACCTGACGTAGCAGTTTATAACTCTCTTATAAGTGCTTTCTGTAAAGCGCACAAAATAAAGAATGTTTATAGAGTTCTAGATGAGATGGAGGGTAAGAAGGTCACCCCGAACTCACGAACATGTAACATTATTCTCAACAGTCTGATAGGGAGTGGGGAAACAGATGAAGCATTTATGGTGTTTCGGCGGATGATTAAAGTCTGTGAGCCGGATGATGACACATACACAATAATGATAAAGATGTTTTGTGATAAAGATGATGTTTCAATGGCGATGAAGATTTGGAAATACTCGAGGAAAAGACAATTTGTTCCAGGAATGCACACCTTCTCTGTACTTATAAACGGATTATGCAAGAAGGGGGACGTCAGCAAGGCTTGTATCTTATTGGAGGATATGATTGAGCGAGGAATTCGTCCTGCAGGCTTGACTTTTGGGAAGCTGAGACAGTTGCTTATAAAAGACGGAAGAGAAGATGTTCTTAAGTTTCTCCAGGAGAAAATTGATCTTCTTGTCAAAGAACCTTTGCGTGACTGAGATTTTGTACACTATAATTTTCAAATGGGTTGTATACACTGATTCAGATAGTTTTGACATCTTGTAGCCAATTCAAACATTTGAAATTTTGAGTATAAAATAAATGAACCGTTTCTACTTTTTTTTTGCAATAACTAAACAGGTTCACTGAAGCACTCTATATACGCTACAGTGTTGATCTCCAGAGACCAATTAGAGACAATCCAGTTTGTAGCCTTCCAACCCATCTAACCTGCACAGGCATCATTTTTGCATTTTAGCACAAAACTGGAACACATTCTAATTGATTCTAAAGTAGATACCCAGTTATTGCTAGAGATGGAAAAGTCTGATGCTTTTTGCACAACCTATTGCAAGCTCTGCAGTCCTACTTTATATTTCAGGTATCAACGGAATCCATCATATTCGAATATTTTTGAGAAACCGATCCTTAAATAAGTTAAGGTTTACTATAACAGTTCAGCAATGAACGGAACTTTTCTTGCAGCCACATAAGGTTCCAACGTAACGAGGTGTGTGCGGTAATTATTCTAAAAGAGGTTTTATGCATCTGTAAGCTTCATTAGACTTCCCCATTGAGTGTCATGGGTTGGTTTTTTTTAAAGGGGCAATTTGCTCGTGGGATGGGACCAGTTAGGCCTTTTTCAAGACGATCGAATATGTCGTCGTTTAGGGTACTTAGTTTATCGCTTCTCTTCCCGCCAATTTCCACAAACCTTGATTCTTACATGGACTACTACCACCTTGCTGGTTAAAGAATTTGCTAACCAACCTGTACCCTCGAGATCTTTGGAAAAAAAATGCAGTAGACATTAATTTCCAAAACAAGAAACTGAGCATATAACCAACCAATAATATTACCTGTACATATTTGTGCAAAAGCAAAACAAAACAGTACAATACAATGCAGCAGATTTATCAGTAAAATCTGTATGACTGTATCTCTATCAGTAAAATCTAAATATGACCATCTCTGACTTTATCACAAGCTAGTTATGAAGATCCAAAAGCACAAGCAGGCCTACATACACCAGGCTAAAGATTCTCTTCTTCTTTTTTTTTCAAATAAAATACTTATAATTACTACATGTACTTTCATTTATAACAAACCCTCCAAAAGGTAATGATCTTTGGTCTTCATTTCCTTTTCCAAGAATTCAAAAGTCCAATACAGATAGAAATATGCTGAAAGGAGAAAAAAAATAAAAATTTTGTAATGATTTTGATAATAATAATAATATAGAATTTTACAGACATTATTAATTAAACTGTGGGTTTCTTTATTTATATTTGTAAAATTAAAGTAGGTTGTAGAGTAATAAGGAAGAAAAAGACAAAAAAAGAAATAAATGAGTCTTTGAGTTTGGGATGAAGACAACAATCAAGCCATCTGGTGAGTTTAGTTCGGCTTTTTTATTTTTTTGTTGAAATGGAAAAATAATAATAATTAAACTCTTTCTTGTTGAATTTTTATTTTGATTATTTCAGTTTTGGTGCGTCGAGTCAGCTGGTGGAGAAGAAACACAACAAGCCTCGTAATTCTCTATATATCTATCTTTCCACTGAATTTTCTGTGTTTACCCATCCACAATAACCCCCATTAGTGATTACGGAGCCCTAAATCAACACCGACTCTCCTAATGCGCCGACTAAGATGAGTGGCTGTTCAATTCGGCCTTCAGGTGTCCTACTTCGATGCTGTAATGGTGAATGTAGCTCATAGCGCTGAGAATTTTTTAGGTAAAGATGTGGCTATTTTATCCGGTGGGTTTTTGACTTTTGATCTGGGTAATTGGTGGAATTTTGAGGTTTGTTTTCACATTTTATGGTCGATAAATTCACTGAGCTGCTGCCTAACTTTCTATCTCCAAATTCGTGCCTGATTGGATTCCGTCTTTTTGTATGAATTTTTTTCGGGGGCTAAATATTTAATTTCAATTATTTTCCTTGTAGCCTAATTTGCTTGAATTCTGATGGTTCACTGCTAGATTTTTTTTAATGATTTGTTAAATTTGATTTGTCATTTTCTTTGCAAGTTTAAAATTTTGTTGTTTCTTTGTATTGCCTCTAGGTAATAATATGCTCAGACTCTCTTGAAGATGTCAACCAGTAATATTTCTAGTATCGTTCTTCAGGGAATCCGTTTGTGTCGCTGTTTAATTTTATGTGTGAAGCTTGGCATCGCTCCTTTTCTAAATTTGATTTTACATCAACAAAGCATATTTAGATAACCATTCCCTTTTACTCTAAAATTCTATGTTTATGCGTTATTATCTTGTATTTAATAGGTATATACACTAGATTCGCCTAAAAATTCAATGATTATTAGATTTATGACACGTGTAATGCTATTTGTCCTGACCTGTGCCGATTTTGATGAATGCTCTCGTGTAAGATCGAAGTTCGTTATATGAGTTTGATTCTATCAACTGCTCTTTAATTTCAGACTAAAGTTGCTGAAGCTCATGGCATCTAATCATTAAACGTTCAGAACCATCAACTTAGGGACATATTTTATTCTACTTAAGAGTTTGGGGCGCATGAAACTTTCCTTATATTGTTGGCCAACTAAGGGAATTGTGGGGTTCCTTCAATCACTTACCAAATATGTCATCATCTGGAAAACGAATTGATGATCTTCAAGATGATCATTTTGAGGGCTCGAGAAAAGAGCATTGCATTTTTACGGAGGTATATTTTGGATGCAAATCTGGAAGTACAACTAGACGATGTCTTGTCACCGGGGCTATTGTCTTTGAACCAGAGCTCAGCAATCATGCAGACACACCACTTTCTTCGAACAGTTTACAGTCTGATCAAGCCTCTTCCAAAGATTGTGACATTAGAGATGAGCATGCTCCATCTGCTACATGTACGGGTATCATTGAACAAGATTGTTCGCATGAAACATTATCCGATGTCCAAAATGAGACAGCTAAAGGGATGAAAATGTCAGCTGGTCAATCTGTGCAGTCAAAGGTAATCAATTTCGGCGTTTCTTGTCCTGTCACAGAAACATTCTGTAAAACGATCACCTGCAGGTTGGTTGAGTCATCTTCTCAAGGTGTCACATACAGTTCGTATTTGTTAAAAAAACCCTTTGAGGCGACCAGAGAAGGCGCCTGTGAGGAGGAGGTCCCCACATGTGACTTACTATGTTTGAAGGATAACAGTTTTAAAGAGGTGGTTGTAAGTAAATCTATTGCGTCACCTATCTCTCAGGAAAGCTCCGCAGATAAAGTTTTGGTTGCAGGTCATTATATTGCTGGTGTAGATAAGTCTACATTGTCATGTTCAGAAGGAAGAGAGAAAGAACTTACTTCACATGATCTGCACCTTTCCAGTGTGCCTGATAGTAGCAAGGTCATGAGTGCTCCTCGCCGTCTTATACAAGATCAGATAAATCACTTGCTTGAGGCCACAGGTTGGCAATATGAGCTGCGGAAAAAACGAAATAGTCGTCAAAGGTTTTCAGTTTATCTATCACCAGAAGGAAAATCCTTCCGCGAGTTTCCTAAAGTCTGGCAGTCATTAGGCCAGAACTTATTAGGTAAGAAGTTCAAATTTTGGCAGCAAACTAGTGTTAAACATTGGAAGGATATTGATAAGTTCTCATCTGATCTATCCGAAGCTTTGATGCATATCAACAAAACAATGATTCAAAATGACGTAAATAAACCGCTGGCTGACATTTGGATTGTACTTCATCCATTTGTAGTAGTTGTATTCATTGACAAGAAAATCGGTGTTCTAAGAAAGAGAAATGTAGTTGGAGCAACGAAGGGTCTGTTAATTGATGAGGCTAAATGCGAGGCTTCCTTATCCATGGAAAACCCTGATATGACTGGACACGAAATGGCATCAGACCAGCTTTGTGATTCCCATTTGACTCTTGAAACTGAGTCCGTTGTTGTAGAAGGTAATGGAGGAATTGACCATGGAAGTAGGGACATGCATGCTTGTAAAGCTGTGCCGAGAGAGTTACACGAGCGAAATAATGTCAGCCTTCGAGGTCATGATAGAAATCGCAGTAGCAATTATCAACTTCGCGGTCTAAGTGACACTCCCCTGCATCCTGATCACTTCTACAAACACAGTATTAGCGAAGATGGATGTTTGCCTGATTTGGATAATGTTGCTCTTTTGCAAGAAAAACATGGAGACATGTCACTGAGCTTGCATGCTCGGCATTTGTTGCAGGATGGTGAAAAAGAACTCCAAGGCGCCGAATCGGTAGTGTGCAACGAGAGCTATGGTGATTGTGAAAATATAAAAAGGAAAATGCGTAAGAAGTCTAAAAAGATATCTGAAATAAAAGGATCCTCATTACACAGGAATGAGATATTAGGCCTAACTTCATGTACTGCACACGAAAGTCACTATCCTGGACAACCAGAGTTTAGGCACAGCGAAGAGATAATGGGGGATATGAGCTCTCCTGCCGAGGACTCTGTTATTGTTAATGAGATTGTGGATATTCAAGACTGTAAAATAATCAAATCAAGAAAGCCCAAGCCGCAAAGTGATGGAAAAATAAGGAACGACCAGATGAACGATGGCGACCTCTTAGTATCCGCAATTATGCAAAAGAAGTACTCCATTCGTAGTGACAAGGACACAAGTGTGAAGGTTACCAAGCCAAAATTTAAAAGAAAGCTAAAGAGCCTAGTGGGTCGTCTTAAATTGCCGACTCAAATTGTAGTTAAGAGTAGACACTTAACCAATGGGAAATACATCCCAATGGGCCCAAGAACAGTGTTGTCTTGGTTGATTGACACAGGAGCTGTATCACTAAATGATGTGATTCAGTGTCGTGATTCTAGGTACCCCGCTGCAGTGAAAGATGGACTCGTGACCAGGGATGGTATACTCTGCGGGTGTTGTAATGTTGTGTTTTCTGCTTCCCTGTTCAAGATGCATTCTGGTGCCAGTCAGAACCATCCATTTACAGATCTTTTCTTGGAGAATGGTAAGTCATACACCTCATGTCTGCTTGAAGCTTGGTCTGCTGAGTATGAGACTCGAAGGACTAGCATGAAACCGTCACAAGTTGAGGATCTAGATGCCAATGATGATACCTGTGGGATTTGTGGAGACGGAGGAGATCTTATATGCTGTGATGGCTGTCCATCCACATTCCACCAGACGTGTTTGGCTACTCAGGTATTATTTCTTGCAAAACTCTTCATGAGTCATGTCTCTCAGTTTCTCTCTTTTTATTTGTCCTGCCATTTTGTATTCAAATAGAACATCATATGTTATGTGCAAGGGTGCAACCAATTAAATGGAAAGTTCAGCATTTGGCAGAGTGATATATCAGTTGCTAATAACAATGACAATCCAACTTTGTTCTGTAGAAAACAGCCAAAAAGAAAGATCTTTTGAAGCTCTATGGAAAATAAAAACTCTGTTTGGTGAAACAGCCTTTGGAAAAGGAAGTGGAAGTGGGCACGTTTATTGCTCCTTTCTTTCAACAATCTGAAATTCAGTTTCAACTTACTTTAACACCAAGCCTTTTTATTATTCCGTAATTTATTTTCCTCCAATCCAACTAAGAAGTAGAAGTGGGAAGCATTGAAATGATGCTTTGAGTTTTGGAGTTGGACCACAAAAGAATAGTGGAAGTTATTGGTTGGTTGTGCACCCTAAAACAAATTATTAGTGAAAGGAGGTGTCCTAGTTTTACTTGCTGGTATTTATCCATTAATCGAGTCAAACTAAAACCTCAGCAGGCCTCGTAAGGGTAAAATATGTCTCTGACATGGACATGTAGTGGTCATGTGGATTCAAATGTCCCAGTGTTTATTTCTATTTGTCTGATGGATAATATTTTATAGGTGAATGTCAAATTTACTGTCGTGTTCTTTATTAGATTATGTTTTGCATAATAAGACACACTTTATAATTTATATTCTACAGGATCTTCCAGATGGTAACTGGTACTGCTCCACCTGCACCTGTCGCATTTGTGGCGATCTGGTTTCCAATTCTTCACCTACTATCTATGGGCTAGAATGCAAGCAATGTGAAACAAAATGTAAATTCTCTTATTCATGTTCTCTTCTTACCTTGCTAATTGGTACATGGCAGCAGGTTATGCTTATTGTATATCTCGCTGAGCCAGATTGATCCTCAGGGAGTGTAATAATTGTTTGGATAGTTTAAATATCTTTCTTTTTTTCAATCTGGCTTTTCATATTAAGTTTCCTGAAATGTTGGAGAATAGTACACTGATGAATCGTTTTCTGGTTGGCAGATCATGAGGCGTGCTTGAAAGAAATGGGCCTGGATGAAGTGGTCAATTCTGAGACCTGGTTCTGCGGAAGGAACTGCGAAGAGGTTCTGTCAAATCTTTTAGTCTAACTTCCTTTCTCTTAATTTAGCCTAAATGGGACAACAAGAGATCACATAAAGGCTCTTCCTTTCTCGGCATTAGTTTTTTTTATCCCTTTTGAACGAATGAACTGATTAGCATTTTTTACTTGAAGGAACGCAATCTTTTTTGATACTCTTTGAGTTTGAAAGATCCAAGTGACACATGTCATACTCTTATTTAGCTTGTCCATGTGCACTTGTAGAGAAATGACATCTCAAAATATTTAACATTTAGTTGTGATGGCCACTTAGGTTACAATTTTACTCCTTTAATCCTTGTTCCTTCGCTATTCTTGTTCCTTAAACGTCTTGATACTACGTATAGTTTGTTTGAGCATTACGTACTGGCTTTTAACTGTTCCTGATGCAGGTTTACTCGGGTCTTCAAGCTCAAGTGGGTGTTCCACGGCATTTCTCCAATGGCATTTCGTGGATACTTCTCAGGTGCTTCCACGATGATCAAAAGATTTGTTCCCCGAAACGGATAGCTTTGAAAGCAGAGTGTAATCCAAAGCTAGCTGTTGCACTTTCTATCATGGAAGAAAGCTTCTCAGCCATGTGCGACCCAAGAACAGGAATCAACATGATTCCCCATATGATATACAATTGTGGGTGAGTGTTCATTCAAATAGGATCTCTCATTTGTCATGTCCTGATATCATTTAATAATAATGACCATCAATGCCTCCTATGCTATGAAGGATAGGAAAACTATATAGTTGACATCTTGCACTCAGATTATGTGGCTACGACTCAAGTCCCCTGTCTCATATTTGCCTTTTTTTTTTTTTCATATTTGCCTGAGCAATAGGATAAAAGACCAAGTGTGGCTTCGCTATAGACAGTGACTCTTGTCTAATATGACGTGTATATGTTATATCAGTAGTTGGTTCACTGCATTTCCTTAGTTTTATTCTTGAATTTCAGGTCAAACTTTGCACGAATGGACTTTCATGGCTTTTACACTGTGGTTCTGGAAAAAGATGATATACTGGCATCTGTAGCATCTATCAGGTAACTGTTGGATTTACTGCATGAATCTCTAACTATTAATTACCACAATCATGTCATTGTTACATTATGCCCAATGCAATCGGTACCGACCCAGAACCTCATCCACCCATCTAACCGACTTCGCAGAATTCATGGAGTAACGATAGCAGAGATGCCCATGGTTGCTACATGCAGCAGATATCGGCGACAAGGAATGTGCAGGCGTCTCCTGGATGCAATTGAAGAGGTACAAAATGTAATAAATATACTATGTTATAGTTTCTCGCCTATTGTATCAATGTCGATGACTCAGTAGGCACAAGGCAGTACATTACGTAGCTCAAACACATATGCCACATTATCATGATTTTAAGTTGCTCACTTTTCTTTTGTTTTCCTTTTGGTCTCACGTACAATCGCAGATGCTAATGTCCTTGAAAATAGAAAAGCTTGTAATCTCCGCTCTCCCAGACCTGGTGGAGACGTGGACTGTAGGCTTTGGCTTCCAGTCACTTGAAGACTATGAAAAAGAAAGCCTTAACGGTCTCAATTTGATGGTACTTCCTGGAACGATATTGCTGAAAAAACCGTTATACAGTTCACCAAACGAGGAACCAAAAGGTAAATCTAAATGTAACACATTTCGTTTTGAAGCAAAACGCATTATCTATAATTAGCAAGTCCAACACATACTTATGTCCAGATTACGAGGAGCCATGGAGCGGAGAAGATTATCCTGTATCCTGTAGGCGCTGATCATACAACCATCTCTCAACAACATCACCACTACGTTGATAATAGAGAATTAGAAGATGACGACCCCAAAGACAAACACCTAACAGTGACGACAAACTTATAGCAGCCAGAGAAGATATCGAGAGTGAGCTGCAGAAGAAATTTTCTGATATAACATTCCACTAAAGGCTGCCCATGTTTGGAAGAGAAGCTGACCAGGTACCTAAGGATGCGGAGTCTCAACTAGATGTTGATGCTGATTAGAAAAGCAAGCAAGCAAGCGATGTTTCTTGATGCAGTGAATAATTAACACGTAGAGGGAGCAACTTAGGAGGAAGTAGTTCTATCATATTCCTGAGAAGGAATCCAATCTGCAGGTGTGGGAGTAAGATAGTTTGTGGATCAAAATTTTGTCAGTGTCTTTGTTTAGGGTGATACCATCTGAGATGAAAGCTGGAGGGCATGTATTGTATTTGACCAGTCATGCAAACTAAACTATTGTGGGTCTTGTTGGTAATAGATGCATGGGATTGTTCCATTTAGGTCATTATAATTGTATGTAAATTATTCCTTTGCATTAATTTATAAATAGATATAGAAATGGTATTCCTTGCATGACTTAAAGAAATGACATGTTCCAAATAAAACTTAAACCAGCTGTGGTATTCTTTGATTTATATGAAAAGAAACATGCAATGCAAGAAATTATATTTCATTTGATGTTTTATGGGACTTTATAAAAATCAGGTGAAATGACTAAAGGAAAATTTTTTTTAAAAAGAAAATTGTCCAATTGTTTGTTTTTTCTCAAGTTATACGTGTCCTCTTCAAATAGTGCCACGTGTACGACAAAGTGATTTGCTTTGGTCGGACTGTATCTGCACGTCTGCACCGCATAAAGGAATTATACGAAACGAGAAAAAACAACTGACCGTTTTGACTTTTGATTCAATCCTCACGTTTCGCTCGTTTTCATTTCGTTATTTTTCTTTCTTTCAAAAAAATAAAATAGATAATCGAGACGAGAAGATTCAGTTTCTCATATCGTGAAAAAACTTCATCCTTTCGGCTCATCTTTGTTTTATGTATAAAAAACTTCTTACTTATTATTTTGATTTATAATATTTTTTCGCTTATTCATTCCTAAAGTCTAAAGGGCTTTGCTCAATGACAGTGTCATAAAAAACCATATATAATGGGACCGTACGCCTACCTTCCACTAACATTTTGTTAGTAAATTGGGAGCTAATGGAAAATTAAGTATTTGATGGATTATGTGGGACAGTTATAGATGATTTTTAAGTCTGAATTTAATAATTTCAGACTTATTTTGTCAAATAAATAAATAAATATTTATTTGTGTTTTAAGATCAAGCTGTGAGAACCATGTTTTAGAATGAGACCGATAAACGATAAATATACTTGGATAAAGAATGAAATATTGATAAATAATAAAATATTCGGACACATTAATTTGATGAACATTAATTTTATTATTCGTTTATTTTTCATTTATTGTTTATTCTAATATTTATTACTCATCTGAATATGAACAAAAAATTTATATTCTGACAATTTATTGTTCATCTAGATATTTTGTTATTAATCAGTATTTTATTTTTATTTGAATATATCTATTGTTTATGGGTTCAACAGTTCTCATTTTAAAACATGATTCTCATTTGATCCTCTCCGTAAGTCGTAATAATCTTCACTACTTTTACTTGTGCACCTAATTAATTTCTTAGGTATGCACATTATAACTCTAAAGTAATTTGATTGATCAATTAATAATCTTCGAACCGTCAAACTTATCTAGTTATGAATAATATATGAATACTAAAAAACATATCCCATGAAGTATAATCTTCCAAAAGTATATGGAGAGATCCGAAGTGTGTTCACCATCTTCATTCTTCACCATTACAACTTGACCATAGTCTCACATTATTGATTGATCTATCCTATCGCATATCAAATTATCTTATTGAATAATATAATTTTTTTTACTAATGTAAGCATTTAGACATTGCTTTGCGTGACTTCATCTCTCTTTGAACAATGTTTAGTGATAAATTAAGCCTGCAAGAAAAAGTGTCCACGCATGTTTTAGGATTTTTTTTTTTTTTGGATAGCCATGTTTTAGGATTTATAACTAAAAATGTAGTGATTGGATCATTTGTAGGACGCGAGAAGAAAAATTGAAGGACAAAAAAATTGTAGTTTCATCTTTCATTTTTTTTTTTGACACGATCTTTCATGTTTTTTTTATCATGAATTTTTTTTTTAAAAAAGCATTCAATAGAAAATTTCCTCCCACTTTTCATGAACCATATGGAACAGGCGATCATGACATCCTATGTCGAGCGAACTGTCCAATTACTTATGATGCAAACTTGTTCCAAACTTACGAAAATAATGCTTTTATAAATTTCGAGATGATCTATAACAAAATCAAATTTAGGTAAAGGGATACATGAGATGATCTTTAACATATTTTAGAATCAACGGTCAATCGTGAATTTCAGCGGAAGCAAAAAAGAGTTACAGTCGCTTTGACTTTGATTTTTCACTTTCAATTAAAAATGACACAACTTTATCAATACTATTTTATTAGTGTTGCTTTTGATTGAAAACTAATGTGTAAAATAAAGCAATGAACACTAAAACGTCTAAAAGTGAACTTTATACGTAAATATATTTCATTATTTTGACTTCATCTATCATTGTAATCAAAATAGGAAAATGAAAAACTTTAATTTTAATTATTTTTAAACAAATTCACTTTTCAATTCAAGTACCATCCATACATACTCAATCATAAAAATACTTAAAAGTAGTACTTTTATGAATATCTTGGTCTCGAAGAGTACAAAATGAACATGTATATATGGTTAATCAAATATGCTAGACTATTATTTTTAACGTGTTAGGAATTTAACATTTCAGTGCAAAAGTATTATTGTAAACAAACTGAAATTTATCACATTAATTCAATATTCCACAAAAGAGTACTTGTTTATATGAAAAATTATCAGTCAATTAAAAGATAATTAAGTATATCCTTTGTTTTGGTATGTATTGCAGGGGGCAATGATCAGGTACAAAGTTGATTTTTAAATACAAAATACAAACTAATCATATCCCTTGATCTTGTGATTTTTGAATGGATAAGATTAAATCCTAAGTTTTTGTGCATTTTTTTGGTGACGAATTATAAAATGAAACTGACGAACTATGTTGTCTTTTTCATTTTTCGGCTCGAACATCGACAAATTATAAAATGAAACTGACGATTTATAAAATTATTTTGACGAATTTTGTATTTTGTACGAAAAATTAATTTTGTACTTGATCTTGACCCGTATTGCAGATTTGATTTGAAATGAGCTTTACATATTGTACTTGTACCTAAATCGAACACCTTTAACAAATGCATAAAACTCTACAGCTTTTTAGTGCATTACTAAAATTGAGATGCCAGGATTCCAAATATAAAAATCTAAAAATTAAAAAGGAATATAAATTGATTTTAGTAAAAAGGTACATTTTCTTTTCAAAGACAAATAAAAACACATCATAATTTCTATTACATGTAAAAATCGATAGTTAAATTTTATTTATCGATTTCAATTTTTACATTCACTTTACTTAAATCAATCACGTTTTTCAGAAGCAACCATGCAATATGAAATAGGGAAAAGTATATATTGGTGCCTCGAATTACCGGCATTTTTCAACTGAAGATCCAAAATATTAATTTTTCTAATCATGGACAAAATAAAAAATAAATTGACAAATTTACGAACACCGAACAACGTAACTACACCATCATTTAAATTGTTAAGAGCATCCCCCACCATGATAAAAAAAATCATACCATCCATCTCTCTCATCCTTTTTCTCTCTCATCTAATCATCCCTCATGGTTTTTTCAATCACATGCACCCCACCATGATCCAAAAAAAATTTTATCATCAATCTCTCTCATCACTACATAAATTATACGTAGCTCATAAATGTTAAGATTAATAAAAATATATCAAAGTGTATCTCGTTTTATAGAGCTCAAAAAATTATGAATATTGGTATTTATTTTGATTTTTTTTAATTTGTAATTTAGAAGATATATTCGTTGCAAGATCAAAATAAAAACTGTACTGTTTCTTACACAGGACACGTGTCGCGTTACGATTGGTTCATTCTCATGCTCAAAACACAAAAAAAGAGCATGAGATGCTCATTTTTAAAAAAAACCATGCGATGATCTTTTTGATGATAAAAAAAATCATGGTGGGGTGCATGATTTTTTTGATCATCTCTCATGCTCACTTTCTATACTCCAAAAAAGCATGGTGGGGGATGCTCTTAACTCATATGAATAACGACTTAATAACAAGGTCTATTGATGTTAAAGAAGAAAGATCGATTCAATATATTAAGAGTTTATGATGAGATATTCAGGTTACTTTTAACGAGGTTCATATGAATGAGTTCGCAATTTAATCATATTGTAACTACGGTGCACTGTGTTCAAAAATTTGTCAATTTATTTTTTATTTTGCCATTGATTGGAAAAATTAATAGCTTGTACCTTCAATTCGAAATGATCGGTAGTTCGACCCAGCAATGCGTACTTTTCCTATGAAATAATTACTTTATAAGCAAAAAGAACATGAAAACACAAAATTTTCAACAAAATTAGAGACAGAAGACCTTACATACACCAACTGTTAAATATAGAATAGTAAAGTGAAAATGGACAAAATAACTTTACTAATTTTGGAAATGAAGCCCAAGAAAACCAACAACACTTTTTAAATAATTAAAAGAAATGATTTTTTTTTTGGCATTGAAAACCAATTTGGTTAAAAGTTAGACAAATAAAAAAAAAGTAGAATTGGAATATATAAAAGGGAAAAGTACACCATGGTATCTTGAACTACCGTCATTTTTCAATTGGAGATCTAAACTATCAATTTTTCGAATCAAGGGCAAAATAAAAAATAATTTGACCAATTTTCGAATACCGATCACCATATCTTCACCGTAATTAAATTGCGAACTCAATCATGTGAACCTCGTTGAAAATAACTCGATGATCCCATCATAAACTCTTAACGTATTGAATCGATCTTTCTTCTTTAAACACCAATAGACTTTTTGTTGAGTCATTATTAACGAGATTCACATGATTGAGTTTGTAATTTAATCACGGTGAATCTACGGTGCTCGGTGTTCGAAAATTGGTCAAATTATATTTTATTTTTCTGTTGATTGGAAAAATTGATAGTTTAAATCTTCAATTAAAAAATTACAATAATTCGGGCACCCATTTAAACTTTTTCCCATATAAAAAGTTAAACAAAAAAGTTCATAAGACACACCTCTCTCTATCTGCTTGGGCTTTCTTCTTCTTCTTCTCGCTCCTCTGAAATTTGCAGTAAAGCAGCAGAAGCTCAGTTCAGTCGAAGCTCTGTTCTACTCGATCGATTTCCTTTCGCTCTTCCCTGAATTTTCGATTAAT
The DNA here is from genome assembly GCA_033675395.1 of Rhodiola chrysanthemifolia. Classification (NCBI taxonomy): domain Eukaryota; kingdom Viridiplantae; phylum Streptophyta; class Magnoliopsida; order Saxifragales; family Crassulaceae; genus Rhodiola; species Rhodiola chrysanthemifolia. Next base: position 42,769,456 of record CM066207.1, read on the forward strand.
AATAATAATAATATCTCTCTCTGTCCGCGCGTTAAGGTGATTCTCACTGAGAGAATTGAACGGGACTGCGAGGAGCGATTCCAAAGCGGTGACGACGTGTACATTTCGCAGAAAATGTCGGCGAATAAAAAAGTGAAATTCAATCCAAATGTAAATGACGACCGCAACAAGAAGAAGCAGCAGCACACATCATCATCATCGTCTTTTTCATCGCTCTTGGGTCTGTCTGGCGTCCTCAGGTGTCGTGGATTCATCGTCGCCTTCTTCGACCGCCTCCGTTGTCGGAGCTCCTCCTCCAGCCCCGTCACTCCTCTCATCCCTCCTTACTGGAACAAAAACCCTAACAACTCGCAAAACCACACCTGCAGCATGATGAACAGCAATGGCGGCAGCGGACGCTCGACCTTGATCTCGTCCACATCTAGACCTAGCAGCTCTTCTTCTATCTGGACCACCGGAGGCGTCAGATCATCAACTCCAGACTCGTCATCAACTCCGAGACGCCCCACTCCGACCGTCCCTCTCCGCCACCGCCCCAGCACTTGCGCATCAAGACCTCAACCCTATTTCTCTACTTCGGCTCCTACTGTTATGGGTAACATCGTCAAAGCCGGAACTGAGTTCAAGCCAGGTATGTTACTGAGAATTCGTATATCGTGCAGCTAAGCTGAAAACAATTATTTAAAACGATGCAGTTTAGCGATTTTTTTGATTGGCTGCATCGTGGAAAATTCTAGTAGTGAAAGCAATTTAAATACGAAAACGGCTCAAATACAAACTACACTAATTAAAAACTAGAAATCCAACAAAATATTATATATTTCGATCAATCGTAATTCGGGACGATTTTTATAAATAAAAAAAATTTAAACGAACTTATTTAAAAATACATAACAGATACGATGTTATAATTGTCCTAAAAATTACTACAGTAATATCTAGACTTAACTTAAGTCTAAATATTTACTGTTTTAAGTCTGTATATTATTGTTTAAGTCTGAATATTACTGTTTTAAGTCTACATATTGCTGTTTTAAGTCTGGATATTACTGTTTAAGTTTGGATATTGCTGTTTTTCGATTGCTTTACTGTTTAAGTCTGGATATTGCTGTTTTAAGTCTGGATATTGTGTTTTAAGTCTGGATATTATTGTTTTAAGTCTGGATATTATTGTTTTAAGTCTGGATATTGCTGTTTAAGTATAGATATTACTGTTTTACGTCTGGATATTGCTGTTTAAGTATAGATATTACTGTTTTACGTCTAATTATTAAGTCTGATCATTCCAAGTTAAGTATGATCATTCCAATTTAAGTCTGATTATTCCAGTTAAGTCTGATTATTATGTCTGATCATTCCAAGTTAAGTCTTATCATTGCAAATTAAGTCTAATCATTGCAAGTTAGGTCTAATCATTGCAAGTTATGTCTTGATATTCTTGTTTAAGTCTGGATATTGTTGTTTTAAGTCTGATTATTAGGTCTGATCATTGCAAGTTAAGTCTGATCATTGTTGTTTAAGTCTGGATATTGTTTTTTTAAGTCTGATTATTAAGTCTGATCATTCCATGTTACGTCTTATCATTCCGAGATATGTGAAATGATCATAATACCCCTCCGTGTTATATCCGAGATTTCGACGAAATTGGATACGCGTCAACTTGAAATCCAATTTTTAGTTTTCATATATAATAGTAGTTTTATCTCAACCTCACTCTTTAAATATAACGTTTTAATTTATGCGAAGATAAATTTTAAAAGTCAAAAATAACAAGTTATAAATATTAAACGACGTAGTATTATAATTCATCAGGTATCACTCCGGTGAAGCCAGCAACTAACACGCTAGGGCTCGGAAAGAAAATGGCGGCGTACGGATACGGAAGCGTGGTGTGGGCTGAGATGCAGGCGAAGCAGAAGATGAAGGAAGCTGAGGAATATGAGAAGCGTGGCCTGATGCAGCTGCTTCATGGAAAATGGAGGGAGGCTTTTGATCTTTTCGACAAGGCGGTTGAGATGAACCAAGGTAATGTGGCTTACAGGATTCATCGAACGGAGGCGCTGATAAAACTTGGTGAATTGGAGGAGGCTGTGAGAGAGCTTGAGACTGTGCTGAGGATGGACCCTGAGAGTAACACAGCTCACCATGCCTTGGCTGATGTCTTTTTAAGGTACAACGTAATCCAATACCCTTCACATTACTAATATTTAATTAAAGGGTATTCTTGTCTTTTGACCATCAAAAGCATGAAGTTTTTCTTGAAAAATTATTTAATCTTTTTATCTAGTCTGCCCCTTGTTCCACTAAAATTTTAACTTTGACCGGCCATCAAGATTCAAAAAGTGAGTAATCTTTTTGAGTATGCTAAAAAACATTTTATTTGAGTTTGTTATTGAATTAAGTTGATTTTTTGGTGTATAGATTGGGGCAGCTTGATAATGCCAGGAGGCACATTTTTGTTCCAAAGCAGCATCTTGACCAGGTGCAGATGCAGAAGCTTGAAGAAATCGGAAAACACTTGAGAGTCTGTGCGGAGGCTAGGAACGTTGGTGACTGGAGGAGGGCGATGAAGGAAGCTGACGCAGCCGCCCATGTCGGGGCTGATTCTTCACCTCAGGTAGACTGGCATTTTCTTTTATTGTTCAGAGTTGGTAAAACTAAATAAAAAAACAAATCTTAGTCTAATTTTCTTTAATTATTATTTAATAAACTACTCGCTCTATTCAAATTAGATTTCTAGTTTTTTTTTTAGATGTTTCAATATAAGTTCACTTACTCCTTTAAGAAAAAAGATGAAAATAAAAATGACATTATTACCCTTTCATTAAATGTATTTTGTCTTGCATTCAATACAATTTTTATAATTTAAACAAATTTTGAGAGGTATTTCGAGGATATGATTATATTTAATGTTTGTAAAATATGTGTGCTAATGAAAGTAAATATATAAAATGAAAGGGAGAGAGTTGTGTATTAAGTATTTTTACCCTTACAAACTAGTTGTAAATTGTAATAAATTGTTATATTTGGCATGAATTAAATATTTTATTTGTTTGTTTTGTGATGGATTTGAATTTTGAATGGCAGCTACTAGCATGCAAGGTAGAGGCGCTTCTGAAGCTCAATCAGATGTACGATGCAAAAATCAGTCTACTCGACATGCCTAAGTATTCCCCGGCCACCGCTTCCTCCTCTCAGGCCTTATTCTTCGGCATGTATTCTGAAACTTACTACTGTTTTGTGCAATCTCAGTCTGAGATGGCACATGGAAGGTTAATCTTTTTTCTTCAGTTTTTCTATTTTGTTTTTAGGCTTCAAATTTCATTTGTTAAAAAAAAAAATCATTTGTTTCGGATAACATTAAACCTATTGATCCCCTGCATATTCATGCATTTCAGGTTTCAAGAAGCAATCACAGCAGCTGAAAAAGCCAGCCAGATAAACCCCAAAAACGTCGAAATAGAATTGCATCTCACCATGTTGAAAAAGATGGACAGCATAAGGACTTGTGCAAATGAGCATTACATAGCAGGAAGATATAATGCAGCTTTGAAGCTCTATGACGAATGCTTAACTCTAGATCAATGCAATCCGGTCGTTCACTGTAATAAAGCCGCTTGTTGGATTAAAATGGGGAAATGGGAGCTGGCGATCGATGACTGCAATCGCACTCTTCGTACAAATCCTAAATATATCAAAGCACATCTCAGAAGGGCCTTAGCTAATGCCAATGTAAGCTAATATCATTGATTCAAGTTGTTTAAAAATTAAAACTCTCATTGTCATTTTTCCATATGTTCTGGCTGATTGATTTATATTGGTTTACGACGCAGCTTGGGCGATGGGTGCAAGCTGTTGCGGATTATGAGGTGTTGAAGATGGAGCTCCCAAAAGACAAGGAAATTGCGGAAGCCTTGTGCAATGCTAAAACTGAGTTGCGGAACAGAAAGCAGATGAGGTTTGATGGCAAATTTGATGGAATATCAGGTCTGAATTATCATTTCAGACCTGCAACGTCTTGCCAAAGTAAGCCTTCTTTCTTGCCCTATTCAAAAATTTCCAGCCAGATTAAACATTCTAAGTGTCTCACTTTGCTTATTTTGATTCTAGATTAAACAGAACAGCAGGAGTCCACTTAATTCAGATTGCCGGAGGTTCGAGGACTAAGTCATGAATCCGCCTCGTAGACTCATTGTACCATTGATCTGAAACTGAATCATATAATGGAGGGAAGTACCCAAAATTTTGAAACAGAGTTCTTATAATTATTTCATATATCAACATAAAAAAAAACAGATGAAAAATGTCTTAAAAAATCGAAGACTTTTTTGTTCATTTACAGTTCATTGATCAGCTGCGAATGCGTCTGCAGGAAATGGTACATTGGCTATCAAAGCTTTGAACCAAACAGTTTCCAAGGGTGGATCATCTACAGTAATCTCCGACAGCGGGTACCAAAACAATGCGCGTTTAGCCTTAACACCCTTGAGCTTCTTGACCTTCCTCTTGCATACATACCCACTGATCTCTTTCTCATATCCTGCCACCATTCCTATCTTTTTGAACTTGTGTTCGGTTCGTTTCTCTTGAACAATCCAAAAATATCCGGTGCTTCTAACGAATCCTCCCTCGATCACATTCTCTAATGGAAGGAGGCCAAGTGGTAGACCGAATTCCTCAAACAAGGAGCGTGCGAATTCATAGCCTTCTTCGTCGCCTCTTTTTACGATTGCTCCTTCCCTCTCTCCCATTTGTTCCATGTTTTTATCTGTGTTGGTTTTAAAGGCAGTTGGAGAGTTGTACCTTGTTGCCTTGTTTCATTCGATTTTATCGAGATGATTAATTACACTTTCGATCAAATGTGTCTCCGAAGTTTCATAGGAATGTAATCGTTAAGTACTATGTATGAAAACTTAAATCCGCGTTTTGTAAGCTGTGATAATCAACAACTAAAATTCAGGTCCAAAACAGCCAATTGGACAGATGCATAAGAAAATTTCATTACAAAATGACGCGAACTGATCATCCCCTGCGTCTCCGTCGTCTTCGGGACAATCCCTGCGATCGTGGCGGAAAATTGCACAGCTCTGAAGCTTGGCTAACATTTTGGTCTTCAACAGCAACTTCACCGTCCCTCTGGGTCTTGTTTCTATTACTTTTCTCATCAAGAAACACAACAAGGCTTTGAATAGCCAATTCAGCATCAGTGCTCTTCATCAGCTCCCCTGCAACTTCAGCTGGTGTAACCTCAACTTCCTCTAACAGATTTTTCACTATAGAAAACAGCCTGTGCTCCTCTATCTCTAAGTAGTTAAAGGCCAACTGCCTGAATGCCGTAAAGCTGCAGTATGACATGTTGATATGCACGTCCATTCGACCGGGTCTCAGCAGCGCAGGGTCAAGTTTCTCCTTGTAGTTTGTGGTGAACATGACTACCCTCTCATCGACGCAACAAGACCAGAGTCCATCGATGAAGTTCAGGACTCCGGAGAGCGTCAAGTTATCATTGTAATCAACTATGTTGCAGTCTATGTCCTCAATCACAAGCATGGATCTGTTTGACATACTCATCAGCAAGGACTTCAAATCAGCATTGCATTCCACATCATTTAAGTCCATGTAAAAAATGTCATAGTTCATGAACTTCGCCATGGCCACAATCAGGCTCGATTTTCCTGTTCCCGGAGGACCGTATAGCAGATAGCCTCGCTTCCACGCTCTCCCGATCCGCCTGTAATACTCCCTCCGTTTCAAAAAGCTATCCAAATCCTCCATGAGTGATTTCTTTAGCTCCATGTCCATTGCTAAATTCTCAAAGCTCATGGGATGGTCTAGACGAAGGGCCTCTTTGTTCCATCGACCGCGACGACTAACTGTGTGAATGGTTATGGCCTTTCCATTTTGTTTCAAGATCTTGGATCTTTCCATTACATAAGGCAGGTAAGAATTGAGTACCAAATCTCTGTCCTTCTTGTGAAATGTTAGCTCATAGAATCTGATTTCGGAACTCGTAGTAGCGTCTTTTAATTTTCTCCGATCGCGCCCGTGATAATTTCTTGGCTTAGGCCTCATGGATACTAATTTCCACTTGACTTGTACCTTGCCAAAAACGTCCAGTACTACTTGATTTCTGTCAATGGTGATAGACATAGCCTTGTCCTTCTCACCTTTGCGGACAATCATTCGATTCGCGCACGAGTTCCCCTTAGCGCCTAAATAAACATGGGCAGCTTCAAAAAGTGTGTTCACTTGTAGGCCTTGGAACTCCTCTACGACGAGAGTGAGTTGAGTTGAGAATGCGCGAAAGATGTTATTAAACTTGGATATCAAATGGCTTTGGATAAATTGGTTCGGGAAGAACTCGTTTACGATCGTCTTGACGAGCATGGCGGATGCTGCAAAAGAAGCTGCTACGGACAGGATCGTCTTGGCGTTAACGGCCGTGTGATGAGCCATGATCAGGATTTGGTCTTGCGCTGCGGACTGAGGAGGCTGTAATGATTTATGATGGCCTTGTGATGAGCTAAAATCTGTCTCTTTAGATTGTATCTTCCGGGAAATTTCAATGTGTGACTTTTGGACTTGACTTGGAGAGCAAGGACCTGACCTGACCCTATTGTAGGAAAAATCAAAGAGTTATTGCCAAGAAATTGGACCAAAAACTCGTCCATTTGGACTAATTGCAATGCTTGACTGGTCCAATGGTAACTAGTATTTTTTTGTTGTTGTTGATGAAATGGACCAAACTAGTATAAACCTATACGTGGTGTATTCTAAATTTATACATGCGAGAAAATAATTTTTTTGAAGTCCATATTCCATCACATGAATATTGTCATGACTGATAATCAATTTGCTCAAATGAGTCTCATTAATGATTAAATTTTAAAAAAATCATCATTCCTTTATCTCCTATTCAGTTAAGCTCAAGTATATGGATTCAGAGAGAGAGATTTAGAAATACATCAAAATAAGTCAAAATACATGTCTATCAATACTTAATAGCTCCAAAAGCACCAATTGATTGAGGAGATGATCAAATTCATCACATCTCGAGTTAGACAATTCCTTCGTCCTACCTCGACATGGGATACATTCCTCGTCGTCCCTGTGTTCATTGACGGTGTAGTCTTAGTAAGTGAAAAAATAATTATTTAAGCGTGGATGTTACGAGTTGTCAATGCATTTGCTTATTTAGCTTATAACACACTTTAGAAAAATAATTCAAAATTTTTTTTATTTCATTTTTGGCTCTATAATTCGACAAACATATATAATCTTTATAACATGTGAATTTTACTTTAATAACTATTCCCACAATCTCACACGTCAAAATACATTTTTTTCATGAGCACCCATCTTCCATTTTGTTTTTTTAATTTTACCATCTGATGTACCATCAAAATTTTTTTACCATCTGAAGCTAATATATTTCAAAGAAGTTTGGCAAGAAAAAACCAATAAAATTAAGAGGTACGGACGAGTTTAAAAGTTTTACTGAGGGGTACAGAATCTGAACCAGAACAGGTACAAACCAACTCGTGTAAAGAAGAGCTTGTTATTGGAATCGATCTAGGAAATAATTACTGAAGAATTGCGTTTTGGAAAGAGGGACAGATTATCGTCATACCTGATAAGAAGGCAAAATAGTCATTCCCTCGTGCATATCTTTTATAAATTTAGAGAGGCTTATTGGAGAAGCGGCTATGAAGTACGCGACTAATGATTGCATTAACACCGTGAATGGTACAATTTGATAGGAAATATTTTTTCATTAACTCTCATTTACTGTGTATACCAGAACCTTTAGTGTTTCAAGTTTTGCTATTTTAGCATGTAAAAAACAGTTGGCACTGTGTTTCATTGTTTGCAAACTTATAGAAAACGCCCGGTGTTAATCGGGCGGAAAGAGTTTGGTGATTAATCGGTTTTGTTTTTTTAGTTTTTTAAAATAATCAATAAATATATAAATACTACTGTGATATATATTCTAGTATTTATATATATATAAAGCAACATGATAGATCTTAATAGTTTATTAAATATAAAAAAACTAAAATTTTGTAAATACAAAAGAATTTTTTTAGTTTTTTTCAAGAAGTCGGCTATATGATCAGTGATTAGACGGATTAGTTTTTTTTAAGAAGTCGGCTATCTAAATAGTGATTAGACGGATCTAGACGACAATTAGGCGGGTCTAGGCTAAAACTTAAGTTGAACAAGTTCAAAAGTTTTACTGAAAGGTACTGAACCTGAACCGGAACAGGAACAAAACAAAGGAGAGCTGTAGTTACCGTGCCAACCTATTTCAACCATAGCCAACGCAAGGCAATCATGGATGCTGGCACTATTGCGGGCTTCGACTTCATGCAGCTTATTAATGAATCTTCAGCAGCAGCCCTCGCGCATGTCTATGACAAGATGTCAACTGCTGGCGAGCGCTATGCAGTTGTATTTCATTCGGGTGGTACTACTACAGATGTATCCGTACTCAAAATCAATAAGGGGTTGCTGAGGTTTTGGTAACGACCGGTGACACCCATCTCGGAGGAGAAGACTTCACCCAGAAAATGGTCCTCCATTGTGTTAATGAATTTATAAAGATGAATGGAAAGGATAAGAACCTCATTCTTGAGCCAAAATCAATGGCTAGACTAAGAGCCGAAGCCGAAAAGGCAAAGATTCTTCTGTCACCTGAGGAAAGTGCCTCATTTGATAGCTCATCCCTCCATGATGGTATAGACTACAAAGCCACCATTCAACGTTACACTTTTGAGGAATTTAACAACTGTTTGTTCACGCGATGTGTGGAGCTCTTGAATACTTGCTTAATGGATGTAGCCGACAAAGACTTCGGCATAAGCAGTGTCAATGACATTGTCCTTACTGGTGGGTCTACCAAAATTCTGAAACTGTAGGAAGAACTGCTACGTATTTTTAAGGATAAGTCTATCTCCAAGAGCATCAACCAAGATGAGTGTGTTGTCACTAGAGCTGTAGTTCAGGTTGCAATCTTGAGTGGGGTTCAAATACGTAGCAGATCCTCTTGCAGTTTCGGGATTTTGGTAGACCCACCAGTAAGGACAATGCCATTGACACTGCCTATGCCGAAGTCTTTGTCGGCTACATCCACTAAGCAAGTATTCAAGAGCTCCACACATCGCGTGAACAAACAGTTGTTAAATTCCTCAAAAGTGTAAAGTTGAATGGTGGCTTTGTAGTCTATACCATCATGGAGGGATGAGATATCAAATGAGGCACTTTCCTCTGATGACAGAAGAATCTTTGCCTTTTCGGCTTCGGCTCTTAGTCTAGCCATTGATTTTGGCTCAAGAATGAGATTCTTATCCTTTCCATTCATCCTTATAAATTCATTAACACAATGGAGGACCATTTTCTGGGTGAAGTCTTCTACTCCGAGATGGGTGTCACCAGCCGTTCCCAAAACCTCAGCAACCCCTTATTGATTCTGAGTACGGATACATCTGTAGAAGCACCACCCGAATGATATACTACTGCATAGCGCTTGCCAGCGGTTGACATATTACCATAGACATGCGCGAGGTGTGCTGCCAAAGATTCATTAATAAGCTGCATGAAGTCAAAGCCCGCAATAGTGCCAGCATCCATGATTGCCTTGCGTTGGCTATGGTTGAAATAGGTTGGCACGATAACTACAACATTGGTGATGGGTGTGGGTGTGAGTGATTTTAGGAAATCCTCAGCAATCTCCTTCATCTTTCTGAGCAGCATTGCCACAATTTCTTCAGTACAAAACTGAATCTTTTCGTCTCTGAGGTACACCTCTATCCCTAACTGACGATCTCGAATGGCCAAAGCTCCTTGTCATGTTGAACTGACTGATCGTGAATTTTGCGTCCTATCATTCGTTTGAAACCTGAAAAACATCACAATAAATGTATTAAATGCTCATTTATTGAGAGTTAATGACAAAATATTCCGTATAAATGTATTAAAGGATACATAGTTTGGAATGGCTTTTTTGCATTCTTTATCCGGTATGACGATAATCTGTCCATCTTTTCACACCGCAGCTCTGCTGTAATTATTTCCAAGATCGATTCCGATGACAGGCTGTCCTTTTTATACCCGTTCTGGTTCAGGTTCCGATTCCGTACTTCTAGTCGTTCGAGTTAAATGTTTACCTATACGCAGCTTTTAGTAAGCTTAGATTAGGGAGGGTGCATTAGTTTTTGTAGTATGTTTTTAGTATTTTAGTTGATAAGATGAGGTTGTGTGAACTGAATTGAGTTACACTCTTATTTCATGCGAAAAGTAAGTATAAAATCAATGACAATGAGTGCATTCATCGTTGTGTCCAAAAAGAAGTGTCTAATTAGTTTATACAAGTAACCTTTACCTCACTTCATTTATTTCAGTAACCGACAATGCGTGGAAGTGAAATTTCATGAAGAAATACCACCATTAGATGTCGACGAGCACTCTTTAGATTGTTGTTCCTCTGATGTTTGCATTAACATTTTCTTAAAAGGTAAGGCAGCCGGAACCACAATACCCAGTGACTAGACTGACAGCCTGCAAGCCAGAATAGCCTGGTGAGACCGCCCCGTGAGGCGACAGGCTCGACACGAGTACGGGAAATATTTATCCGTAAGTGTTTAAAGGGGAATCGAACCAGGGACTCTGAATCCCTTTTGGGTCGTTCTGCTCCTCCCACCCACTCGGCCAACCCTTTGATACGTAGAAAATGGGAGTTCGCTCGATGATTTTTTGTTTTTCCTTTCTATTTTTGGCAATGTGAAATATAAATTTATTTGTACACGGTACAATTCAAAAAGGACAAACAAAGACATAACTGGTTTCAGTGGTTCAAGTAGGCAAAGGTTCATCAGTGTTAGGAGGGAGAAATCAATCCGTATTTGTTCCGAGCCTCGAACAACGCATGTTTACTTTTCATATCGTAATTGTTGTCTGAAAATCAGGCATTCTAACATCCTTAATGATATGTTAAATCTAACATGTGGTATCATGAGCTTGGTTGAAGAACGATTGATTTTCCTTTATTGTTTTGATGCTTTGCTAACTTAAAAGTTATTTGAGTTTCGATAATGTTGCCTTTTATGTCCGATGGGAAATCTGCTTAAAGAAACTCTTTTAGTATGACTTTTGCTTCTTCGACTCTATTTCAGAAATATTCAATTAAACTTAGAACACTATGTTTAGTAAAATTAATCACAAGATTCTGCTGATGAATTGTGATGCATGTTATTTTCTTGTTTTTCTTTCTACCTGATTATTTTATGGAAAAGAACATGCATATTCACAGAATCCCATAAATCAGAAAAGTGAATGTGAATTTAATCAGCACATCAAGTCATTTATGGACAAGTGATGAACATATTAGAATCAACTTGTGCACGGATTAGCTAAGCGAGATACTTGTGGCAGAGTTGGATTCCATCTAAGATTAGCTGTCTTGTGTGGAAAATATTTATGCGCACAGTTCCGACTGATGAGAAGGTCAGAAATGTGGGCGTGGCTTTGGCGTCCCGGTGTGTTTGTTGTGAGATTCCCTCTAATGAAACTATTGATCATTTGTTCTTTGGGAGTGATGTGGCTAATTAAGGCAGCTAAGTCCTTCTATGATCATTTGTTTCAAGGGCCGAAGATTTTTGGGAGTGATTCATTGACTCATTTCATTCTCTGGAAGAAGCCTTGTGATTTCGTTGGGTTCTGTAAAGTTGGGTGCTGCGTGCTGTGTCTTGTGGGAAATATGGAAGGTGAGGAACGAAATGATTTATTGTAAACCTCAGAAGATTATTCGTAGAGCAATTATGAATTGGGGTGCAGATATAGCGAGAATTCTTCCTGGAAAACTTCGAAGTGGTTTATAGTATTGCTAATGTCTTTGGCCTGAGCCGTAATGGTAATATACCTCATACTGGCAAATGGCACAAGGTGCCTTTACATTCTTAAGGCACGACAATATCAGTTACTATTGTTACTTGTTCGTCGAGAGGGGCACTGCTTTGGTGGGGTGATTGGGAGGGATTCCGGTGGTATGTGCTAGTTTTTGTTTGGTGCCAAGTTGCAGAGTGAGGATGAGTTCACTGAATTGCTGCTTGGTCTTTGTCGTGCTGCCATTACCTCCGTCACTAGTAAAGGGTTATTCTTTATCGAATTATTTGTGTGCTCCAGTCCTTTTTTATGCACTGGATAGCGGATAGTTAAGGGGATGAACGAGAATGAGGATGCGAATGTAAGTGCATACGCTGAGTAATATCTAAAGCTGAGTACAAAGTGTGATTAAGGTCCTCAACCTATTGGCGTTACAAGATGAGTTTCCTTTCAAAGCACGTATCTCATTTAGAGCTTGAGAGCAGTTTACCGATGTAGTTTTCATGCAGCAGACTATTTGACTAGAAACTATTTTCATGCAGATTTGATGAATCTGATTCCATGCATCCACGTTGTTGTTCCACGAATCCGAATCTGATTTCATTTTTAATTAAGCATTTTTAGATCCAAGTGAAAAAGCCAGCAAGTGAGCAATATATGTCTGTCAGCAGCACATACACTTGACAGAACATTACCTTGATGAATTCATCTTTCATTATGCTTATATTAGTTTTCGTTTACATCTTTATGAAATAGTCAATTTTTACGTTCATACTTGTATTTATACCTCTTGGTAAATATACATTCATATTGGCATTGTAATTCAACACACAGTTAGCAATTCTTTATTGTAATTATTTGACAAGTTGAATTAAGGTCTTGATCAAACATCATACCATGTGCATCTGTTAATAATCCAATCATATCATCCTCATCATTCTTTTCATCGTCACTTACTTCGATATTTTCACCCATCTGAAAGTTAGAAGATTCACCGTGACAATTCCAAATAGTATAACTCCTTACTATACCATTGATAATCAAGTGTTGTCTCACTTCCTCCTCTGTTTTTCGCCTTCCATTGTTACATTTCAAGCATGGACACTTAATCTTATTATCGGAAGAACTTGGTTGAGAATAGGCAAACTTCAAAAACTGCTCAACCCCTTGACGATACTCTAAGCAAGCCCTATTTTGTAATACCATCCAACTTTTATTTATAGGCATGATGCTTCAAAGCTACTACCCTACAAGAAAACAATTATTATTAAAACTACGTAACATCACAAAATAATATAACACTTGTTATTAAAATACTACATAGTGCCACACAATGCACTTCTAATAATCCCTAAAAAACAAAAATACATTGGATGTGTGATTTGTCTATTCAAGTCATATTAATATTGCAATCTTAACAGTTATAAAACACTCAAAAAACAAGAACTCACAACCGAACAAAAATCATAAACCATTCTAAAAACATTAAACACTAGACAAGTGTTCAACTGTCTTAAACATCAAAAGAAAAAGTCAAAGCATCTTACAACAAAGCATCAAATAAACCTATCAATATAGGAGCAAATAGTAGGAGGCCTTTCACCCAACTGATGCACCAGTGTAACCATTTCATTTATTCAACACAACAACAATCAGCAATTGCAAACCGTTATAAGTTCTAGCAGTCACAACTTAGACCATAATCAGTTTTTTTATTAAACAAAATAGCCTACAAACTCTAATCAAATCGAGGCAAAGCCAACAAGTTTACAACTAGGGAAAGGCAGAACCCGATATCAGAACACCTAGAAAGTGCAAACCTTATCGCATAGCAATAAGAAAAATTCAAATAGGTGGTGTCAAAATCTGAGCAAATATATATGATTCTCAAAATAAATAACAAATAGCTTTCTTACCAGGGACTTAGAGAAGAGCTGAAATCAAAAGAAATTCAACCAACTTGAGGTGTTGAGTCCGAAGTGATGCTGCTCAAGTTCAACATAAGTCTGTCAAATATCCAGTAAATAAGATAACATCTGATTAATTGATAGCCATAAGTGATGCTACTCTAGCTCAACAAAGTAGACGCGAAAGATGAAATTGATTCACTGTCTAACCTTAGACGACTTCTTTATCAGATGGTTTTTGATGACCAAGCGGCTAGAACCTTCCAACTTGGTTACCGAGTGCCGCTGTCGATGTTAACCTATCCAACGACTGGCTAACCAACTCCTCCTTCGCTGGCGGCGCGCAAGAAGACCTCGTCGGGATGAACTGCTGATTCTCCACCGCTTTGAACAGCGGCGTTGTGTGTGGCTTGTACTAGATGCCGACACGCTTAGACAGCTTGTCTCCGGCTCCGCAGCTTTCGTTTTCTTTTTAACTTTTCTCGGCGGCAATAGGCTGGATGCAACCAAAGACGAAGACCGATCGATGGTCTAATTGACAATCCCGCATCATTGAAACTCAGCATGTCACAATGAAGCCTTACGAATTTGTAAGGACTACTTTTGGTTGCAAAATGTTATATTTAGTAATAATTATTTTTGATCATCACAATAAATGATACTACCAAGTGACAACTTTAAATTAGTCATCACATTTTTTAATATTATGTGATGACTTTTTTAAGTCATTACTATTTTTTGTCGCAAAATGTGATATTCAGTGATAACTAATTTTGGTCATCACATTAATAGATAATCAATGACAACTTCATATTAGTCATCGCATTTGTTAATATAATGTGAATTGTGATGACTTTTTTAAGTCATTACTATTTTTGGTCGCAGATTAGCATTTTTCTTGTAGTGAGTTCACTGAATTGCTTGGTCTTTGTCGTGCTGCCATTACCTCCGCCACTAGTAAAGGGTTATTCTTTATCAAATTATTTGTGTGCTAGCGGATAGTCAAGGGGATGAATTTGAATGAGGATGCGAATGTAAGGGCCATACGCTGAGTAATATCTAAAGCTGAGTACAAAGTGTGATTAAGGTCCTCAACCTATTGGCGTTACAAGATGAGTTTCCTTTCAAAGCACGTATCTCATTTAGAGCTTGAGAGCAGTTTACCGATGTAGTTTTCATGCAGCAGACTATTTGACTAGAAACTATTTTCATGCAGATTTGATGAATCTGATTGCATGCATCCATGTTGTTCCACGAATCCGAATCTGATTTCATTTTTAATTAAGCATTTTTAGATCCAAGTGAAAAAGCCAGCAAGTGAGCAATATATGTCTGTCAGCAGCACATACACTTGACAGAACATTTACCTTGATGAATTCATCTTTCATCACACAGTCATCAGCTGTCTCAGCGCACCAGAAAACGTATAATAATGTTATCGCATCCTATCGTTGTCTGAACTAATTGCAAGAAACAAAACCTATACATTGGAGCAAATCTTCAGATCACTGTGTTCTATATCTTCTAACTGCAAAAGTTGGAGTACCTACGAGTGAAATTTTGTTTGACACAAAGGACCATCATCTATCCTCAAGATTCCGGCCGCCTCCTACAAAATAAACTAACCCCGCGCAAGGTGTTGCATTTCTAGCCCTAAAATATCTTATACTATGACTTTGGACACAAACAACAAGAACTGAACAGTAATGGAGTGTTCTAAGCCCCCTCCGGTAGCCCCTGGTGGGTCAATCCGTCACCACCAAACCACTCCTCTGACAGCCAACACACACAAAGAATGTTCGGCTTTCAATCCTCAATCCTCAATCCAATCGCACCAATACCGCTCATCACAAATGAACATTTTTTACACGTCAGTAAATCTAATTTCACTAACGGTTCAAATTTGTCGTAATTAATTTACTAATAATGTGTTTGGATCAAATACAAACCAATCTTATAAATAAAAACTACAAACCCATAAAAAATTCGACACGTGTCAAAATGAACCAATCAAAATTCAGCCGAGATTTCATCCCGTCGGGGTTCTTTTTGTAAATAAAAAAAATACATGTGGACTTATTTAAAAATATATAAACAATAGGAGGGGTATAAACGTCCAAAATTTGCTACAGTAATGTTCAGACTTAAAAATGATAGTGTTCAGACTTAAAAAAAACAATGTTTTAAGTCTGAACACTACCAGTTAAGTCTGAACACTACCATTTAAGTCTGATTATTAAGTATTTTTAAGTCTGAACACTACCATTTAAGTCTGAACACTACAATTTAAGTCTGAACACTACCTTTTTAAGTCTGAACACTACCATTTAAGTCTGAACACTACCATTTAAGTCTGAACACTACCTTTTTAAGTCTGAACACTACCATTTAAGTCTGAACACTACCTTTTTTAAGTCTGAACACTACCATTTAAGTCTGATTATTAAGTATTTTTAAGTCTGAACACTACCATTTAAGTCTGATTATTAAGTATTTTTAAGTCTGAACACTACTTTTTTTAAGTCTGAACACTACCTTTTTAAGTCTGAACACTACCATTTAAGTCTGATTATTAAGTATTTTTAAGTCTGAACACTACCATTTAAGTCTGAACACTACCATTTAAGTCTGAACACTACCTTTTTTAAGTCTGAACACTACCAGTTAAGTCTGAAATCAAAGGTAACACAAAATATCGAAAATATGTTCATTATCAACTCAGCATCAGCCATCCAGCCTGTAATTAATAATAGCTGTAGACAAAACACATGAAGCTATTCTTATCTAGAATTAGTGAAGAACCTGAGCCGACATACAGCTAGTTTATCCTCAACATGAGCCCTGGCACATCTTCTCCCTATATCAGCTAAACTATTGAGTTAGAGAAATCTAGATTATAAAGCAAACAGTTGGTAACAAAATGAATTCTTGCTTTAGAAATTCTTTAACATATGTCCTGATTTTTACCATGACCGGGATTGGCCACACCACAAGCATAGAGTTCATTAGAACTTAGTCCGACGCTATGTTATACTAATTCCTTAACACTCCTGGATTAAAACCTAGGGAAGTTGGAGGACTGCATAGAAGAGATGGCCGAGTCTAATTCAGAGATCACTTGGTGAGAACCTGGGATGATGAATAGTGATGTACAAACCTGGGTGAGTGCTGCTATTACATACGAGGACACATGGGTTTTCAGGTAAAGTTATGAATCAAAAAAAAAAAAAAGAGTGATGAATGGCAATCTGAAGACGGGGAAAGATTGTTCATCTTACTAGTAATGCGCTCACTGTCTTTGATCAATATCTATGCTTCATGGTTAAAAATCTCAGAATCAGAACACATATTTTGTTAAGTATTTTTAAGTCTGAACACTACCATTTAAGTCTGAACACTACCTTTTTTAAGTCTGAACACTACCAGTTAAGTCTGAACACTACCAATTAAGTCTGAACACTACCATTTATGTCTGATTATTAAGTATTTTTAAGTCTGAACACTACCATTTAAGTCTGAACACTACCATTTAAGTCTGAACACTACCTTTTTTAAGTCTGAACACTACCAGTTAAGTCTGAACACTACCATTTAAGTCTGAACATTACCATTTAAGTCTGATTATTAAGTATTTTTAAGTCTGAACATCAGTATTTTAAGTCTGAACACTAACAATTTTTGGACTAAATTGAAAATAACATTATTAGGTTTTATACCCATTAGTGTGGAATGACTATTATACCCCTCCGTGTTTTCTCCGGGATTTCGACTAAACTGGGACACGTGTCGGCTTTATAATCGGTTTGTAGTTTTTATTTATAATTTGGTTTGTACCTGAACCGCACTAATAATTTATTTATTTTTAAGTGTCCGGATCAAATACAAACCAATATTATAAATAAAAACTACAAACCCATAAAAAAATTGACACGTGTCAAAATCGACCAATCAGAATTAATTTCGACCGGGGTTCTTTTTGTAAATAAAAAAAACACACGCGGATGCATTTAAAAATACATAAAAGACATTAGGGGTATAATCGTCCAAAAATTGCTACAGTAATGCTCAGACTTAAGAAAACAATGTTCAGACTTAAATCAGTAATGAAAATACTTGAAAAAACAATGTTCAGACTTAAAAAATCAATGTTCAGACTTACAAAAATAATTATGCGATTAAACCATTAATGATCAGACTTAAAAAACAATGTTCAGACTTAAAAAAACAATGTTCAGACTTAAACCAGTAATGACAATACTTGGAAAAACAATGTTCAGACTTAAAAAACAATGTTCAGACTTAAACCAGTAATGACAATACTTGAAAAAACAATGTTCAGACTTAAAAAAACAATGTTCAGACTTAAAAAAAATAATGAGACTTAAACCATTAACGATCAGACTTAAATAACAATGTTCAGACTTAAATAACAATGTTCAGACTTAAACCAGTAATGACAATACTTGAAAAAACAATGTTCAGACTTAAAAAAACAATGTTCAGACTTAAAAAAATAATAATGAGACTTAAACCATTAACGATCAGACTTAAATAACAATGTTCAGACTTAAATAACAATGTTCAGACTTAAACCAGTAATGACAATACTTGAAAAAACAATGTTCAGACTTAAAAAATCAATGTTCAGACTTAAAAAAATAATTATGCGATTAAACCATTAATGATCAGACTTAAAGATGGTAATGATCAGACTTAAAGATGGTAATGATCAGACTTAAAGATGATAATGGTCAGACTTAAAGATGATAATGGTCAGACTTACAATTTGCTACAGTACGATTCTAAAATTTGATGTTTATGCGCTTGTATGAGAATTTGATGAAAGCCTAGTGTTTTTTGGGTGGAAACGGCATTCTGACCAGAACTCATCTCTTTGCCATGAGCTCGGCGTTTTTAGGGCAAATTCGATCATCTGGAGGGTCAAATTCGCGTTTAAATCTTTTTTTTTCTTTTTTTTATAAAAAGATTATTGGATTTTCATTCTGTTTTTAAGTCTGATCATTGCTGTTTTTAAGTCTGATCATTGCTGTTTGTAAGTCTGATCGTTGCTTGTTTCTTTTCTATTTTTAAGTCTGATCATTGCTGTTTTTTAAGTCTGATCATTGGCTTTTTTTTAAGTCTGATCATTACCAACTCAAAGTCTGACCATTGCTTCTTTTTAAGTCTGAACATTGGCTATTAAGTCTGACCATTGCTTCTTTTTAAGTCTGAACATTGGCTATTAAGTCTGACCATTGCTTCTTTTTAAGTCTGACCATTGGCTATTTTTAAGTCTGATCATTAAGTCTTTCAAGTCTGACCATTGCTTCTTTTTAAGTCTGAACATTACCATTTTTAAGTCTGATCATTGAGTATTTTTAGTCTGATCATTGGATATTTTTAAGTCTGATCATCAAGTCTTTTAAGTCTAGATCTGAACATTTAGTAATTTAATCTCTTAAGTCTGAACATTTATTAATTTAAGTCTGATCATTTAGTAATTTATGCCTGAACATTTAGTAATTTAATCTGTTAAGTCTGAGCATTTAATCTGTTAAGTCTGAGCATTTAGTAATTTAAGTCTAAACATTTAGTAATTTAATCTCTTAAGTCTGAACATTTAATCTCTTTAGTCTGAACATTTAATCTCTTAAGTCTGAACATTTAATCTCTTAATTCTGAACATTTAGTAATTTAATCTCTTAAGTCTGACCATTGCTTCTTTTTAAGTCTGAACATTACCATTTTTAAGTCTGATCATTGAGTATTTTTAGTCTGATCATTGGCTATTTTTAAGTCTGAACATTAAGTTTTTAAGTCTGATCATTGCTTTTTTTTTAAGTCTGAACATCACCATTTTAAGTCTGAACATTAAGTATTTTTAGTATGATCATTACCTATTTTTAAGTCTGAACATTACCATTTTAAGTCCGATCATTGCTTTTTTTAAGTATGAACATTAGCATTTTAAGTCTGAACATTAAGTATTTTTAAGTCTGATCATTGCTTTTTTTTAAGTCTGAACATCACCATTTTAAGTCTGAACATTAAATATTTTTAGTATGATCATTGCCTATTTTTAAGTCTGAACAATACCATTTTAAGTCTGATCATTGCTTTTTTTTAAGTCTGAACATCACCATTTTAAGTCTGAACATTAAGTATTTTTAGTATGATCATTGCCTATTTTTAAGTCTGAACATTACCATTTTAAGTCTGATCATTGCTTTTTTTTTAAGTCTAAACATTAGCATTTTAAGTCTGAACATTAGTATTTTAAGTCTGATTATTAAGTATTTTTAAGTCTGAACATTAGTATTTTAAGTCTGAACACTAACAACTATTGGACTAAATTGAAAATAACATTATTATGTTTTATACCCATCCGTGTGGAATGACTATTATACCCCTCCGTGTTTTCTCCGGGATTTCGACTCAAATGGGACACGTGTCGGCTTAATAAACGGTTTGTAGTTTTTATTTATAAAGCGGTTTGTACCTGAACCGCACCCTATTTTTAATATACTTAATAATGGTATTATCTATTATGGTCTAATAAAAATTTGATTAATTCTCTAATCTCGATCTAAAGACAGGATGAGACTCTTTGAACATCGCGATAAATGCATCTGTCGAGCTCATCATCCTCGCTTCCGCAGCCCACATTCAGAATCTCTTTGCGACAATTGTTAATGAAATCGACGGAGCAGTGCGAAGTATGATTTTGATCGCTTCGTTTTTTCTTTATATTTCTCTGTCTTTCTTTCTCTTCAAATATACAAAAAAAAAAGGAGATAAATATTATTCCTAAACCATAGCACGAGCAAAAAGAAAAAGAAAAAGAAAAAGCAGCGGACTCCTCCTTCACTTGTCGTATTTTTCTTCGGTTGTTCTCATTTTGAATTCAGTCCATTCCGCATCGATCTGACCATGGCTCTCGCCACCCGACAGCGGCGTCCTCTTCCATCCGATCTTCCCTCTTCATCCTCCTCCTCCTCCTCTTCGACCTACTCCAGGCTCGACAAGCCGAGCACGTCCAGCAGCAGGAAGGAGGAAAAGCAATTAGGGTGGTTCCTGACGGTGTTCGCACTTGGGATTTTGAGGTACATGAGCGCTACCTCCAACATCATACATGACTGTGATGAGGTCTTTAATTACTGGGAGCCTCTTCATTACCTCCTTTACAGATCTGGTTTCCAGACATGGGAGTACAGGTGAATTTCTTAAACTCAAGTCGCAATATTAGGGTTTCAAGTTTCATTTCAATTGCCTGATTTTAAATGTGTGCTTCGTTTTTCTTGCAGCTCTGAGTTTGCTCTTAGGTCATATTTGTATATTGTTTTCCATAACTTGGTGGCAATTCCAGCTTCCTGGTTCTTTGGTGAAGAAAAAGTATGTAACAAATCTTTTTCCATTTTTTTATTTGAACGTTTTTTTTTTGTTGAGAAGTTAGGTAATTAAAATGCTTGCTGATTGAAATGTGTCCGATATGATTCAGGTGAAAGTGTTTTACGCAGTGAGGCTCTTTCTTGGTCTCCTGTCGGTTGTTTCAGATTCTGTACTGGTGGTAGCTCTAGCCAGAAAGTATGGAAACCGTCTTGCGTCTTATACACTGGCCATGCTTTGCTTGACTAGCGGCTGCTTTTTTGCTAGCACAAGTATGCACGCTACCACCACTGATATAGCTTTTCTGATAACTGATATTTTATTGGCAAACAAAGTTCCACTTGCTACCTGTTGTTCGAATCCAAGCATGCTCTAGACAAATTGTTTTCCAGTAGAATTTGGTAGCTAAAAGATCCGTTCGAGGAAATGCTAAAATACCTGGATAAAAAAAATCAGAGCTTTTATTTAGTTAGACACATATATTGTTTTTGGTAAGGATTAGGACTTGTTTTGAGACATTTTTCTTCAAAAATCAACACCACTGTTTGGTCGCAGTATTCTTTGCTAATGGACCTTTTTCTTTTTGTTTCCAGGTTTCCTACCAAGTTCATTTTCTATGTATGCCATGTCACTCTCATCTGGGTTGTTTCTTTTTGACAAGTATGCTATGGCAGTGGTAGTTGCAGTCATCGGGGTTGTTCTCGGCTGGCCCTTCTCAGTTTTAGCATTCCTTCCTGTTGTTCTGTACTCTTTGATCAGGAAGTTCAAGCAAACCTTTATATGGGCGGCAATTGTTTCTGTTATTGTTCTGGTAGGATAATTTCTTACTCCTGCTCAACGTAATTACTAACTTTAGGAATGTTGCTAGACAGTAAGTGCACAGTTTGACCACCGAAAGTTTGCATTTCATCCAGGCAACTTCACTTCTTGTTGACTATTACTATTATGAAAGATGGACATCCTCTGTTCTGAACTTATTAATGTACAACGTGGTAGGAGGTGGCGAGAGTCATTTATATGGGACTGAAGGACCATTGTTCTATCTGCGGAATGGGTTCAACAACTTCAACTTTTGTTTTATTCTTGGCTTGGTTTTTCTGGGAATTATACCAATTGCAAAAAAGAAATATACTCCAGAACTTCTCATAGTTGTGTCACCCATGTACATTTGGTTGGCTTTCATGTCATTGCAGCCGCACAAGGAAGAGAGGTCAGCAATGTTACTTTAATCCTTTCATGTTTTGGCTGTTTGCATTGTGACGTGTGACCAATGTTGTATATTTAATTATGGTATCCAACGTGTGAAGTTCAGTACATCGTCTGATAAGACACCAATGTTTGCCTAAAAACCTTGCAGGTTTCTTTATCCAATATATCCACTCATTTGTGTCGCTGCCTCAGCAGTCATTGAGAATTTCCCAAATTTCTTCAAAGACAAGTACAACCCCTACGACGACTCATGGCTAGTCAAAGTTTGTTCTTATCTTTTTCCTCCAGTACTTGAGTTAGCCAATGCAATATTTCTTCCTGACCCGGCCTTCATTGTTTTGCTATGCAGATAGCTAAATGGTCCAGGCCAGTGGTTCTTTGTTTGATACTATGCGCTTCACATGCACGTACATTCAGTGTAATAAACGGTTACTCAGCCCCCCTGGAGATTTACAAGCACTTGGAACATCACGACGATGCAGGAGATGGTGAGATTATCTGCCAATAAAATTCACAAATTTTTTCTGTGAATAAGAAAGAAAAGTCCTTATTTCTTTTACTTGCAGGTTCAGTGTTATGTGTTGGGAGTGAATGGCATCGTTTCCCGTCATCATTTTTCGTTCCCGATTATGTGAGTGAAGTTAGATGGATTGATGACGGGTTCCGAGGTCTCCTTCCGTTCCCATTCAACTCTACCTTGGGTGGGACAGCAGCCGCACCCCCTTATTTCAACAACAAGAACAAGGCAGCAGAAGGGCAATATGTAATAACTAATAGTTCATTCTCTACTAACCTTCCTTCTCCGTCTCACTTTGTGATCCGCATTATCCATTAACTGTTCAATATTTTTTTCCCATTTCCCAGCTTGCGGATATTGGAGCCTGCACGTTTTTGGTCGAATTAAATTTGCAGCGTCCATACCCATCCCGTGGAAGTGACTTATCGACGTGGGAGGTATTTAATTTTTTCCGCATCCTTTTGTGCAATGTCACTTGTTTCTTCGCAACTGTGATCCTAACTACAGATTAACATTTTCAGGTGGTCGCTGCATGGCCTTTCTTAGACCGACAGCTCTCCCCTCCATTTCACAGATCATTCTTCATACCGCATATGTGGATGCAAAAAAATACATTTGGCATGTATCGGCTTCTGAAGAGAATACCAAAGTAACAAACTGACCTGAGATACCAAAGTGTAGGGTTTTATTTCTAACTGAGAGGCCTGATGTTCACTTGAGATTTTTGTAACATTTTAGGCATTAGTAGATCTATTTCACAGTTATAGACATTTGTTGATTTACTTCATCACATGTGTTTCATTCGACATCTAACCGAGAATTATCAGTCATGTTGTTAATTGTTATGATTCTGTCCTAGTGGGGTGTATAAGCACGAACGGTTTAAGAATTAATGTTCAGTTCGCTGTCTGGATAAATCAGATTACAATAATAATGAAGAATTGTAGATCGGTGTTGATAATTGTAAGATCCTATTTTGTTCCCCGTAGGAATTTTGGGCATGTAAAGTTTGATAAGGTAACTTATTAACTATCATGTTATTAATTTACCAAACTTTAAAGTTATGTTGATGTAAAATGATGATAAACTTTAAAGTGTCTCATGTAATTGGCTTAATGCCTTCTCGACCTACAAGGTCCTTTATTATATCAAAAAAAGAAAAAGAAAAAGATGATACAAGACAGTTACGATAGATTAGGCTTATAATGGTTCGGATCGGATCCTCTAATCTGATTACAATGATTGAATGCCGTGTTTTTTTTAAGGCAAACACCCAATCCTTCAAAGATGGAGAATTTATTAAACCACAAGCACATCTCCAACCACCTCCAACAGTTCAACCACAGCATCCAACGACGCGTTGCATCAAAATTATTTCAGAACGAACCTTCCGTGGGATGCACTACAAGAAGAAAGGGATGGAAGTCAAACCGTGATGTGCAAGGCATTCCATTTTTTCAAATAAAGTGTTTTCTGGAGTATGTGCTGAAAAGTCATCAAACATAGAATATCACACCCTCTTCCTAGAAATTGCTTTTTTACTAGAAAAGAAAAAAGAAATTGCATTTTTATTGCACTATAAAATGCCATTTGAAACATCATGTTTTACAATCCACAAGCTCACTGCTCACCACCATCCATAACAAAAAAAAATGGCTTGCAAAAGACAAGCCATCGACCCAAAAACTGTCCTGACCGCGGCTGCCTCCCTAGCAGCCTCCGCCATGCTTGCCCGAAGCATCATCAATGACTTCATCCCAGACCAGCTCCGCCAAATGTTCTTTTCTAAATTCCATGACTTGTCACGCCACTTCTCCACGGAGGCCACTTTCGTCATTGAAGAGTTTCAAGGATTCACTGTCAACCAAGTTTTCGAAGCAGCCCATGTTTACCTTGGCACGAAGGTCAACGCGTCTGCAGGCAGGATCAGAGTTGGAAAGGGCGAGAAGGACAAGACTTTGACAACTTCAATCGACAGGAACGAGGAAATGGTGGATGTTTTTGGGAACGTTCAAGTTAAATGGAGGCTTGTGTGCGTAACGATCGAGTCATCAATTGACCATGGCCATAGCCGCGGGGACCTGAACTCTTCGTTAAGGTCAGAAGTCAGAACGTACGAGCTGACATTTCATAAAAAACACAAAGATGACATTCTCAACACCTACTTACCTTACATTTTGAAGAGAGCAGAAACATTGAAACACCAGGCCAAGGCCATAACTCTCCATACAGTCAACTATGGAAGATGGAATTCTGAAACACTAAATCTTGACCACCCCATGAGCTTTGACACCTTAGCATTGGATACGGAGCTTAAGAGATCTCTTATTGAGGACTTGGACAGCTTTATAAATCGAAAGGAGTTCTATAGACGCATAGGGAAGGCTTGGAAGCGAGGTTACTTATTGTATGGCCCTCCAGGAACGGGCAAATCGAGCTTGATTGCTGCCATGGCAAGGTACCTTAACTACGACATCTATGACTTGGATTTAACAGATGTTGAATGCAACTCGGATTTAAGGACTTTGTTGCTCAACATGACGAATCGGTCAATATTGGTTGTTGAGGATATTGACTGCAACATTGAGCTGCAAAATAGAGAAGAGTCACCAGAGGGAGAATCAGATAAAACAAGAGTAACTAGAAATGAGTCAAATGAAAATAAGGTAACTTTATCTGGACTACTTAACTTCATCGATGGTCTCTGGTCTTCGTGCGGTGATGAGCGCATTATCGTGTTTACCACGAATCACAAAGAGAAGCTTGATCCAGCTTTGTTGCGACCTGGGCGAATGGACATGCATATTCATATGTCATACTGTCGCTTTTCGGCATTTAAACAGTTGGCTCTGAATTACTTGGAGGTTGAGGAGCACAGGTTGTTTCAGAGTGTTGGACAGCTTTTGGAGGAGGTTGATGCCACACCAGCTGAAGTTGCAGGGGAGCTGATGAAGAGCAATGATGCTGAATTGGCTCTTCAAGGACTCATCAAGTTTCTTAATTGCAAGATGACCCAGAACAAGACTACAACAGACTGAATGAAATATTGTCAGTGAGATTTTTTCAAGGCCTAACTATTGAATTGTTTAGTTGAGGCTATGTATAGGTATGAGCATGTACTACCCAAAATTGACTTTAAATAATCTTTGTACCCCCATGTCAATACAACATTTTGAGATCAAGAAAATCAATGTTTGGCCAAGCCATCACAACTCATACCAGAATCAAGTTTGGAGAAGATGTGTACAAACATACAAACTTCTGGGCATCGCACCATTTGTGTTAACTCAAAGACGCTACAGCCCCTGGTTTTATAATGGACACGTTGGAGCTGGATGTTCATCATGCAAATTAGCTGAAGTAGTTCGCTATCAGGTAACTCAAACAACCACTGAAGGTTGACCTAAACCTTCATGATGAGAATCAACCTTGAGACTTCTTGCAACCTCAAAAAAATGGGCAACAGCTTCCTCTGGTGTCCCGACAAGCACGCCGTGTCCAAGATTAAGAATGTGCCCCCTTGGTCCTGCACACTTCACAACCCTGCACACACACACAAAAAGAAAAGAAAAGAATAATGTAAGCATTTGCAGTAGGAATTGGTGGAATATCGCAAGTTTTCAAGAGCTCTATCTTGCTATGAACCCCTAATCCCATTGTCTGATTCCCTGATGATTTTATTTTCCGAAACTAGGTGTATATGCTGCAAAAAATGGGGTACACAATGTATATGTATATGTTCAATGAACTAACCTGTGAATTTCATCGGTCAAATCCTGAAGAGGCGAAAACAAGTACACAGGATCAACATTCCCTTGGACACTGATGTCCTGACCTAGCCGCTTCCTCCCATCTGCCATATCCACTGTCCAGTCAAGACCAATCACATCTACTCCTGTGTCTTTCATGCGCTCAAGAAGCCCACCATTTCCATTTATGTAAAGAACAACTGGTGTTTCAGGGCATCTTTTCTTCACAATGCTCACAATCTATAATTTAAACCAACGTTTAGAGAAAATAGATAATTTAAACCACTAGTGCATGATAAAATAGGAACTAATTTATAAACAAAATTGCTAGGTATTAGTGTATTGCATAATTAACCGTAATCAAATGCGACTTAAGCGTCCATTAGTTAGGCCTTTGACAAGTTCAAGCCAGTACAACAACTAAATCAATATTACTCACGTCTACAATCAGAATAATTCAGTCATCACTTGAATAATGCGTGCATATTTGCAGTGTAGAATTTCATTCAAATAAAAAATATCCAGTAAATTACCTCTTTGATATAAGGCTTTGACCAACGCTCCCACATATCAGGTGGTAGTTGCCCACCCCATGAATCAAATATTTGTATACAGTGAGCTCCAGAATCAACTTGGAAAACCGCATAATCGGCAATTGCTTGTGCGAGGTGGGAAAGGAGAGCCCTTAGGACACTTGGCGCAGTATGGCACATGGTCTTTATATTTTTATATGTGCGAGTGGTACCACCTTCTACTATATATGTAGCTATTGTCCATGGTGCCCCAACAAAACCTAGAACTGCAGCTTGCCCACCAACCTGAATAGTAAAATCAGTTTTGAAACAGATATGAAACACTCATTGTTCGAGAGAATACTGATACCATTCTATAACAAAAGAAGGTGTCCCTACCTCCTGACGCAAAATCTTAAGGGAATCGCCAACAAAACTAAGTTTCTCCAAGTTAATTGGATGCAATGCTCTCAAGCCTTCTTCTGTCCGTATGGGCGTCTGAATAACAGGACCTCTCACTTCCTCAATGTCAAACGAGACACCAAATGCAGGCAACGGGGTGAGTATGTCAGAAAAAATTATAACCCCATCGGGGCGGAAAGCTTGCCATGGCTGCAAGGAAATTTCCACAATGAGATCAGTTGTCTCTGACCTCTCTCTGAACGATGGATGTTTCTCTGCAAGCTTTCTATATATAGCCATATACCTTCCTGCTTGACGCATCATCCATGCTGGAGCACGACTCACAGGTTCACCTCTGGCAGCCTTCACAAGCAATGGATCTAAAACCAAAAAAAGAAAAAAGATACAATGAAGACATGATAACGGGTCAACCACTTACCTATACATTTTATGCTACATATTCTTGTATCATTAGCAAAAATTAGCATAAATAGACTGCATCAATATTGCTTCAGCTCTCTCCTTAAGTACTTCTACAAAACCAACTCAATATCCATATAATGCCCATGAAACGAAACCTCAGGCCTCTAATATGTCTTTATTCATATGCGTAAATATCTCATCCCACGAACAGAAAAAAATAAAATGTAAACATGAAAAAAAAAATCAGTCTATATATATTTGCACAAAGCACAAATCTTTGAAATGCAGACTACACTCTCCGACACTTAAGGTGATAGCAGGACGCCAGAAAAACAAAACAAATCATACCAAAATGGCAACATATAAGATACAATAACCAGAAGATATCATCAAAATGCAGGCTTTTGTAGAAACAGCAATGTAGGGAGCAAAGATTGCAACTTGCAATTAGCAAGGGTAAGAAAAGCAGTGAATATTCATTCATCGGGTTGAACAAATCGATAATTACGAATTGTAATAACAAATTGGGAAATAGAAAAGAGTGGATACCAGATAATGATGAGGAAGACAAACAAGCGAGGATTGTGGAGCTTCTTCTCCGAATTGATAAATGTGAATTAGTGGCAGTGGAGCAACAAGGAAGCCCTAGGAACGTGGAGGAGGTCCAGTTCAGAGGGCGACACGCGCTGGTGGATTGAGTATACAAACAAAGCGAAAGCGAAAATCAAAATGTTAGAGATTAGAGGAAGGATCGGCAGAAGGGAAATAGATGAAGGGGAGAGATAGTAACCTGGGTGATGCTGAGAGACTCATTTGATGAGTCGACAATGAGACTGAGGCTGAGAGTTAGAGAGAGAGTGAGATTGAGATTGAGAGTGAGATTGAGATTGAGATTGAGATTGAGATTGAGCGGATGATGATCTGATCTTCTTCTTTCCTCCTCATCCGATTAAAACATCAAGCAAAGGCAAACAGAACTAGAACGGCTGAGTATGCGATTGACACGACTAAATTTGCAATTGCCACACCAAAACCGTAAATTTAGTTTAGGGGTGGCAAAACTGGAAGAATTTAGTAAATTCAAAGGACTTGTAATAATACATCAAAAATTAGAATTAAATACCATCTATTCAAAGCAGGATTATAATTAGTTTATATTTTGTACCAAAAAAATTAACTTTTTACCTGATGCTTTTCTTTTTTACCTGAACCCAAACTCTGCAAACGCAATTGCTCTCGACAAGTATGCAACTAAATCCATGATGTGAAGGGAAATTTTCCAAAATGCTCAAAATTCAAGATTGAGTTCCAATTTTACTCAATCTTAGAGATTAGTAAAACGCTCCCAAGAACAGCGACTTAAGCTGCGTGACGTTCTTACGCCAAAAAAGAAGAAGTCATGTGTACCATAATATTGTTAAACAACCGTAAGATGTTGACAAGACAGCGTCTTAATATAACGCAGGGGCGGATGTTTGAGCCGCTTCTCAACTCGCTCAGATCAGAAAGCGATCGTCAGGTGGTTTAATACTCGAACATCCGACATCCCCGTACTCAAACATCCGGCGGACATCATGTCATTATAATACTCAATTACTCACATAATGCATGTCCACCTATCACAATAATTCTCACAACTCGCTCAGAGAATGGGACGCCGGATGTTTGAGCCGGCGTCCTCGGTGGCCTTGAGTAACATGATGTCCCATTCACACATGATGAAGATGTTGGACTAGAACTTGAATATTGTACCTGTGAAACGGTCCTGGGAGCATCTATTGCAGTTCAAGCTTTGCTTCATTAACTTCTGTGGCCTCTGATACCCTTTGCAACAATAATGGTCCTGGAGCATCCATTGCAGTCGAACAGGCGGTGAATTTGCCTCGGATTGCTGGTTGCTCTTTTGATAGTAGATGTTGTATGCAAAGGAAATATTGCCACCGGCATCCATGTCGGTGTAGGAGGTTCAGTAGCCTAGGCTGGTGTAGTCTGCTAGAGAGCAGGCATAGCTGACGGTTGGTGCAACGTTGGAATTTTCTAGACTGGCGGAAGGTGACATTATGCACCACTTCTGGCTCAGGTAAGTGTAAGTTACACCTCGGGCGGGAATTGGCCTCCGCTGGAGTTTGAGTTTGTGGCTGTTCCGAGGTTGAGCTGATATTTGAGAGATCCGTCGAATTTGAATACATCCCAATGGCGCTCGAAGTTACTGGGTTGGACGATCAAGATTTCACTTTGAGTAACAGGACTAAGCCGCTGACCTTGACAGCGTTTTAGTTTTTGATTTCAACTTACCTTAGAATCAAGAAAAAAGCCACGAGGCTTAAGCCGTCGTTGTTTGGAGCGTTTTACGTACTCACGACGTCTTAAGAAACGTGAGTAAATTGGAAAACTAATCTGACAAGTTGAGTACAATTGGAACTCAATCATGAATTTTGAGCATTTTTGAAAATTTTCCTGATACGAAGAAAATCAAAGATTTTACAAAGTACATGATTCGGAGAAAATAATAAATCACATCTTCCCTCACTTTCCCACATGTTCACGTTCACTAGCACCAAGTCTACATTACATTTTCCATTTAATAACTACATCCGGCCACCAGTACTAAGTGAGTGAGCAGACAGAACAAACTGTACAAGGTGATTGATTCTATTCCTCTAACAGTACAAGTCGAAGGACACATGAATATGATCGCATTCGGTTTCCCCCCCCTTCAGAAAAAGCTTCATCCAGAACCAGCCACGCTGTCTATAGAGAATCCTTTCTTCTGGCAGAGCAGCCTTCCACCCTCAAAAGGTTCTCATTTGATATAAACCATAGACAACCCCTTTAAACAACAAACACTAAGACCATAAATCCATTCATCTGAGCCAGCCACCCATCACAACCCGAGAATTTGCTCACTTACCTTAGATATTGAACTCTACTAACTATTCACAAGCAAGCTTCGTGCCAAAGCTGGTTAAGCATATAGCAAATGCTTGGAACGCCGATAATGGTTGCCTATAGTCCATTGTAAATGTATCACCAGCTACTTTACCAAATTGGAGAAGGACCATCTCTTCATCGCCTATTCCACCTGGTTGGCTTTGGTCAACTGTTGCAACCAGTTGAAAGTTTTTCACAGATGCCACTGTCACTCGCCCATGGAAATTTAAGCACCAACATTGCAAATGCTCATGCCACCTTGGAGTTTTGTTACTCAATATCGTGCAGCTGTCAGAACGGGAATCAGATTTCTTCCCCTTGGAAATTTCCTCTGACTGCTGATTGCTATTTTTGTCTGACTCTGACAATGGGAATTTGACAGAGCAAACCATTCTCCTTGGGCCTCTTGACTTCAGCAGATTGAACTTGTAAGAAACCTGTCCAATCTCAAAGTTCCCTGCAGGGACTTGGGGACTTACCTGCTTGCTGGCAACACGACGACTAGATTTGTTATTTGAGTGCCTAACACCATTATGTGGTGGCTGGCTGTCGTATATTGTAAAGCTCGTGCCCAGGAAGTCAGACCTGCAGAAACAGCAGTTGTATATGTGTTATACACAAGCAATAGCTTCGTCTGTGAATGTCAAAATTCATTCATCACATTTAACAGACTGTGATGCTAAACGCAAAGAAAAAAAATACATCAAACATACAAATAAAAACACAAATACTGAATGCTGTACCCACTGATGTATCATTGTGACTTGTAAGTACGTATTAAGCCTCACCCACTTATCACATCACTCAGACAAACAAAGCTCAACCAGAAATACCACTATTTATGCAACACATGCTGACATCAAACTGTACGGAGAAAAAGAATTATACATGTCGTACACACCCCATTCAGTCTGCTCTCAGAAACAAAGGTGAACAACATGCTTCCGGCAACAGAAATATACCTACGAGTTTCCAATTATTTCTGTAAAAGTTAAACAATAAAATTTAAGACCCCTAGCAAACATGAAAATCACAAGAACAAATTCTGACTTTTGAATTCCATATGGACAGGGGACTTGCAACGCCACTTCATCTTAAAAGACAGTGTTCTACATGCCCCTTAGCACACACTGTGATTCTGTTTGTCCTAATCTCACTAAACAATGAATCCAGCAAACTATAGTGCATCTTCCTAGTTTCATGGTTTGGGTAATATTAGTTATAGAAACCTCAAATGCGCAAACATTCACTATAAAGAATATTTCAGGCAACTATGTTTAATAGATAGCTACAAAGAGTACATTACCTTAACTTTCCAACATATGCGTTGCTTCCTTGAGATATATCGTCGGCATCAAGTGATATTATGTATTCGGTATGAGCACCATGGCGGCACCTTTTTGCAGCTAACAAAAACTTTCCTTTATCTGTGAAAGCTGGAAACACAATCGAAATCAGAATCCAAAAGATTCAGAAATAGTCTGTTATTGCAGGACCAATCATTATCCTTGACTGAACAAGATTTATGAGTGAGAAGCATCAACAAAAATAAACATAATTATGAGGTATGCAGTGTACCGCATTTTTAGCACAGTAGTATTTCTGAACGTGTTAACACACCAAGGCATTAATTGACAGCCATAAACACATTAATTCTTCAAGTACAGAACATCAAAGGCTAATTTGACAGTATATAAATTAAATGACAACAGGTGTTCTGGAAACTAATCGTACTATCCAACACCAAGCGTTAAAAAAACTATTATGTGATGTATAGTACTGTTCTTTAACAAAAGCCAATGACCAAGGACACCACACCAGTGGTGGTGCTATCAAATGATATAGGTCAACTTACACAACTGATGTATTTCCGAGTCAAAAGCTATATCCTAGGATATGGCAAGACTATCAAGCATAATAAGCTAATTACTAAGAGAAGAAGGGAGGGGTTGAATGACCTGACAAAATATCCCAGAATAAACCAGAAAATGTTACGTTTTCTGTTTGTTTGCAGTTTGCACAGAGTTAAAAAAATTTCTTTCGATAAAAGAAACGATAGCACAAGAACAAGAGGGATGTACAAATACAAAGCCAACATTAGGTAGAACTAGAGCCAAAAGAAACGAGATAAGTACAAACCAAAAAGACTGGTAAAAAAGATTCTACATAATAATGACTGGATAAGTGTCCTAACTCCTAAGCAATCAAAGAAAATGATTACTTACATGGATTAAGAGCCAGGTAGAGATAAAATGTGGAGTTTTTCCTGTCCCTTCTAACAAGACACTGTTGTGGAGGATCACGAGGCCCCGACTGTAGATAAAACACGACAGTATCAACTATCAAGATTATCGACTCACAAAACTCGGTCTCTGTTTATGGAACACAAACTAAAACTACAGTTTACAAAAAGATGAAGTACTTAACAACATAAAGAAGACTCAATGTAATCTTTAATCTCATTAAATGAAATGCTCTGCGCAGCAAATTTATACAACAAACAATAGTTGTATAACATAGCATGTGCTGATGAAAGTACATTGTGACAGTGTCATCTTAGGCTCGTGTCTGCTATTTGCATATCGATACTTACAAAGTGACCGTTATTTTACATCATGGCAAGTATGAACTTCTCATAGATACTGATAGCCAATGTAAATAGCATTATCTAAGCTGATGCAACACTGAAAATGTGACCTCTTGAGATATACAGCACGGCGAATCAATATGGTGACAGCCCTACACACTGAGCATATTGTCTAAAACGATGTTAAACTTCAATAATGAAAAAGACATTGGATCATGCAGATCCTGAATCGCTTAAAAGTCTTAATTATTGAATACAAACTATCAATATCATACTGATGTCTTAACGGAATTCGGTAATACGATTCCATCACCAGGATTATGGCTCTCACTACTGTGCTTTGCGATGTGGGCTGTGGCCAAACCAAATTTCTGGAAAGTCGGAATATCTTTTAACTGTAATTTAATTCCGCAAACCTGATATGAAACGTATGCATCACTATGTAAGTTTTTAGGAATTATGGATTGGGCCACCATATTTCAAGCATTAAGATCTGTCACGAATGGCATTATTCCGGTTCCACTGATATACACCCATGCTATCGTTACGATTAATCCTATATAAATTGTATGTATATAGGTCTACAGGCTACAAAACAAAAGGGGGTGTATTCTTGAAAAGCACATCGCTCTCAATAAATTTGGTGACAGCCAAGGGTGCCAAAAAAAGAACATGTCTCATTAGTAAACGCGATATTCTGAAATCAGATATAGAGGATCCAACTAACCACCTATTTTGTTCAAAGAAAAACCTGATTACTGAACCAAGTTCTGTGTTGTTACTAAAAACCCAACTGAACCAACTTCTGTTAATTTTAGAACTGAATTTTTTTTTATACCCTGGTCCCTGCATAAGACTTACGTGGAATCATGTCAATTTTATCAGGTAGCAGATGAACTAGCATATCATGACACATGGTTTTCACTTTACAGATCTGTATTCCCTCACCGCATAAGGTTCTAGTTCCAAAAATGAATGTTCTTACTGACCACCAATATGACTATATATGCTTAATGTATGTATTTTTATGATCTTCGAATTGCACTAAAATTTCAAGAAAATGTGGAATTAATTAAGACATATGACTAGTTGGGAATTGGTGCTTTAGTGCATTAAATTCTTTTCCATTTGATTTCATAGGTTTTCAAATATCACCACATCACATCATAACCCATGTATAATTTTCTAATAAATTGTATAACTTCAAAATCTCATTAACATCTTAGGACAACAGGCATCACACCAATCAACTCTCACTATGTTTGCCACCTGTCACAGAATAATTGAAAACACATGACATCCAATTCAAAACCCTAATTTGTCAAAAATCAACAAATTGAATTCACATTCTAAATCAGAAATCCAAAACACAAGCAAAAACAGAAAGCATACGAAAAAGAAACCCAAAACGATAGAGACATACTTCTTTAAGACACGATGGGAAAGTAATCTTCCCAGTCGGCATTGAACTCCCGACGATCTCTTTCGTAACGTCCCTCCATTTCCTACAAACACAAGCGCACGACACAACATTCCGTCGGGATGGCCACCGATCCTCACTCGCTTCAACTCTCCTAATTATCTCTCCGAGCAGATCCGAACACAATGTGCCCCACGAATCCTCTTCCAACGAATGAGACACCGCAGCAGCCTGGTCGTCCTTCGGCGCCGGATCTTTTGCCTTGCTGTGCTCCCTCAGCGACTTGGAGATCGCCAACGTCCTGCTCGCCGTTCTCCCTAAGAACGATTTCTTCAACGACATGGTCGGAAGAAGAAACTACCTCACACGATCGAGCAAATGCTGAGAGAGATAATAAAAGCAGGAATACCAGACGATGGCTTGTATTAAATTGACTAAAATGACGGGCTGTGACTTGTGACAAATGACAGAAGAATAGAACTCAGAGTTATGGGAGGGATTGTCAGATGTGAATTGTGATCGTGGAGGTCAGTCATGTGAGATAACGTGACATGCACGTGACAGAGTAGAAGTGGGTTTGATCCAGTCAGATTCGGAGTAACAACTGTATTGAAGGTAGAAGTCGCAGCACGTAGCCGGGTTGTATTTTTTTATTTTTATTTTTGATAAGGTAGCCGGGGCTGTATTTATTTAACTGATTTTGAATAAAAGAATTTTGGAATATTTTCCAAATTGCACCAAATCAAGATTCACTTCCAATTCTACACATTTTTTAGATTGGTTTTCCAATTTACACTAGTTTTGTAAGCCGTCGTTGCTCACAGCGTCTTAACATTAAGACGCTCTTGTTGACAGCGTCTTAAGCCCCGTGGCGTTTTTGCGCCAAAATATGCAGTCATGTGCCGAAATATTACCAAACAAGCGTAAGCCGCTGTTGGAGACAGCGTCTTACCTTAAAACGATGTTGGTATGAGCGTTCTAATAGAACGATGAAGAGAAAAACTAGGGCTCGAAACTTAAGCCGCTGTTACGGACAGCGTTTTAATAAAAAATAGATTTAAACGACCCACATCAGCTACTGACTCACATATTTTGGTGCAAAAACGCCACGGGGCTTAAGACGCTGTCAACCAGAGCGTCTTAATGTTAAGACGATGTGAACAATGACGGCTTACAAAACTAGTGTAAATTGGAAAATCAATTTTAAAATGTGTAGAATTGGAAGTGAATCTTGATTTTGGTGCAATTTGGAAAATTTTCCAAGAATTTATGGGAAATGATAGTTGGGTCCCTGGATTTAATCAAAATTGGCGGAGCGGTCAACTCACGTAATAAATGGGTAGTTAAGATTTGTGCATATTATTCTCAATGTTGATTTATTTGTGTGCGTATGTGAATTCCACATTTTGTACCTATTGTATGACATGTCTATTCAAAATGATATGTTCTAGCTTCTAGCAATTGTAGTTTGTTGGATAGGGCTGCATTTATTATGTCTAAAAATTATGAGAAACTGACTGCCATTAATAGGTATGGAGTCTGGGTCAAGAAATTCGTGTGAACTAATTTTAAGGAATAGCTAAAGTGAAAATTGTAATGATAATGGTAACATGAAATCATGTAATCGTTTAATATATGTTTTTGTAATGTAGCTAAAGAAAAAAAAACAATAGAAAGGAGATTCAGGTGCCAAATACCCTGATGTTTATAGCTCTAGATATGTATCAAGCTACAAAGGACTTGTCAATGCTTACTTCATACAAGAAGAACTTGCTGACTTTTGACAACTTGAGTGATGCCCATCATAAGAACCACAAAGCTTGCAGTTCAAAACTTCAAACATCCCGCTTGCAACTGAAAGTAGCGCTCATGACCTGTAAGTAAAAGAAATTAGAACTACCATTCCAGAGAAGGGAGTACCATTCTCAAAATAGCCGTGGAGCATTACATTTACAACCAATAATACCATGCAAGTCAGATAAGATTTTCAATAAGCTCCCTCTCCCTGTTATGACTCATCTATCAAGAATACATCATTAATAGTTTTACAAAAAAAAGTTCAACATGTAGCTTCCATACATACTAATTTGTGCTGTCTGCCCATTTTATAAGCAACTTCCTAGCACAAGCATTTATGGCATGATGATTCAGATTGGCAACAAAACAGGATATGTGAGGGTTATATTATACACACATTCAGACACTGTAGCCTGATTGTAGCCTAACATCATCAGGAAAAACTACTATCCAATTGCCGCTATAAGCAATACTCGAACCATGTTTACAAACATGGTCATCAATTAATAGTCTTAAACTGCATTCATGACTTGACATGGATAAGAAAGAACCGGCACCATGAATAGAGATCACAGACTCCTAAATAATCTTCCTCATACTGACACCATCTTATATATCGTGAAAATAAAAACAAAAAATGGGACTCCCTAATTGAGATTTTTGTCTAACATCAACATCACCATTGCAAGTAAGTTATACTCCTAAATATGAATGTTGAAGGATCACAGTCATATAATATAATGTTATTTAGAACAGAAGTCTCTTTTAATTTCATCAATGAACAGTGAACACTACCATTTTGTTTTGAATCAGTGAAAATTAAATTGTGATTCACTAGTATAAGGTGTCTTGGGATGGAGTAGTGAATATGTAGACAATGATAGCAAATATTATGAATATCGGCCAAAACAAGACCGAGCCCTAATTAACAACCCACCACCGGTTGCTAAAGACGAGTCAATCAGCGATTTTGTTCAGAGCATCAACCGAAGACTGAGACTGATCGGCGAGTTTTTGTTGCTGCTGTAAAATTGATTTGCGCTCTAGATCTCGCCACTTGTTGATGGCGGCAGTGCATACAACTAACAACAACACACACACAAATCGAAAAATATAATGGACGATATTGACAGTTGAGGACATATAATTAAGAAAAAGATGAGAAAGATTTCGTACATCCGGCGCCGACGAAGTACATGAAACGAACGAACTTCGGAGCAACCGGCCCAGCCATTTCCTCTCCTATCGTCATATCTTTCGCTTTCGTCTCTTCTCCTTAAATCTTCTTTTCTTTCTTTTCGCGATCTGTATAAACAGAAATATAAAATTGCCTTTTCTATAAACTTTTTTCTTTTCAAAACTATGTATGTCAAAAGTTGAGTTTCAATTTTGCCATGTTTTATCAAATCTGCATTGCCAGTTTCCTTTTCTTTTCTTTTTTTTGTTAGAATTGCGTACATGGATCTTTGGGGATGCCGAGATTGCCACTCGCAATGCCAATTTAATTGAAGTCGACACTGCCGGTATATCTAAGCAACACCATCGAATTCGAAAGTGCATAACATAGTAAAATGAAAAAGAGTATAACACTTTATCAGCTCCAAATTCAAAGATAAAACTTAATTCAATTATTAAATTTGAATTCTTAATTTCTCGAATTATAAAAAAGCTTAAATACTTAAATTCTCAAATTACAAAGAAATTTTCAATGAAGTCTCCCCTCTATCCATAAAAGGTAGCAGCAAAATTAAACAGATATAAATGTTTAACATTTATGTTGCTAGAGGTAGGCGTGATGCTGAAGCTAACAGCTGCGTGTTTCTTGGTCAGAACTTAAGGTTGAGCCATATATAGCTGCTGCGTGTTTCTTGGTCAGAACTTAAGCTAACAAGCTGCGTGTTTCTTGGTCAGAACTTAAGCTAACAGCTGCGTGTTTCTTGGTCAGAACTTAAGGTTAAGCTAACATTTATGTTGCAAGCAGCAAATGCTTACCGCTCAAATGAGAACCCCTTATTTTTTCGAGAATTTGAGATCTCAATCTTCACCTTTCAAAATAAAAGATGCATTTTCTAAGATGCATTTTGTTGGTCACACGTGTTTCATATGCATGTTCCAAGATCAATTTAATACAAAGTGAAAGCCACGTTTTTTGACTTTGCTTTTTGGACATGTGTCACATGCAGATTCAAATATGCATCATGATCTAATGATGAGATTTGCATTCTCAAGTTCTCGAATTTTTAAGAATTCTCAACTGAGCGCTCCCCTATACAGTGACGGTTCCAAGGGTGTCCGACCCCGGGACCCCTCTCCGTTTCGGCAAATTTTTATCAATCAGCAATCTTTAGTCGCTGATTTCACCGGCTTAGCCTTTGAATTTCATCTTGATGTAAACTTGAAAGTTGTAGAACATTCAATTAGTTTTCCGATGATATATAGATCATCTTCAACGGATTTCGGACGAGGCCTTTGTGAGCTCCAGAAGATTGATCGATCATTAGCAACTTCAAACATATAGTCTATTTCGACTTGGTTTTGAGTTACCTTAATGTTAGGTTTGAGTTTAGGTGTAAACATATAACTTGTAGCCATTATCCTTAGCTTTATGTTCTAGGTGATCGATTTACCAAATGGTGCTCCGGTTGCTCGTTGTAGGGTTGCTAAGGTTATATGTGGTTGACCACGCACACTTGTAGGCAACCTTAGTTTGAGCATGTTTTCAGCTGCTTTAACGTCCGATTTATATCTTAATATCAACTGAAGAGTCGTAATCTATTAAATCATCTTTCCAATGACATATGAGTCGAACTAATAGGGTAATCGATGTGAGTTTTATGACCTCCCAAAGTTAGGTCATCAATGGACATTATATATGAGTTAGAATTTAGTATTTTTACTTGAAAACTTCTTATATCGTTGAACATAAAGAATATATATGTGCAAACAAGTTTTTTTTTTGACAAATTAGAACAATATCCTTATTCATTGATGAAAAAAAATTTAGGACCCCCTGTTACAACGCTCTGGAACCGTCACTGCCCCTATATATATATGTAAAGCCATATCCTTTATAGCATCTATCGCAAAGGCAGATAGAAATGGATGCTGAAGAAGTTCAAACCGCTATCAAGACCGCAGGAGATAAATACCGCTCAATCCTGAATGAAGAAACACAAAATGTTCATTGGAGACATGGTGGTCCTCCTATTTTTGACACTGTTAATAAGCTATTTGAAGAGGGCCGGACCAAGGTGTGTTACATCATGCCTATCTAATTTATGTATATTTTTCGTGTCGAATTGTGTGTTTGTTAGTGTATTTAATTACGTGTTTTATTCAGGAATGGTCTCAAGGATCACTGGAAGAAGTAGTGCAAAATGCAGTCAAGTCTTGGGAGATGGAGCTTTCACATAAGATGCAGTTAAAAGATTTTAAGACAATCAACCCTGATAAGTTCCAGCTCATCGTAAATGGTATAAAATCTTTTCTTTTTCGTATAATTTTATATTTATCTTATTAGAACGTCAACTTTAGCTCTATCAGGAATCGAATTCAAATAATGTTGAGTAGAAGTATATATCTGAACTCTCCTCTCGTCACCGGGCGTCGCCCTCTCTATAACGAGAACCTCATTAGATATTTTATTCATTTTTCATATAATTTTCCAATACGTGATACGACACATCCTAAGAATTGTATTTTATTGAACACCAGCTTCTTGTGAAAGCATTTTGAAAATACAATTTTTTTTCTCAAAATTTGGTTGTAATCCGCGGTTGAAAGCGTCAAATATCCCAAGCGTTTCGAGTTCGATTCTTTTTTTTTTTTTGGATTAAAGTTCAATTTTCATAAAACAAGAAAAAACTGCCCCGAAAGGACAGAAGTTCTAGAAAGTGCACGGCCAAACAGAAAACTGCTCTGGTCGGACCGACCGCAGTGGCCGACACTACATACACGGATAACGCACCGTCGTGCCCTTCGATACAAAGCAGGAGATAAGCTCCTGAAATTAAAACTAACACCTAAAAAACTCAGACCGCTAACCGGCTGAGATAAAACAGCTCAGACTGGAAACCCAGCCGAGAGAAACTAAGCAAAAACTAAGACTAATCTACACCTAAACAAAACCAAAACAAACACCGGCATGCCAGCCGGGAGCTTCCAACCGGACCGAGCCAAGATCTAAGCTACCGAACAAGCCGTCCGCCCCACCCTCAGCAGATCCGTACCTCCATGCCGCCGACCAACCAACACGCCTTCGCCCGACCACCCGTAACCACCAGCCGACGCCATCAAGCCAGACGCCACAGCAGATCCAGCGCACCAGCCAGACAGCACCGCCACCCGTGCCTCCATCCGACCACCACCAACAACCGTCCCACATCCAAGTCGACAACGAAGAAAACGAAAAAACCAAGGGGAACGAAACGAACCCCGGCAGCAAACCCCACGCCACCATCACCTCATCGGCCACCAAAATCGGTCCGAGACGAAGCTCCTAGCCCCGCCGGCGGTCGAAATCTAAAAAGCTTCGGAGGGTTTCTACTGAGTTCGAGAGTGTTTCGAGTTCGATTCTTGATGGGTTATAATGAGTGCTTTGATAACGAAAAATGTCTTTGTAAAAAAATCTTCAAAAGACATAAATTCCACGAAACAAAAAATGAAACATAATATTTTTTAAAAATGATTCAATTCTAGTAGCTATTGTATTAAAAAAAATTGATATGGTTGTAACAGGCAGAGAAGGATTGTCCGGAGAAGAAACACTTAAGCTCGGAAGCTACAATGCGTTGCTCAAGAGTTCTCTACCTAAAGAGTTCCAATACTACAAAGCTGATGAAGAGACATTTAAGTCATCTCACGATGCTTTTAGATCTGCCTTGCCGCGCGGATTCGCCTGGGAAGTAATAAGTGTTTATTCAGGGCCGCCTACAATCACGTACAAGTTTCGGCACTGGGGCTACTTCGAAGGACCTTTTAAGGGACATGCCCCAACTGGAGAGATGGTTGAGTTCTATGGAATTGGTGTCATGGAGGTATTTTTTTTTATATTTCAATTGCGATCCATAATGATCATGTTAGAGTTTGAAGTATTATCACATAGTTTACTATAAATTTTAAGTAAATTTGTAATTTTATATATTTAGAAATTAACATATGTATGGCATAAATAGATGTAAATATTTTAAGTTCTGTCATTTCAGTTAATATATAAGTTAAGTCAACTTTTGATTAAAAGTTAAGTAAAGTGGTGTTAAATTAGTCATTTTAAACCTACTTTTGAATTTTGATAAAGTCTGTCTCTAGGCTGAATGGATTAGCGAAATTGAACGGCACATTACGACAATGAACTTTGGCCGTCATTATTGAGATTTAGACATAACCTAAAGTGGACCAGTTCCTCGTATTTGATTATACCTAGTAAAATATGGTTGGAAGATCCTCCTGCAGATTGTTGATTGAATCAATAATAATTAATGATGTTACATTATCAATGATTGATTTCTCAACTAACAAAATGATTTTTAATTGTTTTCTGAAATAACTGGTATAATTTAACAGGTTGATGAGCAAATGAGGGCAGAAAAGATTGAAATCTACTATGATCCAGCAGAGATGTTTGCAGGTCTTTTACTCGGATCAATCATCGAAAATGAAGAGCAGAAGCAAGAAGTTCAGACCTCCGATGGTGGCTGCCCATTTAAATATTAGAGAACTATATATCGATGTCTAAAAACGATTATCATATTTACCTCTACTTTTTTTTTGATGGGAATATTTACCTCTACTTTAAAACAATTAGATATTATGTATGATATTTGAACATGTTGTGACTAAAAAAAAAAGTCAGAGACGAATTGAAAATTGGTGAGAAGATATTAGACGCATCACGCTTCACGCATGGAGTATACTACCATTGTCTATAAACCTGTGATAAGTTTCAATGATAATTAGGATTAACAAAATTGAATTATTGCTGCCACCTTTCGTCTCTTACACTATAACAATATTAGGATTAACAATTAGGATTCATACAGTGTGTGAGATTTTATTTAACTTATTTGCTTGCTTATAAAAACCGTTCCAGCGCTCTTCACTTTCCTCCACAGACCACAAGCAAATGACTACCTCCAACACATCTCTAAACGAGGTTGCGAGCGACAAGTACAGGTCGTTTCTGGATAAAGACACAGAGAGTAACACCCTATGGAGGCATGGAACTCCTCCCACATACGAGGTTGTCAACCAACTCTTTGAGGAAGGACGCACAAAGGTCAGTAGAAGTTATATATGCTACTTCACTCACTTGTATCTGTGCATCCAAGCAAAGCATATAACTCTGTATAGGCACATAACAATAGGATATGAGCTGACGACTTCTTAATTATTTGATTAAAAACTTTAATCGTTAGACCACTACCCTTTCTGCTTATGCTACTACTAATTATATGTCTTAAAACCTTCCAGGAATGGGCAAAGGGGTCACTTGAAGAAATAGTGCAGAACGCGGTCAAGTCTTGGGAGATGGAGCTTTCTCACAAAACTCGTTTACATGACTTCAAGACCATAAACCCTGAAAAATTCACCCTTTCTGTTAATGGTGAACACTGCACTTTCATTATATTACATACTATTTCTCTGATGCACAGCTCCGGCCAGTGCAGAAAATTTGCTAATCTGAGGTAGACCGTCTTTATAGGGAGAGAAGGGCTTCCAGGGGAGGAAGTACTCAAGATTGGGAGCTACAACACACTCTTGAAGAATTCTCTTCCAGACAAGTTTAAGTACTACAAAGCTGAGGAAGAAACTTTTGAATCATCCCATGACGCTTTTCGATCTGCCTTCCCTCGCGGATTTGCATGGGAGGTGATCAGTGTTCACTCAGGGCCGCCAGTGATAAGCTATAAATTCAGACACTGGGGCATCTTTGAGGGCCCCTTTAAAGGACATGCGCCTACAGGGGAGACTGTTGAGTTCTACGGGATGGGAACCCTTAAGGTAAATATGTTTGCACTAAGCTCTTTCAGGAAATAATAAATAGCGACTGATAAAAATTATTGACTTACAGGTCGACGAGTCACTAAAAGTGGAAGATGTTGAAGTATATTATGACCCAGGGGAGCTGTTTGAAGGGCTTCTAAAACGGCCAACTGTCCTCGATCCGATGGAGGCACTGGAGAAGGCTGTTGAAGAAAATTGCACAATTCCACTCTGTCCATTCTCAAAATAAGTATGAACATTTACTTCATGATGGCGTAATGAGCTGCTACACAGCATAGAATCATTTCCGGCAACATGAGTCATATTTGTATTTGTAGACAATAATTAAAGAAATAACGTGTATGTTGCAGTATAAAGATACAAACACACTGCAATTTAATGGTTTCTGGCGAACTGCAACGAATAATGATAAAAATCCCGCTAAGATCAACTGCAACAAATAACATAAAAAGAGTGTTTTTTAACTTATCATAGAATTACAAAAAAAATGCATTTGCCCGCTTTTAAGAGCTATTTGTCCCAATTCAAAAAACTTCACATATTTCTGTATTTCAATTTTCTCTAAGATGGAGATACAAATGAAAATTACAGCAAGTAGAGATAAACACTAAGTTGTAATTCCAGATCATCTATTGTACAACATCAATGGAGAGATAAATTATATGCTTTCCTTTCATAAGTAATTTACCATGGAACATGTATTTGGTTCCTCTGCACTTCAGTTTTCGAGTCAGTGCCATGATGACATTCGTCAATAAGAGCCTGAGTTAACATTTCTGTGCAGAATTGATC
Organism: Rhodiola chrysanthemifolia; assembly: GCA_033675395.1. Lineage (NCBI taxonomy): Eukaryota > Viridiplantae > Streptophyta > Magnoliopsida > Saxifragales > Crassulaceae > Rhodiola > Rhodiola chrysanthemifolia. Next base: position 42,813,970 of record CM066207.1, read on the forward strand.
ATGTGGTTTCAACCATAATGCCTGATACATTTTTGAAAACAAAGAAAACGTGAAAAAGGAAAGAATTCAAAAAAAAAGTTACTTTGTAGAATCTTCAAGGGGGGAAAGTGATCGCTAGCCCAGGTTTGTTATTCATGTTAGTTGGGTATGAGAAGCATGAAGGAAAAAATGAGAGTGACAAAGCACATCAAAGATAGTAAGTAACCGAAAGTATTGCTTCAAGATCAATGAAAGGCAGATCTTACCTTATGGTAGTATGTAACTGCTGCAGTGAAGTTATCCTGCAGTGTAGTTAACAAAAAGAAAGATCAGACACAGTTCATATATTGATATATCCAACAGAAATATGCAAGGATATATGCACACATACCTGTAAGTGGTATGTGTAAGCAAGCCCAGCGTAAGTGCTCACACTTTTGGTTGACAATGCAAGTGCTTTTTCATAAACTGAGATAGCCTTGTCATACATCCTGTCACATATAAATTTACACGAATAAGCAGTTTGTAAGCATTTCAATATTTCAAGCATAATGACATATTTTTCCATTCAAAAATTGATTGACTAAGGAGAATATCTGATGTGAAAGCGGAGAATATCGCCAAGATTCCTTTTCAACCAAATATTTTTATGGGGATATCGAAAAGGATCTTTATTGTTTAACAAGTTGGTAAAACAAACTATACAGGATCATGCAACAGTATTAAGAAATCTCCTGATATATGGAAATCTTGTCAGGCATGCAATCTTTTATATTTAATTATTCATAAGAAAAAAAAAAGGATGTATAACTTCGAATTAGATAACTTATGTTTTCCATTTGATTACATACTTCAGTTTCCTGTATGAATGAGCAAGATTGACCACAGTTGGCTCCCACATTTCAGTAATCGATGAAGATATACTTGATAATGTCCTCTCAAACCATGAAACAGCTTTTTGGTACCTAGGAAATTTTCCAAATGAAGAAGTTAGTATATTGATGATCATTGTTGATATTATGATGCCAAAGATGATAGAGCTAACACTAGATAAAAGCTTGTTTTCACCGGGCTACAAAATTGATCTTCCCTTGTAGATAAAGTTGAATACCCACAAAGGGACTGGTTTCCTATCACAGCTCAAGAAACCAAGTTCTTAATAGAAATCAATTTGTTTAGAATATATAGAGAATACCTGACCACAACAATAGGTTGAGAAGAGATTAAATTCTATTGCCCAGTTTAACATATAAATATGACTGTGCGTAAGAGAGTCCGACTATCTGTCACCTATGCAGTTATCCCACTGTTAATCGATGCTGGATTCTAACACTCTCCCATCCCCCTCAGTCAAGGGCATCTCATGACCTGGTGCCACAGTAAGTGAACTAAATGTGCCCAATCACATGCTATAGACTCTTCGACATATACATGACATGTTTGGTTGATCAACCTGCCCTAGTAGTTGGTACAATCCTAGAATAGTTTGATCTATATACTCAAAGTCAAATGGAAATGGAGAGGGACACCAAGTCACCAACTATCTATTAAGTATTAAGTATGCAGCAAACTCAATCCTAACCAATGTGGATTTTTACACTGTCAACTAGGTAATTCATTAAATGAAATGAAACCCCACTTAATGGTTGCTTCTGCAATTTCGCTAAAACAAACCCAACATCATGAGGGGTTTCAGTAGGTACAGACTACATACTTGACGCAAATTGCAAAATGAAAGTGATACAGTACTTTTTTCAAAATTCAGATCAACTACATCTGATTGACTATCATAAATTATATATAGCATACATATATGAGCCGATCTATGTGTGCATTGAGATGATATATAGCATCATGGCAACAGAAAAGATTACTTACTCTTTCATATGATAAGCAACAACTCCTAGTTCATTGTACACAAGTGGATCCGAAGGACATATCGTCTTGGCCTGAACAAAAAACTGAATACATGCAATTGTTTCATTCAGACTGTGTGCATTTTACAAGTCCAAATGCAAAGCACCATACCAAATTCCATATTAATTGAAAAATCAACTATCTCCATTTAACGCATGTTGCTTAAAGGGTGATCAGAGAAGTTACGTTCGCTAAAAAAAAAAATATTTAATGAAAGAGGATTATGTATGGGTGATAAAGAGAGCTATGGTCTCACATGAGAAAACGCAATGAAAAAGGTTTCATGTATTAGTAACAAAATTGTTTTGAAAACACTAACAAATGTTTTGCTAACCAACTCAAGTATATAAACAAACCGGCAGATCCAGTATATTTGTAAAAAGCTATTAACCCTACATATATCCAACTTTATGTAACATTAGAAACTTGAATCAGTTTGACCATCAATCAGTAATTAACGAGTTTTTACAAAAGAAGAAGGTGTGGACATCATTGTTTCATTTTTGATTTCTTATTTTTATATTACAGTAACTCACAACATACCAAGTATCATATATGTACAGTTTATAATCTATAAAATTTGAAAATCTTGCAACGCACTACAAATCCTCAAGAAATGGCGGCATTAATCAACTACTTTTCTGAGTTTAGTTACATAATAGTAACCATTCCATACAATTAATATTCATTGGTAATTACCAGATGCAGAAGCAAAAACAATAGAATTAAAGAGATGTTTTAGAAAATTAGGATATTTAGACGAAACCCAGAGAAAGTTCATAAAGTTACCTGTTCAGAAAGCTTGAAGCTGTGAGTTCGCATGTATTCCATACCGATGTACAGTGTTGGTAAGTGGCACCTATATAAATGTAAAAATTGTCCATGCTGCAGCTTTATTTTTTTATTCAAAGTCATTGAAGAGCAAGTACATGTAGAGTCTATAGATCCATTTAAGGGATCGGTAGAGAGTAAAAGTTGGAATGCAATCGACGTCTCACAAACATTTACATCACAAAAATGTACTAACCAAAGGACCGAGCTATGCAAATGTATAAAAAAACTAAAAGAAAACAAATAATGTGAGCCAGTTGAAATAGAAGAATGTATGTCTGATTTTTTCCCACTAATATATAATAATTAAATCCACAGTTTGAATTACTGTTTCCTAATATTGAAGCTCCAAACACAATAATTTTATACAGAAGCATCCATAAATCAAGTGTACTTTCACAACTGCAAATTCCACGACATAACATAGCACATGTTATAACTCGACGGCTAATAAATTACATCTAAATACTAACTTTGTCAATTATTCATACAGCACAATACAGAATAGGCACTCCGAAGTCTGAAACAGTAAGGGAAACTGTAAGTTATGTGTAGATGTAGGCTAAAGGTAGTGCAATGAATTACCCAGGAAATAAACGAGCAGCAGTGCGATATGATGACATTGCTTGATCGCCCTCATCTTGAGCTGCATATGCATTTCCATGCCCTATCCAAGCAGGAAGAAATGTTCCATCCAATGATGTGGCTTTGCTGTGAATGATTCAAGCTTTAGTAAGCTACTCCAAAGCTTAGCACATTGCACGAAAAACAGAAAGCACGCAAATAATTCAAGATTTTCCAGAAGTAACAAAGAGAATCAGCATGCTCAACAACCATCCTTTAGAAATTTCTGGTTGTAAGTCAAGGTGCCAAAAGGGCAATCATATAGGTTATCAAAAATGTACATCTCTCCAGGGCCTAGGACTAAACCGAGACTATTGAATGGATGCATGAAGTTGTAACTGAAGCCTTCTACACCTGATCAATTTTTGAAAGGATGAAAGGGCACCACTGACAATGAAATTAAACATTTGAAAACAACAAGACACAACAATCTCGAAAAAATATCACACGCAAGGATAGGAGTACTCAACTACACGAAAAACTTCACAAAGACAAAATATGTGACAAATAAGCCATGTCATGAAAGGCTCGTCCAGCACTTTATATGAATGACTACTTTAATTTACAGAATCTGGTTATTGGACCCTTAAATACCAAAATTAGACATTAGAATAAGTTAGCATGTTGTGCTAATGTGTGCACGTCAAACATGTAACAAATGTATGATACATAAAACTCTGATCTCTCGAGACTTGTTAATGAAAAGGAACTTCTAGAAAATGTGAACTCGGTTCAAGAAGTTCTCACCTAAAGTAGCGGCGTGATTGATCGTACTTCCGAATACAATAGTAATAGCAACCGACAGCAAACCATGACAAAGCCCTATAAATGATATGCACTGACAAATGTTAGAAAACTAGCAAAAAATAATTAAAAGCGACAAAATTAGTGTAATTTTGAATTTCAACCTGAACAGTTTATTTGAAATTAAAATTCTGTTTATTATGTTAAGTACAGATCACAAATAAGTTGAATAAAGCATCTTAAAAGACAGTTTAAGATGCAATTTTTAGTTGATATGTGAGTATGACACTGAAATTTCGTTCCAAGTCCAATAAGATTGTCACATTATTAGAAGAAATGAAAAAAGAATTTGATTAAGAGAACATCTGTCTGAGGATAACATGTAACAAATACTTCGGCCATAACGATTGAAAAGCCATCTTACTTTTGAGGATAGTCTTTAACTAGATTGCATGACATGTTATAGAGTTCATTTGAATGCCCAAGCTCCATAGCAGCTGCCAAATGCACCAATGTAGATTTAAGATGGAATGGATCTTTCTCAAGTAACCTGTGAAAATTAGCATAGACGACATTAATGTCACTGCAGGCATCAACATCAAATCACTATATAGCCAATGATAGTAATCATTTTATTTTTCATTGATAGTAATCATAATGTTTGATACTTGGACATATTTCAGCTCAAAATGAACCAAAACAACTCACTTACGTCGATGTTAACTCGAAGCATTTTTGATAATCACCACACTGGTGATAATATTCCGCTTTGCAAGCCATCAAATCAGTGTTGTTTTTAAGTGTACAGATGACAGGCCTATCAGGAGAGCTAGTACTGCATCCTGTAGATTCCAATCCTCTGAATTTTGTTTCCACAGCAACTTCTTTGTCGTGCTATGAATGTGGAAAGAATTAAAAGGACCACAACAAGACAGATTCAACGCATAACAACAGAATAGTTACCTTCTTTATCATGCATGAATAAAATGTTGAAACCCATTCATCTTCAGAAGAAAAGTGCAGGCTAGCAAGCAAATCTCTTTCTGCAATTTGTAAAATTGATCTTTTTATCCCAACCAACTCATACTAGGTACAGGGCCATGCAATATATGACGGTTCTTTAGTGCAACAGGACGATACTTGAAATAAAAAATTCAAGCATTAGGTAAATGTAAGTTCAAATTATTTGGCATCAACTTCTTCTTTAGTTTACAGTTCGGCCGATAAGTACTTAAACATAAATGCAAGAATAAATGTTCCACATTTCTTACCTTCTTCACAGGTAAGCATGTGATTTTCGATCAGACACTCCAACGCCTGAAATCATGTTTCCACAATTAGAAGTCGATGGTTTGATAGAAGAAACGTCTTATATCTTAACTAAACGTAAATGCTCATAATAAGACTGGCAAACTTATTCAAAACACCACTCCAAGCATACTACCAAGAATATTCATGAAGTCAGCCAATACTAAGTCGCAACATTGATCCCAAAACTTGGATGAAGTGCATAGTGTTGAATATTCATACCTCATAACACAGAGGATCAGCTTTAATTGCAGCTTTGTACCTTGAAACCACCAGCAGAAAAAAGTCAAACAGAATCATTTTGATTCTCTCACACATGTTGAGATAGGATCATGCTTAAAAAAGGTTTTGTTTCCTTTTTTTTTCCCTCTAATAAAAGGCGTAGGTTGGATGGCACGACAGAAATACAAATTGCTGCAGAAAAGAGAGCATAAGAAAATAATATGAACCATTGTCTCGCCTGGGAACGATTTTCCAGTGCCGCATATGCTTTGCCTCTCAAAAAGAATATCGCAGAAGATATCTGCAAAAAAATAAATGTCATGGCCGTCAGTGGTCAACTTAAGATATGAAAGAAGATTTATACCCACTACATTTCGAGTCGAATAAGAGCCTCTGCAGAAAACACCGACTGTGCTTACATTGATTTCCCTGTCCTCGCCAGCTTTGTAAATATGCATGAGATCCAAATTATTAGTGTGCTCAACATTTTCCAATTCATCCAACTTAGCATCTCCCAACATGGAAAGGCATTGATCCCACTCCTTCAGTTCCTCCTGTACTTGGAATACATAGCAAGTTAAAGGAGGCCATCTGAACGTAGCCAATTACAGGTATACAGACACATATGATCAATGATGTCCAGATGCACAAAGGTACAGTAAGTTAAGAGTTTCCTAAAGTACCCAGGTCCCTAGAATGGTACATGTAGATGGTTTACAATTACAAGCTGTAAATGAAGCGTGCCCTGCAAGAAACTCAAGAAGCATGCAGTGGCATTAAAAGAAATGGTATGAGTTATTAATATTCTTTTTATATCCAAATTTCAATAATATTCAAAGACAGCAAAACTACATGGCCCGAATTCTTTAATTCTACGAAGTGCAAACATTATGCAGATTCCAGTAAACGATTGTACTTATTCAGGAATTACTGATAACAACAAGATTCCTATAATTAATGAATGATAAATGTAACAATGAAATCACAGACACGAAATCAAGTCAATTAAAATAAACCGAAATAAAATAAACACATACAAGGCATTTGGCAGCAAGGTATCTGAATCTGAGGTCACGTAAGACAACTTGGGAAGCATTGAGTAAATGAAAAGCACGGCGAAAATGGCGGCCAAGAAAAAGGGCCTGGGCTTGCATGTAGATATCAGCAGGGTCGGATGTAAAGGCAGCGACTTTATCAGCAAAGAAGATAGCGGAGGAGTAAAGATGCTTGCTGACGCAATCCCTCACCACTCCCCTCATTTTCTCAACTTCGTCTTCGCCAATCATTTTTCAAAACCCTAATTGATATCTTGCCCACTTCTCCAAACCTCCAAATAATTTTGGAAGCTGAGAGGCAGCGGTAAGGAGGAGTTGGGGTGCGACGAAATCTGAAAGACGATTTTTTTTCTTTTTCGGAGTTGAATTTTGAAATGGAGAGTTGTTGAATTGAGAGTGAGACGGGAGTGAGGAATGGAGAGGTTTGGAATCGGGCGGGAGGTGGCTCCGCTACGCGTCGATTGTGAAAATTCCGCTCACAACCTTCACAGATTTATTTGTATTTGAATTTGACGTAAAAACAACATGAAGGTGGACGTGCCGGAGTGGTTATCGGGCATGACTAGAAATCATGTGGGCTTTGCCCGCGCAGGTTCGAATCCTGCCGTCCACGATTCTGATTTTTTAACGCCCCTCGTTGAGAGAGACTTAACGTTATTTTTAAAATGTTTATACCCTCGCATCTGTTGTGTATTTTTAAATAAGTCCTTTTTATTTACAAAAAATATCCGAAATTATGGTTGATCAATAATGTGACATGTAGAATTCTTAAGTAATTTATAATTTTTATATTGATCCATTATCTTTCTTATGAAAATTAACTTTTAAGCTAACAACTTCTTGTCCTAATAAAATTATTTGAAAGATGTGTGATGAACACTTGTTGGCTTCTTGCATTATCACAGTCAACTTTTCTACATGACCTAAACAGTCAATTTAGGTATGTGGGGGTCGCTATATTTTGAAAGTTCAATGGTTGTCATCTGATCTGATCTCCACATATTGGTTAATGGTTCAAATAATTTTTAATTCAAAATGCATCCAGAAATTATCAGTCCAAAATAAACAAGTCTTGTAGCAAAGTTGAATACACTTCTAAGTTCTAACGTTACATACGTTACTTTTTTTTTGGATTAAGGGGACTAATGCCCCTGGGATGACTCGAACCCAAAACCTTTGAAATCAGGTGGTGAGCGCCTACCAGCGGGCTAACTCACTCTCGTCGTTACATATGTTACTTGATAACTGCAGAGTGATACAAAATCAAGACAACTTCAGATTTTGAGAAACAACAGTTCCCTTGCCAAAGAGTACTGTAAAATCAAACTCTACTCGATATATAATCGTGTTCATAAGATGAATATCATATCAAGTGGGGGGAATCTAGCTAGGCTGCTTAGTACATGTGTGTATGCTCTAGGTAAGTTGTTCTCAAAAGTCCAAGTCTCCGAGAGTACTTGGCGTGGCGTAAAGAACAATGTTTAGTCACCAATTATTGGCCTCTTTCTCTTTTATGAAAAAGATGTGTACTTTCTCACTCAAATATAAAACCCAATTCAAATTATGATGTTATTACGTAGAAAGAAAAAAAGGTGAGTAAAGCATTTTGTTCCTGCAGAATCTGAAGTTGTTAAAAAATGCCAAAACCTTAATTGTTTAATCAGTGCACTGCATTATATATAAGTTCAGAAAAAGTAGTGGACTTAATGGTTTTGGATTCTTTCGAATGAGTTGTGTCGTTGTCCTATCAATTCTATCGTCATCCAACAGGTGATCCAAAGACACTTGTATAAAAGACGCATCCTGATACTACTACTTCCATAGTATCTCAGCTTCTGAAGACCTTCCCTCCCTATATATTTATTCCATATATACCCACCCATATGGCTGCTCGATTGGCGGTCTATATACTTTTCGTGGTACTCTTCCTTACGTATCACGCTACGAGCATGGGAGCTCGGAGTCTAATGAGCTTAAAAGATCAACAAGGAGTTTCTTCTTCCAGCAGCACAGCTCATGTCTTTGGTAAAGGTGTAGTACCTCCTTCAGGACCAAGCAAAGGTCACAATGGCTCGAATCTGGCGAAAAAGTACCATTTCCGTTTACATGTGCGGAGGAGTTGGGATTCTGTTCCTAGCCCTGGCATGGGACACAAGTAGACTGGGGGTTATGTTGTCAGAAACTCAAACAACAAGCTGCCTGTTGTTGGCTGCTAACAAAATTTTTTGACAAGGATTTGATAACTAGTTAAAAGAGATCTGACATGTTGTATATGTGTGTGTATTCTGTAGTAGTACTGTAACACTTGTGATTATTATTTATGTCATTCAAGGCAATTTTAGGAATTGTTCTCCCATGTGTAAAACAGTTGAGATCTTTATGTATTATTGGAGTCTTTTACTTGGCGTCTCCAAATTTGCTTCCTAAACTGAAAGAGATAGTTCATAGCTGCTTGCATTTGAATGAGGAAACTAGGAAGAAACAAGGGAATGTGTAACAATCGGACAGAGACATGCATGCTACAAATTTAGTTCTGAGAGCTTCTTTAACCGAAAATTATATGATGATCAGATGATTGCACTTCTTTGGCATCATTGGGTGACTCTGCAAATGTCAACTGTGTAGAAGATGGTTTGATGGTACTGATGATGGGAGAGAGCTAGGCAAGAAGTGCTTCCTTGGGTGTGATGTGACTCAAGGACAGAGTTGGATTATACATTGGTAAATAAAGCTCCAATAATACAAGAGTCACATATGATAGATGACCAGGTTGGGGTGGTAAATAGATTTCCATTGCTTCAACTGAAATCTACGCATTGAGATACAGAACACCTTTCCACCAGCACCATGAGCTAAGATCTACAATCTCCAAAACCTTACACACTGAAGAAATTAGCAATGTCACCAAACGTCATTTATCATTGATCATGAATGTGCACACATTTTTCATTGCAAAATATCGCATCTGACTTGAGGATCATTTGTGCTTTAAACCCGCTTGAAAAATGACATAATGTTGCCTTGCTTTGGGTCTTTCGACTTGCCTGTCTTTTTGTTTCCTGCTTTACCTGATGGATTGGTCGGAGCTGTGCTTCCCAATGCAGGTGACTTTTTATTTTGTCCGATGGGCCTTAGAAGATAAAAAACAAACATAAGAGAATATCCTCGCATGGCGCATATAGATTATACATACAAACTACTATCTCCTTCTAAAGTTTGTTTGTTCCACATTTTTAGAGAAATAAGAGAGCAACTAAGAACCACTAAACTCGTGATGTCAGATATGGTACAGATGCAATCACAGTTAGAAGTGACTCATGACTAGAAGAAAGACATGTCTCTGATGCAACAGCAGTTGGAGATATGCTTATCTAAATATAATGGTTTGGTTTCATGGCAGTGTCAATAAGGTCGACCACGCTAGCTAATTAAGTGGACATAAGTAAGATCTAACAGAAGAGTAACAGCAATGAACTGGTGGCTTCATACATCTTGTAGATCAAGGTAAGGGTATTTTATTCCATTACTTATTTATTAGTTGGCATAGCCAAGTCTGTAAGATACCATTATATACACCGATATCACTTATTGAGTGAGATAAAATATAGGAATGCGTAAATGACACGAGGGACTAATCGGAAAAAGGAACGGTATGTACTTATCTTGGATTCTCATCATTCCGACAATATTTTTATATGTTCATAAAATTAAAAGCTTCACCATGACGGTAACATTGACTTAAAAGGAATTTAATAACTTATGTTCCTTGAACTAACCTGTTGACAGTATTCAGATCTGTGCTTCCGTCTGTTCTTTTGTCAGTACTTGTCTCATCCGACTTCTTCTTTTCATCCTCACCTTCCCAAACCACTTCAGTTACTGATGAAAAGAGAAAAATTAGCTAGATTCAATTATGGAATGCAGGAAAAGGCAATAAAGAAATTATTTTCCAGACAAGTTGTTCAAGGGAGTCAATTCTGAAAACCCGAGAATATATAGAGTCACACAAACAAACACTAAAGACTATGTTTTAGCCTCATCAAATCAGCTCACTACATAAGATATTCTGGAGCATTACTTGGTTTAACCAGGAACATTTTAAATGTAAGAAAAATAGTAAGTTTTAATAACAATTTGATAAATTTAAGACTTATTTAATAAATATGGGATCATAAAATCCTTTGCTCATTCAGGTAAGTCCTCACTTTCCTAAATAATGTGAATTTGGGCGTTGTAATCCTAAATAATGGCTTACCTTCTCTCCCTCTTTCATCAATATGGGTCTTCAGCACTTTCTTCCTTTTAGGTGAGGCGGGAGCTGGAGCAGGATTTGTCTGGTTAACTTTCCTTTTCACAATATTCTCAGGAACATTGTTTTTCATTTCTGTCAAAGAAGCTTCGGCAACATTCTTGCCTTCAGAAGCTACATTTTTAGTTTCCTTCTCTTTCTGCAGCACTGGTCTGCATTCCTTATTCTCATCATGGATTTTTTGTTCCTTCACAAGAGATGTTCTAATACTTTGTTTCCGGTCCGAACATGATTTCTCCTTTGGAACATCTGGAGATGACAAATTAACCGCATCCTCGTTTTCATCTTCATCATCTGAATCCAACACAACTCTCCTCTTATGGCTTCTGGGTTTTTGAGACGATCTCTTAACATTAACATGCTCACCTTCATCATCACTGCCACCATACTGTGCTCTTTTATTAGCTTTAGTTTCAGAATCTGCAGTAGACATAAACGGTTGCCATATTGTAAAATTTAATGAAGTTAGCGAAAATGAGAAGGTCGATAGTGATTCTGGCAGATGTTGTTTAACATATGTGGTGGTTTAACTATGCGACCACCCAGCTTCTGAACAGAATCAACATGGAACTCCTTTTAGGCTGCCTAAAAGTCAGTAAAGAAAGGTACAATGACGAGTAAGCAATAGGAAAACTAACCACTTGGAGGAATGGAACTTGTAGTGTCTTCTGATGGAGATGTAGGGTTTGTCTTTTTAGGTGCACGGTCCCACATGCTTGCCAATGATTCGCCCTTCCCTGTATTAACAATGTCACTTTGAGCCGTCTTCTTATTTGACGCCGAAGGAGGAAGACGTTCATTGTCTGATGGGCGCTCATGGGCCCCAGCTGACTTAGTTGCAGATTTTGCTTTTGCCACTAATTTGGCTGGCTGTACACTGCCTTCAACTCTAGGCTGTGGTACTTTACTTTGCTCAGATAATGAAGTAATTGTCTTTGGAATAATATTGCTATTGAGGACACCTGGACTGGATGCACCTTTGGATTGATTAGATGAGATGCTGACAGAAATTCCATCAGCACTTCGTTTTATTGAGGAATTGGATATTCCACCAAACCTGTCCAACGACCACTACAAAATTAGTGTACACTACACATGTACCATTAGTTATCTTTGTTAACTATTTGCTAGATTGGGTATAAAATTATATGCCAAAAGAGTTGGCTCCGCCATACCTATTATCTCTCAAGCAGTTAATAACAGTGGCTGGCTGCTTATACAGCTCCTCTGATTGGACAAATTCAGTGTTCCACAAAGTTGCTGGATCCTTAGGTAACGAAGCCTGAACACTATAAACTTGGATGGAGCAATTCCCTTCAAACTCATGTTTTGATTCTGAGTAAAAAAATAATGTGAACACATGATTAAGTAAAAAACTACTATATGAACTGCTGAAAAAGATAATACATGTAACAACACTCTTTGTGGCAATCATGTGAGATTTAGCAAGCACAGTCAAGGCTTAATTAGTAGTCTAGTTTCCAGACGTCTAGTTACAGTGCAAATACGTGGTTTATTAGGTTCATGCAACAATCTATCACAATCAAAAGCTATAATAGATATACTAAGGCTGACCTTCAAGATTGATTCCCGAAGCAAGCAGTATTCGGTAAGTTGGAGGATCGCTCTTCAGCCAGCCAGACAAAGCATATACTACTTTGAATCCTTGTCCATACTTGTCAACATATTCCTGAAGTAACCTGACCAATGAACGAAATACAACAACCTCAAGTCAGATATCATGAAATAGAAACTCTATGGCGTCGGTCCACCAGCAAGTAGTACTTAGAAGAGACGCCACCTTTTTGCAACACTCGATGACAACAAATAATTCCGACTCAACCACTTGTAAGAAACCTGAGAAGAAGCACAATGAAGAGCGTCATTTGCATTTCAAGGCATTAAGAGTAGCGGTACAAACACTACAAAGTTTTCATGCATTAAGGTGCATCGCATGAACAAATGCAATCGACAATCTGGTTATCAATTAATTGGTATCTATACTGCCACAATTTTAAAACATTATACACTTGAAATTATAGATCATATGGTGGTTGCTAAAAGCATGAATACTTCTGAATATACATAACATATAGGACAAGTTGTATCATTTTCATCACCCTAATTTAATGCCATAAACAAAGAAACAAACTTCAAATAGTACATACGGCTACAAATCACAACGAAATATCAAGGGAAGTGCAGCCTTTATAAACATCAAAATCATAATTAAACCTAACCATTCAGTTTTGTTGAAAACAAAGATAAAAGGATAATCAAACTGAACAGCAAGCAAAATGATCGGAAAAAAAAAGGGGGCGAATTCAGAAACAACCAGAGAGAATATTTGATTTACCACTTGGAGTCTGTCGGAGACGAGTGTTTGAATCTCTTCAAGAAGGTCAAGGCTTTCGATATGCGACATTTTGGGCGGCGACCCGAGAGAGAGAGATGACACTCGTAAACTGAAGAATTTTCCCTCCGCCGAGTTGCGTGACTTCCCGCCTTAAAAGTCGTCTCTCCCTCTCAATTTTGAGAACCTAGGGCTCAGGTGACACACTATTGCGAATGGTTTGAAGGAAATCCTCCGCACGTGACTATGCCAACAAAGGCACGTGCATGCTTTAACGGTGGGTTTAACATGAGAAAAAAACTCACAAACCCACAAACCCCCCATTCTCTCCTCTTTCTCTCCTCCCTCAAACAACTCACAAACCCCCCTTCTCCTCCCTCCTCAGCCCCTTTCTCCTCCTCCTCCTCTCTTCCTCAAATCTAACCTCCTCCCTCTCCCTCCTTGCTTCATGCCTCACAACCGATCTGATCCAATTTCAGCAACATGCAAGCTGTTTGAATCAGATCTGGATTTGTGGGTGGTGGAGATGGAGGTGAGATTGGGATGAGGTACCGGCGATGGGTTGGGGGAGGTGGATGGGTGGGTTGGAGGGGGCTGTGGATCTGTGTTTTTAGATTTTTGTTTTATTTATTGTAATTTCCTGTTTTCGTTTTAGTTGTTGTGCCCTGTGTGGCCAAATAATTGGAGACTGGATCGCCGGCGGACGATACATTGACGATTTTCAAGTGGTCCTGCCTCTCCCAGCTGTGAATGACGGGACGATGTGCTCAAGCCAGAGGCGAAGTGGAGCGGCGGACTCCTGTTTATTCATGTTTATTTTTCTTGTCTGTTCTGTTCCCAGCTGGTTAACTTGTCCCAGCTTTAAGTCCTCGGTTCGCCGTTGTCTTTGTAATTCACAGTTTTAATCAAAAAAAAAACATGAGAAAAAAAATCAAGCGAGCACGATATCATTTCAATCAAACAATGTTTATGTTAGGAATTTTACTTCAAAACGATACAAGCTGTAATCAAAAAAAAAACGATACAAGCTTAATTGGGAAATTTCCTAATTTGCTCAAAATTAAAATTTGAGTTCCATTTACACTCAATCTTCAAATTTCATTCTCAATTTATACTATTTTCTAAGTCATCGTTGGGAACGACGTCTTAGGTTTAGCCCGCTATTGGACATAGCGGTTTAAGCCCCGTGTCATATTTCAGCTCAAAAATACTGAGTTAGCCATCTAATTTGACAATTTATATTAAACCGCTGCGTCAAACGACGCCTCAGGGCATATTAAATTAATTCTTAGGGTTTCGTACCTTAGCTACGTCTTGGTGATGGTGGAGCAACATGGTGTTACTCGCTTCAAGGCTCCAAATTTCAAATTGCTGCCGATTACTTTTGCTCCAAATTGCTGCCGATTACTTTCAAATTGGCAACACTGCCGCCGATTACTTTTCATACTGCTGCCGGTTACGTTTGCTCTAAGGCGTTGTTTATAACAACTTCTTAATATAAATTGTCAAATTAGCTATCTGACTCAGCATTTTTATTAAGGCGTTATTTATAACAGCGCCTTACGGCACAATAAGCTCAATTCATGGCGTCGCGCGAAGGCGTCACCGTCACCGTCATCCACGGCGCGATGTTCGTCACTGACATGCCGCCAGACCCGTCGTTACCAGCGGAGGACGATACAAACACGCCGTGTGCTGCGGCTCCGTACGCACCAATAGCGATCGAGTCGAGGTAGTAAGGTGCGGAGACGATGTCTCCTCCGCCGATGGAAATCGAAATGACGTCGACGCCGTCTGTAACTGGTTTATCAAACGCATCGAGGATGTCAGACTCGAAGCAGTCGGAGGTGCGCCAGCAGGCCTTGTAGGCGGCGATTCTGGTCTTGGGCGCGACTCCTTTCGCGGTGCGCCAGCAGACCTTGTAGGCGGCGATTATGGCCTTGGGCGCGACTCCTTTCGCGATGTCGGGAGCGTAGCCGCTCATGCTTGCGTGAAAGGTGTGGCGGCCGGCGGCGGTTGATGCTGTGTGAGTTCCATGTTCGTCTGAGCCTCTCGGCGACATGAATTCAAAAGTCCCATTGATGCCTCCGAATCCACCTAGTCCAGCAGCTTCATGACCTTTCGCGAAAAACCTTGCGCCGATCACTTTTCTATTACAACTCCTAAAGCGCTGTTACAATCAACGCCTTAATATAAATTGCCAGATTAGCTGGCTGACTCAGCATTTTTTGACTCAAATATGACACATAACTTGAAACCTAAGACGTCGTTGACAACGGCGCCTTTAAAAAAATAGTGTAAATTGGGAATGAAATTTGAAGATTGAGTATAAAGAGAACCCAAATTTCATTTTTGGGCAAATTGAAAAAATTTCCGGTTTAATTGAAATAATGTTGTTTTGATCTTCGCAGCTTTCCACTGCACTCAACTGAATCCGAATCTTCTTAACATATTCGTTTCTGAATAACAGCCACCAACAGCTCAATTTTTTTTTTTGATGGTCCAAGTTATAAATGTGGTGGTGGATACCAAACCTTGAACTCTTGCCCTGTTGGAAGATTGAGTTTCCTCAAATCCATTAGGACAAAAGGCAGATTGGTCACTAACAGCTCAAATATGAATTAACTGAGACATGAGGTTAACATAACCATATACGCATACGTCATTATATACATTTACTTGAGAATTAGCAATGGACAGAAAATAATGAGGGACTATCAAAGAATGTACAAACAGGCAGCTGAAGTACAACCACACGAACCCTGCTGACCAGATGACTTTTTTTCACCAAGTCCACTGAGATGCTTTAAAATGTTGAATCATGCATCAATCTTCTTGTACAAATCTGCAAGTGCTTGATAGAGGCTGGCAGCTGCTGGTGGTTTAGGCAAAGATCCGAGAAGTATGTCAGATGCACTGATTGACGAACTACCGTAGAATCTGCCATTTTCGCTACTGCGAGTGGTCACCATACTTCCCTCAAAAGAGCACCCAACAAATGCCCCTGAAAATTGAAATAGAATGTTCAACTTCGGATGGTGTAAGAAGAAAGTAGCGATTTTCAAAGATGGAATCAAAAGGGTTAGAACTAGATGAACATGGACCAATCTTAGTTTGGTGACAACCTTTACTGCAGCTGTATGTATAACAGGCACCGTAACCTCCATCCCCAGCGCGTAAGTCAGCCTCAGCAACACGTCCGATTGCACCAACAGCTGCGCTCATACCTGCTCCGACTGATAGATGTGCAGTTCCACTAAACATCTGAACAGCATTTCTAGTTCTCAGCACAATGATGAAGTCAGTCAGTTCCCCTCCTGCCTGTTATGTCATTTGAAACATCCTGTTAATTTCAATTTGTTTCAAACAAGAAATAGCTATCCAAAGGCCGCACCACTTATGATTCATTCGAAATATCAAATGCAACTGCCCTTGGAACACCCATGTAATTGTACACAGAGGACACAATTGCGTTCGACTTTAGCCATTGCACAGTGCATTTCATAAACTAAAAAATGAAAATTGATGTTAAGGTTCACAGGGAAACTGCTCAGTTCAATAGGCAGTAAAGAAAGAAAAAAAGGCAGTAAATATGTAGCTGGGTGGGTAACACTGATGCTTTTGAAGGAAAAGTGTACACACCAAAATTTGGCAGTTCTCATCTTACATAGAATGTAAATGGTACTCATGAAGCTTGAATCAAAACATTCAACTAGTTAGAAGACATATTTTCCATGCTTTCACTAGACCACTAGACCATGTCGATTCATGCCAAGTACAATAAGATCAAACAGCCACAACATCATTGCCTTCTCCTTTATGACTTTCAACAGCCAACATTTAGATGCAGGCATATATCATGAGGACTATGAACTAGTCAAAGGGGGAATATGAAGGAAAAAAGCAAGTTACCTGGGCCCCCCAACCCATACCAAAGGTTGATATAGCTGATGGTGCCGACCATGACCCATCCTCTTTACGAGCAATGACTATCCCAGTACCTACGTTGTAAGTAACCATCATTCCAACCTTCGCAACCGTAAGGATCGCAAGACCTTTAGCTTGTTTTAGAATACTATGTGGTATTGCCTTTTCAGGTGCTAGTGAGCCAACCTACATATAAAATGTTTCATCAGCAAGTGAAGTTTAATGAACAGCGACCCACCAATTTTAGATGCCAGAGATGGAACAAATGAAATGCAAATGGCAATAAGATAAATGAGAAAAGATGGCCAAACAAATTGAAATTGTCTACATATAAGGAGTAAAAAGTAGTGTCACAACTACACTATTCAATAATATATCTTTTTCGACAGCATGAATGTATTTGATTTACCTTGTTATAACCTTGAATAGTGTTGGCGGCCTTATAAATCTCATATTCCATAGAATTACCCCATGGAAAATTGAGCCATGATCTTAGTGTACTCAGGTCCATCAAATCATGAGTCGGCAACTGAGAAGCGCGACTCACTTGGTCCATTAAATGTGTTTGGACAGACTCGAGACGCACACAGCATACATCACATACACGTGTGGGATCACATGTGCGGAATTTCACAGGTAACAAGCTTCTACCTCTAGAACATTCATTACAGAACAACCCGCCGCAAAACCGGCAATGGTGTCTCGAACGCATGATTGGATGGAAGCGCAAGCTACAAAGCATACAGGCAGATGCAGCACTGTCTGGTAACCATCTTGGAGGTTCAGCCTCAAGAATTTCATGCACATTATTATTATTCGCATCGGTGAGTGTTTGAGCCATTTCCTTCCATGCTTGCTCAAGAAGCTGGTCAGACAACCACGAAATTCCACGTCGACCAATATCTCCAGAGGCAAGCGAACTTACTTTCCCTTGTGCAGCAAGTAGCATCTCGGCAACCACATCCCACATTGTCAATTCGTTCTTATCACCAATGAACTGATCCCAACCCAAGTCTCCATCTGGGAAATAACCCCCATCCATGGAAGGACCCAAATTCCATTCATCTTGACCACTTTCGGGCATAGGGGGTACGGAAACAGGTATCCAGTGCCCTGTGTCCTCAGAAAGTGGAGCGCCATAGTAAAAACATTTACCCATTTTCTGGGGGTTGGCATCCGATCTCTGATTATCATCATCCAATGCCTGGACTTCACTAACTTCACCTTCACAATCTTTTTCCTCTTGACTAGCATCATTGTCAGTCAGTTCCAATCTGTTGTCTTCATCCACTTCTCTATAGGCCTGACACATCATCATTGGGGTTTTATGATATGCAAATAAACAAGTGCCAAAAACAGTAAATGACTTGCACAATGAATTTTAGAATCCAGAATCTTGACATTCATAGATAAATGGCTAGACTTGAAATTTCACTACTTAGTCAGGTAAATCATATTTGTAACCAATCCACTTTTATTATTTTATATACAAGCAAATGGAAGGAACAATAAAAGGATGACAACTCCCTTAAAAAAGACAAGTTAGAAACACAAGGCTGTTGAGATTTGAGAAGGATGTAAACAAACATAAAAGAAGATCACGAAATTTTCCCGATCAAGAGAATCAGAAGCTGTTCCTCCTTCACATTTAATATTACATACACATCCACTATAACAATTGCAGACTGTGGAGTAGCAGATCAATTACATTCCGACCCTCCCCAAACTTTTACAGATACAATTATGCATGACTAGTTAGAGCTCAAGGACCAGACTAATACTGGTGATCAGCAATCAACAAATGCGAAGTCCGGTTAATCGGGTTGAAATGAAGTTTTTTCTTCTAAAATCAGTTAACTGAAATTCAGTATAAGACATTCCTGGAGCCCTAAGGGATCCTTTTAAACAGGAACTCCACAATCCACCAGTTCATCAAACCCTAAGGCCTAACACAAACAAACATGTCATACTAAACCTAAAGTTGATGAAATCAAAGACGCAAACTTTAGCATTTGGGTGTCTTCTTCACTAAGTTAAATCCCCCCCGGCAACCAAGACACATCAAATCAAAACAAATATAACAAAAATTAATAAGAAATGATACCGGGTGAGATACGAATCTGGACTGGTAGTCGTCGAGTTGGATTTTGGGGTAGATGTTGTTGCTGGTATTAGCATCATCCATGGCCGGCGAACAGGTCGCCAGAGACAAGGTAGGAAGAGAAGAATCGGTCGATTAATGGAGTAGAAACAACAACTAGCGTAACGAAGAGGGTTAGGGTTTCCTGGCTGGCGATCGAATAGAATTGAACAGGAGTTGAAGAAGGCGAAGATTTATGATGATGATGATTGCTCGTCCTGATATGAACAGCTGATTCACGTAACATATTTTATTTATTTATTTAATAATTGTTGCTTGTTTGTGATTTTGAAATTTCATTCAAGTTGCGATAATCAGTTGAGTTGGATTAGATTGTTGGGCCAAAAATGAAGGTGGTGTGGTATCATCAAATTATTAATTCTATTTCTATCCTTGTGTTTTCAATTTGTCTATTTTAAACTTTTCTGCCCCATCCATCAGGTGATGGTTTGATGATCGAGGTATTGATCGATAATATCTCAGGTTCCAAGTTTGATTACTGCTCTAAGGTTTGATGGTTGCGCGCTGCGCACATTGATATATCAAAGTCTGGTCTTTGGATGTGAAGATCAATTTCGCTTCAATTGATCGAACGTGTAATCGATAATGCTTATATGTACTGATTTTGTATCCGCATATAACTCATCGATAAAAAAACAATAATTTATTTTATACATCAAAGAATTAAGAGTCAAACTATCAAAGTTTCTAATTATGGTAAAATAAAAAACAAATTGATGAATTTTCAAACAAATGTCATGGTCACACCGAGATTAAATTGTTTGCTAAATCATATGAACTTTATTGAAAAATACTTAATAAAAGGTTCATAAAGAGATAGAAGATCGATTTAGTACGTTTACAATTTAGGATGACATTATCCGGACATTTTCAATGTATAGACGCAATGTAACTACAGTGATCGACGTCTGAACATTCATCTATTCATTTTTATTTTGCTTCTGACCGGAAATAATAGTAGTTTGAACCGTAATTAGGAAAGAGATGATAGTGCAGAATACGATTTGTACTTTTCCCTATCTCCAAAAGACATTCCAACTAGTGAAAATTCTATTAAGAAAGTGGTCCGATACTTACTATAATCACCTCGTTACATTTGCAGCTCTGCTGAAAACATCACCTACATGGTTGTACTTGTACCAGAAGATGACCATAATAATAATACCAATAATTCAGCATTTGTATACCACCACAGAGCCCAAGTCCTAAACATATCAAGAATGTTGCTCTGAATCAGTAAACATGAGACGGTTTACTTTATGGATGCCAATGTCATACATAGGATCAATGGGTTGCTCCTCTCCATCTGTTGATGCCTCATAAACTGAAGGTTCACGGCTATACTCATCTGCGAAGAGGAAGATTAACATCATGATTATCACAGGCTTACCGTTTCAACAGGTGGCATTTATTGTATAAGGGATCGCCTTGATGCTTACCAAATATGGTGTTGAAGGAGGTTGGGGGAGGCGTCTGCATGAAATTGAGTCCAAGATAAAATCCTAGAGCCGATATAATAGTAATTATAGCAAAAGCCGGCACTGCCAATGCCCAATACCTGAAAACAAATTCGATAAAGATTTAAAGGGACCAATACCATTTCCTTTATTACTACAGCTGTCAGTAGATTAAGCTGATATAATGAAGAGCAAAATGAAAAGTAAAAAGATCATAATCTCTGTAATCACAGACAATTGAATCCTAAAGGCATGCCATTTCCATCAAGACAGACAGGTTGATGAAGCACTAAAGGTAATAAGAAGGGGGAAAAAACAAGAAGGCGAAGCATTTAGATCATATTGTGAACCACGGTAAGACGTTGACATGGGTAGTTGAACCCAAATGAACCTTTCAGTAAAAGAAAGTAAAAAAATAAAAAGAAGAAGAGATTTCTATTTACTTGCTAGGGTAATAGTAGACCCCAAGAAAGTGTAGCCAAGACTCCGGGAGATATGCCCATATTAAGAAAATAACTGCAATCATAAGAAAGAAATCATCTGAGTAACCTCAAACCATAGCTAGCTTTTATCCAGAGAACGCAACAGATTGTTTGACTTTCTAGGATGACCAGGGGTGCAGTTAATATTGACTTCGGTATTTCATGTAATGAAAATTTTCTGTATGAAAAGGCCTAATTACCAGATCTATGCAGGTCGATGTTCACAACATGACTTTTCCTGTATATCATGCACGGCATAGTATTACGTCACATTACAAATCAACATGATGAAAGACAAGAATAAAGATAAAATCAGAGTACATCACTCGTGTTTCAGCTAAACTGCATGTCAGCATCATTGCACTTCCAGATACAATACAATGGAAAATGATTTCACTGTCATAAATAAACTACCGCACAAAGGAGCACCTGTGAATTTTATCTTTTTGTTATTCGTCGACTTAAAACGAAAACTCATAATTTCTCTCTGCCTATGCTTTTTAAAGCAGATTGTAAAGTACTACTGTGTTTTGTATCAACTAACATGAATAAATAATGACATTAACAACGTGGACAGGAGCGAGACGTGTTAAGTATTGAACGGAAGTGAAAAGTATGCAGGAAACCTGTTGCAACAATGGTGGTAATAGAGCCCACAAATCCATAAACTTCAGATGGTTTAGGACTCTGATCTTGAGATACACCAGCCCGGGACGACCTGTCATCTGAATCTACAAACGCTACCTTTGTTCTCCTCTTTGATAAGCTAAGAATTCTTCGAGGACTACTAACAGAATGAGTTTCCGACATGACTGTATCATCCAATATGTCAAGAGTGCTTATGTGACGGAACATACATTAAACTCCTCTTCTCACCAACTGCAAAATGATATTGACATTATGAGGCTCGAGGAATATAATCAGTAATCAGAAGCAGTCACTCTCATGATATGTTGAAAGATGACTTGAGGGCTAAAAATAGGATTGGAAGGTCAAAGAAGCAACTATCCAAGTAGATCCACATACCCGAAAGGGCCTTGGAATCCAAATAGACACCACCATATTGCACTTTAAAATAAGAATAGCAACTCGTCAAAGAACATCATGCTTTCTGTTTCTCATACCACAGACCTTCATACATCAACATACCATAAAAACTAAACCACCCATTTTTCATCTTTAATTTTCCAACCCCTGTGAATACCACTTTTCAACCTGGTTCGACTCACAGTAATGACTATATCTCATTTGTTGCCCTAGCTGGCAACCCTAGTAGCCAACTTGAACCATACAAATTACTAAGTTCCCGTCTTGAATTGCATAAGAAATAAATTTAAACATCCATATTCGCTGGCAAAAAATGCAGATTTCCTTAGAAATGGTTGGAGGAGCTGTACAGTTTGTGAACTTGCCATGAGGAATGGTCAATGGTTTTGAATATCGAAAACAAGATAAGCCTCCTGATCGACCAAATAGGATACCAATTACCAACCCATTCCCAAACAGCTTCTAAATTATTGACACATTTGCAGTGCTGAGATATTAATTTCTTTCAAAATAAAAATCAACAGAACCCACCCAAGGGGCTTTTTAACAAACAGCTGGCGTGCACATTCAAGATGCATAACCGGTCAAGAACATGCATAATAAGGACTCCAAATCAGCGTTAAAACCTACGGGTAGAGTTCATAATTTTGAGCAGTGAGTGGCTGGCCGGTTTAAGTGAGACGGGCATGGATGACGATCCGTATATAAATACAACAAAACAATGAAGATTGCAAATCATACTGGCATATATTTCACAAATTTCGGCCGCGGATGCATAGAATAAGAAATCAGAATTGCGATTACCTTCCCAAGCACAACTCTCCTCCCAGCTTATTCCATTTTCGTCGATAGGCACTAATCTTTTCCCAAATCAAAAAGTAAAAACATTAGTGGCTAGTAAACTGAGGCCGTTTCTTTATCCACGGAGAAAGTACAAATTGCTTTCTCTAACTATTGTACCTTCCAATTGGATATCCAAACTAATGATTTTTTCAATAAAAAACAGAATAAAAAGTAAATTGGCAAATTTTTAAACAAATAGTGGAAAAAAATTTCAATTTATTTTTAATTTTGCCTTTTGAGTGGAAAAATTAATAATTTCAATTAAAAAAATTCGATAGTTCAAAGCATCAATATATATTTTTTCCTTTTATTTATATTTTATAATATTCATATAGAGTATGGATGAACACTGTCCCAAAGTAAATAAAAAAGAAATTCATATTTGAGCGCTCCTTCATGATTATGTCATCTGAATATAATGCAGGAGCCATTAGAATGATAGTAAAGTAGATGGTAAGTTGTGATGGTAAGTTGTGCCTGTATGAATTTTATCATCTTCTCCAGTCTCAAAATGCAGGAGCCAACTCTTATCAAAAAAAAAAAAAATGCAGGAGCCAACTATTCGTAAGTTGAACTCCAAAATGAATGTTTCAGTCTATTTACGGCTTAAACTCGCGATTCCTAATCAAATATTCTGTTGATAACAGCGTAGTAATTGTACGGCACAGTACTGTTGTCACAAATATACAGCAATCTCTGCTATGATTCACTGTTAAGAAAATAGCCCACACTTATTCACAGTAAACACCTACTGTGACTATGATTGTGATAACCTAGTGCAAATGCTATCAGTAGTGAACTTTAGGGGTATGCACATTGACTCCTTTAACTGTAACTTTCAATTTATAGCCCAGACTGCTTCCTGTTACGAACCGTGTGAACAAAATTACATTGTCTGGATCTGGTTAGCAACTTAATATGCAATGCCTTTGGTAGTCAGAACTCAGAACCTTCTCCGTAACTTTGATCTACAGCCACTTGGATCATACCCTATATCAGGCACAGAGGCAGTTGTGTCAACTGGATTCCGTTGCAGTCCTGAGACCCTTGATGGGGATGAGTGTTCTGGTACCATCCATGAAGTCTCTGGGACCTGACCCAGGCACTGATCTGCTTCTAGTTCTTGCTCCGAATCCCCTAACTTCCCGCTATCAGCCTCAAAAAATCAGAGACAACTCGTCAAAAAAATAAATAATTAATAGAAACCAAGTCTGCTCTTCAGGCAAATGACATATTAATATCTGCATCAAGAAACCTACACATGTTTGTTGATAACAAAAAAGTACCGAGTTGCTGTACGGAAGGGGGAAAGGATTTTGTTTATGCTTTCTGTATTTTGCCTTACGTAATTAAGATGGTCCCAACAGGCTGGCGAGAATGCATCTCAACAAATAACACTCTAGACTGGTAATGAGTGTCACTAATTCGTACACGACTACACGTGCAGGTTAATTGTTGATAATTTATCAAACATTTGGTAACTGCAAATAATGTTTCGGTTTACATATTATTCACAATTTTGGATACTGCCCAAACCCTTCTTTGACAATAAAGACAAAATAAAGCCTGTGAGTTGAAGGGCACATGTATTAGTATTAGGTACTAAAAACTCCATCCTTTCCAGATTTCAATATCAAAGGCCCACAACCCTTTCTGGCTTTACTAATCTTAAAATATTCCAGTCAACAGCCCTGAAACGGCTAAGAAACTTGAACAAAGCCAGTGCTAATCTCATGAAAGACATCTCACAACTTAAAAGCGTACACATGCAACCAAGACAATGTTATGACTTATGAGTTGTCAGCATACCTTGGGAGAGCAATCGTCCATGTAGACATAATTATGATTTATATCATCCAACCCAAAGAAATCGTCCATCCAATTTGATAAGCCTCCACCAGAAGATCCACCAGAACACAGTCGGTCAGCGAGCTTACTTTCTGCATTTCCATTTCCACCAACATTTGTAGCAGATACTTTGTCACAACTACTAGCCACTGACATTGGGGGCTTCTTCTTGAATGCTTCACGTCCTTCAGTCTCAAGGTTTTTTCCCCCAGACTGTGATTTTGTAGAGGTAGCCGATTGACCAAGTCCAATTGACTCAAGGCCTACTTTAACTCCTGTGAGGAGAAACCTTTGATGAACAGACACAACGCTGTTAACGGTGTGTATCGAAACGTCACAATTTCTACATAACAAAGCTCTGTCTTCCAGACAGAAGAAGTATCCAAACGACTCCTGCAAAGAGCAGTAAATTCTTTTACTAAACAGTTAAATTTGATGTCGAAAAGTTATTACATAAAATGAGTATAGGATACATGAATCAATTCAGTTGAAGGCACACTGCATGCAAATACAAAATATGAAAATCAAGAGCCGAAAAAATTACATGTTTTCCAGAATAAGGGAAATACTTTGGAAGACACAGGGTCGGTGGTTCTCATAGTAAAACATGTAAAATATAATAAAAAGGCTTGATAGGTTGAAACATGATTGATGCCTTTGGGCCTTGAGTTGGGTTGAGGACATAACTTGTTTCTACCGTTTAGCAAGTCAAAGAAAGCATCCTACTAAGAGTTGCCAAAATGAACATAAATGTCATCATTCAACCAATCAGATGGCATTAGGCATCCAGAAGCAAGTATGGAAGGACGCACCTAACCGCGATGATGGAAGTTCATTCATTAGTCATTACACAAAGAAGTTGAAAATTAGGTAAACCTAAGCATGTGGAAAAATCAGAAATTGGATTGAAAAGAGTGAGGACATTACAAAACAGCAGGTGAGTAATGTCATGCTGGACAGCTCATCACGAGACACATAAACGTGCACAATATTGAACTACAATATTGAACCGAAATTCATCTAAACATCAAAAGCGAATAAAGACAGAACAAAATGATGAACAATCAATAAAGCAACCTACAACTAAACAAACAAATGCAGTTTCAGATTAGAGTGCATTCATAATGCTACACTGCCCGACTAATTTCAATTAAGTTCAGTTGAATCCAACAGCTGATTATAAACAAATTAAGCATCAAATTTAGTTCTCAGATTCTTAGAATTTCAGATATATAAACAAACTACAAAGTAGTAAACCAATTTTGAATGGAGAGTGAAATTAAGCTGTTGAATAGGGTTAGACCTGACAAATATCACATTTAGGCATCTGAGAGGAGGTAGTGGAGAGAGGAACTCTCTGGTGCTTGCTGGCGAGCTTGTTAGCAGCATGAACCTTGTCGTCACATGACCAGCAAAGGGCGGCTTCGTCGGCACAGCAGAGGACGTTGGCCTCGGCCGACTCGCACACGTTGCACTGAATCTTCATCTTCTTCTTCTTCCGGATCCAACAACAACAATCGATTCTCAATTTCTAGTTGTGTGCGGGGTGAGGAAAATGGAGATGCTTCTGGATTTTGTGGTGTACTGGGGAATCAAAGCAAAATGAGGAGAGACAGAGAGAGAGTATGAAGAGGCGTAGACAAACAGATATTTAGGGGGTATTGGTATTTAATGACATTATAATAATTTATTTTAATTAGTTAAATGAGTGGTCATATCATATCACATGGATAATTAGTACAGTATAATGACACGAATGGTGAGAAGGCTGACACTTCGGCCACAGTTTCTAATCCTCTGTTAAATATTTTAAAAATGTCCGTACTTAAATTAGTCGAGTAAAATGTATCTACTAGGCACTCGATGAGAAGAAATCACTAGTATAATGTACTAATATATTATGCATCGTTCAACTAGATTCACTACATTAGGGCGAAGTGAGTTGGCTCACTGGTTGAGCGCTTCATCCGGGCATGAGGATCCCGGGTTCAAATCCCTATCAGCGCATCAACAAAAAAAAAAAGAACAGATGCTGCAACTTTAGTGCTAAAGCACTCAATCAAAAAAAAAAAAAAAACTAGATTCACTACATTGATAGATTTATAAATATAATCTTTGAATTTTATGATTTAAAGGATTAAAAATTTGCAAAAATTTTAGAGTTTTCCATTTTTAGTATTTTAGGTTGAAGATAAAAGAACTGTACTTTTTACTTTTCAAATACGTCACACAAAAGTTTAATTTTTTTTGGAGTATTTGATTAAAATGTAAATAGCGAGATTCATAAATTTACAAATAGTAGAAAGAAAAGTTAGAAAACCTCAATGATGGAAAGAGAAGCTAGTCACTATCTAAAATAGAAAAAAGAAAGGGAAGCTAGTAAATCCATTTTTTTATATGTAGTAAATCCATTTTTAGTATCTCTTCTCTCCCTACACTACAAGAAACAATTCTCACTTCAGTGATTAATTATTATTAATCCAAAGTCAATGAGAAGTCAAAACAAGTTTTTGTTACCTAACCTAATTTTTTGAATTTTGATTTAACTTTTATTACGAGTAATCATTACATAAAAATATTGTTAAACAATTGATGGCGGTAAATTTTATTATTAAATCACTAATTTATATTGTTCATTAGTATGTAATCTAGTTGTAAATGAAAGCGTCGTGAAAATTAATTTATAATCCCTTGTTTTAGTAATGATTTATATGATATGTCAACCACCAAAGCTAAGTTTAATAGTATAATGTCCGAAGTGGTAATCAAATTAAACGATTCATAAAAAATGGACACGTTCACATTTAAAATGCATTTTCATTTGTACAATATTTTTAGTCTATAATCCCATTATTAAAACTTTATAAAATGCCAAGTTGATGTAGGGTTGTGCTTGGGTGTTGTTGACGTGGAGAATATCTAAATTGAATGAAAAGTTGGATATTTTGATGTAGCGTTTTGTTTTGGAGTTGTCGACGTGGAGGATTGTGTACAGCAAAGGAAGACACCGCCATTTGCTGATCCAGTCAGTTCTAGTTCTAGCACAAGCTGGAATGAAAGGAGCCAGATAAATAAATTTACATATGAATTTTTTTTGATAGTGAAATGTCACTAGGGCTTACAATCATGAGTAATCTGTCCTTGAAGGACAGACCGGGCACGGCAAAACAATTGGCCGGTCGACCTCAGTGACCGACACTAACAAGCCTATTGACGCATATGTCGTGCTCTTCGAAAATAACAGGAGACGAGCTTCTGAAACTTAAAACCTAAAAACTAAAAAAACTCAGACCGATAAGAATCGGTCTACATTATATCCAAAATAAACATTTTATTTATATCATTCAATTAAATTTACATATGAAATTTAATTGAATGATATAATTAAAATGTTTATTTTGGATATATACATGTAGATCGATTCCTATCAAGTCCGCACTTGATAGATTCCAGACATCAAGAGCTCGCCCACAATACAATATACGTACATGTTTTTTCATAAACAACAAATTCAAAGAAATTGATAAATCAACAGCCAGATGAATTAGCTGAGCTGCAATACAACAAAACTTAACCAGAAAATGAAAATCTCCTAAAGCATCTCGTCGCCCCTTTAAGTGTACGCGATTTATTTAAACGCAAATTGAAAAAAGATCGAGAAGCCTCTGATAATTATAATTATAACTACATGTTCATTGCCCACCTATTTATAGTTCACTTCCTACTCGAAAAGGACTGGTCAGTGGTAACCCAGTATATTCACAAAATCTAGCATCCGCAGATCTTTATCATACCAAGCTTGAAAAAACCTCTTCGACCTTGGCTGTCAAATTTTTTCTCTCTTTGTAGTTTGTACTTAAACGTGCTGGCTCCGGTGACAAAGATGAGGTAAGAAAACATTCAGGACCGGGGCCTTTGAAGACAAGTCAATAGTATCACCATGTTGAATTGGGTAAACAACATGAGAGCCGTCAACATATATCAATCCATCTTTGCAAGACCAATCAATTTTCATAGACTGATCAGGTCTAAGGAATCCGTGCAGTAAGTGACTAATGGCGCTAGCAGGTGCTATGGGCTCTCTAACCATGTATTGCAGATCACGAGATGAGATTGGCATCACATGCCCACCAGCGGAGTGCATTGCAGCCGTGGAGCCAGCAGCAGTTGAAACTCTAAGACCACTTGATCGGCAGTTGATTAGGGGAGAATCAGGCTGACTGCCACTTTCGATTCTGCAAGGGGAAGAAAAGAAGAAAATAATTTGTGGCACATTTTAATTGAAGTAGAAACATGGGTAGTTGATCCAATGAATTGAGGACAAAGGAGGCATGCACCATCTTTTGAACTCAGTTTATAAAAAATCAAGAACAGAACATCTTACCTAAATGAAAATCGAGATACAGTTGCTGGACATGAGTGAGCAACCAAAATGTCGTTAAGAGCATATGTTGATAGAGGTTGTGAGTTCAAACTAATAGCCATTCTCGATAATTTGAGAGGGCGCATGTGGCCTTCAAGGATGTCGTCGAGTACCTGACATAGTAGTCATCACCGGTGTTATAGTATAAGAGAAGAAAGAATAGTATTGTAGGGGCTTCAATACTTGATATATTCAGCAAAATGACTTCCACAAAAAGTTAAGCAGTAAACTATATAAAATTCTCAATTGAACTCTCATGGCGAAACGACAAAATATGATGTTGTCGCGCATGCTCAACAAATCACAATCGCGGTTCACCTAATATCACCTACGTCCACAACTAAACTAACTTCCATCTTTCATACCAATATCAATCAAACAATACGCAATTCCAAACTAAAGAGTTCACAAATAGCTGATCACAAACTCCAAAACTAAAAACCCAATGCGAGGAGATTTTGGGTTCACATACTTTCTAAATCAATGACCAATACTATGTGAATGCAAAAACAAAGGTGTCTTGTTGCTGACAATATATCGCACACACCAAAACACTACACAAACACAACACAATCATTCTATTCCTACTCCTAAGTGGTTTCTCACAGAAACAATCATTTGTATCAATACTTGAGCTAGGTGTCCAATAGAGATAACTGATTCTAAATAAAAAAAGATGCCAATGGCAATTCCCATAAGACTCCATTTTCCAAAATCTTAAACCATCTGGTTCTTCAATTTCTTACTTATACACTGAAATTGTAAGTTTCTAACTGATGGATGTTCTGTTAATTTCAAACTAGGTTTCCAGAAAGCACACGCTTCTTGGTTCCATAGGTTGGAAGCTATACGAAAAGAATGGAACAGACTCAATCTTTCAGAACTGCATAACCTGTTCAAAATTCTTGGTTGTTGCCCCACAAAGATAGCCAGTGCTTCTAGTTGCATCGAATTCATTGCCGAACTCTTGTACCTGTCAAACGGCGCAATGATCACATTTACCAACCAACATAGGTGTAATGTAGTCACATCACATCATGAGAACAAGAATTTGATTAACTAACTATATACTAGATTATCTCGACTCAGGGTAACCCAAATTTACCTCCTCACTTTGGGTGGGATCTGAATTTACTCCCAAAACAGGAACGCAGTCATCCATAAGATGGCTAGCCTGCAAAAGAGTGCCATCTCCGCCAACAGTAACAACCAGGTCAACGTTAGTTATTGGTTTTGACAAATCACTTCTGAATATAGATTCCCAATCAACAAGCTTCCGCCTCAATACATCCTGACAATAGTTTATGGCATCCTTGTGCACCTTACATCTGTTGTCTAGGTAATCCAGAACCTGTGATACCTTTGAGTAGGGAAAATAAGAAAAAACAGAAAATATTCATATGAAAGTGAGAGTCTGATATTTATAAAAATGTAGTTTTATCATTCTTTTGCCTCTTTGAATCTTCTCTGACCCATGAAAGAACCTGTTTTTTACTAAGGATACCAATAATATCATGTCACCAAAGTTGCAAGAAATTCAAACTAAATATCTGAAATTTCATCTAGATTTTTAAGTATGTAAAACCTGAACATATTCTAGTACGATGCATAATAGTGAAATCAAGCTTTTCACAGCTTTTAGACTGCTTCTCCTGGTTCTGCGTTATATGTTGAATAACATTATGGAGCACGATCAGTACTTCTTGTATTTTTCAAATGCTGACAGTATCACACACTCCAGTGACATTATATAGCTAATGCTCCAATTATAAACTACCATCATCCTACTCCTAAATGACATTTCATCAAACAGCTAACCTGCATTACTTACTCGCTGCAAATGCTACAACTTGAATAGCAACTAAAGCTAGACCCAGCTCCCCAACTAGGCAAATTAAGTACTCCGAGATCGAATTCAAGGTTTCTTAAGAAAAGAAAATAGCAATCTTGATCGACTTTTACGTAACAAAATTAATGAAATCCCAGTATAAAAATAAAACTGAAGTAGAGAATGTACGTGTGGGTTCGTGACTCTGGATAAGTCTTCACTATGACGGCTTGGGTAGATATCGAACGGCTTCAAAAGCATCAGCAATCGCTTCCTCGACATCACACACCACCAACGAACACTTACCGATCCTCTGCTTTGTGCGATCGCTGTCTGTTAAAGCTTCGACCAGCATAGGTTAATAAACCCGGTTTATATCGGGTCTGCACCATAACAAAACCAGCAAGTAATCGGGCCCCAAGCCCAAGAGCCCAACCCAACATAAATGGATCGGTTCTTAGGTCGGGTTAACCGAATTAATAAGTGAGAATTAAGATTGTTTCCTTTCTCGATCCCCCCGTATTCACGCTTTTCCGCAACCAAACCCTAACCGGATCGTCCGATCGGATTCTGTCTCTCCGTTTCAATTGTCGGAGTTGGGGCAATTCGGAGCCGATTTTGGGTAACATTCGTGATTCAAATTTCTCAGTTTCCTTTGTTTTCATCTGTTTGCGAAAATGATTTGTTGCCTTTTGATGATTGATCAGTTTGATTAACAATGTTTGAAACATCAGTTTTGACGATTCTTATCAAGCTGAAATGTGACTATTTTTTTTTCATTCATAACTCATTGATCTATAACCTGGTGTCATTCTGTTTTTTCTCGTCATTGCGATTATATGGATAATCATCATTGTATGATGTCGAAAGTCGAAACATTATGTGTTTGTACTGATCGCTATGCGCCATCTTACCTCACTTTTTTAGCAGCAGAAAATAGACTAGTTAGCACAAATTTGAAGTTACAGTAGTTAGATGATTCTCTATCCTTATTTGGTTTGAAGATTTATCTGTTGTTTTTTCATGGGATCTTAAAATTGGGAGTATTCATCCACAATAACACTTTAGCCGTAAAGGTTCATATTCTGTATACTCAATTTAAATCAGATAATGCACTCTTGTTTATCTGTGTAACAACTAAGAATTGTCTATTTATAACAATCTGTAGCCTTGTTTTGTGATGTTATTCATATATTTGACTCCATGACAGTTCATCTTCTTTAACCAACGTAATTGTTTATGTGATGAGCAGATTTTATTTCATATATTGTTATGGACTTGTCCATTGAGACCACTATGAAGAAGCCCAAAGAGGTTGACATAGTAGTTTGGAATCACTTTGAAAGGGTTAAAAAGGGTGATAGCTGTTATGCTGTGTGCGTACATTGCAACAAAAGGCTAAGTGGATCAAGTAATAGTGGAACGACACACCTGAGGAATCATTTGATGCGGTGTCTGAAACGATCTAATGTTGATGTAACTAAACTACTTTCAGCCAAAAGGAGGAAAAAAGACAGTAATGCAAGCATTCTCAATGTTAATTTTGATGAAGGGAGAAGAATGGACGGGATAAGTAGCCCCATAAGAGTTAGATTTGGTCAAGATCAGAAGGATGAAAGCTATAAATTTGCCGGTATCAAGTTAGATGAGGAAAGGAGCCGACTTGACCTTGCTTACATGATTATAATGCACAGCTACCCGTTGTTAATGACTGAGCATTTGGGATTCAGTAAGTTTGTTGACAACCTTCAACCATTGTTTCACCTGTGCCAAGTAGAGATATTGAAGTACTTTGTACTGAAATATATTTGAAGGAGAAGCAGAAAGTGTATGAGTTGATGCAAAGATTGCATCGGAGAATCAGCATTGCTGATGATGTGCTCTCTGAAATCATTATCAAGTGTTTGATCGAATGGAATTTGGAAGCAAACTTGCTGCCATTACATTTCACGACATTTTCATGAATGATGATAACGTCGTCAAAATAAAGGACTGGCATTCTCAAAGCAAGCCTTTATTAGGTGATGGTCTACTGCACGATGTGCGATGTGCGATGTGCAGCCCGTGTTTTGAATTTGATTGTAGAAAATGCTGTGGAAGATATTCGAGACATACTCCATAAAATACGTGCAAGTATAAAGCATGTCAAGAGTACACAAGCTGCCCAAAGTAAATTCAGTGAAATCTGTCAGCAAGTAGGTATTCACAGTCAAAATGCTCTGCTACTCGATTGTCCCAACCAGCTGCACTCAACTTATCAAATGCTTAAAACAGCTGTGGAATACAAGGCAGCATTCTCTCTTTTGGAAATGCATGAATCTGCCATCACAACAGCGTTATCTGACCAAGAATGGGAATGGGCTACTGCCGTTTGTGAATTTATGAAACTTATTTTGAAGTTTCATCTGTATTTTCAGGCATTGCAAGCCCAAATGCAAATATGTATTGCCCTGAAATATGTGATGTGCACCTCCAGCTGACAGAATGGTGCAAAAGTGAGGATGCGTTTCTTAGTTCTATGGGTTCAAAACTGAGAGCCAAGTTTGACAGATATTGGGGTAAATGTGGTTTGGTTCTTACCATATCGGCTGTCCTGGATCCCCGCTTTAAAATGAAGTTAGTTGAGTATTATTATCCACAGATTTATGCAAGCGAACCTTCTGACAGAATCAATGATGTGTTTATGAGTCTGAGAAATCTCTTCAATGCATATTCCATCAGCCCATCGTGGTCCTCCGTGGATCAAGGTTCAGCTATTACCACCAGTAGCCTACCCAGTTCCAGCAACAACACAAGGGATCGGCTTAGAGGCTTTGACAAATTTGTACATGAGACTGAGCAAATCAATTTGCCTGTTGCAGTAGTTGACAATACTAGGGATTTGACAAGTTTCTTCATGAAACATCACGAAGCCAAAGTACAATATCAGACTTGGATAAGTACTTGGAGGAGCCTGTGTTTCCTAGGAGCTTTGACTTCAACATATTAAACTGGTGGAAAGTCCATACAGCAAGATACCCGATTCTCTCTGTTGTTGCATGTGATGTTTTGGCAATTCCTATGTCAACTGTATCCCCGCAATTGGTATTCAACGGTATTGGTAAAATACTACTAGATCATTCTCAAGCCACTTTGAGCCCAGACACTAGACAGGCTTTGATTTGCTCCCATGATTGGCTGTGCCCAGAATCAAAAGGTGGCTATTCTATTTAAGCTTAAATACACATTCTTTTGAAATTTATAATCTGGTTTTCTACTTACGAAAATGTGATTTATTCATTTCAGCACCTGTTCCATCCTCAATCTACTCTTCTTTGTCTGGCTTCGTCGAAAGAAATTAAGATGGAAATTGGGGGTGCGATACAGGCTGTTTCTCATTTATATGAATCAAGGTTGACTAGCCTTTCTGCATATTGTTAGGCTACCATGGGCATAATAGATCTATTTGAGGAAATCAAATCATCCCATGGTGCAACAAACATGCTAATCATTTTTGATTTGACACAGCAGAATCATTGGTTTGCTTCCCTTATAATTTGGTTTCTAATCCATTCTGCCACAGCTGAGTCATACAAGTAAGCATGCCTTAAAGCTTTAACAGCAAGCCTTCAACGGAAGAGAATATCATTCTGTCCACAACCCTTTGAGATAGTCTACAAGTGCAACATAATCGCGTGGATCAACCACAACCAGTACATCCTTGTAATACTGCACGATCCACAGCAATTAGATGATACAAGTGCTTGCGAAACTACACGATCCATATTGTAATGTGTAGTTTCGCAAGCACTTGTATTATCTATTGTAGGCAAAACCTCCTTCGCCACTAAAGTGAGCCCCTCAATTTGTAATTAGGCGAAATTTCGGTGAAAAGTTCGAGGCAGATTAGGGGAAGATTGGGACATCCCATTAACACCAAATTAACATCAAATTTAGGAGATGTTTCGGCGAAAGTGAGGGGAATATGTAGTTTCAAAGTTAGGGGGTCTTTCGGGGATCCTGAGAGGGAGTTAAATTTATGTAATTTAGGGGATATTTAGGGGACTGTAAGGGAAAACTAAATTTAGACGGCATTGTGGGGATATTCAGAGGACACTTAATATTTGTATGTTAGAGGATATTTCGACGAATATCTGTAGCCATCTGAATTATTATATTTAGGGGTGTTTAGGGGAGGTTAAGGAGATACCCTTTTTATATTTGTAATTTATAAATAATGATAAATACATAATTTGTTTTATAATATACATTACACTATTGATAAAATGCAATGAAAGCCTCAAAATGTTCATAACAGTTCAGTATTACGATTACGAAACATAAAATCTGATTGTTCAAATACTCTCGACCACAAACTACTAGCGGTCATCATCCTCGTACTCATCATCCTCGTTTTGTGGTGATGGATGTGTGGGCGCAAGCTTCGAGAGAATCAGTTCCTGCATCTGATGCATCTGGTCACGCATCTGGGCAGCAAAATCAGACATCTGCTGAGACATCTGCGGCGCTATCCTTCCATGCACATGGTCAGCAACCTGAGTCACTAGATCCTCTGGTGGGGCTGTATTATGTCTCTGATTAACGCTCTGCGTGCTTGTATTGACAGAGTATTTGGAACCTGGAGCGCGAGTTGCCAATGCACCTAAGACACGTGGATACCCAGTACCGGACGCAGTCCCACAAACGGAAGCAGTCGCTTCCACCAGCTCTACCTCTGGAAGCGTGGGAGAACTTGGATGATCCTTCCGCAACAAGGCCTCGGCCTTGAGAAGTTTTTCCTGCAAAATAATTGTAACAGTTACAACAATTATCATCCACATTACTAATAGACAAATTGAAAATAATAAACCTCTTCAATTACTAGATACTCTGCTCCTTTGTACTCCATAAAAGTGTCACCCTTCATTTTAGTCCTTCTGTACACATCAGACGGTAACACTTGTCTTTTTAATTCTGTCTCCTGCACGAACGAAAACATAATGACTGGCTTATAGAATCAGATAATAATCTTTAAGTAGTTATTACATTTATATGTGGTTTACACATGTGGTTGACTTACATATTGAAAGAGTTGCAATTTAGAAACAACTCATATTAAAACATTGAAACAAGTACATACGACTCATATTAAACACACAATGACACAACAGAAAAGTTCACGTAATATTTGCATGGGTGCACAACCACATCCACTATTCTTTTGTGCTCTAACTCTAAAACTTAAAAGCATCATTTCAATGCTTCTACTTCTTAGTTGGATTGGAGGAAGGACTAATAAAAAGGCTTAGTGTTAAAGTAAGTTGTAACTGAATTTCAAATTGTTGAAAGCAAGAAGCAATAAACTTCCTTTTCCAAAGGCTGTTTCACCTAGGCCTCAGCATTTGGCCATGAGCCAAAATAAGCCTCAGGGCGGTCCTAACCCGACCCTAGCCCTGGCCCTACGCAAGCCCTAATATGGCCCGACCCGATGGGCTTAGGGTCAGGCTAGGGTTTCGATTATTAGGCCCGGCCCGAAATACGAGTCCGAGTTAAATATTCATTGATTTAAGGACGTTCTTGATATAAAAAGAATATATTTTTTTCACATCCATCAAACCCCACACGTCCAAACTAGTATTATTTGCATTTAAAGAGTTATTTGTCGATTAATAAGTCATCCATTTAGGGCTGAAATTAGCCCGAGCCCGACCCTAGCCCGAAAAGCCATATGAAATTAAGGGCCGATAACGATTTTAGGGCCGATGAATTTTCTCATGACCCGGCCCGACCCTAATGTGCAAGGGGCTAGGGCTAGGGTTCACCAAAAGCCCTACTCGACCCGGCCCGGCCCTTTGCCGACCCCTAGTTTCACCAAAAAGAATTTTTTTTTCTTTTTCTTTTCCATAGCTTCAAAAGATCTTGCTTTTTGGCTGTTTTCTACGGAACAAAGTTGGATTGTAGTTATTATTAGCAACTGATATACCACTCTGCCAAATGCTGAACTTTCCATTTAATAGGGTGCACCCCTTGCACATAATATATGACGATGTTGGATTTGAAAATACAATATTGCGGGATAAAAAAAATAGAGAAACTGTGAGTCATGAAGAGTTTTGCAAGAAATAATACCTGAGTAGCCAAACACGTCTGGTGGAATGTGGATGGACAGCCATCACAGCATATGAGATCTCCTCCATCTCCACAGGTATCCTCAACTTGTGACGGCTTCATGCTAGTCTTTTAAGTCTGATGACCAAGCAGCTTGATGCAGAAAAGCAGTGTATGACTTACCATTCTTCAAGAAAAGATCTGTAAATGGATGGTTCTGACTGGCACCAGAATGCATCTTGAACACGGAAACAGAAAACACAACATTACAACATCAGCAGAGTATACCATCCCTGGTCATAAGTCCATACATCTTTCACTGCAGCAGCATGGTACCTAGCATCACGACACTGAATCACATCATTCAGTGATACAGCTAGCTCCTGTGTCAATCAACCAAGACAACACTGTTCTTGGGCCCAATGTGATGTATTTTCCTTTGGTTCTTTAACTACATTTTGAGTCTGCACTAAGCTCTCTAGCTTTCTTTTACATTTTGGCTTGGTAACCTTCACACTTGTATCCTTGTCACACTACGACTGGAGTACTTCTTTTGCATTTATTATTGGTCGTGACTTATCATTTTTATCACTATTGGGGTACTTATTTATTTGGTTTATTTTTTTAAGCTTAGTGTATCATTTATACAGTATAAATGATGAAACTAATGGGCATATGCATATACCGTAAATGCTAAGTTAACAAGTTGGCATGAAGCTGACTGACTTGTATTATTATGGTCAATGTATGTTTGCATGAGTTATATCATCCAGCATAATACTGCAAGGAAACACCCAATTTTGCGAAATGTCCTCTATCTGAAGCTTGCTTTCGAAACTAAGGTCTTTCTATTTTGGTCACTCTTTTTGTTCCGTAGTCAACACAGTGTGGTAGAAACTTTTTTCAACATCAAAATCTATCTAATTATAGGAATGAATCCAAATTGCGTTAATCTATTTCAAATATTGCTGACCAAGGTCACAATATGTTTCATCTTCACTACCCCAAACATTCTTCAACTTTCCATAATACCCAATCACTTCAGCTATTTCTTGTTGAACATCAAATAGACTAGAATCAATTGAGCCTTGAAAGAGTCTCAGATAACTCTTCCCAAACAGCATCACAATCAGTAGCATTGCACAATAGAAGCAGCGATTTCCTTTGAAACTGAGTTAGAAATTCATGTCAACACAACATTGTTACATTTTATTGAGAATCAATACCTAAATTGGGCTTCAGAAATAAACTTAAGAATAAGCCTAAAATCAAGAATATGGATCAAGTATTATGCCCAAAGAAAATAAATCAAGAATGGAGAATAATGTGGAGAAGTCTATAAGCTCATGGAGAATGGTGGAAACAAGATATTTTTGAGGAGATTTCTAGATAGGAAATCTCTACCTATGATTAAAATAATCTCAACCATTCATTAGGGAGGTTGAGTAGTATAAATAGGTGTGAGTTGTAATGCTTGTATGCACTTGAGAAAGAAAGTGTGAGGTGTGAGAAAGTCGCTCTTGTAAAATGTTCTCCATATAATAATAAAATTGTTGTTTTGTACGCTGCGCAACTCAACACATTTATCCCATACGAGCAAGTTGATATGCACCCTTTCCATAGATTTGCGCCATGGAATGTAGTTTTCCGAACCAACGAGTAATTGAGTCAACTCCTACGTTTTCATTATGACTAACAAATAGTGGATCATCGAAAGGATGAGCGTAGGTTTCAGATAAAGTAGAAGACATTGCAGCAGTCGGATTGACAGCACCAGTGGCCGACATTGGAACGATTCTGCTGTGTCAAATCAGGACTATAAGGGAAGCAAACCAATGATTTTGCTGTGTCAAATAAAAAATGACCAGCCATCATGCCTCAGACATCTGGAGATTTGCTTTGCAGCACCCATGCCTTGTAATAATTAGTTACAATCTAATCTTTGTTGCACGAATTAAATCCTCCAAATGTCATGTTGATATTCACCGGGTTCCGAACTCTTTTTGAGTCACAAATCTTAGTATTGCAAATACCCAGTTCATTCTTTAGCAGTGCTTGACGAATGGTCTGTCTTCATTGTCACTTAATTGCAGTGAAACAGTTTGGCAGATAGATTTTCAAGGCAATTTTCTTACCCAAGTAGTTCTTACTTGCAGTTTTGGATCTTTCAAACTCGATGAGTATCAGAATATATTGCGTTCCTCTTAAGTAAAAAAATTCTAATCAGTTTGTTCGTTCCTCGTCTGTTGGTAGATTTGGCCACAGACATCTTGTTCCATCAAATAGTTACCTTCCGTGATGTAGTGTCGCGAGAATCACAATTCTCAAAGCACTTGATTTCGTGGGATTTCAAATCCATTAGGAGGATCTCCTCTCGAGAAGAGCCGGCTAAATTAAGAGAAAGGAAGTTAGACTAAAAGATCTGACAGAACCTCTTTGCAGTTCCTTCAGCAGAACACGGTCTCAGAATTGACTTCATGCATGCCCATTTCTTTCAAGCATGCCTCATGATCTGCCAACCAGAAAACCATTAACTATTCTCCAACATTTCAGGAAAGTGGTGTTTAAAAAAAAGATATTTAAACTATCTAAACAATTATTACATTCCATGAGGATCAATCTGGTTCAGTGAGAAGATATACAATAAGCATAAACTACTGCCATGTACAACTACTGCCTTCTGCCATGTACCAACTACTGCCATAAACTACTGTCTCATAATACTCGAGGCTCCGAAACTCTTTATCTTTTTCATTGATGCAAATGCTTGGGACATCTTTCTGATTTCTTTCATCAAAGGAAACCGTCATGTTCTTCAAATACTTCAATCTCAAGATTTGAAGGCCATCATATGTATCATTCTCATCCAAGCTCTTAAGCAATCCTCCTCTAATGTACAACTTCTTCAGTTCCTTCAGGTTCGAGTTCGAGGGACTTAGCCAATCGGGAAGCCTTCTTGAATCCTCGAGGTAAAGGAACAATTAAAGAAGTTTAGAGAGAAGGCCACGCGCTCGCGCGTGGATCTAGATTTTCCTCCTATTTTGAAATCCGTTGGTCCCGGTGCTTCGTCCGTCAGGGACCTCCGCTGAAAGTCCTCCGCTGAGAGCTCCGACTTGTTCTCTTCGAGGTCCGCTATTTCAGATCCGGTAGGTTTGCTCCGTCGTTTCTTGGTCAGACCCGGTCGGTTTTTGCTCGGATTTCTTTCGGATTCTGGTTGTTAAGTAGATGGAGCAGGGAGAGGGGAAACACTTCAAAGGTAGGAAGGAGGGAGGGGGAAGGGCTGGGCATTTCCAATTTCTGAGGGAGTCCCTTTTTAGTGTTTTTATTGACAACATCCCTGGAGATAAAGATGCCTTCTGGCCACGGAAGTTGTTCGATTCTGTTGGGAAAACAATGGACGTGTTTATTCCATTCAAGGAAAGAAGAGCGACAAAATCTAGATTTGGGTTCGTCAGATTCAAAGAAATGGAGGAGGCTCAAGCGGCTATCAGTAGGTGGAATGGCTTTATGTTCGTGAGATGCAGACTATCAGTCAAGTTAGCGGACTGTGGAGGTAAACCCAGGAATTCCATGAATGTGTCGGGGGAAGGTCAGCAAGGGAGAACTCCAGAGTTCCATTGGAGGCCAGATCATTTCAAGGAAGCTGATGCAGTTAATTCAAAGGATGTTGGCATCCAGTTCTCTGCGAAGAAAAGAAAGGTGTCACTGGAGGTGATCCCTGAGAATGAGGAGTGGCTTCTAAGAAGTGTTGTGGCAGAGCTGAAGGTTTTCATCCCTTCCAACCAGCTTGAGGAAGAATTGAAGCTCAATGGAATTAAACTTCATAAGATATTTCCTTATGGGGGAAAGAAGGTGCTAATCCATTTTTTAATGGAAGATCTGGAGTTGTGCCTTTCAGGGAGCTTTTCTTCTATAAGTAGAAGGTTCTCAAGTCTTCATAAATGGAAGGAAGAGGTACCTTCAAGGCTAAGGTCAGTGTGGTTGAGCATCATTGGTCTTCCCTTCAAAGCGTGGAGTGAGGCAAATTTTCAAAAGATTGCAGAACCCTTTGGTTATTATTTGAAGATGGAAAATAAGGATTTCTAGGAATCTGGCTTAGAGAGGGCGAGAGTGCTTGTGGAAACGAATAGGCTGGACAGGATTTTTGAGGTCATTGAAGCAGTGATAGGAGGCAAAGTTGTTGAAACTATGATTTGCGATGAATGCTTTTTTAATAGAAGGGAAACAGAGTGGAAGGTAGAGGAGTCGTCAGAAGTAGGAGAGGAAGACTTATCATATTGCTCTTTCAACGAAGGACAGATTTGCAAGGGCCGGCAGCAGTACGTGGCGGAGCAAGGTGGAGATCGAGAAAGTGTGCCAGAGCAAGGCGGAGATCGCGACAGGGTGTCAGATGGGGAAAAGAGCCGTTGGGAGTCCGATGA
The DNA here is from genome assembly GCA_033675395.1 of Rhodiola chrysanthemifolia. Taxonomy (NCBI): domain Eukaryota; kingdom Viridiplantae; phylum Streptophyta; class Magnoliopsida; order Saxifragales; family Crassulaceae; genus Rhodiola; species Rhodiola chrysanthemifolia. The sequence continues at coordinate 42,855,836 of CM066207.1, forward strand.
AGCCAAGTCTGTCACTCCTGGGCTTGAGGTTCAGGGTACTTTGGAGTCTTTCCAATTAGTGCCAGAATCTCCTCTTGGGAAGGAGGAGACTTGTGAGTCTTCCCTGTTTCGGACAGTAGGAAAAGAAAAGGAAATTGGGAAGATGATTTCAAGCAGGAAAGAGTCAGAGTGTAGTTGGGATGCTACACTAAAATCTTTTTTGCAGAAGAAAGGAAAAGGGAGTGCGGGGAAGGAGACAAAAGAGCAGCTGTGGATAGGCTTGTGCTTGCCTTATTGATCGGTTGTAATTTAGCGTCAATATTCGAATAGAATTCAAATACTATTGCTAGTCACGATTAATCAAAACATTTGTAAGGACTCAGGTGAACCCAAGGTCGTACCCAAAAGACAGGTGATTAAACTAATGGTGCTAACGATTAAATTCGGAAGGTCTATGGTTTGGGGGGGGGAGAAATTTGTTCCTTTAAAAGGATGATAGCAGAATTTACTATCCCAAAAGTAAGATTTGAACAACTAAAAGATGGTAAACTTTCAATTCAAAGATGACTAGGGATCTATTTCTCCACCTAGACAATTATTGTGATAGTAAATGGGGATGCCAACGATGAAATCACATGCACATGTTTAAAATCTGGCTATTGCAACATTAATGCCAAGTTCAACTCACGCTACAACTTAGTATAAATAGGTTGCATCTCGCATAATGCCTCACACTCACGCTCTATTGGCATTATAGAATATGAATATCTAGTCTCACACTCACTCTCTATTGACTAGATGATCATACTCTCGTTAGGTCCAAGCCATTCTCATTAGAATAAAAGTGTCGCCATGTAACACAAAAACCCTAATGCTTCTTCATTTAGATCAATTGAAATCATGCTTTTCAACGCAAGTTACATCAAACATGAAATGAAGCATAATTGCTATTGAGGACTTCTCACAAACACCTTATAGGCAATTCGAAAATCTAAGTTCAAATGAAGAAGAATCATGTGCAAATCATTCATCAATAGCATCCATAGTATTTACAATGTCACAAACATGTCTAGGGGATTTATAGATCCCCAACCAAGGTCACTACTCACTCATGGTGAGTTTACAAGCAAAAACATCAATGGAAATGCAAACGACCATATGGAAGTAGAGTTTAGAAATCTGGAACCAATATGGAGATCCAATTAGTACTAAGATGATCCAATCTTTGTGTTCATTGTTGTCTTCAAAATATCTCGCTTCTTCTCCCAGAAAACTGCTCCACACGAACCCAGAAAAATCCCAGCGTCCCCGCTCAAAAAACCCTAAGTTTCTATTTATTGCCCGTGAGTAAAAATCTGAATTGACCGACTCCATGCGAACGCACAGAGGGTCCATGCGAACGCATGGATTCCTGGGATTTGGTCGTATGCGGGCATGGGCTTGAAGCGTGCGAGCGCATGAGATTTCATGCGTCTGGTTTTTATTGTGCGATCGCACAAGGTAGACTGTGCGAACGCATGAGTGGTGTTGTGCGAGCGCATGAGATTTCATGCGTCTGGTTTGATCCATGCGAGCGCCGGGAAGCCGTGTATGCGAGCGCATGCAATTCCATGCGACTGGTTTCATGCATGCGAACGCACGGATTGAGTTGTGCGAGCGCATGACGCTAAAGAGATTGTGCACCGACTTCTAATTTGCGCTTTCTTGCTCCAAAATGCCTGATTTTGCTCCAAAATCACTGCCTACTTGCGTCCTCAGCTTAAACTCTGTAATTTGCCTGAAATGAACCACAAAGCATCAAATAGCAGGAGAAATCGTAATAAAACAACCGAAACAATAAGCATAGAGGTCGCATAAAATGCATATATTTCAGTGCTATCAAATCACCCCACACTTAACGTTTGATCGTCCCGAGCAAACTAACCATAGAGATCAACACCAATAATGCATTTTACTCACTCAGGATTGGTTCAAAGAAAACTCCATATGGTCACGAAAACTAACTAAAAATACTAAGAAACAAGTCTACTTCTAACTAACCACTTTCGTAGGTAACACGAGTGCATTTAGCGGATGCACCAAGCCTTTAAACCCCTAGGCTACCCTAGTGGAGGAGTTGTAGTCTCCTGAGAGTTTTCAGACATGGGAATACTCACAAATCCCACAAAAAGAACGACCATCCAATTAGGCATTTTAAGTTCACAATTGTCAAAGCACTAGGCAAGGTGTTTTTCATGAAGTTCATAATGTATTCAACTAGATATGTGCATTTCAATCACTACATGAGACCTCTTCAAATCCTTATGGAAATTCATGAATTAAGACATTCAAGCAAATCAAAGCAAAGACTAATAAATCCTTAATCAAGGATTCTAGTCATTTTCTATGTTAGTGACTTCAAGAAAACAATCTAATAGTCGCAAAGAAATCTTGTTGGATCACTCACAAATGCTAGCAAGGAGGCTAGTCCATTGGCTCGTGAGCTTTGAACTCATTCTCAAGCCTAGGACGCAAAGGTCACTTAGTCGTAAGAGAAGAGGAGTTCCAACATTAAAGCTTTTATATACACTTGCAAATCATATCATGCCTAAGTATAAAAGAATACGAGGTTCATCCCTTAGTGAATTCTTGCTAGGAAGTATCAATTGTCTCATTAGTTTTCATGCTAGAGAATGGTGGAATAGCCGATTGTCAAGTCTAAGTGCAACTTTAAGGGGGTAGAATGGCCTTCGGCCGTACTAAGCACTTTCGAGGGGGAACTTACCTTCCTAACCCTCGGCGCTTAGTACATAATTCGTTAAACTTACTCCCTAATGATGGCCATTCATAAGGAAGAAATTTGGGGCTTATTTCATATATGTTTTTTTTTTTTTTCTTTTCTTGCCCTCTTTTGACCCCACACTTAGAACTTTGACAAAGGGCTAAGTGTTAAAAATGGAACATGACAAACCAACAAGACAAATCCACAAGATAAGCAAGGTCACTAAGGTCACCTAAAGGCAATCATGGCATGCAAGGGTTTTGAAATTATATTTTTTTCGATTTTATGCTTTCAAAGATCAAGTCTCTAGTCTTAACGAGAAAAAGCTTAGAATAAAAGATAAAGAAGTGCTAGTAAATGCTTTGACCCTCAAGAATGAAAGTCATCAATCTAATCCATTAGTCATCTAAAGGATCAATTAAGTGAAATCATGCACGACTGGTTGAATTAGGAATGAAATTTTTCGAAAATGTAGCCTTGCCTAGACTTTTTGTTTTCATTAATATTTCAAGTTTTTGGATGAATGGTACAGTAGTGTAGGTGTTCTCCCTTAAACATACAATTGATTAGAGTCTGAACATTAACGCGCGTCACGTCAAGCAAACACAAACATCTCTTGTATTCAAAACATGTCAAAACATGGCCACCCCACACTTAGCAATTGCTTAGTCCCGAAGCAATGAATAGAATGAAAAGCAAAGAGAGAGTTAAGAGAAACTTCTCTCGTTTGGAGGTAGCCACTTCAAAGTAAGAGATGTTGCTATGCGCGTCTAGTTCTTGGGCGACTGATCTTGCACAAAAGATTCGAGTAATGATTCCCTTTTTCTTCTATAGACACGAAACTAAAAATAAGAGTGTTAGGCACACATGGTAGAGAAATCATCATCATAAACATGTCAACATCATGCAAGTCGACTCAAAATTTTATCAAAAGACCGCATTAAAAGGGCATGCGAACGCATGCGTGAGCTTGTGCGAACGCACAAAAGCATAAAACGCTGGGAAAGACGAGCTATGCGAACGCATGGACTGACTTGTGCGAGCGCACGAATAAAAGCAGTCGCATGGTTTTCGTATGCGAACGCATGGAGACATGCGATCGCTGCACAAAGGGAAATAACCGGGTCATGCGAACGCATGAATGCCTTGTGCGAACGCACAGATCTGGGCAGTGAAGAAATGACCTTAAAAACCTGTTTTTCCCTGTGAATCAATCACGCACAAAGACGTTTCTTACATAATTCAACACACGTCAAGATTGCAATACATAGCATAAGAGTGATCAATAATGTATACATCAAAAAAAATTGTCATCAAAAAGTACATCAATGCATACAAATCATCGCAATCAAGTCATAAGCACAATAACATGTAGAAAAGTGAATCACGTGCTCTCCTCATCGAGATCAATGCTGCCCTCTTCATCATCAATATCAACGTTGCCCTCTTCTCCACTCCGCTGGACATGTGAAGGCTCGCCTACTTTCTCCTTGCCCTTTGCAGTAGGGAACAAAGGCGGGGATGGAGGCGAAGGTGATCTATGAAGGAAGGGGGGCGCAGGTGGCAAATCGACGCTGGAGGAGATGCCCAAATGAGTGGTAATGGCAAGCAGAGTCCTCTCCTCCCACTGATTGTGCTGCGAGACGTAAGTGGCAAGGGCCTTTTGGTTTCGCACTACGTCGTCCAGGCGCGATAAAATCAGCTCAAGTGTCGAGTCAGTGGAGGGGGGAGGAGGCGCTGCACGGGAGGAGGACGGCAAATCACGGTGCACATTCCAGCCAACCTCATCATCAACGTCAAGCTCGTGCTCATCTTCAACCTCAACTTCCGGCTCGTCATGTTTCCACTTTAGCCCCTTACCCAATATATGCATAGATCGCATTTTCTTCAAAGTGAGCTTTAGCGTAGCACTCTCCCTATCTCCGAATGTAAAGTTCAATTTCCTCGCTATCCATGTCACAAATGAACCACCTCCCAAACCAAGATTCCTAGCAGCGGAAATCTGATTTTCCTTGATCCCCCTTGTAATGCACCATAACCAATCCACTTTCTCTCCTCGCTCAATCATAAGCATAATCATCATCTCGAGCTTGGTTACAAGTCTACCATAACTAGTGCGAACGAACACCGTGCCCGCTAAGAACTTGTGAATAATACTCCATTTCGGCACACGGATGCTAGTAGACTTGTGTTGCTCCTCCTTAGCGTAATCACTCCCCGTGATTTTCTTCCAAAAAACATAGACTTTATCATCAGCAATAATAGGGAGTAAACCATCCCGAGGCAATCTAAACCAATCACACAATACTTCGGCATCAACCTCCCACTGATATTCACCCATCGCAAACCTCCAACATTTAACTTTCCCTTCCTCCTCATCCACATTAAGCCTATGTACTGCACTAAATGAACTTAGGAATTCCATAGTTACTTCATGATGCGAGCCAGGATCATCTCTAAAAATAAAACACATTCCACTGTTGCCCAGCAAATTCCTAATCTCATCAAACACCTTTAACTTCTTTAAATCTTCAATTTCAGGGAAAAGGAGAGGGATTGGCCATTTACCTTTGTTCGATAGCGCGGTATGCAAGGCAGCATCCGTTGGATAGCGAAATCTGATTGGGCCATCAAATTCGTACGGTTTGGCCTTAGTGAATATGTTGTCGTCATTGGCTCTCGGTGATGGTGGAGGTGAATCTCTGTCTAAATCCCCATCGGCTCTACTGACTGAGCTGGGTGCCATGATATGCTTCGTAGGGTCCAATGAAGAGCGGCCGTAATGCTGACCCGAAGAATTGGACTTCACATAAAAAATTTCGATTTCCTTGCCTTTGGTTCCTTTGGACTTCTTCGAAATCGGCGGCTTTGCAATTGCTAATTTCTTCGAGGGATCCTTGGGAGGTGGCTTAGAAGAGGGGAGCTTGACCCGTGCCATGGCTGAATTGGGCGAATTGCGAATTAGGGGTGCTAGGACTTGCGGCTTTGGGCAGTTCGAGCGGAGGAGCAGTCGGCGGAGGGAAGCAGCGGACGGCTGGGGCTGGTTGGACGGTCGAATGGAGACTGGACTGGTCGGACGGAGACTGGGCGACGAAGGGAAGAGACGGAGGAGACGGAGGCTCGGGGCTAGGGTTTTCGAACTTGAATTGCGTTTTCCGAAATTGAAAATTGAATATATACGAAACGACTCATGCGAACGCATGAGGTTATTGTGCGAACGCATGACACTTCGGAAAACTGAGAAAAACGGGAGTCAAACAGGGTCATGCGAACGCATGAAATAGGTTGTGCGAACGCACGAATTTTTCCAGTCGCATGGAATATGCATGCGAACGCATGAGACTGTGCGAGCTTGGCGAAATGAGAATGAAGGCTTGGCATGCGAACGCATGAAGGAAGTTATGCGAACGCATGGATCTGACCAGTGGCATTGAATTTGTGTGCGAGCGCATGAATCTGTGCGAGCGCCACGAAATGAAGAGAAGGCTATGTATGCGAACGCATGGAATAACAATGCGAACGCATGAAATTGCGGACGAAAAACTTGAAGCCAAACTCCAACCGAACATCGACACTCATGCACAAAAATTCCAAACCCCACACTTATATCCAATCAAAGCATCAAATTCACCAAGCACGACATCATGGAAGTAGTCTAAACCCTCATTAACAATCAGATATAGGGACTCGCACACACACACATTTCAAATCTTCAATTTCACTCATGCAAAGCACAATTACTGATACAAGCAATGGCCCAATCAACTAAGACATCTTAAAAATCATAGGGGCAACACTTACAAGCCTAGTTTAACGTCTTGGCTAAGACGGAGCCGAATCTCTATGTAGAATAGGAAGCACGCTAAAAGAAGTCCATAGCGGGATCCCTTCTCTAGCGGTATTTGCACAAGGTGCTTAAGGGGGCGCTTCCGACGTGTTTTGGTCTCCATGATCAGCATGATAAATTTTAACCCTTTGCCCATTTGCCTTGAATATATTTCCTTCGTTACCGACCAGCTCTAGGTGGCCATCCTCGAAAACCTTATGAATTTTGTATGGTCCAAACCATCTAGACTTGAACTTCCCGGGAAATAACTTGTACCTAGAGTTGAATAGCAAAACTTTATCTCCTACCGAGAACTCCTTTTTCCTGATAAACTTGTCGTGCCATTTCCGAGTTCTTTCCTTGTAAATTTTCGAACTTTCGTAGGAGTCCAGCCTGATTTCGTCCAACTCATTTAGTTGAAGGAGTCTCTTCTCTCCCGAAGCTTTCGTGTCAAAATTCAGCTCTTTGATGGCCCACATCGCCTTATACTCAAGTTCCACTGGAAGATGGCATGATTTGCCATACACTATCCTGTAAGGAGACATCCCAATTGGTGTCTTGAACGCGGTCCTATATGCCCATAGCGCATCATCAAGCTTCAACGCCCAATCCTTTCCTGACTTTCCAACTGTCTTTGTCAAGATGTTTTTTATTTCTCTGTTTGACACCTCGACTTGACCATTGGCTTGAGGATGATACGAAGTAGAACACCTATGGAAAATCCCATGTTTCTTTAGCATGGACTCAAATCTCCTTTCTTTGAAATGGGAGCCATTATCACTGATTACTGCTCTAGGGACTCCAAATCTCGGGAATATTATCTTCTTGAACATCTTAATCACCACTTTAGCGTCGCAAGACGGGGAAGCTATGGCTTCAACCCATTTGGACACGTAGTCCACCGCTACTAGAATAAATGCATTCCCTTGTGACGATGGTAAAGGTCCCATGAAGTCCACGCCCCAAACATCAAATATTTCCACTTCTAATATGCCTTTCTGAGGCATTTCCTCCCTTCTAGCTATGTTCCCCGTTCGTTGGCATTCATTGCAAGCCTTGACAACGTCATACGTGTCTTTAAACATGCTTGGCCAATAGAATCCCGACTGAAGAATTTTTGACGTGGTTTTTGAGGCTGAACCATGACCCCCATAAGAAGAAGAGTGACAGCAAGCTATAATTTTCTCCATGTCCCCTTCGGGCACACATGTTCTATAAATTCCGTCCGCGCATAGCTTGTACAGGAACGGGTCATCCCAAAAATATCTCGAAATATCGTGCAGGAACTTCCTCCTTTGATTATGATCCAAGTCATTCGGAAGAATTTGGCAAGTCAAATAATTTACATAATCTGCGTACCATGGTGCATCATCTTTGACACTCAGCAAATACTCTTCGATGAAGGAGTCTTCCACAGGCGCTGAAAACATCTTTGAATCATAAAGCTCTATTCTCGAGAGGTGATCCGCTACAACGTTTTCAACCCCTTTCTTGTCCTTGATTTCAATGTCGAACTCTTGCAAAAGAAGGATCCAACGAATTAGTCTCGGCTTGGCGTCTTTCTTCTCCATCAAGTACTTAATAGCCGCGTGATCAGTGTAGATGATCGTCTTAGACCCCACAAGATAAGGTCGGAACTTTTCAAAAGCATAAACCACAGCTAGTAACTCTTTCTCTGTGGTAGTGTAATTTAACTGAGCATTATCGAGCACCTTGCTCACATAGTAGACCACGTGGAGTTTCTTGTCGACGCGTTGTCCCAACACAGCTCCAATCGCAAAGTCACTGGCATCGCACATAAGTTCGAACGGAAGATCCCAATTCGGTGGTTGAACTATCGGTGCAGATACAAGTGCTTTCTTGAGCCTTCCAAACGCCTCTAAGCATTCCTCATCAAAACTGAATTGCACGTCATTGCATAAGAGGCGAGTTAATGGTTTCGCAATCTTGGAGAAGTCCTTAATAAACCTCCGGTAAAAACCCGCATGTCCTAAGAAACTTCTAACTCCTTTTTGGTCTCTCAGCGGTGGCAACTGCTCAATGATTTGCACCTTAGCTTGATCAACTTCGACCCCCCTTTTAGACACTAAATGTCCTAACACGATTCCCTCTTGAACCATGAAGTGGCACTTTTCCCAATTTAACACCAGATCTGTTTCGATGCACCTAGCAAGAACATGAGAAAGATTAGTTAGACAATCATCAAATGAAGTTCCATGAATAGAGAAGTCATCCATGAAAACTTCCATGCATTTCTCAATATAATCGCTAAAAATGGACATCATGCATCTCTGAAACGTTCCTGGTGCATTACATAGCCCAAAAGGCATGCGCCTAAATGCAAAAGTGTCATACGGACATGTAAATGTGGTTTTTCCTTGGTCATTCGGTAAAATGGGAATTTGATAGAAACCACTATAACCATCTAGGAAACAAAAGTACTCATGTCCAGCAAGTCTTTCAAGCATTTGGTCGATAAAGGGAATGGGGAAATGATCCTTTTTTGTTGCCTTATTCAATTTCCTATAATCGACGCACATCCTCCATCCACTTACGGTTCTAGTAGGGACTAACTCGCCCTTATCGTTCTGCACAACCGTAAGTCCTCCCTTTTTAGGGACGACGTGGATGGGGCTTACCCATTCCGAATCCGGAACCGAGTAAATGATGCCCGCATCTCTTAACTTGGTAATTTCTTTAAAGACAGCATCACTAAGCTTAGGATTTAATCTCCTTAAAAACTCCCTAGAAGGCTTTGCATTCTCTTCAACATTAATCCTATGCATGCATAACGAAGGGCTAATTCCCTTAAGATCATCAACAGAATAGCCTAGAGCTTGTCTATTCATTTTCAGCACATGCAAAAGTTGGAAAGTTTCATGTTCATTCAAAGTGGCACCAACAATGACGGGGTAAGTGGAATTAGACCCAAGAAATTCATACCTGAGATTCGAAGGTAGAGGTTTTAACTCTCCTTCGAATTCCTTACCTCTCGGCACCGGGTCTTCTTTACCCTCGTAAGCATCCAAGGCTTGCTCTCCTTCGACCAAAGTCAGGTTGCACATCTCCTCATCGTCCATATCCATCAAGGATGTAAAAAGCATACTAGCATCATCTAACTCCATGACTTCACTCTCAAACGATGTTAGCTCAAAATTTTCATAAGATATATCAAGCAGATTGCATTCAAAAGATTGAGCAGGAGCTTTCATGGCATTTTTCAGAAAAAATTTCAGCTTCTCATTCCCTATTTTCAACTCTATAGACCCTTCACCACACCTAATGACAGCTTCCACGGTGTTAAGAAAAGGTCTACCGAGAATGACGGGCGTTTCCTGCTCATCATCCATTTCTAGCACATAGAAGTCTACGGGAATGAAGAATTTACCAACCTTAATAGGCACATCCCTAAGAACTCCCCTAGGAATCCTAGAACTTCTATCGGCCAATTTTAAAGTAATAGTAGTAGGATGGAGCTCACCCATGTCAATTTTTTCAAACAACGAGTAGGGAATCAAAGAAATGCTCGCTCCCAAATCACACAATGCCCTATCAATTTCAATTTTGCCTAGAGAGATAGGAATAGAAAATGATCCATGGTCTTGCATTTTTTTGGGCATTCTACTCTGGACAATAGCACTACACTCAACATTCAAGGCTATCATGCTAGATTCTTCTATCACTCTACGATTTGACACAATATCTTTCAAAAATTTTGCGTAGGTAGGATTTTGAGTGATTACCTCATGGAATGGGAGGGTGACATACAGCTTTTTCAGCATCTCCACAAAGCGCTGGAAGTGAGCATCTAGCTTGCTTTTGTTGAGCCTTTGCGGAAAAGGTATCATCGGCACATACTTCCTTGTCAAAACTGGTTCTTCCTCTTTTTTCTCTTCTTCCATAGGAGCTTGAAGTTCGACTTCAGAGTTCTCGTTAGCAACTTCCGCTTCAACCTCCTTGTCATTGTGACTCGGTTTTCCTTGAGGAGTAGGTAAAACTTTTCCGCTCTTCAATGTAATGGCATTGATATGCTCGGTGGAATTCACATCCGGTTGAGAAGGAAGCTTCCCATATTGCTTCAAAGCTGCGGCTTGTTGAGCCACTTGATTTTCGAGCATTTTATTGTGAGCTTCTATCTGTTCCATTCTTTTGTTGACTCCCTTTTGGTTCTCTAGCATTTGCGTCATCATAGACATCATTGTATTCTCTTGAGAGTTAGAAGGAGGTTGCCCTTGTTGATGAGAAATCCCTTGATCATTTGTGGGAGGCTTGTTAGCTTGATACAGCCTTTGATAGTTCCCTTGATTGGAGTATTGAGACTGTTGCCCCTGATTTTGATTAGAACTTTGGCCTTGATTAGAATAAGGATTCTGCCCTTGACTTTGGTTAAAGCCATGACCTTGCCTTTGGTAATTCCCTTGGTAATTGTTTTGGCTTTGATTTGAATACGAATTCTGCCCTTGGTTTTGGTTAGCACCATATCCTTGCCGTTGGTAGTTCCCTTGATAATTGTTTTGCCCTTGAGGCCTTGGAGAGAAGTTGGAATCATCGGACATTCTCTTTTGCGGAGGCTCATAATTTCTAGTGACAGGACTAGCATTTTGATTGTAATTCCTTTGTTGATTTACAAAATGCGCCTCTTCATAGCCATCATCATCGTCCTCATATTTCCCTTCAGGACAATTCTTGGTAGAATGTCTCGTGCTAGCACATAAGAAACATGATTGTTGCGCCGAGACTTTTTCTTTTTCAGCTTTAGCCTTCGTTGCCTCAACGGCGTTCACCATACTTATCATATTCTCAACTTTCTTTGTCAAATCAGCCATTTCCTTCTTCATTTCCGAATTCGAGGAGTCATCTCTTGACTTAGCCATCTTTTTGTGGTCCACTCCTTGATATCTATCGGAGTTGATAGCAATTTTATCCACAACCTTGAAACCTTGGCTAGCCGGTAGTTCCATTATAGCTCCTCCACTAGCCGTGTCCATATGATTTTTAGCCTCCTTACTCATCCCCAGATAGAAGTAACGCATTAGATCGGCCTTTCTAAAGTTGTGGTGAGGGCACTCCCTCAAATAGTGTATAAACCGATCGTAGGCTTGGTGGAAGAGTTCGTTGTCCCTTTGAGAGAATGTCAGAATATAGTCCGTAAACTTCTTGGTTCTAGAAGGAGGGTAGAACTTGTTCAGAAAAGCGGTGGCTAAATGGTCCCAAGTGCGAAAAGTCCCCGGATCATGATTTTGTAGCCACTCCTTGGCATCTCCATATAGCGACGAAGGAAATAATTTCAAGTAGACATATTCAACGGGTGTATTCCTTGGCTTATAGGTCCGGCAATATTCTTGAAAACTTGCTAGATGAGTAGACGGGTTGCCGACCCCTTGAAATTGATCATTTGTAACCATGTGCACTAAAGATGACTTCACATCGAAATCGAAAGCGTCTTCATCGGGAGGCATAATAACTGAACCATTTCCCTCGAGGGTGGGAGTCATGTAATCTCCTACGGGCCTTTCATCATTCTCATCGTCATACCTCCAATTTCTGTTATTTCTCGGTGGAGCGGGAGGATCTTGTAAAGGATTCTGACCATCAAGGTTGTTCTGTCGAGCAGGAGGATCATCTACCACATCTTCCATTCTAAATCTGGGTGGTGTGTAATGTACCGGACTTAGGAGTGGAGGTGGACGAGGTCTCGGACCTTGGAAAGCAGGAGGAGTAAGAGCAAAAGGCAGAGGATTTTTTCGAGGTCTACCTCTTCCTCTCTTAGCGGTTGGGTGAGAAGTATTGGACGTCGAACCTAGCTCTACGTGCTTTTGTCCTCTAAATCTTGTGATCATTCGAATGCCTGCAAGAACAAAGGAAGATCTTAGCAATGAAAGGCAAGAGAATTAAACACAGTTTAAGCACGAAACGAGCAATACTTATCAAGAAAGGAAAGAGTAGACAGACTAAACTATCTATTAGCACCTAGTTAATTAACCTATCCCCGGCAACGTCGCCATTTGATCGGTTGTAATTTAGCGTCAATATTCGAATAGAATTCAAATACTATTGCTAGTCACGATTAATCAAAACATTTGTAAGGACTCAGGTGAACCCAAGGTCGTACCCAAAAGACAGGTGATTAAACTAATGGTGCTAACGATTAAATTCGGAAGGTCTATGGTTTGGGGGGGAGAAATTTGTTCCTTTAAAAGGATGATAGCAGAATTTACTATCCCAAAAGTAAGATTTGAACAACTAAAAGATGGTAAACTTTCAATTCAAAGATGACTAGGGATCTATTTCTCCACCTAGACAATTATTGTGATAGTAAATGGGGATGCCAACGATGAAATCACATGCACATGTTTAAAATCTAGCTATTGCAACATTAATGCCAAGTTCAACTCACGCTACAACTTAGTATAAAGAGGTTGCATCTCGCATAATGCCTCACACTCACGCTCTATTGGCATTATAGAATATGAATATCTAGTCTCACACTCACGCTCTATTGACTAGATGATCATACTCTCGTTAGGTCCAAGCCATTCTCATTAGAATAAAAGTGTCGCCATGTAACACAAAAACCCTAATGCTTCTTCATTTAGATCAATTGAAATCATGCTTTTCAACGCAAGTTACATCAAACATGAAATCAAGCATAATTGCTATTGAGGACTTCTCACAAACACCTTATAGGCAATTCGAAAATCTAAGTTCAAATGAAGAAGAATCATGTGCAAATCATTCATCAATAGCATCCATAGTATTTACAATGTCACAAACATGTCTAGGGGATTTATAGATCCCCAACCAAGGTCACTACTCACTCATGGTGAGTTTACAAGCAAAAACATCAATGGAAATGCAAACGACCATATGGAAGTAGAGTTTAGAAATCTGGAACCAATATGGAGATCCAATTAGTACTAAGATGATCCAATCTTTGTGTTCGTTGTTGTCTTCAAAGTATCTCGCTTCTTCTCCCAGAAAACTGCTCCACACGAACCCAGAAAAATCCCAGCGTCCCCGCTCAAAAACCCTAAGTTTCTATTTATTGCCCGTGAGTAAAAATCTGAATTGACCGACTCCATGCGAACGCACAGAGGGTCCATGCGAACGCATGGATTCCTGGGATTTGGTCGTATGCGGGCATGGGCTTGAAGCGTGCGAGCGCATGAGATTTCATGCGTCTGGTTTTTATTGTGCGATCGCACAAGGTAGACTGTGCGAACGCATGAGTGGTGTTGTGCGAGCGCATGAGATTTCATGCGTCTGGTTTGATCCATGCGAGCGCCGGGAAGCCGTGTATGCGAGCGCATGCAATTCCATGCGACTGGTTTCATGCATGTAAACGCACGGATTGAGTTGTGCGAGCGCATGACGCTGAAGAGATTGTGCACCGACTTCTAATTTGCGCTTTCTTGCTCCAAAATGCCTGATTTTGCTCCAAAATCACTGCCTACTTGCGTCCTCAGCTTAAACTCTGTAATTTGCCTGAAATGAACCACAAAGCATCAAATAGCAGGAGAAATCGTAATAAAACAACCGAAACAATAAGCATAGAGGTCGCATAAAATGCATATATTTCAGTGCTATCACTTATCCTGGGGTAGAGGGTCAGGGCAACGAGCATGCCCATGTGGAGGGTGTAGAATCAGTTCTTCGCATTCAGGCCGTGGTTGCTGCAGATTCAGACCTTGTTCCTGAAACCCAAACAGCTGTAAAAAGAGCAGGTAGATTTTTTGATGTAAAGGACTATAAGGAGGACATTTTCTCTCAAGAAGACATCATTTCTCAGGATGAGGACTTTATCAGGCGTATCGAAGGTTTAGAGGGTGCGCCGAAGAGGATGGTCAGCCAGAAGCCGAGCTTGGCTAGGGATTTTGCTGTAAAAGCTCAAAAAGCCTTTAAAGTTGTAAAAAGAAAAGAATCAAAGGAGAAGGTAGTCTTCAAGTTTCAAAGAAGGAAGAAGAGGGCAGAGTTAGATCGCCTCAGAAAATCCTACTTAGAGGAGTTGGAAAAATCAAACAAGTCCAACCATATGGGAATAGATGCAAATGAGAGAGAAAGAAGAAGTTTACAAAGAAAGGAAGCTGAGGAAACCTACCATATGTCGCTAAAGTTGGGGATAAAGGGGAGTTTACCAAAGGAAGAGATGATCCAACTCTTTGAAAACCACCTGCAAAGAGAATATGAAGAGAGGTGCACCGAATTAGTTGAAAGGTAAAAGGAGATTCTGGTAAGATAGAGGAGGAATTGGAAGATAGAAACATCTAGTGATTCGGTTAATGCTCCAAGGTTAGAGAAGGAGTAGTTTGAGTGTTGGGAGCTCCTAGTGTCTTTGAAATCATCCTGAAGTGGAGAATGGGGGATAGGAGAAGTTTTAAGGCAGTGTTGGTATTCGTCATCTTAGTCGCAAATCCTCGGGTGTGCTAGCGAGAGAGATCTATTGAGTTTTTAAAGAGGGTTGTGTTAGAGTTTTTAGCGAGGGAGTTCTTTGCAGTGTTTTGGTCCTATGGACCTCAGTGTTTTTTAGTGTTTTGGTCCTATGGACCTCAGTGTTTCTGCTCGAACCTTCACGGGTTTTCTTTTTGGTGGCTAAATACCACTTATGAATAAAAAAAAAGGTAATTAAGAAGGGAACATGAAGATGAGAATTTACATTTTGTTTCACATTGCTTCCATAGTTCCATTCTAGCCCATAGAGAGTAGGTGAAGAATTGGAAACCAGATCACCACAAATGCGACAGGTACTGCAGCTGGAGCAGTACCAGTTACCATCTGGAAGATCTTGTAGAATATGAATTATTACAAATTGTGTGTCTTATTATGCAAAAACATAATTAATAAAGAACACGACAGTAAATTTGACATTCACCTATAAAATATTATCCATCAGACAAATGAAAATAAATTCTGGGACAGCTGAACCTTTGATCTAGGCCAATCCAATCATGGACAAAATAACCCTTTTTAGATACGAAGTCATGATAAACACAATGGTGGTACAAAACCCCAACCAAGCGCATTATCAGTGTATTTAACTGTCCAACTCCAATCCCAGTTCACCACTACATGTCCAGACTAGAGACATATATATTTTACCCTCACGAGGCCTACTGAGGTTTTAGTTTGACTAGATTAATGGATTAATACAAACTAGGACGCCTCTTTTCATTTATAATTTGTTTTAGGGTGCACAACCACATGCATCCACTATTCTTTTGTGCTCTAACACTACAAATTTGGCCTGAAATTTCGGCGGACAAAATTCCCCTTACATTCCCCTTAATTCTACTGAAAAACTACTAAATTAAGGCGAAACTGAGGCAAAACCTCCTTCGCCAATAAAGTGAGCCCCTCAATTTGTAATTAGGCGAAATTTCGGTGAAAAGTTCGAGGCAGATTAGGGGAAGATTGGGACATCCCATTAACACCAAATTAACATCAAATTTAGGAGATGTTTCGGCGAAAGTGAGGGGAATATGTAGTTTCAAAGTTAGGGGGTCTTTCGGGGATCCTGAGAGGGAGTTAAATTTATGTAATTTAGGGGACTGTAAGGGAAAACTAAATTTAGACGGCATTGTGGGGATATTCAGAGGACACTTAATATTTGTATGTTAGAGGATATTTCGGCGAATATCTGTAGCCATCTGAATTATTATATTTAGGGGTGTTTAGGGGAGGTTAAGGAGATACCCTTTTTATATTTGTAATTTATAAATAATGATAAATACATAATTTGTTTTATAATATACATTACACTATTGATAAAATGCAATGAAAGCCTCAAAATGTTCATAATAGTTGATACGTAAGCAAAACATGCAGCAGAATTCAGATCAGTTCAGTATTACGATTACGAAACATAAAATCTGATTGTTCAAATACTCTCGACCACAAACTACTAGCGGTCATCATCCTCGTACTCATCATCCTCGTTTTGTGGTGATGGATGTGTGGGCGCAAGCTTCGAGAGAATCAGTTCCTGCATCTGATGCATCTGGTCACGCATCTGGGCAGCAAAATCAGACATCTGCTGAGACATCTGCGGCGCTATCCTTCCATGCACATGGTCAGCAACCTGAGTCACTAGATCCTCTGGTGGGGCTGTATTATGTCTCTGATTAACGCTCTGCGTGCTTGTATTGACAGAGTATTTGGAACCTGGAGCGCGAGTTGCCAATGCACCTAAGACACGTGGATACCCAGTACCGGACGCAGTCCCACAAACGGAAGCAGTCGCTTCCACCAGCTCTACCTCTGGAAGCGTGGGAGAACTTGGATGATCCTTCCGCAACAAGGCCTCGGCCTTGAGAAGTTTTTCCTGCAAAATAATTGTAACAGTTACAACAATTATCATCCACATTACTAATAGACAAATTGAAAATAATAAACCTCTTCAATTACTAGATACTCTGCTCCTTTGTACTCCATAAAAGTGTCACCCTTCATTTTAGTCCTTCTGTACACATCAGACGGTAACACTTGTCTTTTTAATTCTGTCTCCTGCACGAACGAAAACATAATGACTGGCTTATAGAATCAGATAATAATCTTTAAGTAGTTATTACATTTATATGTGGTTTACACATGTGGTTGACTTACATATTGAAAGAGTTGCAATTTAGAAACAACTCATATTAAAACATTGAAACAAGTACATACGACTCATATTAAACACACAATGACACAACAGAAAAGTTCACGTAATATTTGCATGGGTGCACAACCACATCCACTATTCTTTTGTGCTCTAACTCTAAAACTTAAAAGCATCATTTCAATGCTTCTACTTCTTAGTTGGATTGGAGGAAGGACTAATAAAAAGGCTTAGTGTTAAAGTAAGTTGTAACTGAATTTCAAATTGTTGAAAGCAAGAAGCAATAAACTTCCTTTTCCAAAGGCTGTTTCACCTAGGCCTCAGCATTTGGCCATGAGCCAAAATAAGCCTCAGGGCGGTCCTAACCCGACCCTAGCCCTGGCCCTACGCAAGCCCTAATATGGCCCGACCCGATGGGCTTAGGGTCAGGCTAGGGTTTCGATTATTAGGCCCGGCCCGAAATACGAGTCCGAGTTAAATATTCATTGATTTAAGGACGTTCTTGATATAAAAAGAATATATTTTTTTCACATCCATCAAACCCCACACGTCCAAACTAGTATTATTTGCATTTAAAGAGTTATTTGTCGATTAATAAGTCATCCATTTAGGGCTGAAATTAGCCCGAGCCCGACCCTAGCCCGAAAAGCCATATGAAATTAAGGGCCGATAACGATTTTAGGGCCGATGAATTTTCTCATGACCCGGCCCGACCCTAATGTGCAAGGGGCTAGGGCTAGGGTTCACCAAAAGCCCTACTCGACCCGGCCCGGCCCTTTGCCGACCCCTAGTTTCACCAAAAAGAATTTTTTTTTCTTTTTCTTTTCCATAGCTTCAAAAGATCTTGCTTTTTGGCTGTTTTCTACGGAACAAAGTTGGATTGTAGTTATTATTAGCAACTGATATACCACTCTGCCAAATGCTGAACTTTCCATTTAATAGGGTGCACCCCTTGCACATAATATATGACGATGTTGGATTTGAAAATACAATATTGCGGGATAAAAAAAATAGAGAAACTGTGAGTCATGAAGAGTTTTGCAAGAAATAATACCTGAGTAGCCAAACACGTCTGGTGGAATGTGGATGGACAGCCATCACAGCATATGAGATCTCCTCCATCTCCACAGGTATCCTCAACTTGTGACGGCTTCATGCTAGTCTTTTAAGTCTGATGACCAAGCAGCTTGATGCAGAAAAGCAGTGTATGACTTACCATTCTTCAAGAAAAGATCTGTAAATGGATGGTTCTGACTGGCACCAGAATGCATCTTGAACACGGAAACAGAAAACACAACATTACAACATCAGCAGAGTATACCATCCCTGGTCATAAGTCCATACATCTTTCACTGCAGCAGCATGGTACCTAGCATCACGACACTGAATCACATCATTCAGTGATACAGCTAGCTCCTGTGTCAATCAACCAAGACAACACTGTTCTTGGGCCCAATGTGATGTATTTTCCTTTGGTTCTTTAACTACATTTTGAGTCTGCACTAAGCTCTCTAGCTTTCTTTTACATTTTGGCTTGGTAACCTTCACACTTGTATCCTTGTCACACTACGACTGGAGTACTTCTTTTGCATTTATTATTGGTCGTGACTTATCATTTTTATCACTATTGGGGTACTTATTTATTTGGTTTATTTTTTTAAGCTTAGTGTATCATTTATACAGTATAAATGATGAAACTAATGGGCATATGCATATACCGTAAATGGTCAAGTGTATTTAACAAGTTGGCATGAAGCTGACTGACTTGTATTATTACGGTCAATGTTCAAGTGTATGTTTGCATGAGTTATATCATCCAGCATAATACTGCAAGGAAACACCCAATTTTGCGAAATGTCCTCTATCTGAAGCTTGCTTTCGAAACTAAGGTCTTTCTATTTTGGTCACTCTTTTTGTTCCCTAGTCAACACAGTGTGGTAGAAACTTTTTTCAACATCAAAATCTATCTAATTATAGGATTGAATCCAAATTGCGTTAATCTATTTCAAATATTGCTGACCAAGGTCACATGTTTCATCTTCACTACCCCAAAGATTCTTCAACTTTCCATAATACCCAATCACTTCAGCTATTTCTTGTTGAACAGCAAATAAACTAGAATCAATTGAGCCTTGAAAGAGTCTCAGATAACTCTTCCCAAACAGCATCACAATCAGTAGCATTGCACAATGGAAGCAGCAATTTCCTTTGAAACTGAGTTAGAAATTCATGTCAACACAACATTGTTACATTTTATTGAGAATCAATACCTAAATTGGGCTTCAGAAATAAACTTAAGAATAAGCCTAAAATCAAGAATATGGATCAAGTATTATGCCCAAAGAAAATAAATCAAGAATGGAGAATAATGTGGAGAAGTCTATAAGCTCATGGAGAATGGTGGAAACAAGATATTTTGAGGAGATTTCTAGATAGGAAATCTCTACCTATGATTAAAATAATCTCAACCATTCATTAGGGAGGTTGAGTAGTATAAATAGGTGTGAGTTGTAATGTTTGTATGCACTAGAGTAATAAAGTGTGAGGTGTGAGAAAGTCGCTCTTGTAAAATGTTCTCCATATAATAATAAAATTGTTGTTTTGTATGCTGCGCAACTCAACACATTTATCCCATACGAGCAAGTTGATATGCATCAGTTGGTTTAGGGAAGTGTCCTTTGATGAAACCTAACTTCATCCTCACACCTAAACCCCTTTCCATAGATTTGCGCCATGGAATGTAGTTTTCCGAACCAACGAGTAATTGAGTCAACTCCTACGTTTTCATTATGGCTAACAAATAGTGGATCATCGGAAGGATGAGCGTAGGTTTCAGATGAAGTAGAAGACATTGCAGCAGTCGAATTGACAGCACCAGTGGCTGACATTGGAACGGTGTCAAGAAATCAATCAAAATGCGGACTGCGCTGCAGGACTGATCGGAGACGACGATCGAAGCGATCGGAGTCGCCGGAGATGAAGATGTTGCATCGAGAGATCGAACGGCATCTCTAGCAACGAAAGAAATCTTTTGTGAGGAAAAATTTTCATTACTAAAAACATATTGAAAATCTGTTTATATAGTTACAAAGTAATTACGTTCAGACCCTCCTAGTTTCTACAAGTACAATAGACACTATTATATAATATTATTACAATGAAGCCTCCTAAAGCATCTCGTCGCCCCTTTAAGTGGACGCTATTAATTTAAATGCAAATTGAAAAAAATTCGAGAAGCCTCTGATAATTATAACTACATGTTCACTGCGCACCTATTTATAGTTCACTTCGTACTCCAAAGGGAGCACTGGTCAGTGGTAACACCCTATAATCACAAAATCTAGCATCCGCAGATCTTTATCATACCAAGCTTGAAAAAACCTCTTCCACCTTGGATGCAATTTTTTTTTGTCTCTTTGTACTTAAACGTGCCGGCTTTAGTGACAAAGATGAGGTAAGAAAACATTCAGGATCATAGCCTTTGAAGACAAGTCAATAGTATCACCATGTTGAATTGGGTAAACAACATGAGAGTCGTAAACAAATATCAATCCATCTTTGCAAGACCAATCAATTTTCATAGATTGATCAGGTCCAAGGAATCCGAGCAGTAAGTGACTAATGGCGCTAGCAGGTGCTATGGGCTCTCTGACCATGTATTGCAGATCACGAGATGAGATTAGCATCACATGCCCACCAGCGGAGTGCACTGCAACCGTGGAGCCAGCAGCAGTTGAAACTCTAAGACCACTTGATTGGCAGTTGATCAGGGGAGAATCAGGCTGACTGCCACTTTCGATTCTGCAAGGGTAGGAAAATAAGTAAAATAATTTGTGGCACATTTTAATCAAAGTAGAAACATGGTTCGTTGATACAATGAATTGAGGACAAAGGAGGCATGCACCATCTTTTGAACTCGGTTTATAAAAAAATGAGGACAGAACATCTTACCTAAATGAAAATCGAGATACAGTTGCTGGCCATGAGTGTGCAACCAAAATGTCATTAAGAGCGTATGTTGATACAGGCTGTGAGTTCAAACTAATAGCCATTCTTGATAATTTGAAAGGGCGCACCGCGCACGTGGCCTTCAGGGATGTCGTTGAGTACCTGACATAATAATCATCACCGGTGTTATAGTGAGGATAATATTGTAGGGGTTTCAATACTTGATATTCAGCAAAATGCCTTCCACAAAAAATTAAGCAGTAAACTATATAAAATTGTAAATTGAACTCCCATGGCGAAACGCCAAAATATACCAAATAAGAGATGTTGTTGGGGCATGCTCAACCGGAGAAATCACAATCACGGTTCACCTAGAATCAGTTAGGTCAACAACTAAACTAACTTCCATCTTTCATAATCATACCAATTTCAAACAATACGCATTTCAAAACTAAAGGGTTCACAAATAGCTATCCATGAACTCAAAGACCAAAAACCCAAAGATGTCTTGTTTTTGACAATCTATCGCCCAGACCAAAACACAACACACACAACAGGTTTTTGTGTGCATAGAGAAAACCAAAAACATTCTATTCCTAAAATGGTTTCTCACAAAAACAATCATTTGTATCAATACTTGAGCTAGGTTTCCACTTTCCAGTAGAGATAAATGGCTCCAAATAAAAAAGATGCCAATTACCATAAGACTCCAATTTCCAAAATCTTAAACCATCTCGTTATTCAATTTCTTATTTATGTATTGAAATTGTCAGTTTCTATCTGATGGTTCTGTTAATTTAAAACCAGATTTCCAGAAAGCACATGCTTCTTGGTTCCAATTTGGTTGGAAGCTATACGAATAGAATGTAACAGACATCCAATCTTTCAGAACTGCCTAACCTGTTCAAAATTCCTAGTTGTTGCCCCACATAGATAGCCAGTACTTCCAGTTGGCATCAAATTCATTGCTGAACTCTTCTACCTGTCAAACGGCGCAATGATCACAATCACCAACCAACATGGGTGTAATGTAGTCGCCCCATGAGAAAACTATATACTATATTATCTCGACTCAGGGTAACCCAAATTTATCTCCTCACTTTGGGTGGGATCTGAATTTACTCCCAAAACAGGAACGCAGTCATCCATAAGATGGATAGCCTGCAAAAGAGTGCCATCTCCACCAACAGTAACAACCAGGTCAACGTCAGTTATTGGTTTTGACAAATCACTTCTGAATACAGATTCCCAATCAACAAGCTTCCGCCTCAATACATCCGGGCAATAGTTTATGGCTTTCTTGTGCACCTTACATCTGTTGTCTAGGTAAGCCAGAACCTGTGATACCTTTGAGTACGGAAAATAAGAAAAAACAGAAAATATTCATATGAAAGTGAGAGTTTGATATTTATAAAAATGTAGTTCTTTTGCCCCTTTTTAACTTCTCTAATCCATGGCAGAACCTGTTTTTTTTACTAAACATACCAATAACGTCATGTCACCAAAGTTACAAGAAATTCAAACACAAGATTTGAAATTTCATCAAGGTTTGGAAGTACATAAAACCTAGACAGTTTCTCATACGATGCATAATAGTGAAATCAAAGCTTTTCACAGTTTTAGACTACTTTTCCTTGTTCACAGCTTTTAGACTACTTTTCCTTGTTCGGCTACGGAACACTTTGCCCTGCATTATGTGTTGCATAACATTATGGAACACGATCATGGCTCAAATTCCAACTGAATGTCAAACACAATTTAACTTAATTGGCTTATTTAGCAGCAAAACACAATGAAATCTTTGAAAAAAATAGAAGCTCAGGAGAACGATTACATTACAATTTACACCACATAGGCTCATTTTTGTATTTTCTAAATGCTGACAGTAGTATAAAACACTTCAGTGACATTATATAGCTAATGATCTAAATATAAACGATCATCATCCTACTCCTACTGGACATTTTATCAAACAGGTAACCTGCATACTTACTCGCCGCAAATGCTACCACTTGAATAGCAACTAAAGCTAGACCCAGCTCCCTAACTAGACAAAATAAGCATTCCGAGATTGAGTTCATGGTTTGTTTTAAGAAGAAAATACAGCAATCTTGATCGACTTTTACGTAACAAAATTCATGAAATCCCAGTATAAAACTGAAGTAGAGAATGTACGTGTGGGTTCGTGACTCTGGATAAGTCTTCACTATGACGGCTTGGGTAGACATCGAACGGCTTCAAAAGCATCAGCAATCGCTTCCTCGACATCACTCACCGATCCTCTGCTTTCTGCGATCGCTCTACGGCCAGCTTAGGTTAATAAACCCGGTTAGTTATCGGGTCTGCTCCGTAACAAAACCAGCAAGTAATCGGGCCCCAAGCCCAAGAGCCCAACCCAACTTAAATGGATCGGTTCTCATTTCGGGTTAACCGAATTAATTGGTGAGATTGTTGTTCGCGTTTCTCTCTCTCTCTCTCGACCCACCGGTCGTAATATACCAAACCCGTATTCATCGCTTTTCCGCAACCAAACCCTAACCGGATCTTCCGATCGGATTCTCTCTCTCCGTTTCAATTGTCGGAGTTGGGGCAATTCGGAACCGAATTTGGGTAACATTCGTAATTCAAATTTCTTCAGTCATTTCAATTATCAATTTTGCTTCTTTTCATCTGTTAATGAATTGTTGCCTTTTGATGATTGATCCGTTTGATTACCATGTACATCATTTGACCCTCCATGTTTGAACTATCAGTTTTGACGATTCTTACCTAGCAGAAATGTCTTCTTCTTTTTTTTCTTTGCATAACTCATTAATCTATAACCTGGTGTCCTTCTGTTTATTTTCTCCTCTTTGCAAGTATATGGCTAACCATCATTGTATGATGTCGAAACTACGCGCCATCTTACCTAACTTTTTTGGCAGAAGAAAATAGACTATTTAGCACAAATTTGAAGTTACCTTGCAATAGTTAGAAGATTGTGTATCCTTATTTGGTTTGAAGATTGTGTATCGTCAGTTGGATTTGGTAGTATTCATCTGCAAAAATACTTATTGGTAAAGGTTTATGGTTTGTAGTTTGTACAGTCAATTCAAATCAGACAATGCATACTTGTTTAACTGTGTAACAACCAAGAAATATCAATTTCCAGCGATCTATTAAAATGCAAGGGGCTGCAATATTTGTAAAATAATGTCTTGTTCAGGTAGCAGTTGTGGATGTAGCACTGTTTTGTGATGTAATGCAATATATTTAACTCCTTGAAATTTCGCCTTTTTCAACTTTATTGTTTTATTTTTGGTGAGCAGATTTCTATTAAAATATTACATATTGCAATGGAGTTGTCCAGCGAGACCGCTATGAAGAAGCCAAAAAGGTTGACATCTGTAGTTTGGAATCACTTTGAGAGGGTTAAAAAGGGTGACAGCTGTTATGCTGTGTGCGTACATTGCAACAAAAGGCTAAGTGGATCCAGTAATAGTGGAACAACACACTTGAGGAATCATTTGATGCGGTGTCTGAAACGATCTAATGTTGATGTAACTCAACTACTTTCAGCCAAGAGGAGGAAAAAAGACAGTAATGCAAGCATTCTCAATGTTAGTTTTGATGAAGGGAGAAGAATGGACGGGATAAGTAGCCCCATGAGAGTTAGATTTGATCAAGATCAGAAGGATGAAAGCTATAAATTTGCCGGTATCAAGTTGGATGAAGAAAGGAGCCGACTTGACCTTGCTTACATGATTATAATGCACGACTACCCGTTGTCAATGACTGAGCATTTGGGATTCAGTAAGTTTGTTAAGAACCTTCAACCATTGTTTCAGCCTGTGCCAAGTAGAGATATTGAAGTTCTTTGTACTGAAATATATTTGAAGGAGAAGCAGAAAGTGTATGAGTTGATGCAAAGATTGCATGGGAGGATCAGCATTGCTGTTGATATGTGGGCTTATCCCGAAACTGCTGGTTATTTGTGTCTGACCGCACACTATATTGATAATGACTGGAAGTTGGGGAAAAAGATACTAAACTTTGTTACTCTGGACTCCTCTTACACTGATGATGTGCTCTCTGAAATCATTATCAAGTGTTTGATCGAATGGAATTTGGAAGGCAAACTGGCTGCCATTACGTTTCACGACATTTTCATGAATGATGATAATGTCGTCAAAATAAAGGACTGGCTTTCTCAAAGCAAGCCTTTATTAGGTGATGGGCTACTGCACGATGTGCGATGTGCAGCCCGTGTTTTGAATTTGATTGTAGAAGATGCTGTGGAAGATATTCGAGACATACTCCAGAAAATACGTGAAAGTATAAAGCACATCAAGAGTACACAAGCTGCCCAAAGTAAATTCAGTGAAATCTGTCAGCAAGTAGGTATTCACAGTCAAAATGCTCTGCTACTCGATTGTCCCAACCAGCTGCACTCAACTTATCAAATGCTTAAAACAGCTGTGGAACACAAGGCAGCATTCTCTCTTTTGGAAATGCATGAATCTGCCATCACAACAGCGTTATCTGACCAAGAATGGGAATGGGCTGCTGCCGTTTGTGAATTTATGAAACTTATTTTTGAAGTTTCATCTGTATTTTTAGGCAATGCTAGCCCAACTGCAAATATGTATTGCCCTGAAATATGTGACGTGCACCTCCAGCTGACAGAATGGTGCAAAAGTGAGGATGCGTTTCTTAGTTGTATGGGTTCAAAACTGAGAGCCAAGTTTGACAGATATTGGGGTAAATGTGGTTTGGTTCTTGCCATATCAGCTGTCCTGGATCCCCGCTTTAAAATGAAGTTAGTTGAGTATTATTATCCACAGATTTATGCAAGCGAACCTTCTGACAGAATCAATGATGTGTCTATGAGTCTGAGAAATCTCTTCAATGCATATTCCATCAGCCCATCATGGTCTTCCATGGATCAAGGTTCAGCTATTACCACCAGTAGCCTACCCAGTTCCAGCAACGACACAAGGGATCGGCTTAGAGGTTTCGACAAATTTGTACATGAGACTGAGCAAATCAATTTACCTGTTGCAGTAGTTGACAATACCAGGGATAGGCTAAAGGGATTTGACAAGTTTCTTCATGAAACATCACAAAGCCAAAGTACAATATCAGACTTGGATAAGTACTTGGAGGAGCCTGTGTTTCCTAGGAGCTTTGACTTCAACATATTAAATTGGTGGAAAGTCCATACAGCAAGATACCCGATTCTCTCTGTTGTTGCGCGTGATGTTTTGGCAATTCCTATGTCAACTGTATCCCCGCAATTGGTATTCAACGGTAGTGGCAAAGTACTAGATCATTCTCAAGCCACTTTGAGCCCAGACATGAGACAAGCTTTGATTTGCTCCCATGATTGGCTATGCCCAGAACCAGAAGGTGGCTATTCTATTTAAGCTTAAATGCACATTCTTTGGAAATGTTCTAATCTGGTTTTCTACTTACGTAAATGTGATTTATTCATTTCAGCATCTTTACCATCCGCAGTCCGATCTTCTTTGTCTGGATTTGTCGAAAGAAGTTAAGATGGGCATGGGGGTGCGATACAGGCTGTATCTCAATTATAAGAATCAAGGTTGACTAGCCTTCCTGCACATTGGTGAGGTTGACTAGATCCACGGAGGAAATCAAATGATCCCATGGTGCAACAAACATACTATGAGCCTTGTAAATAGCCATGTTTCTCTTACGTTTAAACCACTGTTGCTTTACTAGTTTGCTTGTTGCAAGTATGCATGTTTTTATTTTTTCGAACTTATTTTATTTTAAGAACGGTGAATATAGAATTGTTTTTTATTTTTTTTGCAGCAAATTCAAATAGAATAATTTTGGCATAAAACAGGTGAACAAATTCAAATAAAATATTTCCAGTTTTATTGTTTATATTATGTGACTTGATGACCGAGGTCTTAATGATGAGATCTAAGTTTGTAGGAAGGATATATAAGATTTACTATTTTCTGGGTCCAGAATAGTATGCTTAGAATTCTTGTAATATGCACGTGTCTTAAAGTGACAAAATTTCATAAGATGGACATGCTCTTATTAAGCTTCACATTGGAAACAGTTAATTACAAAAATATTATCTGAAATGAAGATGGTTCCATTTATGTATCGAACTTTTTTCAATTTTCAAGTACTTGCAAACCAAAAACATTTTAATATGGACAGGATAATACACATTTTTTGTCTAGAGGTTTTCAATATTTGGAGTATTATAATTTATTTATTTTTCGATCAAAGTATTATAATTTTTTTAAGAAATACTTTTTAAAGGGCGAAAGAGGTGTTGGTCGAGTTGGCGTCAAAGGTTCGACTCTTTCTGCAGATTGGCGCTACTGGTTCGTCTATTCCTTTCATGTGCGCTTGGAGGTGCTAATTGTGAGCTTATGCTCGTGGATTTAAAGTGGATGATGATTCAATGGACACAATTCAAGTAACAAATGCGGGTGGTGCTGTGCGTGACCTGTGCTCCAAGAGTCGAATATCACATGTACCCGATAAGAAAAGTTCTCATACAGTATATATAAGATGTATTCGAATGATGATTGATATGTATGAGATGTAAAAAATCCACTATAAAAAAACAAAAAAAATCATCACATAATTTGTTCACTTTTATTGTTCATATATTTGTAATTTCTATACGGTTGAATTCTGATCAGAACCTATACACTTCGTCAAAACTTAGAAGTTATTAGGTTCGCTGATATACTAAACGGTTTAGAATAATCAAAGTTTTCACAAAATAATTAATGATTTAATCAATTTAATGATTATCATTGGAATGATAAATATATTTTAATTAAATAAACCCATGAATAGCACGCGTGATATATTTTTGGATTGAAAGCCTAAATTTTTGAAACTGAAATCATGACCTCTTCAACGAAATCTCGAACATATATCTTCTTCACAATTAAAGCCATATTATTATATTAAGAACAAAAACACAGTATTGTTGTCTGCGCATATATTCAGTAAAAACACGAACGTTGAAAACAAAAACACGAACATCATGAACAAACTAACAAAAAGATAAAAACAATGTTGATCAAAATCACGAACATCATGACTATATCCACGAACATTGTTCTATTGTTCGGTGAAAATAATGCCAACACAATCTGTCAAACGAGCAGAGAACTTATTTTTTTTATGTATTGTGGCTCTAACCAACGGTGATGATACATAAAGAGAGAGAAAAAAGATGGCAGGGGCGATACAAGTGATCTATATACAAACAGGATTCAGAAATCATAAGATTTTGTGGATTAAGATGTGTAATTAAGTTGTGTAATTGACTAATATGCCCTCAATTAAGATTAATGTAATCAAATTATTATTTTATTTGCTAAAGTTAAAAGACCGCACATGAATAAATAAAAAATTCGGACCAAATCTATAAATTCTGAAATAATATTTTTCCCTTGCTATATTAGAAAGCAATTATAGATAACTCCAAAAAAAAATTCAAACTTAGTCAAAATCTAAATTTCATTTCCTATTGTGATCAATTTCCAAATTCGTTTTCTGAAATGACCACATTCCCGCTATCAACGCAAGACATAAAATGACGTTGGCATCAACGCCTTATGTCTAGTGTTATTTTTACTCGATATAAGTACTGAGTCATGAGCTTATGTGACATTAACAACGGCTAAAAAAAATTTATAACTCAGCATTATATCGAGTAAAAACGACACAGGACATAAGACGTTCTTGCCAACGATATTTTATGTTTTAGGCTACGTTGCTAATAGCGTCTGAGGGAATGTGACCAACGAATTTGAAAAGTGGGGACGATAAGAAATGAAATTCGAATTTTATACAAATTGGAAATTAATTGGATAACTCCTCTACCTAGGGGTGAGCATGACCCGTCCCGATCCGGTAACCCGTCCCAACCCGGTACTAAATAAGTCGGGTTCGGGTTGCTCCTCGAGTGACCCGATCCTAAATAAGTCGGGTTCGGGTTGCTCCTCGGGTGACCCGGTACTATAACTATATTAATATAAAATAAAATAATTTAACTTCAATACAAAAGTCTATCGTTTTGTCTTGAATTTTGTTTCAATATGAGCTTCACATCATTTTGTTACAACAATGTTGGGCGGTTAACATGTTTAAGCTCACTTTCTTTTTTCGTAGATTATTTTGTTTTAGACTTTTAGCTACTTGATATGTTATAAGTCTATCGTTACGACGAGTTCGGGTTATCAAATGCGACCCGGTCAATATTGAGTGTCGGATTCGGGTTAACCTAAATGACCCGATCGTCGTTTCGAATCGGGTTAAGGACGAACCTAACCCGTCCACGATCACCCCTGCCTCTCCCTACCCTCTCATATATTTTTTTTTATTTTTAAATATTGCTCGTAGAATCGACGCGATTCAAAATTCTAAAACCCCTAAAACACAGCCTCGCCTCATCTTCCTCTTCGGTCTTCACTTCACATCTTCAACACCTCACGGCTTTTCGGCTTCGCAGTTGGCGTCTCCTCCTCCTCATCAATTTGTTGGCTTCAGAACTCCTCCATCAAGTAATTTAATCAGCTTCCATCTTTATTTTTTAATTTCATTAATCTGTGTAGATTTATGCATCCCTAACTGTGACTGGGTCTGTAGCTTCTATAATTTGAAATAGTAATCTCCATTGAAATTTGAAACGAGCACTTTATCTACTGTCTGTCACTTCTCTTCTTCCAATTAATAACACAATGCCCATCATGGCGTTCTATGAAGTCTTTATGGATTGAATTTTGCTCTGATTTAATTATGTATAACGTCCTGGCGGATAGGCTGGCGGTTAAGGCAAGGCAGGAGAACTGGTGTTGGTCGGACCCCCTTTCTGTCCCTAGATGGATAGCTGAGTTCGTTTAGTCTGTTGCGTTGTCTGTGTTTTTGTGTGGCGGTTTTTGTTTGTGTGCTTTGTTGTTTGCTGCAATGGGTTGTATTCAATCAAAAAAAAAAAATTTATGTATAGTGCCGACCTGATTGAGCCAAAGAGACTATCCGTCTGTTTCTTTAATCAGCTTTCGCAATGTTGTAATGTCTTGGACTTCAGATTTTGTGCAGATTGATTTGAATTCTGTATTGAACTGTC
Organism: Rhodiola chrysanthemifolia; assembly: GCA_033675395.1. Taxonomy (NCBI): domain Eukaryota; kingdom Viridiplantae; phylum Streptophyta; class Magnoliopsida; order Saxifragales; family Crassulaceae; genus Rhodiola; species Rhodiola chrysanthemifolia. Next base: position 42,886,059 of record CM066207.1, read on the forward strand.
TGTCCTAGGCTAGGTCCAGTCTCCTGTTTCATCTCTTTCGTCGCTCGCCGCTGCCTTCCTCTCTCGTAATCATTCAACGGTACATGCTTCTAACTACATTCTCCTAACCCACAAATCGTGTCAAAGGCAATCCTGAGAACCTGTATTCTTAATTTTTGCACGCTATTTGAATTTTGTTGCAGGCTGTCAAGAGATATGCTTAATTTCGCAGTCTCCAATTCAACTACTATTGCCGGAATTGTAAAATCTGCCCACACTGTCTCGCCTTCTTCATTTGTGCACAAGTCTGCTTTACCAAGGATTTCAGTAAGTGATCCTGCCTGATTCTTTGATTGTGTAAATACTTTTTAGTTGCTAACATGGAGGTTTGTGATTTCAGTCATCAGGTGTGTTCTCCCAGCACATGAGGTATAATTCTTGTACCATTAAGGCTATGTCGACGGTCGCAACTTCCTTGCAAGACTCTCGTACATCGCCATCTTCCTCCGGTACTTGTGATGAGGATATTGAAATTGTTTCAATTTCTATGAGTTATAATATAAACAATATACTGTGTTCCAACAATGCAAAATTGTTGTGTTTCTTATGGTAAGTTGACAAAGAAGGTGTTCATTCACTGAACTGGTTTGTGTATAAATTGTTGGAACTTACTTTTGAAAAATGTTAGTACACCTTCATATATGTTTGAGATAACATCTGAGTGAAACTTGACAATGACTGTTTTCATATCTAAGGCAAAAAACAAGTATTAATCTCTCTGTCCGACAAAAAAGATTTGGCTTTCCTTGGCAATGGACTGCAAAGCCTAGGGTGAGTATCTAACGATTTTATGAGGTTTTTTCAGGATATTCGTTATGTCTTCTCTCTTTGTTTCAGCTTTGTTTGTTGATAGCATATCAGTAGAGTTTGACATACAAGTTCCTCTACTACCCTTGATATGTTTGAGGATGCATAATCAGTGATTATTGCCTTGGTTACTGAATATGATGTCATCATATCCTTTTATTTTTCAAACAAACATGGTCTGTTTAGCGTTCTTTTATGTAGAATTTTCACTGAAAGGTTCATGTGGTGTAGAGCATATATCATTAAATTTATTATTCGTTATCCATATGTTGAAAACCTTAATTATGCTTTCCTACTGCTATGTGTAGGGGTCTCAGTATTATGCTCTAACTAAACCTTGCAGGTACACTATTGTGTCAACTGGGGGGACATCATCGGCTTTGGAAAATATTGGAGTTACGGTAACAAAAGTAGAGCAGCTTACCAGCTTCCCCGAGATGGTAAGTTTATCCAAAAGAGATCATGTACAAGAATTGTTTTGTTTTTCTTGGTCAATGTCTTCATCCATTGCAAGTTTTGTTATTTATGGAAGATGTTATTTGATGCATAACTATTTAAAATCTATCATTTTCCTTATGATTACTGAGTTTAAAGTAAAACCTCTTTAGTTTCAAGTATCCTTTACCTAACTCTGTTTTAATAAGATTTTGTGGTTGTGGTTCTGCAGCTAGATGGCCGTGTAAAAACTCTGCATCCTAATGTGCATGCTGGTATTCTTGCTAGGAGAGACCAACAACATCATATGGAAGCACTTGATAAGCATGGGATAGGTAATAGTTGCAGTCATGGAGTTTTCATTTTCATAGTGACTTTATTAAGACCCTTTGATCTCATGTTATTTACTCATTTGTTGGTCACAGGTACATTTGACATTGTGGTGGTAAATTTGTACCCTTTCTATGAAAAAGTCACATCTGGTGGAGAAATTAAATTTGATGATGGAATCGAAAACATTGATATTGGTGGCCCAACCATGATAAGAGCTGCTGCAAAGGTTATCAATGTTGATTAATATTAGCGCCGAAGTTATGTATTACTTATGCTAATTATGCATAGGGTCAAAATTTAAAAATGATTTAATGTTGAAACAGATGTCTATGTACTATGTTTCCTTTGTGTATGTACCACGTAACTGTTTTCGGGGTAAAGGGTTTTAACCACCCTTTATTTTCAAGTTTCACAATGCCTCATGTTCCGTGTAGTTTCACAAGCACCATTTAGTATCTTGTATCGCTTAATTATTATGGATCATGCAGAATCACAAGGACGTACTGGTTGTCGTTGATCCACACGATTATCCTGCACTCTTAGACTATCTCAAGGATGGACGCAATGATGACCTCTTTCGTCAAAAACTTGCTTGGAAAGCTTTTCAGCATTGTTCCTCGTATGACTCTGCTGTGTCAGAATGGCTATGGAAGCAGATCAATGGAGGTAGTTAACTATATAACTCTCTTGCATTTGAAAGGAACAAATAAAAATATTCTGGTATCATATAAGACTGAAGTTCTTTCTTCAAGAAGCTTTTCGTTTCTGTTTCTGTTAATCTATTTGTACCTGAGTAATCGTACTTTCCCAGTAAGACAAATAGAATGAAAAGACAGCCAATCATATATTTGATTCATTTATCGTGGTTATTTGATGTACATTGATAACATCGTTTTTCTTTTCCAGAGAACAAATTTCCTTCTTCAACGACATTGCCATTGTCACTGAAGAGTACTCTTCGTTATGGTGAAAATCCTCATCAAAAGGCTGCTGTTTATGTTGATAAAAGTCTGCGAGAAGTGAAGGCTGGTGGTATTGCAACTGCTATTCAACACCATGGAAAGGTTTGCAGTACTAGTGTGTAGCGTTGAACTCCATTATTGCATCTAACATCATTTGTGTCAGAATTAAAAGAAGTTACTCATTTTTCACTTGTTAAGGGAAACCCATCTTTGGAAATGGCAGTTCATAAGTTACCATTTGGATCATGGAAACTGAGAGGGATGGAAAGAAAATTTAAAATTTTCCCTACAATTTTCGTGGAGAATTCATTTACCATTTGTTTCCCATTTCATTTTCGTTCCAGTAAATTTCCGTTTTTCCCAATAACGAGACACATCATAAATCTTTTGTCGTTTTTAAATATCGAAGTTTGTGGTTCCCGGTAACATGTTACTGGTAAGTGTGAATGTGAAGTCCATCCCCATTGTCGGTTGTGTAAATGCAGTGTTCTACATTCATTAAATAAAACATCTTACTAGTGTTTTCTTGGTGCAGGAGATGTCATACAACAATTATTTAGATGCTGATGCAGCTTGGAATTGTGTATCAGAATTTACCAAACCTACTTGTGTGATTGTCAAGCACACAAATCCTTGTGGTGTAGCTTCGCGTGAAGATATACTAGAAGCATATAGATTAGCTGTCAAGGCTGATCCAGTGAGTGCGTTTGGGGGTATTGTGGCCTTTAACACAGAAGTAGATGAGGTAAATCTTTCCATTTTGATTGTTTATATGCATGTGTTAAGATTTTAAGTTTTCCCGTCTTCAATTTATCTAAATTAACAGTGAGGCAGTGATGCCTTATAACATCCAATCTTCATGGTAACATTATGCTCAATAGTTCATTTATGCTTATAGCATTATCTTCGAGCGTTTTTCTCTCTCGATTATGAACCAGTTATTGAGGAATCAAATGTTGTGCATATGTTCTTGAATTTTATCAGTCGCTTGCCAAAGAAATTCGAGAATATAGAAGTCCAACTGATGGTGATACTAGGATGTTTTACGAAATAGTGGTTGCATCCAACTACACAAAGAAAGGGCTTGAAGTTCTTCGTGGAAAATCAAAGACTTTAAGGATACTCGAGGCAAGTAAAAATGAGAAAGGCAAGCTCTCTCTTAGACAGATTGGTGGAGGGTGGTTAGCTCAAGATTCAGATGATTTGACTCCAGAATGCATCCAGTTCAATGTTAAATCTCAAAGAATTCCACAGGAGAGTGAGCTTCATGATGCCCAGTTTGCTTGGTTGTGTGTTAAGCATGTCAAAAGTAATGCTATTGTAATAGCGAAGGTAATTGTACACATGCCATCTGTTTCGGGTTATACTGTAGTAAGTAGTAACACTGTTGCTGACTGTTCTATATGTAATGACAGAATAATTGTATGTTGGGTATGGGGAGTGGACAGCCAAACCGATTAGAGAGTTTGCGTATTGCAATGAAGAAAGCAGGGGAGGAGGTCAAGGGAGCAGCAATGGCTAGTGACGCCTTCTTTCCTTTTGGTGAGTAATAAGTATGTTAGAATCATCATATTCCCATCTGCGTGCATTTCAAAGAATGAACTAGAAATAAATTAACAACTGGAACTGATTCATAATTATCATGTATACAAGCAGAGATAGTGGCGAACCTAGGAAAAAAATATTTTGGGCGACTTATCATTTTTATCACTATTAGGGAAGAAATGTCATTATTAATAGGGATACTTGTCTATTTGCTTCATTTGGGTTTTTTTTAAGCGTAACAACGTATCATCTAAACAGCATAAATGATGAAATTGATGGGGCATGTGCCGTAAATGCTACTAGTGTTGGGTCAGAATACTCATTTGAGGGCTTCATTTGAAACTATGTGCCATGAAGTTGACTGGTATTATTGCAGCCAATGTTCAGTTGTATGTTTGCGTGAGTTATATCATCAAATCGATCATCTATTTGACCCAGCATGCATACTCATTATTAACTGCAAGGAAACTCATGATTTAGCATTGAAGAGTTTTGGAAATGTCTTCTATCTGAAGCTCGAGTTCGAAACTAAGATTATGGTCTTTCTGTTTTGATCACTCTTTTTGTTCCCTGGTCAACACATTGTTGTAGAAACTTTTATTCATCAAAACCTGTCTGATGATAGGATTGAATCCGAATTGCTTCAATCTATTTCAATATATATATATATGAATTCACTATTTCTAACGATTAATTGGATAACAGCCTGGAATGATGCTGTGGAAGAGGCATGTCAAAGTGGACTAAGCGTCATAGCAGAGCCTGGTGGTAGTATAAGAGATGATGATGCAGTAGCATGCTGTGACAAGTATGGTGTTTCCCTCCTCTTCACCAATGTAAGGCATTTCAGGCACTAATGTAATCAGCCCTTTGCTCGCATGAGGTTCAGGAAGACATTCTCGCCCAGTAACAACAGATCTTTAGCCGATCTTTGATTTGGTACCAACCAATGTTTGTAACAGAAAAAAAAAATTCGGACTACTTGAGCAGTAACATTTGAGTAACTATCCACTTTATTTGCAGTACTTAATGATTAATCAACCAATGATGATAAATCGGCAAACTCTGTTTTCTTATATTAGATTCAAAATGGAGTTCTAAACAATGTCAGAGTAAGCCATATACATTTATTTTTGGTTACTCATAAATGATAAAATATACGCTCTATTTTTTTTTATATATAAACTGTAAACCACTTTAAATCATTACACATATCAAGGGTAATATGGTGTTTTTCAATTTTCGAGTTTGTTGTTAGGTGTTATTGCAAAATCGTTATTTTTCGTTTCATTTAATCGAATTTTTTTTTACATTCAGTGAACATTCATGTATCACTCAACATTTTGCTGTGTCACTGATTTTTTCATGGTTTCCACGTAATTTGGTCAAATGTTTCATGTTACTAGACATTATCAGATAATTTTTTTAAAGTTGTTCACGTATTTATGAGTTTTCAGTGATTTTAGTAAAATGTTTAGTGATGATGTTCAGTGAATAATTTTTTTTATGAGCTTAAGTGAAAAGTAATGATTTAAAATATTTTGATTGAGTTTTCACTAAAAAAATGTTCTTATATATGAATTTCGTCAAAATTTACATTCTGACCAAAACTATGTCTTCTTTTGGATGCAACATGGCATTCCCATCTGCGACTGAACTAGAAATAAACTAGCAACTAGAATTGATTCGTGGTTATTGTTAGGATGCCTTGAATTCTAATATGTTCAGAGTTTCTTGTTTGATTCAGAAATCTAGTTTGTTTAGAAAGTTATCTATTGGTCTAGATATTCCTAATTAGATTGGGCTTGGAAATATATTTGGAGATAATTGTGTAACCAAATATATCTCCAATAAGGATTTCCTAATCAGTTCTTGTAGGTTTCCTATTCAGTTTAGGTAACCATGAGTGCTATAAATATAGCCTCATAATACATTGTTTTACTATGTGAGTCTGTGTCAGACTACGATCGGTGTAATTCAGACTACATCACTGTAGCTCAGTATACTCTCCAATCTGAATACAAACTGCCTCTTCTTGCCCGCGTACGTAGCCAATACACTGTTGGTGAACCACGTTAAATTCCTGTATCGTTTCTTATTATTCGTTCTACATCTTTACTGTTTGGTTCACTTCTGTCACAACAATTATACATCTATACAATCAAAAATACTGGCGAACCTAGAAAAAGTCATTGATGCGCGACTTATAGTTTTTATCACAAGAAATTCCATTTCTGATAGGATATTGATCTATTTGGTTTATTTTTAAGCTTTCTGTATCATTTAAATAGTGAGAAAAAATATCGCCAACCATCTTTAAAATTTAAAAACATGGTTCTAAAATCATAAGATTTTGTAGATTGAGATCTTGTGATTAAATTTTGTAATTGACTAATATTCTCTCAATAAAAATTAATTTAATTTAATTATTACTTTATTTAATAAAAATTAAAAATCATAAATAATTTAATAGAATAGATACAAAAAAATTCAAATCTATATAGATTTTGAAATAATCTTTTCCCTGATACTCGGTAGAAAGCAGTTAGGGCATCCTTATTCATGATCTTTTATAAAAGATCATCCATAACTTCTCTCTTATCTTAAAACAAAAGATCTGACAACAATCTTTTTTCCCAATAATCTTTCTTAACTTTGATCAAGAAAAAAAAAATCATCACACTTCTTTTCAATAAAAAATATTTAAAATAACATTATGTGTCTACCTATAAGATATCGACCGAACCTTCATCCTTCGATCTTTAATTTTTTTTCCTATTAAGGAACAGTAAATTTAAGATTGGTCAATGAGATTTTATTTGGTCATTATTAAGGATGGTACCGATATCCATATATATTCTCTTTTATTTTATCTTTTATTTACATCAAAAGTAATAATATTACTGGTAGGATCGACGCGAAATACAAAAGGCGTCACCTTAATTCCTGACAAAATTCTAAAACACAGCCTCGGTCGAGTCTCCTGTCTCATATCTCTCGGCGCTCGCGGCTCTCTCGCGATCACTCAACGTCAACGGTACATGCTTGATCTGACTGCATCCTCTGAACTCTTCTTAACTTTTGCATCTGAACGCCATTCGGATTTTGTTGCAAGCTGTCAAGAGATATGCTTAATTTCGCTGCGAATTCAACCACTGTTTTCGGAATTGGAAAAGCTGCCCACACTGACTGGCCTTCTTCAGTTGCGCACAAGTCTGCTTTACCAAGGATTTCAGTGAGTGGCTGCTTCTTGTACTGTGATTGTGAAAATACTTTTTAGATGCTAACATGGAGGTTTGTGATTTCAGTCATCAATTGTGTTTTCCAAGCACTCTTGTACTATCAAGACCATGTCGTCTGTCACAACTTCCTCTCAAGACTCTCGACCATCTTCCTCCGGTACTTTCTTCGTGTCTTGTGACTGTATATTCCTGTCTGTATATTGTCATCCTTTTTAATAAAATGAGAAAGATATGCCGGGTGATTTGATGTTGAACATTATTGGATTTTTCGTTTCAATGTGATACAAACACTATTCTCTGTTCCAATAATGCAAAATTGTTGTGTTTCTTACCGTAAGTTGAGGAAGAAGGTGTGCTCTCTTATAGTGCGTATGTACCCTTAACTGGTTTGCGATGAAGTTTTCAATGTTTCATTCACATAACTGGTTTTCGTATAGATTGTTAGAACTTTTATTACAACTTCATATATGTTTGAGATACTTGCTAACATCTGAGTGAAACTTGACAATGACTGTTTCTATATCTCAGGCAAAAAACGAGTATTAATCTCTCTGTCTGACAAAAAAGATTTGGCTTTTCTTGGCAATGGACTGCAAAGCCTAGGGTGAGTATTTACCGATTTTATAAGGTTTAATTAGGATATTCGTTATGTCTTCTCTCTTGGTTTCAGCTTTGCTTGTTGATAGTCTATCAAAGTTTCTCAATTTTAGTCGATATGCACTTCCTTTATAAAAAAACAAAAAGCTTTTACAAGCATCATTTAGCTGGTTGGAGTTTGACATTCAATTTCCTCTCCCCTTTATATGTTTCGAGATGCATAATAATTAATGATTATTGCCTTGGTTACTGAATATGATGTCATCATATGATCTATTTAGCATTCTTTGATGCAGAATTTTCACTGAAAGGTTCATGTGGTGTAGATCATATATCATTAAATTTATTATTCATTATTTATAGGTTGAATATTTTGCTTTCCTACTCCCGCGTGTAGGAGACTCAGTATAATGCGTTTACTAAACCTTACAGGTACACTATTGTATCAACTGGGGGGACAGCATCGGCTTTGGAAAATATTGGAGTTACTGTAACAAAAGTAGAGCAGCTCACCGGCTTTCCTGAGATGGTAAGTTTATCCGAAAGAGATCATGTAAAAAATTGTTTTGTTTTTCCTGGTCACCATCTTAGTCCATTGCAAGTTTTGTTATTTCTGGAAGTAGTTATTTGATGCATAACTAAAATTTATCATTTTCCTTATGAATCTTGAAGGTAAAGTAAAACCTCTTTAGTTTCACATATCATTTATCTTTGTTGTAATATGATTTGGTGGTGTGGTACTGCAGCTAGATGGTCGTGTAAAAACTCTGCATCCTAATATTCTTGCTGGTATTCTTGCTAGAAGAGACCAACAACATCATATGGAAGCACTTGCTAAGCATGGGATAGGTAACAATTGTAGTTATGGAGTTTTCAATTTTACAGTGACATTATTAAGACCCTTTGGTCTTATGTTACCCATTCAACTGTTGGTCTCAGGTACATTTGACATTGTGGTGGTAAACTTGTACCCTTTCTATGAAAAAATCACATCTGATGTAGAAATTGAATATGATGATGCAATCGAATTCATAGATATTGGTGGCCCATCCATGATAAAAGCTGCCGCAAAGGTTATTATTGTTGATTAATATTTTAAAGTTGAAGTCATGTCTTACTTGTGCTAATTATTCATAGAGTCAAAAATGATTTAATGTTCAAACAAATGTATATGTACTACGTAGCTTTTTTCAAGGTAAAGGGTTTCGAGTTTCGACCATCCTTTATTTTCGGTTTTCACAATGCCCCATGTTCTGTGTAGTTTCACAAGCACCATATAATGTCTTATATCTTCTAATTATCATGGATCATGCAGAATAACAAGGACGTACTGGGTGTCATTGATTCACACGATTATCCTGCACTCATAGACTATCTTAAGGATGGACAAAATGATGATCGCTTTCGTAAAAAACTTGCTTGGAAAGTTTACCAGCATTGTTGCTTGTATGACTCTCTTGTGACAGAATGGCTATGGAAGCAATTAAATGGAGGTAGTTAATTATAACTCTCTTGATCTTTTATCTGATGTGATCAGATACCGCATTTGAAAGGAACATATGAAATGATTCTGGTTTCAAATAAAACAGAAGTTCTTTTCTTTCTTCAAGAAGCTTTTCGTTTTCAGTTTCTGTTAATGTGGTTGTTTACCTGTGTAAATTATTGTACTTTCCCAGTAAGAAAACTAGAATGAAAAGGCAGCCAATCATATATTTGATTCATTTATCGTGGTTATTTGATGTACATTTATAACAACGTGTTATGTTTTCAGATGACAAATTTCCTCCTGCAATGACATTGCCATTGTCACTGAAGAGTACTCTTCGTTATGGTGAAAATCCTCATCAAAAGGCTGTTGTTTATGTTGATGAAAGTCTGCGAGAAGTGAACGCTGGTGGTATTGCAACTGCTATTCAACACCATGGAAAGGTATGCAATACTAGTGTGTAGCATTGAACTCGGGCATTGCATCCAACATCTTTTGTGTCAACATTAAAAGAAGTTACTCATTTTTCACTTGTCAAGGGAAACCCTCTCTTCAGTGTTTGTTTTGGTCCTCTGGACCTCAGTGTATCTTTTTGAACCTTTACGGGTTTTATGAATCAAAAAAAATCTTTGGAAATGACAGTTCATAAGTTACCATTTGAGTCATGGAAACTGAGAGGGATGGAAAGAAAATGAAATTTGTTGTTTGGTTTGTCTTGAAAAATGAAAACCAAATAAAATGGCATAAAACAAAATTTTCCCCACATTTTTCGTGGAGAACTCAGTTGTTTCCCATTTCATTTTCTTTCCCGCAAATTTCCGTTTTTTTCCCATAACGGAACACATCATATCTTTTGTCCTTTTTAATTATTAAAGTTTGTGGTTCCCCTTAACATGTTACTGATAAGTGTGAATGTGAAGTTCATCCGCATTGTCAGTTGTGTAAATGCAGTGTCCTTTTTTTGTTGGTGCAGGAGATGTCATACAACAATTATTTAGATGCTGATGCAGCTTGGAACTGTGTATCGGAATTTACCAAACCTACATGCGTGATTGTCAAGCACACAAATCCCTGTGGTGTAGCTTCACGTGAAGATATACTAGAAGCATATAGATTAGCTGTCAAGGCTGATCCAGTGAGCGCGTTTGGGGGCATTGTCGCCTTTAACACAGAAGTAGATGAGGTAAATCATGATGGCATTTTAATTGTTTATAGTCATGTATTAGGATTTTTAGTTTTCCCCTCTACAGTTTATCTAAATTCACAGTGCTGCCTTATAACATCCAATCTTCTTGGTAGCATTATGCTCAATAGTTCATTTATGCTTATAGCATTATCTTCTAGCGTTGCTAAACTCTTTTCTTTATTTTAAAAATTATCTTATAGCGTTTTTCTCTCTCGATTATGAACCAGTTATTGAGTAATCAAATGTTGTGCATATGTTCTTGAATTTTATCAGTCGCTTGCCAAAGAAATTCGAGAATATAGAAGTCCAACTGATGGCGATACTAGGATGTTTTACGAAATAGTGGTTGCACCCAAATACACAAAGAAAGGGCTTGAAGTTCTTCGCGGAAAATCAAAGACTTTAAGGATACTTGAGGCAAAGAAAAATGAGAAAGGCAAGCTCTCTCTTAGACAAATTGGCGGAGGGTGGTTAGCTCAAGATTCAGATGATTTGACTCCAGAATGCATCCAGTTCAATGTTAAATCTCAAAGAATTCCACAGGAGAGTGAGCTTCATGATGCCCAGTTTGCTTGGTTGTGTGTTAAGCACGTCAAAAGTAATGCTATTGTGATAGCTAAGGTAACAGTACACATATATCATCTGTATCGGGTTATACTGTATCAAGTAAGAGTGTTGCTAAATGTTTTATATGAAATGGCAGAATAACTGTATGTTGGGTATGGGGAGTGGACAGCCAAACCGTTTAGAGAGTTTACGTATTGCAATGAAGAAAGCAGGGGAGGAAGTCAAGGGAGCGGCAATGGCGAGTGACGCCTTCTTTCCTTTTGGTGAGTATTAGTATGCTAGAATCATTGTATTCTCATCTGTATGGATTCATAATTATACATCTATACCGGCAAAAATACTATCGAACCTAGAAAAATTTATTGATTGACCTATCATTTTTTATCACCGTTGGGGATGAAATGCCATTTTTAAATAGTGATACTTATCTAGTTGGTTTATATTTTAAAGCTTAGTGTATCATCAAAACAGTATAAAAGATGAAATTAATGGGGCCAGTGCCGTAAATTTTTATAGTATGGGGTCAGAGTAAACTCATTTGAGGGCTTCATTTGAAACTATTGTTGGCATGAAGTTGAATGACTTGTATTATTGCAGTAAATGTTCAATTGTATGTTTACGTGAGTTATATCATCAAATCGATCATCTCTTTGACCAAGCATAATCATTGCTAGCGGCAAGGAAACACATAATTAGGGTCTTTCAGTTTTGGAAATGTCCTCTATCTGAAGCTGGAGTTCGAAATTAAATTAAGGTCTTTATGTTTTGATCACTCTTTTTGTTCCCTAGTCAAAACGTTGTGGTAGAAACTTTTATTCATCAAAACCTGTCACTGAATCCAAATTGCTTCAATCTGTTTCAAAATATATATGAATTCACTATTTCTAACGATTAACTGGATAACAGCCTGGAATGATGCTGTGGAAGAGGCATGTCAAAGTGGACTAAGCGTCATAGCAGAGCCTGGTGGTAGTATAAGAGATGATGATGCAGTAGCATGCTGTGACAAGTATGGTGTTTCCCTCCTCTTCACCAATGTAAGGCATTTTAGGCACTAATGTAATGCAGTCCTTTGCTCGCATAAGGTTCAGGAAGACATTCCTCCCGCCAGTATTCCATGCACCAGATTCTAAACTATCATTTTTGCGTTCAGTTTTCATTTTGCTATCAAATTTTCCAAACTACAGATTATGGAGAAAATTTTCCAAAACATATTTTCATGCTATGAGTTGTTTAGTAATTGATTAAACAGACTTTTACTCTCTCATAAAAAACATATTTCCTATTCTGGCGCAACAAATCCCATCTCTCTGTGTATGATTGGTACATAAGAGCTTTAATCAACAATGGGAAATAAAACAGAAAAATTGAATTATGATAATATCAAATTCAGTATATAATTAATAATAGAGTTCAATCTTGCATAGCCTTAATTCTATGACTTCACCATATCCATCTAGAAATGGACATAAGAGGAAAATTAAACTGCTGACAAAATAACACAGGTGCTCAAGTACATCTCGAAAACAACATTAAAAATAACCCTGATCTATACCTGCAATGACTCTTCTGGTAAGCCGGGATCGCGCTGAGAGGTATCATCTACCATTGAACCATGCAACAATCTGGATGAAAGACATATCCCTTTTTAAGTTGTCTTATTTGGTTCGAAGACATACTTAATGAGTGACTCCTTAATGGATAGAAGTTCCGGGAACTCCTTTTTCAGCTTGGAGGCATCCATCTCGTTGTTACTTCTTGCAGCTACTATAACCTTGGCTTGCTCTTCCAGTGTAAAGTTTGACCATGAGAACTCGGGGTTGATGTATTTTTTATACATCTCCAGAATCTCGTTGTGGCTCACAACTCCAGGGTTGGTAAAGTTATAGATGCCTGTCAGGTTTCTTTTTGCCATCTCGATTGAAATGGGTAGAAGTTCGTCCAAGACGGTCATGCTGTTTGGGATATTCACCACTTTGTTGTAGCGGGAAATTTTAGTGATGAAGTTTCGTGGGTTGCTCAAGTCAGATGAAATTGGCATTCTCACCCTCAGGTTGCATACATTTTCAAATTCCTTTAACAGCTCCTCGACCTAGCATGATCATTAGGTAACGTAAGAAAATGAATATGTTATTGCAGTTACGTCCGCAAGTTTACTGAAAAATATTTGAAGTTAGATTACCATAGCTTTGGTCTTTGAGTAGAAAGAACCATGAAAATTTGGTGTATCTTCTTCCTTGAATCCAATACCAGAGCCCTCTGGATGAGCAGCATCATACTCAAATATGCATCCAGTGGCATAATTCATCACTAGGAGCCCATGCTCCCGACAGACATCTGCCAAGGTTAGTGTTCCAACAACATTAGCTCGAATTGTTTCAGTCTTGTGAGACTCGCACCAATCCACATTTGGTCTCCCAGTAACCCCGGCAGCGTTAAACACATGAGTAGGCTTAACATTCTGAATGTCTTTCAAGAGGCTTGCACGATCCTCCAAACGCCCTTTTCCATACTCATACAGAATCCCTTGTTTCTCACACATCTTTCCAAGAAGACCCCCAATCCATCCGGTTCTTCCATAAATCAAGAATTTGTATGATGAATTCTGAGGGTTGGTAGTTTTGGAAGGCGGTACAACCTTCTGGTTTACGGATGCTTTTGGAGCAGTAGCTGACTCAGAGATACCATTATCGGAACCGTCAGGATGCCTTTCAACACCACCTGGCATCATCAGCATTCTCGGATGAGGCAGCAACGCTCCAGTCACATCACCCCACCAATCTGGGTTTTGGATGTACCACTCCATAGTCTTCTTTAGCCCTTCTTCCCAAGTGGTACGTTCTGCCCATCCCAATTTCTTCAGCTTTTCGTCATCCAGAAAGTATCTTTGGTCATTGAATGGCCTGTTATCGACAAACTTGATGCTGCTGTCTGGATCCAGTGAAAAGAGTCCACATATGTCCTTAGCGACATCAATAACTCTCCTCTCTTTCTTTGTGCCAATGTTGTAAACATGGCCAACTTCTCCCTTGTGAAGTACCACCTCAAAGGCTTCAGCTACATCCTCACAGTATAAATAACTTCTGACGTTGGATCCATCCCCGTGGATTGGAAGTGGACTCCCTTTCATGGCCAAAAGAATGAATTTAGGAATCAATTTTTCAGGAAATTGATTTGGCCCATAAACATTGTTTCCTCTGGTGGTAATCACAGGCAACCCGTAAGACCGGCCATAAGCCATGACAAGCATTTCTGCTCCGGCTTTGGTTGCGGAGTATGGGTTCGTTGGGAGGAGCTGAGAAGCCTCATGGTTTCCAACAACAGCATCCTCGTCTGTTTCCCCATACACCTCATCAGTACTAACGTGGATGAACCTTCGAATCTGGCCGGTGACTTTGCATGCTTCTAGAAGAACATGAGTGCCATATATATTATTTTTCGTAAACTCAAAGCTGTTACCAAAAGAGTTGTCAACATGGGTCTGGGCAGCAAAGTGCATAATCGTGTCTATGGACTCGGTGACAAGAAGGTAATTCACAAGATCAGCACTGCCGATATCTCCCTTAACAAACTTGAAGTTGGGAGACGGCTTGGATGGTAGAAGGTTTTTCAGCTCCGAGCAATAATCAAGCTTATCAAGCACGACAATCTTGTAGTCAGGGTATGTCCTGACAAGCCGGTTTGCGACATGAGATGCAATAAATCCAGCAGCTCCGGTAATTAGAATGTTCTTTGGAGTATATGAAGACATTTCTTCTGCACATATAACATTAAAACAGTTGGTAGAAAACACGTCTAATCAGACGAAATGAAGGCCAAAATCATTTCACAGCTAAATATAATCCCTCCTCGTAAATTCTTTCTGGTGCCATTTCGAGATTTAACAAGGCAAGCTACCCAGATATCCACATTAATACTAACTAAAAACCATTACAGTAGGGTGTATATTCTTGCAGTTCTATAATGTTTTGAAAAGCGTTTCTTTATAATCCCTCCCACAATATAATTAATTTTAGTGCAGATGTCTGATTGATGACTTCCTTTCGCTCCAACATAGATAATACATAATACTAAAAGCTGGCCATTCATAGCAGAAAGTAACTAGAAACAAACAAAAATACAAATGGATACATTTTTAGCAGTGTAACACATAAAAAACTACGCATTGAACTACAAAGCACCATTCTAATTTCTAATTCTAAAACTAGATGCATTACAAGATTGATAAATTAATAATAAATAAAGACAACAGATGAAAAAGAGGTCACGTTCTAGAAAGGCTACAAAAATAGCAGATCAGATAAAAACAAACACCGGATCAAAATCATTCCTTTACACCATTTTAAGAAACCCCATACCATGATGTAATTATAAGCACCAGAATTACCCTAACCAGAGACATTCTACATTCAAACCGGATCAGACATCAATTACTCAAAATTAAAATAAATAAACAGCAACACACAAATATGTGCCATCCCGATTCACAATCCAGATCTAATCGAACCAGTAACATCCCAGATCAAGCGGGATCAGCATCAATTTGTTAAAACCAAAAACGAAGGAAAAAACAATCGGTGTGATTCGGAAGATGCTGACGGACCTGATCGGAAAGGAGAGCCGATGAACAGTATCTGTTAGAGGAGCCAATGCAGTAAAGAGGGATTGAAAAGCACGAAATGATGAATGGAGATGGATCGGTGAGGAGATTTATACAAACCCGGGAAAGATCACGAGAGAGACAGTTAAGGAGAGCCGAAGGTGACGAAATATTTTATTCCTAAATTACCCCTTTGTATCCTTCTAATTACGTTTCTTTTATTTTATTTTTCTGCTTTGTATTTCTTTATTTACTTTTTTTGTAAAGTTTATTAATAAAAATACAATGCTGTAAAGCTTATGTTTGTGCTGATTTTCTTAACATGGCAACTCAAATCGTTTATAAAAGTTAAAAATCGAAGACATTAGGCATCCATTTCAAAAACAATAATGTACATGCATACCAAATTCATTTCTAATTTTGTATCATTATAATATTTACGGTAAAAAAAACACATGTTCTAGAACAAGAATTTATACAACACCATTATGCTTGGTTAATTTTTAAAAATTCAATTAATTTGATTAATTACTAAGAGTAAAAATCATGTACCAAACATATTTTTGGTGCAAAATGTAAAGTTCATCAAAATGGAGTTATAATTCGCCGCCAAAAATCAAAAGTACTACATAGTTCTTCACGAATAATTTATAATTCGTCACCGAAAAATATGTCATTTGCATCAAATTCTTTTTCTAATTACTAAAATCAAGCATTAAAGTATTAAAGGTCGAGTTTAATATCATGTACAAAGCATATTTTTGGTACAAAATTTAAAGTTCGTCAAAACTGGATTATAATTCATCGCCAAGAAATCAACCATAAACGGGATTTAATCACATCCGTTCAAATGACCAAATCTAAGAATGTCATTGTTTTGTATTTTATTTTTTTTACAAAAATATGCACTTTGCGCAAGATCTTTTTTCTTAAACATCTTATTAAAAAAAAGATACGCATCAAGAAAAAAAAAAGACAAAATACGAATTAAGGATAATAATAATAATATAAAATGGTGTGAAAATTGCGCTGATTTTCATGCTTAGTTTGTTTGTTCAGAACTCAATAACACACAAACAACTGCGTTCTCTGATTATCTTTCCGACCAGTAAGAAAAGGTGATGGCCTCTACCACCACACCAGCTACGAGAATCATATGAATCAAACTCACCAAATATATCATAAATCACGTGGACAACCGTAACATGTATTATTGTTCGTAAAATTATTACAAACTATATGGATTAAAAATAATATATAGTTCGTGCGATTGACATATATATATCGTTTATTTGTTTGTTAGTCTAGTCTCACAAACTGTAAAATTTATCTCACGAGTAACATATAACACGATTTAAGTTTCTTAAATTTTCATCTCAATTCCATACAAAACTCACCTTCAAGGCTTCAACTTAAATCATCGATCGATGCATTGAGGCAACTATATTTAGAAGAAAAAATTGATGAAAATTTAGGTAACTATATACAGAAGAAAATTGAGTGTACTTTCTTGTGGCTCGTGCGAATTCCATTAGCCACAAATTCTACCAACCGAAGGGTTTGTTAAGTGTTTGTTAAGGGTTTGTTAAGGGTTTGAAAATTGAGGCAACTATATATTGTGTGGCACCAACCTTTCACAAAATTCATCTGCCTTCTTGTTAATTGTTTGTTTAATTCAGCATTTATCATCCGCATTTTATTCATTTTATTAGCCTCAAATGATTAAGGGACTTTGCCCTTAGAGAGTGACTCGAATCCGGGACCTTTAATTCAGGACGGTGAATGCCTACCACCAGGCCAATTCACTCTCGTCGAAAGCTAAATTTTTATTCAAACTTATTACTAGTGAATGCTTGGTACATATTTCAGAGTTGACGTGCCTTGAAGATTTGGTTCTTGAGCAACCACAGAAAAAAACAATGTAGTTTCTAAGACCCGAAGAGCATAAAGATTCACACATATGGTTACCTTTTTCCTTATAAATGTTTTATGACACTGCCTTTTATGATTCTCTTATGTAACTTTTGTTTAAGCGGGATCCAAAGTCTGTTACAAAATATTATATGAGACTAACCATATGGTTCAATCGTATAAAGCTCAGGCAACAGAAACATTAGGTTCAGTGGCCTGAATACCTGGGGTGACATTACATGGGTGACTAACCCTTTGCGACATTCTGTTAGTCAAATAAGTTCCTGAGCGACTATAAATGAGCCTAGGCAAAGCGTTTGTTTCAACCGTCGTAGAGGGAAAATGGTGCAGTGTGGTAATGATGCTTTATCTGACGCTCATTGCTTCGAGTAGCTAAGTGATCATCAAAGATCTGGTCAAGCAACTTATCGAGTCGAAGAAAGTTTGTCTACTTTTGTATTTAGTCTATTGAGATGACCGATAGAGTAATGGTCTAGTAGTGTGGACACCTGACTTGTAGTCACAAGGTCAAGGGTTCAAGTCCCATTATCGCATATTTACGGTATGAGTCTGGGGGTTGTCCAGTCCTGACCATTTTTTGTGTCGAGGGAAGAGTATAAACACATTAATAAACTCATTCTTGTAACACAAGATACTCACTATTCACGACAAAAAAATTCAAATTGTACAACATTATGTCGTTCCACTAAATCCGCCATGTATACCTTATGACTTGTACGAGTTGCCACCTACTTTTGTTGGGAAGCACTTATCACGTTTAGGGGTCGGTAAAGGGCCGGATCGGATAAGTTCTAGTCATGTCGAACGGGCAGAGTAGGATTTTTGGTGAGCCATAGCCCTTTACACATTAGGGTCGGGTCGAGTCATGAGAAAATTCATCAGCCCTAAAATCGTTATCGGCCCTTCGTTTCATAGGGCTTTTCGGCCTAGGGTCGGGCTCAGGCTAATTTCGACCCTAAATGAATGACTAATTAATCGACAAATAACTCTTTAAACGCAAATACTACTAGTTTGGACGTGTGAGATTTAATGGCTGTGAAAAATACATTCGTTTTATATCAAGAATGTCCTTAAATAAATAAATATACGATTTTAAATCGGGCTCGTATTTCGGATCAGGCCGAATAATCGAAGCCTTAGCCGGACCCCTAAGCCTTCGGATTGGGCCAATAGAACTTGCGTAGGGCTAGGGCCGGACTCGGGACGCCCTAAGGCTTATTTCGGCCCATGACCAAATGCGGACCCCTAATAACGTTACCATGTAGATCGAGAGAAATGAATGACTCAAAAAATAACTAATTGTATCTTAGAGTGCGGTTCAGGTACAAACCGATTTATATATAAAAACTACAAACTCAATTTCAAGCTGACACGTGTCCCATTTATTCGAAATCCCGAACAAAACACGGGAGGGGTATTATAGTCATTCCACATATCCTAATAATTTTATTTTCAATTTAGTCCTCGAGTTGTTAATGATCAGACTTAAAAAAATAATGATCAGACTAAAAAAACAATATTAGATTAAAAAAACAATGACCAGACTTAAAAAACAATGATCAGACTTAAAAAACAATGTTCAAACTTAAAAAAACAATGATCAGACTTAAAAAAAATAATGATCAGACTTAAACCAGTATTGATCAGACTTAAAAACCAATGTTCAGACGTAAACCAGTAATGATCAGACTTAAAAACAATGATCGGACTTAAATTAGTAATGATCAGACTTAAAAAAAACAATGATCAGACTTAAAACAAAATTTATGACGATTATACCTCTCGTATCTTTTATGTATTTTTAAATAAGTCCGCGTTCATTTTTTTATTTACAAAAAGAACCCCGAACGAGATGAATTCTGATTGGTCGATATTTACACGTGACAATATTTTGTTGGGTTATAGTTTTTATTTATAATTCTGGTTTGTATTTGATCCGAACTCTTGTATCTTAATATGTCTGACAATGTGAAAACAGAAAATGATGGTATGTGAGTTATAAATAGTTATATCCCCTTCGGCCTTCAACAATTGGATCATCTGTCAAATGAATTCCATTTTTTGTTTTGTTTTTTTGATAAGCTCCAACGAGCAAGATACAAGAAAATCAGACCGTGTGTATTAAATCTTTGAGAAAATTGAAAGAGAGCGATATCATGTGTACTTTACCTCATTAAATAAATCGAAGAGACCTATCTTAAATTACATAGACAGTTGGAGTTGGAGTCGTAGCTCCGAGTTGACCTCCTGACGATCATGACGCGCATTTTGATTTAAGGTCATCCTTAATAAGAGTGAAAAAGAAAGATTATACATGCAATCTTTTCTTTTTTCGGAGCTGGTTAACGGTCGTGAACATTTACTATGGGACGACCCAAATCACGAACGTTATTCTTCTCCCACAAAGTGACGCGTGTCAAAAGACAACCAAGAATTGATGTGTAGCTTATACAAATCTAATTTCAAAATTTATAACAGTCATAAAATAAAATAAATAAAGCAAAATATTTTTTAAATGATACCAATAAACTTAATTTTTTGATCTCTATTATTCGAGACCCATTATTCTATATTTTGGATAAAAAAAATGATGTTGTAGAGTTAGAAAATAAGAAAGAAAAAATGATGATCTTTGTTTTGGATTTATTGTTATAAAAAGATTGTAGGATGAACAAAGAAATTGACGATCTTTGTTTTAAGATCATAAAAAATGATGCCCTAAAATATGGACGAGTTCTAGTACTGTGGTTTAACTTGAGGGAGCCATACGTCAGCTCGGAGCTACGAGCCGAAGTGCGAGAGTGTGTGTAATTTTCAGTAAACACAACTATGCAGTCTGCTCATCTAGCCATCTCCGCACCCCCTGTCACCACACTCCTTCAAAATCCGACCCGATCGCGACACATCCATCGCCTCATTTCAACCAACTCAGTCACTCCCTCATCCTCATTTCCATCTCCCAATCTCACAATCAACACACCCACCCCTTTTCCTTCAAATCCACCTCACAACGCTCATGCCCGCCTCCGCTGCTTCAGTTCATCGAACTTCGATAGCGGCACGAACTCCGAGAAGAGTGTTGGGGATTGGATTGTGACGGTTGGGGAAGCGCTGTCCACGGCTTTTCCTGTGTGGGTTGCTGTGGGATGCCTTTTGGGGCTAGTGAGACCTAGCGCATACGATTGGGTTCAACCGAAGTGGACTGTGGCCGGTATCACGCTTACAATGCTTGGTATGGGTATGACTCTTACTTTTGATGACCTTGGTAAGGCTTTGGCTATGCCTAAGGAGATACTTGCTGGATTCTTTCTTCAGTATTCGGTTAGTTGTACTTGTACCTACTTTCAATTTCAATTCTTGGCCGAGTGGATTTTTGCTTATATGAGTTTTGAAGTGTAAGCACTTTTCATTGCATTGCTACACTTGTAGAGGCATTCTGTATTTACATCTGAGAGGGGTAAGCAAGTATCAAATTGCAAGCCTAGGAGGTCAAACAGATAGTATTTTATATTTTAAAAAACAAGATAAATCTTATTCAACATCCCTAACACTTTACATCCTAGGTAGTTATACTTGTACTAGATCTTTTGTTCTCCGTAACGGCGTTCACAGCTTACAAACATGACTTTGGTTCTCAAAATTATGACTTCTATATATTAGGATTGATATCTTATTGACTTATTCCCAACTTGTCTCTCCCATGCCATCTGATTTGCATCTTTAATCTGAACCAGACTTTCACATTATGTGAAAGATATCTTCTTTAGCAAGGACCTGTTACTTGTCCATCGATTAGTTTTTTTACAGACCAAAAGTCTCTTCAGTAGTGGCCCTAGAATGCAGTACAAAAGGAAATAAGAACCATAAATTATAAGCTATGACAAAGAAGTTTGCTTTTGAGAGGATGTCATATGAAAGAACTTACCTGAGCTGCTTTTATGATGCTCCATCACATAGGTTTATTATCCATATGCACATGATAAGTAAAATATGATTGGAAACATTTACGAAATAGGCCTTGATGATATCTTTAAAGCATCTGAAGACAACAATCAGAGGGAGGTTTACAAGTTTTGAATTTTGTTTGGAAAAGATTGCATTCATTCCAAAAGAGAAAAAGTTCGTCCTAACACCCAGACTACCAGGCAAGAATTTCAGTTAGCTAAACCAATATTGACAAAAGGTTTGATTTAATCAAGGCTATTATAAGAACTATATACTAGGTACGCTTTCTTGGTGAATTAATCACAAAATGTGGATAGGAATTTATGCGTGTTATCAATCATCGACCTTGAATGATGAATTCACATGCAGTTAGTCGTCTTTTGGAGGTTATTGGTCTATGCTTTCGCCCGAAAATCTTCTTGAAATACGCATTCTTGATCTGGACACCTTTTTATGATTGTCTCACCAAGAAAATTAGTAAGTTACGATGAAATGGTTATTGCATTGCCCGTGTAAGCATAAGTTGCTACCCAACAACATGGTCTGTAGTCCAAGTGACAGTTAGATCAAACGTTTAGACTCCTCTGCACCACTCAACTATGGCAAATCCATCCTTTGTTTAAAAATAAAATACATACTATGATGAATTCATAAATTTATCAAAAAAGTTGATTAATTGTCACAATTCATAGCACGAAAGACTTCTTAGATAATAAAACAAAAGATTTCAAATAACAAACACGAAATTCTCTTTTGTATTATTGAACAATAACTTCGTTTATGAATTATCAATTGGTTACTGCTGTGAAATGCATTTAAGCAATAATTTCAAATGACCTGGTTTAACCGCATGATGCAGTGTCGCACTGGGCATGTTTGGAGTCGACTTGGATAAAATGGCTCTGGTAATTTAGAGCAACCATGATGAAAAGAAGTAAAAAAGTTGGACAAGCATATAGGCACTTTCCGCCCTTGAATAAGCTACATTCTTTTGTCAATATTCAACTAATTCCTACTTCAAAGATGTAGAGTTATTTTTTTGATGAAATAGTTAAGGTTCCGAGAGAAAATAGCTCAAAACCAAAGTGAATAGAAACACAGGAGTGTTTATCAATAATCTCTAGTATTCTTGATTTTCTCCTGTGTCTGCAACTTTGAACAATCAATTTGCATCTTTGTACTTGCATTGTTTTACCAAAGACTGCAAGCAAACTATAATGGCCATGTCTTTTTGGTCTCCTGAATGTATCCTGTGATCTGCTTCCTATTAGTGCTGAATCAGATTTTGTTCATGTTCTCAATATATGCTGGTATGAACTTAACCAACTTTAATTCGTGACTGATCGCAGGTAATGCCAATTTCGGGTTTTCTTGTGAGTAAGCTTCTAAATTTGCCTCCTCATTATGCTGCTGGTTTGATACTTGTTGCTTGTTGTCCAGGAGGTAGGTGCATGTTACATTTGACTGTGCCTTTTCACTTTAACACCTACTACCTATTAACAGTGTTGATGTAATCGAATTACAGGAACTGCAAGCAATATTGTCACCTATATTGCACGGTAAGTAATTGTAAATGAGGCAGCACAGATTCACTGATGTAGTACTGATGATGCTGTATATATTGCAGAGGAAATGTGGCCCTTTCAGTTTTGATGACAGCTGCGAGCACGTTCTCAGCAGTGGTGTGTAAAATTAAGAATGACTTCATATTACATATGTGCTCATTCTGTGTAATTACCAAGAGAGTGAATTGTATGTTCACACAATGTTCAAAGCGCTTAGAAAACATTCCGTTACACAACTCTTACTTTTACTGTTGCCGTAAGAGTGATGGTGATCCAATCCTGTTTTTTTGTTTCATGTCAGATAATGACTCCCTTTCTTACAGCCAAACTCGCTGGGCAGTATGTTGCAGTAGATGCAGTTGGACTTCTTACGTCAACGATGCAGGTCTTCTTCGAATCCACACTGATTTTCGTGATGACTTAAGTCCATATAATGTTTGTTAAAATAAGTGGAGATTGCAGGTTGTGCTTCTTCCTGTATTGGCTGGTGCCCTCCTAAATCAATACAGTCAAAGGCTTGTCCGACTTGTCTCACCTTTGATGCCACCTATTGCTGTGGCTACAGTTGCTGTTTTATGTGGTCACGCTATTGCCCAGAGTTCTTCTGCAATCTTAATGTCTGGCCGGCAAATTGCTCTTGCTGTGTTTCTCCTTCATTCATCTGGATTTTTCTTTGGCTATGTGCTTTCCAGGATTATCGGCATAGATATTTCATCGTGTAGAACCATCTCTATCGAGGTTGGCATGCAGGTAAGTGAACAAATTCCACACCAAGTGAAAGCAAAAATATGTTAGTTGCAAAAATGTCGTGAAAAAAAAGAAAACATTATGTTGATGAGTTGTTTTATTGTTTGCAGAATTCGGTGTTGGGTGTAGTTCTTGCGACACAGCACTTTGGAAACCCTCTGACTGCAGTACCATGTGCAGTATCCAGCGTCTGTCACTCGATACTTGGTAGTGTGTTGGCCGGAGTGTGGCGGCAAAGTGTGCCACCCAAACAGGATCATTCGAACGCCTCTTCTTAAGTATTCTTGAGTAAACTTAATGGGGCTTTGCATTTGAATGGTATTTGTGGATGTCTTATCTAGGTCTTTTTCTGTTTTCTGTGGTGAAATTTAACAACTACAAGCCTTGCCATTTTGCTTTCTTTAAATCAAAATTTTCATGATCCTAAATGTTAATTAAGCTTGGCTCGCCAAAAAAAAGCTTTAACAACTTGGTTGCTTTTTGTTTTTGAATTTTGACATCACTCTCTCTCGCTCTCACCAAAACTGAACAAACCAGTACTCCTTGTGATTAAGAATAGGAAGATCGATTATATATTGATAGAATGCAAACAACCTTTTTATACAACAAAGAGAGATACAAATGATATCAAGTACATTTGTTTCAACATTAAATCATGCTCGAGGCCAAGTGGATAGTCCAGTGGTGGCATCCCTGCGTGTCAACAAAGACTCAGGTTCAAGTCTTCGTACTAACATTAACATTAACAGATACTAACTTGACTGTAACCTCTGTCAAAAAAACAAACATTAAATCATGGTTGACCCATGCATAATTAGGGCAAGGAAGACATGACTTTAACACTAAAATATTAATCAATATTAGATAGTAACCTTTGCATCAGTTCTTATCATTGTTGCGCCACCAATATCATTGTTTTTGATTCCATCATTCAATTCAATTTCTCCATCACATGTGACTTTTTCATAGAAAGGGTACAAGTTTACCACTACAATTGCAGATGTACGTAAGAGGGTGGGCAGGCAATTGAAATAGACAAAGTCTCAAATTCGATTCCTGCTAAACACTTTCAAATGGAATAAATTCATAGTAACTCGATTGAGACTGTCACCTTGTAATGAGGTGGTTCTCATGTAAGATCAAAATGTAAACTCTATAACTACAATTTTTACCTATTCCATACTTATCAAGTGCTTCCATATGATGCGAGGGTTTTACAATTTACTTTACACTCAATATTCATATTCTGAGTATGATGCTGCTCATCCAGAATGTTCTGTTGGGAGGACGGACCAAAAAGATAAGATTTACAACCGAACTTCACCCCTCGCCAATATTTTCAAAATTTAAATTTTATTATAAAAATTTAAATTTACTTATCTCTCTCAGGCGATTTTAGGGCTTTGTTGGTTGTGCCGTTTACAGCATCTGCAGTTTGCAAACTTGTTTCATCGAGAATTGTCATTCGGGTAAAGATTTCTACAACATATATAGTTAATCTGTTTTTGATCGGAGCAATTTTTTTGTTTATATATATATATTTTTTTTGTAGTTGAGGAAAGAGATGGCCGCGATCAGAGGTATATGGACGCTGCAAGCTGCTTCTGACCACCTCCCAAATGATATCATCGTCTGCATTCTCACTTATCTTCCCATTAAGTCATTACTACGTTTCAAAACGGTGTCAAAATCATGGAATGCTATCATCACGGACCCTCGTTTCGTCTGTGAACATCATTCACGACAACCTTCATCAAAACTATTAATGGTGAAAAGGCGGGAAGAAGAGGAAACAGATGGCACACGCATATTCCCAATGCCCCTCAGTTTCGACACAAAGTTGTGTGCTCATCGGAATGTGTATCAATCATTCAAGCCATATTTATCAGACGAGTATTCAGATATGTTGATAATGGTCCTTGTTTTGGAGTGTATTGTTTTTTGGTGTGTAGCTACAGGGAGCCATCCGTCAAGATAGAGTTGTGTAACATTGCCACGGTGAGAAACAAAGGTGTGTCGTCGTCCTTATTTAAACTTTAAGGAGGACGGAGTAGTCTTCTGTGCCTTTGGGTTCGGATGTGTTGATCATAATGATATTATTAGTGTTCCTAAGTTTAAAGTTGTGAAGCTGGCATATTACGTGGAGGGTGGTGCATTGAAGTGTTCTACACAAGTCTACACATGTGCGACCGATTCCTGGAAATCGGCTGAATCTTGTGAAAGCTTTACTTATGAAAAAGGGATTGAAGTGAATGGAGTTATTCATTGGCAGGCAAAAAGTATAAAAGCAACTGGCAAGAAGTTCATTCTCACTTTTGATTTGTAAAAAGAGGTTTTTGGGAGGATTGAACGACCTCAGGGAACCTATAGCGCCTTGCTTATTAAACAAGATCAATACTTGTCACTTATTACTACCTCAAATGATTTTGTTGATGTATGGGTCATGCACGTCAGAGGGTCTTGGGTTAGGCAAGCAACAGTTGGACCGTTGAGAGTTAGTAATGTTGAGAAACTCACTTACAAAAGGAGAATTTTATTGAACGAAAATTCTTACAAAGGAAAACCTCACTAAGACTCTCTAACTTGTGGTGGAGATCCCTCTTTAAACTTGAGTGATTTGCACCTTACATGACACACCTATTTATACTAATTCATACACCGAATGAATGGCTAGGATCATTTTGATGCAATGGCCAAAAATAGTACATCTAGAAAACTCTACATCTATCTCCCTTCTTCTTCCTCTTCTACACTTCTCCATAATTTTCTAGAAAAATCTTCTCCTTGGATTAGGCTCTTTTCTTTGGGTCTTCTATATGGACTAGACTAGCCATTAGTATTTGGGCTTTAATCTCAATAAGTAAGACGAGTTTCTTGAGGTATTGGCGCAGTGTCGGAGGATTGCTTTGGAAAGTTAATCGTGTGGAGGAGAATGCTGAGATTGTCATGGCTATCCGTGATAATCATTACAAGTTTTGTGTTCCATATTCCAATATGGCGCTTTCTGACTACGTAGAAAGTCTCGTGTCATTCAACTTCTAATTACTCTGGAGTAACACATCTTACTCTCAAGCAAGTAAAAATTAGACGTCAAATTTCTTTGTTATATTTGTTGCTCCCAACACTGAACATGATGTGCTCTATGCCCCACCTGATAATTCATTTAGTTATTACTCTAATTTAAAAGTTGAAACATATCATTTGATACATATATCATCTACAGAAAAATAAACCACGTAAAGTACCTTAATCGCCTCCCTTTTAATCGCAAGCCAGGGGGCTCAAACAATTGATTCACTACTTTTCTACACTCATAAGATCATTCGAGTCACCCGAATTGCTAGAAAACTTAGCAATGTCCATATTCGTGTCACTGTATGCATCATCTTTGAATTATGCAGCTTTATCAAACTTGATGCATAATTAACAGCAACTTACCTTCAATATCAAAAATTTCTTGATTCGGATTTTGCTATGCTTTTTGAGCTCTTGATTTGATAGTTTTTATTGCTGACTTCATCTGCTCCGCTCAGCGATCATGTTCTTACAGGTTTTTTGTTCAGTACAAAGCTAGGTTCATTTTCAGAGACTAATTTAGCTTGAAAACAAATTGTTATCTGGTGATAATTTCATTTCTGTAATGTTTCTTGAATTTTAGAAGAGAAGTCTTCCTTTCCAATTTACATTTGACAAAAAGATAATATGCACAAAACATATCTGAATATTAATTACGATTGAGTTGCGTAAAAATGTTTATAGCTTATGTTTCCATGTTCAGAAGAACTGAAATAACAGGCTTCCTATAAGTCCTCCAACAAGCATCAGAACAGGTACGCCAGTAGCTGCTAGTGCATTGCTCTTTTGATCCTTTACTGATGCGGTTTCTGTTGCATTTTCAGGGCAGGCGAGACCCTCTTTTCCTTCGCGACACAAATTGGCAAACAGACCTGGAGGATATTTTCCATACAGATTGATATAACTGAACATAGTGGTGGCGCAGTCACTTTTCTCGTCGTTAATCTTGTCAACAAAAGTGCAAGCAAATTCCTTAAACGCCGTGCAACAGGCCTCAGCCGTGTACCTTGGACCCTTGCATTGGCTTGTTAGAATGGTGTAGTTCTTGTTCTCAAAGTCCTCTGTGCAAGCTGCAAAAATTAAATTGATACAAATAAAAACTATGTTCACCATTTCCAACTTAGCTTTACGTAATTTTAATCGAATCAGTATCAAACATGACAATAATTTTTAATATGTTGATGCAGATTCAGAAACCTGCTGTGGCCTGAAGGAGGAAGCGCCCAGTGGGTCCATGAGACTGAAGCACATCATCTGCGTGCAAATTCATCATTATAGTTCCGCGAAAAGGTATATAACATTACATTGAAATAACGTGTCTATAACTTTTGCCTCGACTTACCAGAAATGAAGCTTTGAGAGGCCACGAAGCCTATGAGAAAGAATGGGAAGAAGAAAAGCAGACCAAAGCCTCTCTTAGCAGACATTTTCGCACCTCCTCGGAGATTTTCAAATCTCCAAGTCCTTCTCCTCAGTTTGATATTTCCTCTTTTTTTTCTTCTTCTTTTGTTAAAGAATATTCTGATGCGTCAACCTGATTTCTCTCTCGTTTTTCTTTCCCTGCCATGACATGGTTCAGATAGATTTGGTCAATGCTGACCAATGAGTGGACAAGCTGAATATTCGGGCTCAGGTATTCCTGTTTTTAGGAACATTTTGTTTATGCGCTAAATCTGTTGGTAATTTGAAATTCTGAAACAGTAAAACTAATTTCTAATTTCCAATATTTTCTATTGAAAAAATAACCCTGATATATTGTCATTTTTAATCTATACGTTGAAGGTTATAATAAACCATCTCTTCAAGGGCCATACGAAAAACACTCTGGGGAAGGCATTTGAGGCTTCTCAGAGCTAAATCAGCTTTCTCGTTCGCCAGTTGTTGAGCTTTTTCAATGCTTCCGCAGCTCTTGACCAGCGAGATGGCTTTATCGAGGGAACCAGGATCACGGAACTCAGACTCTATGATGTCTCTAAGACGAGGTTCTTTCTCAAGTGCAAAAATTACTGGTGCTGTCAGATTGCCTTTGGCCAGATCACTCCCTGCTGGTTTCCCTAGTTGTTCGGAAGATTGAGTGAAATCAAGTATGTCGTCTACTATTTGGAATGATAGACCGAGGTTCTTTCCATATTCATACATCGGGGTACTTATGCTCCTGTCAACACTGCTGAAGATAGCAGCTCCTTTTGTGCTCGCCGCTATTAATGATGCTGTCTTGTAGTAACTCTTCATTAAGTACTCTTCGAGTTTGACATCACAATCGAATAAGCTCGAGGCTTGCCTTATTTCACCGCTGGCGAAATCTTTAATCACCTGTACCGACAATGAGATGTAAGCTTTTACACTCAGCATTTTGAAATCATTTTAATGCAACAAATATGTAAGGCTAAAGACTCTTCAAGATTAATCGGTCGACATCAGATGTAATGCAAGGTACATTTGGAAACGGGACATACCTGGCTGACGAGCTTAATGACTTCAATATTCTCAAGGTTAGCGAGATACCAAGAAGACTGGGCAAACATGAAGTCCCCTGCCAATACTGCAACTCTAGTGCCGTATAATTGATGAACTGTCTCTTTGCCTAATATTGAAGATGAAACAATTATTAACTTCTTTTTTTTTTCTCAAGTGGCCAGGATATTTCGAAATTATGTACTCGTAGACTGACGTACCTCTCCGTAGATCACTTTCATCCAACACATCATCATGAATAAGGCTGGCAGTGTGAATCATCTCTATAATCTCCGCCAAGCGACGATGCTCTGTAGTAAGTTCCCTGGATTAATAACATTGAATAACATATCCACCTTATTTTAATTATTTGAGAAGATTTACTCAAAAAAAATTTTTTTACTTTAGTCCAGCTATCTCTGCAGTGGCCCTTGACACAAGAAATACCAAAGCAGGTCTCATCCTCTTACCACCAGCACCAAATATCTGCTCAGCCGCAGACATCAAAACTGGATTCTCTGCACCTACAATCTAGATGCGTATAACTGTCAGATTCAGAATAGTGATGCAGTCATTACGAACTTGGAATTGAAATCACGCAGATGAACCTTACAGCACAAGGTAGGCTATAAATCGGACTGAAAACCTATGGCAACAACCCTCAGCCGCCGGAGCTAAATTTATGGTACACTGAGCACACACATTGAAGAAATAGGCTATTTACACAAAATATACGAGCACGGTCCTAACACGGACATTGGCATAAATTCATGTTGTATCTGAATTTGATTGAAATAGACATCTTACCGATTTGAGATTCTGATTCAGAGTAAGAAGGTCGTCGGCAACAGATTCAAACATATTAGTTAAAGAAACTGGTCTTATTGAATCACTCTCCAAATTCAACAATGAACTGAGAGTGGGAAATTCAGCCCCAATTCCTGGATGAGATCAGCACAGCAAAATTCAGAATTCAAAAAAAAAAACACACAAATCACAAGTTGAAAATTTAAACAGCTCTCATGAACATTTATGGCCAGAAAGTTGAGAATTCTTAGTTTCATACCGTTGAGCAGAGTTTGTGCTACAGCCCGGGGAGGAACAAATCGCCTGCTGCAATAGACAAATTTTGTGGGCCGATTTCTATGAGAAATGAACTTGGTAGAGTTGTGATTCACAGCACAAGGATGAAACGAGGCGCAGGAAGAACAGCCGGCGGATGCAACCAAATCAAGAGTGTGACACGCGGCTGACATCATTCGGGTCTGAATTGAAAGAACTGGATATGAAAAACCAGACACGAGGATAGCAAAGGTTTTTTTTATATAAATAAATTTCTCTGAAGAAGAAAGTTGGTTGAAATTCCAAAAATAAATGCGTACACAGATTCACATGAAAATAAACAAGTGGGTATTGGGAATTATGAAAAGGTTGGCTTAAAAAATTGCAGGGTTTCTGTTTTAAGGAGATGAGCAGAAGCGAGTGATTGATTGAGAGATGAAGTTGGCGATGATTTTGTGCGAAATTTGAAACGGACTAAGGTTTTGGAATTTGGAGTTCCTATACAATTTAATCCACTTTCAAACTCAAATATCTCATTTGTACCGCTAAGAGAGAAACCGGTAATGTTGATTTTTATTAATCCCGTAAAAAATGTTGTTGTGGTCCGGTTCGGGGCTACGTGGACCAACCAATATCCGTTGAAATGTGATACTTTGTTTTTTTTATAATCCGTTCCTGGAAATCGGGATTGTAAGAAATACATGATACCGGTTCGCAGGGAGCCGGCATTAACCTAAATGAGTTTCTAACGATGTATATTGGAGATTTGAGTTTGAAAATGGGATAGTTTGGATAGAAACTCAAGGTTTTGGTATGTGAAATGAATTCTTCTGGTTGACCTTTGTTGGTCAGTAGGGATCTAGGAGTCATTAAATTGGTCTACGAGTAATTAGAGCATATGCATCCGTTGAGGAGATGATATTTTCGAGCACCTTCTCGAGTAGTACCTCCTCAGCGTCGGACAACACGTCTTCAAAAATTCGTCCGTTGTACATGCTCTTAAAGACAGTGTGTTTGAAAATGACGTTGTCAGTATTCAGAAAATTATTATTCATTGTTATTGGTTGCGATACATTGATTTAAAATCCCTTATAATTCGGCATATTAAAATCTTTTTTATAATTCGAGATCTTCATAACTTTTTTTCGATTACAGAGATCTTCATAATTTGAATAAAATTTTCGTCCGTTGTACATGCTCTTTAAGATTAGGAGCAGTGTGTTTGAAAATGACATTGTCAGTATTCAGAAAATTATTATTCATTGTTATTCGTTTCGATACATTGATTTAAAATCCCTTATAATTCGGCATATTAAAATCTTTTTTATAATTCGAGATCTTCATAACTTAAATAAAATTATTAAATAAAATTTTCATAAAAATGATATTAATTTTTTATATTATGTATTTTTCAGATCCCAAGCGGTGTAGCTAAATGCTGCCACTTTCAAAACGACATCGTTTTGAAAATCTTACTGTTCGGTCTCGTGCTAGCCTCTCCTTCACATTCTCTCTGCAGTTAATTTATTCTTTCTCCTTCCCTCTTCACGGCCAACATCTATCCCCCTTTCTTTTTCTTCTGTTTACGGGAGACCCACCCACAAACCTATTTTATTGAGTGATATCTTGAGCTGCGCAATAATGGAGAACTTAGTTGGACGACGAGTGTCCGTCGGGTCGGCGGAGATGATTAAAATAAACGGAACAATATTGATAATGACAGATTTGTCGACAAAAAAAAACTCATTCATTTTATTTCTTAAGCCCCTTTTAAACAAGTCGATTGATTGGTGAAGAATAAGGAATTGAACTGTCGGGAGAGAAGCGATTAATTACAGGGAAGAGAACTAGCACGTGACCGAACAAGTATATTTTTGTGAAACGGCGTCGATTTGAAAGTTGTAGCATTTAGATGCGCTGCTTGGGATCTGAATCCTACAACAATCAAATTCGTATCGTTCTCTCAGGAACCTAACCCTAGAAACGCGATGTGATTAAAACCTAAATTATCGGGTTTGGGAGATTCACTGCAAGGCTGGCCACCATCAAGCTTTGCAATTTGACTCCAACTTTACTGCAATCAAAATCTGAATACATATATGCATACTTATCTGCAGTTTGTATGTATGTATTAGAAGTTGATTTCACCTATGCAATTGATTAAGGGGCATTATCAAGGGTGCTTTTTCAATCCCATGTTTGAATCAGGAACCTGCCCCAAATCTCCTTCTCCCGTTTTTTTAGTTATTTGAATTTTAAGGAACTTTGCTTCTGACTAGTGCTTTTTTTTAGAATGTTATGGTACTCAAATGTCTATATGACATTTTGCACTACAATTCACTCTGGATGTTTATTTTTTATTTTGATGAAACGGCAAAGAGATTAACAAAAAAAAACCCTGGGGAGGCAAACATACCTAAACTCAATACCACTCGACGAACTCCTGATTTACTAAAAGTAACACTTATCCAACACTAAAACAAAACTGACGAAGACAACTAGACAGCAGACGCAGCAAACTATACAATGATACGATCGACCACAGTACCAATTGAACGACAATAACTCTGGATGTTGGCATTAATCTACTGACATTGTTATGTTCCTGCGAATTACTACCATCGCTGATTGCACATAAATATATGCGTATTGCAGAGTATTGAATTTTTGAGATGTTTGAGAGCCTTGCTCATATAGTTGTTAATTGTAGACTGCTGTTTACTCGTGTTTACTTGTGAAACTCTTCTACCTATTTTTTTGCTTTCCCGAATTTATTTGAATCTATTACCTGCATTGTATGCTGCTTTTTTCTTTCTTTCTCGTACTCATAATATGCGGTCATCAAGAATTTGGTATTGCCATGGACGGTCAACACTGAACTTTCCAGCTCGACAACAGGAGTTCGAAAAATGAACTTTTTCACTGAAAGGTATTTTGAGAAAAAGCTTTGAATTTGATTCCCAATTTTTGGGCCAACAAATATTCAGATGTTGAGCTATTGCAATTGCAAGTGATGTCCTATTTTCCCAAGGATAGTTTTCATATTGTCCTATGGCTATATTATCAATAAGAATTCAGTTAAAACTTATATTATATTTAGCACTAAAACTTGTAAGTTCGGCTCTTGCAATCTGATTTTTGGCAATTTCAAGGATCAATACAATTATCTTCTAGACGAAAATGAACGTGTTAACCATTTTTCTACTATTTAAGGTGTAAATTATATTGTTTGCTAAACCGATTGAATTCAACCCATTGGATTAAGGAAAATTTCCTAATTTGCTCAAAATTCAAATTTGCATTCACTTTATACTCAATCTTCAAATTACATTCTCAATTTACTAACGTTTATTAAGACGCTGTCTAGGACGACACCTTAATAATAAAACGCCCTAATCCACGGCGTCTAGGCCTAGTAGCATATTTAAGTAAAAAAAAATAAAGTTTACTGGGCACAAATTGCTAAGTAAGTTGAAATCGCTGATCGATACGATGTCTAAAACTAAGCCGTCGTTGCTTAGAGCGTTTTAATGTAATCTAATAACTCAGTGTGAAGTCAGAGGCTTGAATTGAGATGGAGAGCGCAGTCGGCAAGGATGCCGAACGTAGAACGTAAGCCGATGTCGAAACGAAAGTCGATTTCGGATTTCACCGAAGTGTCAAACGATTTCAGCCAAACGGGAAGAATGAAAAGCGATTGAGTTATTGTAACATAAGGCGCTGTTAGCAACATCACCTTAGTTTACATTACCACGTCAGCTGGCTTACTCAACCATCTTTTGTTTAAATATGCCACGAGACTTAAATCATCGTTCAGAAGAACCTCTTGTAGTTAAGAAACGTGAGTAAATTGGGAATGTAATTTGAATATTTAGTATAAAAAGAATGCAATTTTAAATTTTGAGCAAATTGAGAAATTTTCTTTGGATTAATGTCCTCTGCGACTTCTCCAAATTGAAGTTGGCAGTGGAGCTCTCCAAATTGAAGTTGGCAATGAACAAATACGACTACTCATCAAATGTTTAGATGATTAATTTCTATATTAAAACTTTTCCTTATGGTCTAACAAATTAAAATGTATTCGGAACTAGGGTAGCGCAACATTTAGTCAAAACGACATTATTTTGATTGTAACGACGACGATATAATAATAACACCATCTAACTGCGCTGCACAGATTCCTTTTCCACTCATAACTCAGAGTTCACTTCACCTAAAGACACTCAATTTTTAATTATTATTTTTTTGATAAATAAAGACACTCAAATCTGAGTTTTGCCCAAAAGAACTAAAATCTGAGGGCGGAGGTCGCTGACACTTGGACATTTTGAACGGAAAGAACTTAATGGGCTGATAGGCGTTTGATCCTCTGATTTAACGGCCCAATAGAAATCAATCCACAAGCCCATTCATCTTCATCGTTCTAGGGTTTTCACTTTAGTCTCTCCGATCAACGTTTCAGATTTAAGCTGCAACCTCCGACACAACTCCGTCTTTCGAATTTTCTCGGCGCACGGCTCCACTGTGACCAGCATTCATGGGTGTCTTCAGGGTAACCTTCATATGGCTTCTATCGCAAGATCCATCGCAATTGCATTTGACTATTTATAACTTATTATTCGCAATCCAGACCCTAATTGACTTTTGTTGTTGTTGTATTTCTTTGTATGCAGTTTCACCAGTACCAGGTTGTGGGCAGAGCGTTGCCGACTGAAAAGGACCAACATCCTAAAATCTATCGGATGAAGCTCTGGGCAACCAATGAAGTCCGTGCCAAGTCTAAGTTCTGGTAACTCTTCTCATATTTCTTCAATTGCATGATGATTTTTCCAGAAAAGTATCCCAATTATAGGAATGATTCTGATTGAACTGCATTGCATTGCGTTGTGCTGTACCTGTACTATACACTGCTTGGCAGATAGCATTTCCTAAGTTTTTTTTTTACTATATGCAAAGGTTGGCTTTTTAGCAAAAAATTTAAACAATTTATTAGTAAATTCGCAGAGCATGAGATGTTTTTCAAGCTGTTGTCTCTTCATTCTGACAGGTATTTCTTGAGGAAGTTGAAGAAGGTTAAGAAGAGCAATGGACAGATGCTTGCCATTAATGAGGTAACAATTGTTTCAAATATATCGTTATTTTATGTGTTTGTTTTCCTTATTGTGATTGCCTTTTAAATTTATTCAGCTGTAGTAGTGGTACTGGTTTTTCAATTTTGTTGCCCATTGGATTAGCTTACTGAGCAAATACTTAGTTTAAGACTGTCTTATGATATTACTAATTGATTAGTGTCTTAAATCTGTGGATTTTTTATTATTATGTGTTCCATCAACACGCATTCAAATTTATGTCTTTTATTGGAAGTAAGTTTGTTTCATTTATTTGATTTATCTCCATACTATGGTAGATTTTTGAGAAGAATCCAACCACCATTAAGAACTACGGAATTTGGCTGAGATACCAGAGTCGAACTGGTTATCACAACATGTACAAGGAGTACCGTGACACCACGCTCAATGGTGCTGTCGAGCAGATGTACACTGAGATGGCTTCTCGTCATAGAGTGAGGTTCCCTTGCATTCAAATAATCAAAACAGCCACCGTTCCAGCCAAGCTTTGCAAGAGGGAGAGTACCAAACAGTTCCACAACTCTAAGATCAAGTTCCCATTGGTTTTTAGGAAGGTGCGCCCACCTACCAGGAAGTTGAAGACAACTTACAAAGCCTCTAGGCCTAACCTGTTTGTCTAACTGTCATGTCAATTTATCATGCTACGCTGATCTTGAGAATTTGCAGTTGGATGATGAATCTAAGTTCTGGTATTCTTTTAAAAAAGATTGTTTTTGCAAATTTTGGGACACATTGGCTATTGTTTTTTGGCAGCTTTTTTTGGGACACTAAGTTTTTGTTTAAGTTGTTCTTAAAGGACACATACATCCATTATCACTTATACACAATTGCTCAACACTGGCCTGTCTTGCACATTTAAAAATTTGAAGTTCTTGACAGGAGTTATACTTCTAAATATGAGACTATGTAAAATCTCTGAAATAATTTTGAATGATTTCAACAACAATAAAAGTAAAACTTGCTACTTGTAACAATATCAACGATCCTTGTAAAATCGAGTTTCTATCCAAACTACCCCAGTTTCAAACCCAAATATCCAATATACACCGTTTGAAACTTAAATATCCAAAATATCTCCTTTGAATGAATGCCGGTTCCCCGCAAACTGGTGTCATGTATTTCTTACAATCCCGGTTTCCCAGGAACCGGAATTATAAAAAAAACAAAGTATCACATTTCAACGGATATCGGTTGGTCCATGTAAGCCCCGAACCGGATCACATTAGCATTCCTAGAAACCGGGATTAATAAAAATCAACATTACCGGTTTCTCTCCTACCGAGATTATTACAAAAAAGAATACTAAGCAAAATGGGGTATTTTAGACATTTGAGTTTTAAACAATGCAAAAGAGATATTTGAGTTTGAAAATGGGTTAGTTAGGATAGAAACTCGAGTTTTTATTTAAAAATGACCCAAACGAGTTTGGGCATTTCAAAACTGACCCACGCGAGTTTCCCATTTCAAAACTGACCCATTTTTAAAAAACCGGATCTTCAGGATTCGATTTTCTGTATTTTTTACAAAACTGGATCCCCAGGATCCGGTGTTATGTGCACACTCAACACGTGGAGTTCTCTCATTCGAACGCGCACATAACATCGAATCCCGAGGATCCGGTTTTGTAAAAAATACAGAAAACCGGATCCTGGGGATCCGGTTTTTTAAAAATGGGTCAGTTTTGAAATGGGAAACTCGCGTGGGTCAGTTTTGAAATGCCCAAACTCGTTTGGGTCATTTTTAAATAAAAACTCGAGTTTCTATCCAAACTAACCCATTTTCAAACTCAAATATCTCTTTTGCACTGTTTAAAACTCAAATATCTAAAATACCCCATTTTGCTTAGTATTCTTTTTTTTAATAATCTCGGTAGGAGAGAAACCGGTAATGTTGATTTTTATTAATCCCGGTTTCTAGGAATGCTAATGTGATCCGGTGCGGGGCTTACATGGACCAACCGATATCCGTTGAAATGTGATACTTTGTTTTTTTTATAATTCCGGTTCCTGGGAAACCGGGATTGTAAGAAATACATGACACCAACGGATATCGGTTTGTTTTTTTTATAATTCTGGTTCCTGGGAAACCGTAAAAAACCGAGGATCCGGTTTTTTAAAAATGGGTCAGTTTTGAAATGGGAAACTCGCGTGGGTCAGTTTTGAAATGCCCAAACTCGTTTGAGTCATTTTTAAATAAAAACTCGAGTTTCTATCCAAACTAACCCATTTTCAAACTCAAATATCTCTTTTGCACTGTTTAAAACTCAACTATCTAAAATACCCCATTTTGCTTAGTATTCTTTTTTTTAATAATCTCGGTAGGAGAGAAACCGGTAATGTTGATTTTTATTAATCCCGGTTTCTAGGAATGCTAATGTGATCCGGTTCGGGGCTTACATGGACCAACCGATATCCGTTGAAATGTGATACTTTGTTTTTTTTATAATTCCGGTTCCTGGGATATCGTAAAAAACCGAGGA
This sequence comes from Rhodiola chrysanthemifolia, assembly GCA_033675395.1. NCBI lineage: Eukaryota > Viridiplantae > Streptophyta > Magnoliopsida > Saxifragales > Crassulaceae > Rhodiola > Rhodiola chrysanthemifolia. The sequence goes on from CM066207.1 coordinate 42,924,246, forward strand.
TCCGGTTTCATTAAAAATGGGTCAGTTTTGAAATGTGAAACACGTATGAGTCAGTTTTGAAATGCCCAAACTCGTTTGGGTCATTTTTAAAAAAAACTCTAGAAACTCTGTAAACTAGCTATTAAACCGAACTCAAACTAGCAGCAGATGGTACCAGCAAGCCTACTCATCTTCTTGCACTTGGGCATTTCCTTGCACTTGGCCATTTTCATGCACATTCACAATAGCCAAAGCTAACTTCTCCTCAATTCTGAAAGCCCATATCTGAACCAAATCACCAATACTCCACTTGTTCTTTTTCACTATGTCACTCCATGGCTTGTTCAGATTGTACACAATTGTCTTGATAGGCTTCTTAGCTCCCTTACCCATATTCCACTTCCTGAAATTTATGGTCCATACCTTCTCCTCCGGATCCAAAATCTTCACTATAATCGGCATCCAATGACCTTTACTGTCTGTAGAATTCAGCAAAGCTTTCTCCTCCGTTGTCAGAAACTCGTTCCTTATGGCCTTTTCGGGAATCGATAGCCTGTTGTTATGTTTTTCCAAATCGGTAAAGAACAGCCTCTTTTGGATGACCAGCAACGGGTCCTTTCCGCCCATGGCTGCCATTAGCATCTTGAAGCGATCTGGAAGCCCGGGCGGCGGCTCTGGCCCTGTATCCGCTGGTGGTTGTGGCGGTCGTGGTCTCTTCTTGGGTTTTGAACCACCTGAGGCCTTCTTCTTCCTCTTACGGCTTGACTCTGGCTTGTCATCCTTTACTTGCGGTGCACGGAAGCTTCTCGAACTCGAAACTCCGACATTCTCTTCCATCATATGCATCGGGCGTTCCGAGGGCTTCTCATATTCTGTCTTCTCTTTACCAATTTTGATTTTGATTTTCACTCGCAAGCAATTTGAACTTGCAACTCCGACATCCTCTTCCATCTTAGGCATCGAGTATTTCCAGTGCTTCTCATAATCTGCCTTCTCTTCATACTTTTTAACCCTTGCACGGGTCGACTCCGGCGTCTCTTTTTTTACTTGCGACCCAAGGAAGCTACTTGGTTTAGGTTTTGGTTTCGGAGGCCACTCGTACTCTTCCATAGGGCTTTTTCCATTCTTATCGGCCATATAATCAAAATCAGCAGCAACATTCTTCTCCGATGAATCCCGATAGCGAGAAGGGGGATTTCGAAGTCGATTTTGACCAGAAATCAAAATCTTAGTCTTCTCTGTCTCCTCTTGTCTCTTTTTCGTAGCCGCCTCCACCTCCTCCAATTTCAAAGCTGTCATCTTTACCACCGCCGAAAATACAGAAATCGGGTCTTTCTGGTCCGCCATGGGACTGTTTATTTCTTCCACTCCGACGAAATCTATCAGCGACAAGTCACTAAGCTTTAACAACAAGTCGCTCAACACAGCCATGACTTCGCTCTCTCTCTCAGAATTATCTCTATCAAAAACACAAATGAAACTATGAAAGTCTCGCTGGTTAATTCTATTTATAAGAAAGCATAGCAAGTTTACTTTCCAAAAATGTATTTATTATTCAGTATTTAGTAATTTGCAGTTGGTTAGATATTATTAATAGTATCTGTTTCATATTCTTAATCATGATATTATCTTTTGGGTTTCAAATATCTGATAGAAAAATTATCAATAAGTAAGATATTTATTCTTGTTGATAATCATCGATAATTTAAAATTTGAAATGCCAAAGAATTTGAGCTAAAAAAAATTGTCATTCGAATCCAATAGTTCTGATTGACTTTCATCTTTCAACATCATCATGTAAAAAAAAAGATTTTGGCTGAATTCAGGCCTACTTATATTTATAATTTTGTTTTTAGTAATATCTGATAATTCTAATAGCTGTCCAAATATTTGGAAACTTTGTAGTAAAATATTTAGTACTAATGAGTAAGATATTTGTTGTTGACTGTTGTTGATACTTGATAATAATGAATAATTTAGAATTTGAAAACCCAAGTAATGTGACATAGAAAATTGCCATTTGAATCCAATGGTTTTGATTGACTTTCATCTTTTGACAACTTTTTCATATTGGAAGATTCGCAAATGAATCTTGAAATATATATTTTCTGATTGGCCTGTTTTTCAAATAGGTTTTTTTTAATAAAAATACTTACTGTGAAATTAGATAATTTATTCTTTGATTGATGAAGTCATTACAAAGTGATACAGACTAAGTACATATAGATATTATATAGTACACTTTCTATTGCGTGTCTCTCAGCGCCAATTAAACCAGCTCATTGCTCAACTCTATGACTTCCATTAACCTTTTGAAATACGCCTCCCCTTATTTTCTTTGATATCAGAATTGGAATTTGGAGCTGACCGTATATCCTTGATATCATAACTGGAGCTTATGAGAAGTGGTGAACTACCACACCTTTAGTAGTCCTGGTTTAATATTCTTAATCATGTTAGAAAAACAAATTAGCCATTTATCACTGGAGTAAAAGCATTTAGTCTGTTTACTGTACAATGTGGATTGAGATGAGGGGAAAGAAAAGGAAATAAAAATGTTGGATAATAATTTATTTATTTATTGTAGAAGCAAGCTCAAAATGAAAGCATGCTTCTGATGGCCCGGTAGAGAAAATAGCAACTAAGCACCAAAATGTTAATTCAACTGAAATGAACTTAACTGAATCGAACTTAACTGAAATGAACTTAACTTATAAATAATAAAGTACAAAAGCATAAGTTCGGTCGTTCAAGGACACATACATCCACATTATAATTTTTACACAATTGCTCAATACTGCCCTGGCTTGCAAATTTAAACAATTGAAGTTCTTGACAGACAATTCTACTATTAACTATGATAAATGTAAAATATCTGAAATAATTATGAAGGATTTCAACAACAATAAAAGTAAAACTTGACTTTAAATCAACTTGTTACTTGTAACTAAGAACAACAATATCAATTATCATTGTAAAATCTAGCTATTAAACATAACTCAAACTAGAAGACGGCACCAGCAAGCCTACTCATCTTTTTGCACTTGGGCATCTTCTTGCACTTGGGCATTTTCTTGCACATTCACAATAGCCAAAGCTAACTTCTCCTCAATTCTGAAAGCCCATAGCTGAACCAAATCACCAATATTCCACTTGTTCTTTTTCACTATGTCACTCCATGGCGAGTTCAGATTGTACACAATTGTCTTGATAGGCTTCTTAGCTCCCTTACCCATAGTCCATTTCCTGAAATTTATGGTCCATACCTTCTCCTCCGGATCCAAAATCTTCGCTATAATCGGCATCCAATGACCTTTACTGTCTGTAGAATTCAGCAAAGCTTTCTCCTCCATCGTCAGAAACTCGTTCCTTATGGCCTTTTCGGGAATCGATAGCCTGTTGTTATTTTTTGCCAAATCAGTAGCGTACAGCCTCTTTTGGATGACCAGCAACGGGTCCTTTCCGCCCATGGCTGCCATCAGCATCTTGAAGCGATCTGGAAGCCCGGGCGGCGGCTCTGGCCCTGTATCCGCTGGTGGTTGTGGCGGTCGTGGTCTCTTCTTGGCTTTATAATTACCTGAGCTATTCTTCTTCTTCCTCTTACGGCTTGACTCTGGCTTGTCATCCTTTACTTGCGGTGCACGGAAGCTACTCGAACTCGCAACTCCGACATCCTCTTCCATCATACGCATTGCGCGTTCCAAGGGCTTCTCATAATCTGTCTTCTGTTTACCAAGTTTAATTTTAATCTTCACTCGCAAGCAACTTGAACTTGCAACTCCGACATCCTCTTCCATCTTAGGCATCGAGTATTTCCAGTGCTTCTCATAATCTGCCTTCTCTTCATACTTTTTAACCCTTGCACGGGTCGACTCCGGCGTCTCTTTTTTTACTTGCGACCCAAGGAAGCTACTAGGTTTAGGTTTTGGTTTCGGAGGCCACTCGTACTCTTCCATAGGTCTTTTTCCATTCTTATCGGCCATATAATCAAAATCAGCAGCAACATTCTTCTTCGATGATTCCCGATAGCGAGAAGGGGGATTTCGAAGTCGCTTTTGACCAAAAATCAAAATCTTAGTCTTCTCTGTCTCCTCTTGTCTCTTTTTCGTAGCGGTCTCCACCTCCTCCAATTTCAAAGCTGTCATCTTTACCACCGCTGCAAATACAGAAATCGGGTCTTTCTGGTCCGCCATGGGATTGTTCGTCTCTTCGACTCCGACGAAATCTATCAGCGACAAGTCACTAAGCTTTAGCAAGTGATCACCCAACGCAGCCATGACTAAAACCAGAATTCTCTCTATCAAAAACTTGTTGGCTAATTCAATTTATAAGAAAGCTAAAGTTTACTTTCCAAAAATGTATTAATCAGATTTAGTAATTAATTAGCAGTTAGGATAGATATTAGTAATATTCTTAATCATGTTAGAAAAATATTCAGTATTTATAAGTAAGATATTTGTTGTTGTTTTAACGAAATAAACATCAATTGATTTGAATTATTGTTTCAAATCAACATTCACTTTTCTCTTAATTATGGGCGCCCATCGCCGACGATGTAACTGACTTGTCAGGAAACGATCGAAAAAGAAAATCTTAAACTCCTGAAGCCATGGAAATATAAATAATGTACGTGTTATTAGTATTAGACTAAAAAATCTATAAATAATGATAAGTCACTCAACTTTAACAAGTTGAACATCCCCATAAACTACTTCTATTTATAAGAGAGCAGAGCCGCCAAACATATAACATAAGGAGATATTTTCATGAAAATTTGATTATTAAGTAACGTTTTCCAAAAAAATATTATTTAGCATTTAGTAATTTGTGCTTACATATTATTCATAAGAGGAGCGCTCAAATGAGAATCCCTCTTTTATCGAGAATCTTGAGAACCTTCATTATGTTGTTTCGTTTTTGCCTAAGTGCATTTTCCAAAACCTGAAAAATGCATCTAGGCAAAAATAATGCTCGAAACTGTACAATGAAGAAAAAATGAGTGGGACACGTGTCACCTCCACATTCAAATATGCAACTTGATCCAATTGTGAGATTTGAGGTCTCAGGTTCTCGAATTTTTAGGGGTTCTCAACCGAGCGCTCCCATTATTCATAATATCCGTTTAATATTCTTTCCCATGATATTATCAATTAATTCGGTATGAAAATATTTAAGTTAGATATTTGTTATTGTTGTTGTTGATAATGATCAATAAAGGAGCGCTTAAATGACTACTCTTCTATTTTTCGAGAACATGGCATTATGTTGACGACACGTGTCTCATGTGATGTGCGTATTAATTTTTGCTTTTAATGCACAAAGCCACCAACTTTAATCTTACTTTTTGGACATGTGTCATATGCAGATTTAAATGAATTTTACTTTTTGGACATGTGTCATATGCAGATTTAAATGATACATCATGATCTAATGATTAGATTTATGGTTTCAAATTCTCTAAATGTTAAGTGAAAAATCTAAACATTCATTCATTATAAACGACCATTCTCGATGTTTAATGTTGAATCTTCGATTACAATGTATCAGTTCCATAGTACATATTATTGGACATTGTCCAGCAAAAAAAAAATTAATTGTCCACGCATCTAGTTAAATTTTCAGTGAAAAAAGCTAATGTAAACGAACATTAAGATTATTAATTATTATAATCGTTTTATACTTACTAGTATTATTCTTATATATTAATTGAGTAAAAATTTAAAACTTATCTCAAACTTGTCGCACAATCGCCGAAATGTTGATATACACTTTATGCCTCATATACGATAACGCTAAGATAGTTTTCTATTCACGCACACTTGTGTCAAAGTTTGTAGTGTAAATTAATTTAAAAGAAAAGAGTCGAACCGACATGAAAGGAATAAAATCTGGTGCAGCAAAGTTATTAATAGTCATTTAAGTAAAACGACGTAGTTTAATATATTTAAAGATAAAATGAAAATGCGTAGTTTTGAAAAAGGATTCAGTAATTAATTTAGGGGTTTTATAAATGAAACGACGCAGTTTTACTGTTGTTTTATCAAAACTACGTCATTTCAAATGGATGTAAATAGACTTGCTGCACGGGATATGAATCCGACATGAAACGATGCACAACATGAAGAAGACGTCTATTGTCATTATTGGGCCATTTCAACAATTTCGTGCTCGAGGAATCGATAGTGGCTCAGTGGAGCAACTAACCGGGGAGCCCTACGGTGGCAGCCTTGGTTCGATTCCTCATCTCCTCAAACGGGTACTACAACTAACTAAAAAAGCCCCATCATCAAAAAAAAAAAAAAACAATTTCGTGCTCGGCCCCTCTAATGGGGTCAGGATTTTACATTTAGATCTATTGAGAATCATTATACTGAACCCTCTCACAGGAGCGAGAAACTTCCCGAAGAAGCGCGAAACCGAGCAAGGAGCACAGCCTTCCCCTTAGTCGCCGGTAAGTCCTCCCCTTCGTTTATTCTGTCCTTTCCATGGCTGTCCGTAGCCCTATTTGGGGTTGCCGATGTCGGTGGGCGGCGTCTGGAATTGGAGATGGTGGATGTGGCTTCCCGGCGGCTTGTACATTCTTTTTGGAGGTCCCTTTTGGTGGCTGGCGCGGTAGGTCTGGTCGGAGCTTCAGCGGACGGCGGGTGGAAGCTCTCGGCGTCATGGGAGTGGAAGGCTGTCGTCGGGTGGTGCTGGGAGGGCTGAGTTCGGCCGGATGCTTTACGGCTATGCTGATGTTTGTAGTTGTAGGTTAGATAGTTTAGTTTAGTTTAGTTTAGTTTCGATTTAGTTTTAGTTTAGCTTGCTCATCTCAGTCGGTTGTCCGGTCTGAGCTATCTTCTCTCGGCCGTTTTCGGTCTGAGTTGTTTTTAGATTTTAGGTTTTTAGCCTCAGGAGCTCGTCTCCTGTTTTATCTCAAAAGGCACGCGGTACGTAATCCGTTTATTTAGTGTCGGCCACTGCGGTCGGTCCGACCAGAACAGTATGTTTGGTCGTGCCCTTTTTTTAGAAGAGGTGCTCCTTCGAGGTAGCATACTCCCTCTGTTGTAACGCTTGTAATTATTAAAAAAAAAGATCTATTGAGAATCAATGTCTAATTTGTGTCATTAACACCTTACTAACTTTAAACTTAAGAAAAAACCGAAATATAAGTCTAAATGAAATGATCTAAGAAAATGAAGTCCAACTCAAGAAGAAGAATCATCAAGAAGAGTATGGAAAAATATGGATAAGGTTGGAGAAGTTTTAAGTAAAATTATCTATATTGTCATACCGTAGCTATTGGATCAAAATGATTCGAACTCTCCACTTTTGAAAAACTTAATATAAATAAGGGCGAGTATACGAGTTGTAAACACTCAACTTTAACAAGTCACTCAACACAGTCATGGCTAAAACTAACTAGGGTTTCGCTCTCTCAGAATTCTCTCTATAAAAAACACAACTGAAAGTCTCGCCGGCTAGTTATATTTATAAGAAAGTAGAGCAAGTAAAGTTGACTTTTCAAACAAGTTTTATTCAGGGTTTAGTAATTTACAGTTGCTTAGATATCATTAAATATTAATATTATCTCTTTAATATTCATGATATTATCAATTTTTCAGTTTCAAACATCTGATACAAAAATATTTAGTAAGATATTTGCTAATCGTCAACAATTTAGAATTTGAAAAGCCAAAGAATCTGCGCTAAAAAATTGCCATTCGAATCTAACGGTTCTGATTGACTTTCGTCTTTCAACATCGTCATACGTTTTTCAATCTACGAATTCTCTTTGTAAAAGGAATTAGATTTTGGCTGAATTCAGGCCTAATTCAATTTATAATTTTGTTTAGTAATATTTGGTAATTCTTTTTTCATCTGATAATTCTAATAGCTGCCAAAAATTTAGAAACTTTGCTGAGACGGTTAGTAAAATATTCAGTATTAATGAGTGAGATATATTTGTTGTTGTTGATAATAATGAATAATTTAGAATTTAAAAAGGCAAGGAATCAGCCAGAGAAAATTGCCATTCGGATCCAACGGTTCTGATTGACTTCCATATTTTGAACACTTTTTCATCTTTTGAATTTGTGTATGTGAGATTTCAATGGGAAGATCCACAAATGAATCTTGAAATATATATTCTGAACGGCCTGTTTTTTAAATATTTTTTTAAACAAGGAACCTACCGTGTAATAAGATAATTTGTTTTGATTGATGAAGTCAGTACAAATCGATACAATAATATATTTTCCATCAATTAAAATGCATGTCTCTCAGGGCGAAGTGGAGTGACCGGTGATAAAGCACTCCCCGGTGCCAAAACGCCCGGGTTCAAATCCCTGCTCTAACTTCTAATTCCTAACACCTAATCCCCAATCAAAAAAAATATGCATGTCTCTCCTATCGATTCTTATCTAAATATCATACTTCAACGATGCATCAAAAGAAGGGATGCATCAATAGAAGGGCAAGATGCATTTACAGTCTCTAATCTCTATGGTGGCACTCGTGAATATAGTGGACATTAATTAGTGTTTGTGAGGTCTGATGATAACATTGACGAAATCATCAGATGAGGAATTTCTATGTTGACAGTTTGAATGTTTTGAAAAGCAATACTAGCCAAGCCATTCTCTTATGAGAAGTGTTGAAGTACCACAGCTCATTCTCAAAATTTCTAATCCTCAAGAAAACATGCCAGGCGCTCACCATCGCGAATTTCATCTCCAGAAAACATCACCCCAAGAACCCGTCTCCACATGTTCATCTTCGGTACGAAATCTTGTTGAACCATTCCCTCCAATGCCCAGCAAGCATCATCAACGGCATTGCTTTTACAAAACCCGATAAGTATCTTCCTAAATGATTGAAAACTGGGAGACATGCCCTTCAGTATCATCCCGTGCATAAAAACTCTCGCATCAACATATCTCTTGGCATCAATCAAACTGTACAAAACCTCTTGGTAAGATCCAGGATTGGGATCACAACCTTTAAGCTTCATCAATCTCTCCAAAACCTCGAGACATTCTTTCGCTTTCCCTTGTTTCCTCAGCCCAGCAATTAAGATATTAAATGTGATGGCGTCCGGACTGACATTTTCCCTCTCCATCCTATCCAACAACCCGAAAGCTTCTTCAACCCTATCACGATCACACAGCGCCCGCATCAACGTCGAAAAAGTCCTCACATTAGGACTCAACCCTAACTTAGGAAATTCATCGAACACCTGGAATGCAGACTCCAAACTCCCGCATTCACACAAACCTTTACACATAATATTCAAACAACACGCATCAACAGCAACACCCAACTTCGATGAACTCGAATAAACCTCATGAACAAGATTAAACCGTCTGCAATTCACAAGCAAATTGAGGACAAAACAGAAGGTCTTGGCACTGGGCCACACTTTGTAACTGGGCATATCATACAGAATCTGTACAGCACGATCAACCAAACCACCCACATTGCCATAAAGCTTCAAAACACCGTAGAAAAACTCATCAGAAAGCTTACAGTTTCTCTCAAGCTTGATCCTTTGCAGGATTTCATCAATGGGCTGGAATTTCTGGGCGCGTGCGAGCTTGGTGAAGATAAGCAAATAAAGAGTTTCGGTGGGTTTATAGTCTTTGCGCTTGGAGTATCTGTTGAAGGCGCTGACGATTGTAACAGGGTCGCTGAGGTCGTCGAAGACTCTGACGACTTCGGTTGGAGATAGCCAGTCATGGTGGTTGATTCTGGATGGGAATTGGTGGAGTTGTTCTGGTGGTGGTGGTGAAGCGGAAGATGCAAATTGATGAATTGAAAGGAGTGATTGAAGAATTGCCGATGGCGGAGGTTTGAGTTTGGTAAGGAATTTGGAACCAGAAATCATTTTTCAGGAATTTTCGAGCCAGTTGCAAACCCTGTTGAGTTGCTTTGGTGAAACTGGCCATTGGCGATATTATTTTACATGACTCAAAAATTTTAAATTTGAATTGTGAAATTAAAAAGAGTAATTATATTTTGATAATTTTTGACTTGATTGTTTTTAGTTTTTACACAACTATTCGTATCCATGTTGCATGTATGTCGGTAAAATGTTGTTTGAAAGACGCATCCGCGAGAGATGAAGGAACCATCCATCCACACACGAGGCGGGACGATGAAGAGAGAATGAAAATTGAAGAGAGAAAATTAGAAGAAAATTGGTGACCCCAGCACTCGAATCCAGAGCGTATCCAACTAATTCAGGGTTGACTCTTAACCAAACAGGTGACCACCCATATTAGCAAATGTTAATAAAAACTTTAATACAATAAAACTTGATTTATCAGAGAAGCAGTAAGCTCAGCTGCTTTGAGTCACACCTTTTTTTTTTCTTCCAAATAATCTAGACGGACACATGCTCTCGAAATATCCTTATGTAATACGCATGCACAACCACAATGTATTAAGATAATCATAGCGTGTAAACAATAAATATAAATAAAATATGATTTGAAATAAAAAGGCTCGAAAAGATCCATATATGTAAAGCTCTTAGGTGATTTATTCAGTTCACCAAGTGTAAAAAAGGAAGCACACCAAGCTTCACCACAAACAAAGTATAGATAATTAGTAGTGGTCACTACATCAAGGAAGAATGGTGGCAGCAAATGAACCTCTTCAGCCCGAGCTCTCAAGATGGACAGGGTTTAGTGCACGCCTTAAAATCGTAAGAATGTAACACTTGCCTGAATCAGACAAAGCACAAAACAAAAAGAATTACTGTGGTAACTGGTAAGTAGTATGAACTAATTTAGATCATCTTTGAGCTTAGATTGATTCAAGAACCCTATTTGAGATTGATCTAAAACCTAATGAAGTGAAAAATGCAAGACACAAGGATTTATATTGGTTCACCTCGCGAAGGACCACGGTGCTTCGGCAACGCTCCCCTGGGCTTTAGTGACGAGATGGATTCAAATGACTCTGCAGTGACAAACGCTATGCAGCTGTAGTGACGGTCCATCAGACTTCTAGCGACGACTTCTGGTATTTCTTCTTCAGCAGGCTGCTATACTTTTCACAATTATTAACATTTAAACAAAGAGAATGGATGAATTTTTAAAGTTACGTCTATCGGTCTATGTGTTTAGTATATTAATGATGCAAGGTTTTGTGATAAACAGGGCACCAAGCAGAGTTGACACTGACAATAACAAAATTGAATCTTCTTAAGAGTTACTTAGTTCTACTGGGAATTTTTACTTTGCAGACAAATAAACTTTGAGAAACATTGACTATCTATAAAATTCGGAGAGCACATAAGGAAGGAGACACTCGGATGAGTAAGGGCAAACATCATGCTTCCAAATCCAGCCATAAATGGCCGCCTTCAGCTGTGAGCAGGGCAACCATTTGGCCAAATTTATGAATCAGCCCATACAGTTTTCTTCACGGTGTACCATTATCAAGTTAAATTGAAACAAGAAAAAAAAAACTAAGTGATAGTAAGGATTTTTGAAGGCGAGCTGCAAAGTCTTCTAAAACTATGTTTATTTGAATCAAATATAACCTAGATCCTACCTTGTTTGGTAAAGAGATCAACCACCATTCAGGCTTACTGGTTAAGTGCGACTTAAGGTTATGGCTTAGTATGGATTTGATGACCTGCCAATAACCCCAGCACCGTGAGATGCTCGAATTTTAGGTAGATCACGAAAAAAAACGAATGTATTGAAAATGATAACGAAAAATAAATTTTTTTGACTAGCCTCATCCATTAATCCCAGCTTAATGTTAGTTATGATCACCTGATGGTGTCATTTGAAAAATCACTCTGAATAACACAACATGTGCACCCCTTCCGCGTTTATCATTCTGCATTCCTGAGCATACTGCAAAATGCAACATATGCAAAAAAAAGAAGCTAAATAGGAACCAAATTTTCATGTGGCATTCAAAAAGTATCCTTAATTTAATATACATGAGACTGCGAGCTATTGGAATCACCATCACCAAAAAACAATAGAGCTATCGGATAGCCAGACCTGCATCTAACATAAATCTGCGAGCAAGCCCCATTATAATGCGAAAAGAATTAAGTGATCTGCCAGGTTTAGTATCGGTAGAACCGGCAGAGTTTTTAAAAAAGATGTAGTAACACATATCAGAAGGCCATTTCATCAAGTTCCCAAGTAAAAAAAAAACATGGATTTCAAATTGAAATTACAATAATTCAAAAGAGGATGGTATGCAATCCTATTCTTGAGGATCATGTCTAATTAGCTAAATGGTAAAACACTTGCCTCCCTTCAAAGCACTCATCTTTTTATTACTGAACAACAAGTACAACTTTATGAATCCAGCAAACTGAATGGTAAGGAAAATGTATACCTTTTCAGTATAGCCTTTGCTTTTAATCAATGCCTCACAATCCAATCCAATGAACTGGAACTCCTCCATATCCACAGAAGAGTTAACACACAGTACCAAGCTGTCCACCAGCCTCCATGTAACTTTTTTGTATCAGAAATCAATTGCTATGATATGCATTGAAATTTTGCAGCCTCTTGCAGACCTCAAAAAAGAATGGCGAGATTCGACCGAGCTTCTTTCCTATCTATAAAGTGCCCTAGCTACAATCTAACCGGCACCGGAAATAGGTATGACATTCGCCGCCGCAAGAACCGGTTTTCGACTCTGTCTAGGGATTTCCAACAAGCTTGGTTACAGTTTAACTTTAGCGACGAAACTATTGGTCGGCATTAGTGCAATTGGTCGTATAGATGATCTTTATTAGTTTCTGTATTTGTTGTCCGACTTTGTTTTTGTTTTTTTTGATGGGGACTTTGTTTTATGGGTGCGGTTCAGGTACAAACCGCTTTATAAATAAAAACTACAAACCGTTTATTAAGCCGACACGTGTCCCATTTGAGTCGAAATCCCGGAGAAAACACGGAGGGGTATAATAGTCATTCCACACGGATGGGTATAAAACATAATAATGTTATTTTCAATTTAGTCCAATAGTTGTTAGTGTTCAGACTTAAAATACTAATGTTCAGACTTAAAAATACTTAATAATCAGACTTAAAATACTAATGTTCAGACTTAAAATGCTAATGTTCAGACTTAAAAAAAAGCAATGATCAGACTTAAAATGGTAATGTTCAGACTTAAAAATAGGCAACGATCATACTAAAAATACTTAATGTTCAGACTTAAAATGGTGATGTTCAGACTTAAAAAAAAGCAATGATCAGACTTAAAATGGTATTGTTCAGACTTAAAAATAGGCAATGATCATACTAAAAATACTTAATGTTCAGACTTAAAATGGTGATGTTCAGACTTAAAAAAAAGCAATGATCAGACTTAAAAATACTTAATGTTCAGACTTAAAATGCTAATGTTCATACTTAAAAAAAAGCAATGATCAGACTTAAAATGGTAATGTTCAGACTTAAAAATAGGTAATGATCATACTAAAAATACTTAATGTTCAGACTTAAAATGGTGATGTTCAGACTTAAAAAAAAGCAATGATCAGACTTAAAAACTTAATGTTCAGACTTAAAAATAGCCAATGATCAGACTAAAAATACTCAATGATCAGACTTAAAAATGGTAATGTTCAGACTTAAAAAGAAGCAATGGTCAGACTTAAAATACCAATGTTCAGACTTAAAAATACTTAATAATCAGACTTAAAATGGTATTGTTCAGACTTAAAAATAGGCAATGATCATACTAAAAATACTTAATGTTCAGACTTAAAATGGTGATGATCAGACTTAAAAAAAAAGCAATGATCAGACTTAAAAATACTTAATGTTCAGACTTAAAATGCTAATGTTCATACTTAAAAAAAAGCAATGATCAGACTTAAAATGGCAATGTTCAGACTTAAAAATAGGTAATGATCAGACTTAAAAATACTTAATGTTCAGACTTAAAATGGTGATGTTTAGACTTAAAAAAAAGCAATGATCAGACTTAAAAACTTAATGTTCAGACTTAAAAATAGCCAATGATCAGACTTAAAAAAAGCAATGATCAGACTTAAAATGGTAATGTTCAGACTTAAAAATAGGCAATGATAAATACTTAATGTTTAGACTTAAAATGGTGATGTTCAGACTTAAAAACTTAATGATCAGACTTAAAAAACAGCAATGATCAAACTTAAAAACAGAAAAGAAACAAGCAACAATCAGACTTACAAACAGCAATGATCAGACTTAAAAAGAGCAATGATCAGACTTAAAAACAGAATGAAAATCCAATAATCTTTTTTTAAAAAAAAAAAGAAAAAAAAGATTTAAACGCGAATTTGACCCTCCAGATGAATGAATTTGCCATAAAAACACCGAGCTCATGGCAACGCTATGAGTTATGCTCAGAATGCCGTTTCCACCCAAAAAACACTAGGCTTTCATCAAATTCTCATACAAGCGCATAATCATCAAATTTTAGAATAGTACTGTAGCAATTGTAAGTCTGAACATTGTTTTTTAAGTCTGAACATTGTTTTTTCAAGTATTGTCATTACTGGTTTAAGTCTGAACATTGTTATTAAGTCTGATCGTTAATGGTTTAAGTCTCATTATTATTATTTTAAGTCTGAACATTGTTTAAATGGTAGTGTTCAGACTTAAGATGGTATCGTTCAGACTTAAAAATACTTAATAATCAGATTAATTAAATGGTAGTGTTCAGACTTAAAAATGGTAATGTTCAGACTTAAAAATACTTAATAATCAGATTAATTAAATGGTAGGTATCGTTCAGACTTAAAAATACTTAATAATCAGATTAATTAAATGGTAGTGTTCAGACTTAAGATGGTATCGTTCAGACTTAAAAATACTTAATAATCAGATTAATTAAATGGTAGTGTTCAGACTTAAGATGGTAGTGTTCAGACTTAAAAATACTTAATAATCAGATTAATTAAATGGTAGTGTTCAGACTTAAGATGGTATCGTTCAGACTTAAAAATACTTAATAATCAGATTAATTAAATGGTAGTGTTCAGACTTAAGATGGTATCGTTCAGACTTAAAAATACTTAATAATCAGATTAATTAAATGGTAGTGTTCAGACTTAAGATGGTAGTGTTCAGACTTAAAAATACTTAATAATCAGATTAATTAAATGGTAGTGTTCAGACTTAAGATGGTATCGTTCAGACTTAAAAATACTTAATAATCAGATTAATTAAATGGTAGTGTTCAGACTTAAGATGGTATCGTTTAGACTTAAAAATACTTAATAATCAGATTAATTAAATGGTAGTGTTCAGACTTAAAAATGGTAATGTTCAGACTTAAAAATACTTAATAATCAGATTAATTAAATGGTAGGTATCGTTCAGACTTAAAAATACTTAATAATCAGATTAATTAAATGGTAGTGTTCAGACTTAAGATGGTATCGTTCAGACTTAAAAATACTTAATAATCAGATTAATTAAATGGTAGTGTTCAGACTTAAGATGGTAGTGTTCAGACTTAAAAATACTTAATAATCAGATTAATTAAATGGTAGTGTTCAGACTTAAGATGGTATCGTTCAGACTTAAAAATACTTAATAATCAGATTAATTAAATGGTAGTGTTCAGACTTAAGATGGTATCGTTCAGACTTAAAAATACTTAATAATCAGATTAATTAAATGGTAGTGTTCAGACTTAAGATGGTAGTGTTCAGACTTAAAAATACTTAATAATCAGATTAATTAAATGGTAGTGTTCAGACTTAAGATGGTATCGTTCAGACTTAAAAATACTTAATAATCAGATTAATTAAATGGTAGTGTTCAGACTTAAGATGGTATCGTTTAGACTTAAAAATACTTAATAATCAGATTAATTAAATGGTAGTGTTCAGACTTAAGATGGTAGTGTTCAGACTTAAAAATACTTAATAATCAGATTAATTAAATGGTAGTGTTCAGACTTAAGATGGTATCGTTCAGACTTAAAAATACTTAATAATCAGATTAATTAAATGGTAGTGTTCAGACTTAAGATGGTATCGTTCAGACTTCAAAATACTTAATAATCAGATTAATTAAATGGTAGTGTTCAGACTTAAGATGGTATCGTTCAGACTTAAAAATACTTAAGTTTATGCATCTGCTCTCTGAGATTTCTGCTGCTGATAGTTGTTCTTCTGATGCCATTATCTTTCCGTAAGCCTGCTAACTGCAATGTTGTTTGAGAGAGTAGTGATTGTGATCTTAAGTTTATGTAAGCGGAAGATCTCTCCGACCGTAGGTTCAGTGACGCTACTGTGCGCTCACTGTGACTGTGCTGCAGGTTTCAGTATTCCTATTCGATTCTCATATTTGGACTGAACTCCCCACACGTGGCCTCAAATGGCATATTTGAGCCACACTTCGATTTTTATTTATTTATGGAGTGAATGTATCACAGCGTATGCGTATAGGATAGGACAGGTTGTTTTTTTAAGTATTGTCATTACTGGTTTAAGTCTGAACATTGTTTTTTTTAAGTCTGAACATTACTGTAGCAAATTTTGGACGTTTATACCCTTCCTATCGTTTATATATTTTTAAATAAGTCCACATGTATTTTTTTTATTTACAAAAAGAACCCCGACGGGATGAAATCTCGGCTGAATTTTGATTGGTTCAATTTGACACGTGTCAAATTTTTTATGGGTTTATAGTTTTTATTTATAACATTGGTTTGTATTTGATCCAAACACTTGTTTTATTTAGTTTTTTAGGTTTCATTCAATCCTGACCGAGATTTGAAGTTTTTTTTTATTTCGAAATTTTTTCGTAATTTTCTCAAATTGAATAAATAGATTCCCAATTTACTACAATGCTTTAAGCTTACTCATGTTAGGGCCACTAAAGCATACATCGAATACATAGATAATACGGAGGAGGTCAAAGGGCGTGATCGGTTGGCATGCCCGCCTGGTGCCAAAAGTGTCAGGTTCGAAGTCCTCATCCCCCTATAACCCCATACTAACCCCTAACCCTCAATCAAAAAAAAAAGAATACATAAATAATACGTACGTATTAAGGATAATTGAGCATGTCAACACGTTCTTATCAACAACATCTAGAGAAAATAAGTAAACTATAGGAATGAATTTACTAAATTAAGTAATTCAGAAATAGATTTGTTTTGGTTTGGGTAATGACAGGATCGGTCAACATCAGGTACAAAGTTGATTTTTGGTACAAAATACAAAGTTCGTCAAAATTATTTTATAATTCGTCAATTTTCGAGCCAAAAAATAAAAAATACGACATAGTTCATCAGTTTCATTTTATAATTCGTCACAAAAAATGCACCAAAAATTTGAATTTAATTTCATCCATTCAAATCACAAGATCAATGGCTATGATTAGTTTGTATTTTGTACCAAAAAATTAACTTTGTATATGATCATTTTCCATTACAGGATTAAGTAAAAACAAAACTTCATATTTTTACCATTACCATTTGAAATTATCTACAAAATAAAACATTGACGTAGGACTTTCTAATTATCTTTTATTTTAATGTACATCTAATTTTGTTCATTAATATCTATGTTGTTTAACAACACCATGAAATATTATGAGTAGTGGTCTAGCGGTCATAATCTTGGTCGATTGACGCGTCAAAACGATATAAACAAAAATAAATACATGGCTTTGTGAAGGCATCGAATAGAAAGAATTCCAACAAACAAACTACTTCTTTGATTTATGAGACAAACTTATTTTTTTGTACTTACAAATTTTCATTCTGAAATTTACGTATCTTTGTAGAAATATGAAGAAAAAAAACCAAACGACTAAATTTCAGTACTAACTGTCAGGCTGGATGTCATCCAGCAATTTAGAAAGATCCATGCAATATGTATGCAAGTCATTCGGCACCTGTCCTGGAATTTCATATCGACTATTCGAATGCTCGTCCCTTGCCGGGCCCTTCTCATCGACATTATGTGCGCTGCGCTCAGCGCGCTGTACTTGATTAGCTAAACGCAGACTTTTCCCTTTTTGCTTCTGCCCCAACTGCGCATAGAGACCTTTATTATCGATCACTTTTGTTACTTCTTGTGTTTCAGGTGGATAACTAATGTCGGTAGCTCTCTTCCTCTTTGGGGGTCTTCCTCGAGGCCGAAGGGTAGGACGAATGTCATTAATCATCATCATTGTGATTTTCTTTTTATCTAACGAAACACTGATCTCTTCCGCTTGTCTCGTATTTGGCTGTCGGGGAATTATCACCGTAATTTTCTTTTTAACTAGGGAATTGTTGACCTCGTCCACTTGCCTCTTCTTTGGCGGTCTTCCCCGACCGCGCTTTACCTTCTCCATGGAAGACGATCAGAGTTGTATAACTGATTTTGAGCCGGCGGTGTGAGCTGGAGATTTAATACTATAAATAGGCTGACAAACTCGGTTACAACTTACAAGGCATATTTATCAACATTATAAATTAAGAAACTAATTTCCTAATTTAATAAATTAGAGTCTTAAAACCCAAACCAACTCAAAAAGCCCATTAGGCCCAATTCATATTAGGCTAACAGGGTTTTCCCATTGTGCTTTTGATGTTTTGGGAAATATAAAAGATTAACGTTATCGCGATCGAGTGGAGCTCGAGCTTCCATTTCTGATGGCTCGCTGTCATATTCTGCCGCCGATGATCGCAGCTCAACCATCCTCGCCCTTGGCCATCCACAGAGAAAATTTTTCCAACAGAAACAGAGGTACTAGTACTGCTTGCTCTGCTAAGAAAAAGACCAACTTCGTCGACCAAATTCTGGATTACATCGAAGGAGGACCAAAGCTACGGAAATGGTATGGGGCTGCCGAGCTCCTACCGAAAGATGGATCTGGATCAGTAGATTTGATTGAGGAGGAGGAAGAAGACTCTGATGAGGTAAGGGACGCTGTTCTAGTTACCGATGGGGATAGCGAGCTTGGTCAGATGGTGATACTATCGTTGATTGTAAAGCGGGTTCGAGTGAAGGCGCTAGTAAAAGATAAGCGAGCTGCCCTGGAAGCGTTTGGTACTTATGTCGAGTCAATGACTAAAGATGCAAGCTCCCTGAAGAAAGCTTTACGAGGTGTTCGCTCAGTCATATGCCTAAGTGAGGGTTTTCTTTCTAATGACGAGGTGTTCGCTTTGAAAGGAGTGAAACATTTTATTCTGCTGTCTCAGTTGTCAGTTTATAGATCATCTGCTAGTGGCATTCAATCTTTGTTGACAAGCAATGCAAGAAAAATGTCTGAACAAGATGAGTCCATGCTAATAAATTCAGGAATCCCTTACACCATTGTTAGAGCTGGCTTGCTGAAGAATACTCCCGGTGGAATCGAAGGGTTCAGCTTTGAGGAGGGCTGCTCATCAACTGGAAGTATAAGCAAGGAAGACGCCGCCTTCATTTGTGTGGAGGCACTTGATGTCGTACCACAAAAAGGATTGGTGATTGAGGTCGTTAATGGAAAAGAAAGTGTATCAAACTGGAAAGAACTCTTCGCCAGCTATGATGATTGACAAGGCCAGCATAAGCCATGTGATGATGCATGCAATACAATCTTTATGCTAAAATGCCTTGAATAATTGTATTTTCAATTACTCGAATACAGAAACAAGGTGATACAAGTAAAGTGCTCTGACTACCAATTGTACGTTGAAATTACGAACTTACCGGTGACAGACCTACCAATTCAAAAAAAAAAAAACAAGATTTTAAGAACAAAATTCCACAATAGTGAAAATAAATATATGCTGAAAAACTAAAAACATTATAATAATGTTGATATCCATGTTAATAATAAAATTTGCAATGATGCTTTATCATGAGCCTGCTTAAAAAGCCATCTGCTAAGACAGGGCAACGCCAAATATTTCATTTCCAACCAAGAAGCAGTTTGCTACTTTGAACCCCCTCCAACTAAAATTGGGATAAAGGGGGGGATAGTTAAATTAGAAGCATGTACCTGACTGACTATAATAATTGATGCTCAATAAGCTCGAGCGCGCTAGCTAGAGTTCACAGCGACAAGAAATTCTGCGATGCTGGTCCTTCGGAATTCGCTCAAGATTTTCAAAATATCTACAGTTACTACTACAGGGAAATGCAGCTGAACTGGCTATTAGCAAAGCTGCATCTTCCCTGTAAACGACCTCATCATGACGTTGCCCGGTTGATACTATGTCTCTCATTCCCACAGCGAATCTTGTCTGAGGCTTACTAAGAGTACATTTTCTGTATGAGACGGTTTTGTTGTGAGAGTAGTGTTCTGGACCATACCCGGTGCTGAAGATGGATGATATTACATCATTGTTGCACCTTTCAACAGAATCAGGAGCACTGAAGGAATCTCTTGTGCTTTCAGTCGTGAAAGATGCATCGTCCGAGCTTGTGAAAATAGACCAGTCACTTGATGTAGCATCTGAAAATTCAGATCTGACTGAATGAACATAAGTTTCCACAGCGGGGGGAATGTTCCAACTTGCATTTCTGAGAACTCCATTATGAATGGAATTGGGAATTTTAGCAGAGGTGTCGGTTGTATGGTGTGATGTCAGCTCAGGACTTCTGGATTTGTTTGTACTCTTTCCTGATATTGAATGCTTCTGAGTTTTACAACTGCTGTGTTTTGAAGATTCCTGAGCTTCTTGCTTCATTGACGCATTACTTGAATCTTTTTGAGGACGAGGGGACGACCTTCAAAAGTTAATATAATTTGCTCACAAGGCTAGAAATCGATACATGATAGTATAGCAGCGGAAAAGGTATGATCAGTCATTTCAGTGGCCAGACTCCTATTTGGGATGAGACTTTACTCGAACAGTCTAATAGACATGCTGGAAGTTGACATAGTGTACCATTACTCAATACAACTGATGAACTTTATAAGTAAATTTACCTTGAGTAGAACAAAATATAAGCTCCTTCGGACATGACTTGATTCAGCAACACTGGCTGAACCTGTTGACCATGTAAATTATGTAATATTCAGAAAACAACAAATGTTATCGAAAAGAAGGTTAAGTGAAGATGCTACATCATTGTGCTTCTGTCAAATGAAGGTTCTGTGTTTTCACTTTAGAGTTAGACAGAAGACTTGATCAAATATTAATCCAACTAAACACAAATTGTGGAAACCGTAAAATAGATATCTAATGGTCAAAGAAACAGCAGAACAAAAAGGCATAGACAAGCAACAGCAACATATATGCTCCCTTTTTTTATCAATGACCAAGAGACAAATGAAAAATGGATAAAGTAATAAGTGAAGAGCCTCATACGCATAACATCAGT
This sequence comes from Rhodiola chrysanthemifolia, assembly GCA_033675395.1. Taxonomy (NCBI): domain Eukaryota; kingdom Viridiplantae; phylum Streptophyta; class Magnoliopsida; order Saxifragales; family Crassulaceae; genus Rhodiola; species Rhodiola chrysanthemifolia. The sequence goes on from CM066207.1 coordinate 42,945,496, forward strand.
GATACGTTTACATTATTATACTGGCAGTATTAATACAAGGAGATATGGTCTATGACTGTAGTAATGACAGACCAGTCGATTTAATCTATTGTGAATTATCATTCAACCACCAAAGCAGCAGTCAATTATAACAGAAATGATAGAAACGAAGCCCCAAATGTTTTCGGCGGTATCCAAGAGGTTACTTTCTGTCAACTTTCATGTTGAGATTGTTAACAAAGCACAAGTCATCATAGAATTTGAATTACCTCAGTGTCATCAACTTTAAACCAACTTCCTCGTAGATCTTTCACATATGCTATATAATGCCCAGAAAATGATGCATTGAGAGTATCAACATGGACAATGACGGCATAGAGCAAGTATAGCGGCGGTATATCTTCTTTTCCGGTCATGAATGGAACCATATCCAAGAGGTCAGGGAACGTTATACATTTAGTTATCTTGCCATACTTCCCTTCCTACAGATGAGAGCTTGGATGTCAGTGAATATTCAAATAAGTATTGGCAGGCAGATACAAACTATTACAAGGATAAACGGATATGGAATCTTCCTTTAGGTTGGGAAAAGAAGTGAAGACAAGACCAACATATGAATTCAGACAAATTCTGTTGATAAGCATACTGTAATAAATAGCAACAAAGAATTTAATCAGTAATCGGCGACAAAAATGTGCCTTTTTTTTCTCTTCATATTATACAAGTTGAAATTGAGCAACCACTTTGACTACAAGTTCCTACAAAAAATCTTTAAGAAATCACAAACTTAATCGCATGATCTGATAGAGCTCGAATTTTATCCCATGTACATTATCAATCAATATTAGATAAATCAGCTAAGACATAGAATCATACTTTTAAAGCATATAGCTAATGAGAATCTCACATTTAGCCGGGAACAAAAATGGGTAAAACGTGCACAGCTGCCGCTATGCAGCTAGATCAGACACTTTAAAATCTGTAAAATATACAGTAGGGTACAGGTCTTATTTAATGAGTGTCCTACTTGCTTCTTCAACAAAAACCTGCCTGATTGATTAGATGATCATCAGTACCCACTATTTGTAATCAGGGTATTGGTAATACCGATCTACTGCCAACGGATAAGTTAAGCATGCTTTAGTGTTTGATGAGGTGCTTGGGTTTTCGATCTTTGTTACTAAATCGAACCAAACAACCTTGGTGGAAGACAGATCCAACAACAGAGAGAATAAAAATTGAAATTTCACCTTTAGGATCAGCAAATTTAAATTAAAACTTGTGGATAGTTCTATATGTTTGAAAATAATTTACTGCACTTGATAAAAGAGTCAGCAGTTTCAAAGAGATATTTAAGCTTGAAGTTTCAACTAATTGCTTGAGCATGATAATTTTGTAATATAAGGAGAGTAAAGATGGAGTAAGTAGTGACAATAAGGAGGAGCGTAAGACCAAAGAAATGACCAAACTACAAGGCTGTGTCATAGGTGAAAATAGTATTAGTTGTGATGTGTCACAGTCTATACACAAGACCGCATATATTACTTGGAATTACAAGGCTATACACTTTCCCTAAGCTTGAATTACTTGGAAACCGCTCCTATTCTCATTTGAGGCAAAGAAGGATGTGACAACTGATGGGCCTATTACATTGTTAAATTTTAGAAGTAACTAAATATGATAAGGCATGCTAGCCTCCGATGCCTTTTTTTTGTAATATATATATAAGCATTACCAACAATACCAAAAGCTATAGAAAACTTGATTTAAAAGGAAGAAAACTTAAACCTGAAATCTCTTTAAGACTATTGTCAATATGTTTGGAGCCTCGTGTACGCTCAACTGCTTCCTAGCTCGGACATATGCAGCACACCTAAATATAGAAGTTTGTGAAGTAGTGATAGCAATTATTTAATGAAAATTTGTCAAAATGCATTCGTTTGAGATTTTGTTCGCCTTCATGCCACTTCAAGTCTATTTTAATAAACATTAAGATACTGACCCAATTTAGGCAGGATCTAATGGCTATTGATTCTAACCAGTCAAGAAATTTTACAAAAGGAAGATGCTACCCGCGGTTTATATCTTTGGCTTACCATCTACCTGCCACATAAGTGACAATGCACAAACTGCAGATACAAACTGCGTTTGTCAATAAGATGGCATTTTGGAAATATTTTTGAAATGAGTGACATAAAAGAGAACAAAATCACAAAGATGCATTTTGGCCAATTTTGTTACACAACTTGCACAAAACACAAGATATGGATAATACAATGTTTTGATTTTCTTGGATAAGATTTGTGAATATGATAGGAAAAGGTTAAGTGACTGAGGAATCACAAGTTTTCTTGCATAATTTGAAGCAGAAACAATCAGGATTAAAAGGTACCCCTAATATGAATTAAAGACAAAGTTAACAAACCTTCCACATTTGTACATGTTTTCTCCATCCAGATCTTCAGGAGCTGTAAACTGAGTAAGTGCATCTTCTAGGGACTCAACCCACCCATATATCTCCAAGGTCAGATCCATAATATTTTCATAGCGGTCTGACTCGTGACGACAATTTAAACACTTCACCTGCTTCCAAAGAGAGACTCGTAATGACCATATATAGCAGCAATACCACACCAATAAAGATGTTCTCTGATTGAGGTGAAGCCGTGAAGGCCCATTACTACTCTGGAAATGAAGGAGAAAATTTACCTTAGACCTAAGACGACCACCAAATGTGTGTTGAACAAATGTTGTTTCCTGCAGTTTGGAATCGACCTTCTTTTCGCCACCCAGACCTTCCAAACTTATAGATTGCATTGAGGTAACTAAAAACCTGAAAGTCACAAAAACATGAGCCTCAGCAGATTAAATGTCAGAAACTAGAGGTTAGGTCAACAGACACAGCATGTAAGGCAAAACCATATCTTCGATCATAATAAATGTAAACTTGCATAATGAATCATTTAAAGAGTATGTACGGCAAAACCATATCTTCGATCCAGACAGACCTAAGAAATTCATGTGCATCTTCTTGACTTCCATCACCGATTTGGCAATTGATGGTTCTCATGTGAGAAAGGATTATGCTAGGAGATAAAGGGGGTCCATCTTGTCTGGACATCATTGCATGCTCCTCCAGCTCACACATGAGGCACCAATTCTTTGCACAACCTTTAGACAATAATGCAAAATGAGTAAATCAGTTGCCTTATCATGACATGAAAATCAACTTTAACGACAAAACCATAGGGTGGTGCATCAACTACATGATCTCGAATGCAATCTTCCAAGCAAGTAGACAATAAGAGGCTTTGTGTAGATTAAGCACTGAAGAACAGCATTAGCATAGCAACTGCAAAACAAAACGAGACAAGAACTTTTCATTATGATGGTTAAAGATCTAACACAAACATAACCATAGAATAATAAAAAAAGTTTTTTTTGAAGTTGTACATAATTAAAGCATACAGAAAAATGCATAAGTCCAATGCACTTTTATTTTTGTGCTACTTAATCTGATCGATGGACATTAGTGTCCTACTATCCTACTTAGTATCTAGTGTCTTTAAGCAGTCATATGATTTTTTTTGTGCCCCTCAGGATTCGAATACAGCATGCCGCATGGGCCTCGGAGTTTTTACGTCTTATCCCTCGACCACTTGCTCTACGACCTGATGGGCGCAGTCATATGATTAGAAGAAGAACAATTAATAAGTGGTCACCTGTTCCCACAATTTAATAGGCCCCTAGGGAACAGGTTCAAGTCCTCATACTGAAATAACTTCACAAATTCGCCATAGGGAAACAACATCTGTGGTTGAGAAAGGATTAAACATAAGTTATGTGAGTGCCAGTTCTGTATGATGATTGAAATAGCATGCAATATAAAAATCATGTAAAGTAAATTGTGTTGAATAAACATTGCTCCAAGAGGTCACTGACTTTGATCTTCTTTTGCTTATCCATCATTGTTTGGGAACCATCAAACAGGGAAATGTTTGTTGACTTCTTCTGCCCCATTATCTTCACGAATCCCATGTTTCCCGCCCCATTGCTTTCTTCTGCACAAAGTGGATTCTTTAGTGAAACTATTTGCAAAAATGTGTTTGGAGCCTAGGAAATGTTTTTTCATACAATATGTGAAACCTACTTGACTTCTCGTGGTCATCCCTCAACTTATCTGTCCCTGAACATGACTCTTCACCAGATCCTATCAGTGTGGATTTTGAAGGTTTAAGCATGTCGGCAGCGGGGGACTTAGAAGCACCTTTTGATTTTACATTCAACTTTGTTGATGTTCGATCAATGATCTTTTTAGTCAAAGTTACATCTTTAGAATCAGGTTCCATTCCAATGTTGAGAAATGTGTTGATTTCTGTATCACATACAGTTTTCTGCTTTGTTATATGACTACTACTACCATTCCTCTTTGGCTCACCTACCATACCACATTGAATTTTTGTCTGTTCTCCATCCACTTGATTTCTTGAACTGTCGTGACCAATCAAAGAGGCTGCTGAACCATTCTGGTTTTTCTGTGGAGGAGGTCTTTCCAAGGATTCATCAAATGCACTACTTTTCAGCTGCAAAGCAAAGAGCAGCTGTGAGAAACAATCATTTAAATTGCAAAAGCATATCCTACAGAGACAACTTACAGGGGCGCCATATCTTACTCTTGGAGAACAACTAGTAGAAGAGGCGGAGGTATTTCTAATTCTGATTTCGTCTTCTGAAGACCTCATCCCTTCTTGTATTCTAGACTCATCCTTTTTTAATTTGTAGGAATGCTTCTTGTCAGAAGAAATTACTTTCAGAAACTGAACTTCAGAGGATTTGGCATCAAAATTTATAGGCCCACTTATAAAAGTTGTGTGATTTCTGTCTGACATGATTCTCTCCTTTGATAATTTCTCAGCAGATGAGACATAATTTGTTTCTTCGTTGGGTAAGATACTCTCAGGAGCACACTCCCCGCCTAATGAAGATGTAGGAGATGAAGCAAAACTAGTGAATTCCAAATTTTGGCATTCATACATGTGAACTTGCCTCCAGTGAAGTATTTGACACCTTCCGGAACTGCCAAGTGCAAACAATATCAATTCATAGCAAACTTAGCAGAATAATAGATAGTCTCAATTCACAAATTAAAGATTTCAGGATGCAGGATAAACAATACTATCATTTTATGTTATGTAGTTTAAAAACTATTAAGTCAATCACACAGTTAATGCTAACAGGGCATGAACAATCCATGACTTCTCAAAAAACTGTGAAAAAGACATAGTATTGTACATAGGGGACATTTCATAAGTTCATAAACAAATATTGGTATTTGAACAGATTGGGAACTATCAACTGCAAGTACGGTATCGGATACCCATCATACAATCCAGTTTTCATGTCAATTCCAGAACATCCTGAATGAGCATTGTCTCTTGCACTCGCTTGCACGAACTATATTACATAGACAAAAAAAGAGACCAGCAAAAACTAAAATAAGATCATACCAGTATCTAGTTGACTTGCATTTGGAGCAGCGGGTTGTAGCAGGAGCTAAACACCTGGCACACTGATGAATTCCGCTCTTTTTAGGAGCAAGAGGAGTAAAACTGGAGACTGTCATCGCTTCAGCTCTGAGAGCTTCAGCAGCTGCTTGCTGAGCTAACCAAGCTACTCTCTCATTTCTCTTCGCAGCGTCACTCCATTTTCCAAGTAAGATGTAAGCTACAAGTGGAAGTGCAACCAACAGCAGGAGCAGGACAAGTAGATCGACTTCTCTTGGCTCAAGCATATCCCAAAACACATACTCATGTCCAAATGACAGCAAAAATCCTTGTGTTGATCAGATCAACATCAGATCTGTCGATGTAATAACATCCTAAACTTGTCACTCTTTACTCTTACACGTCTACACAAAATCATTTTTACTCAAATTGAGAAGATGTCAGCATCCTTCAGTTGTTTGGCACCCGAAGACAAAAAAAACAATGACCATAATAACAATAACAATATTGGCAACTGTTGGAACTTAGAACCATTTTGACTTGATTATATTAATTGAGAGCGATAAAAATACTAACAAATTTTGATTTAAAATTTGAAGCTGGTAGCTAACAGAGATATATAACTAAGAAAATCAAAACATCTTCTGATGTGAAGAACTTAAAATGATATAAAATAAAGCTGAAAGAGAGAATAAATTTATGTAAACATTTTCCATCACTAGACCACCTCCAGCTTCAAAGCATCTTAGTATCTCACAGCTAGACCTGGGAAAATTTTCTTTCCAAGTCTATGATTACCTCATTGGAATATGGATCAGTTAATAATTACTGCCAAAACAACACTGGTATTCAGGACAGGCAATCGACGTAGAAGTGGTGACTTACAAACTGATCAACGAGATTTTCAGGCTGTTCCACGAAATGCATTGTAAGTCCTTGTAAACATCAATATTGCCAACTTCAAAATCATTTGTTCAGCTTTCGGAAGTTACATGAATGCTCCCTGGAAACAGCATATGATTAATTTTGCTACAAACCGATCCCAAGGTTAGCATTTCTCTTGCACTATATCATCAAATCCTTCTAATACAGCCAAAAGTATGATAGAGATGCCTTAAATAGAAATGCACACGTACATAGAGTAAACAAAACCCAGTCAAAGGAGATGGCTTGGCTCCTTAAGAAGCTATATATTGGATAAAAAAACAGATATAAGTGTTTTATCCAAGGTTGTAGATGTCAACTAATTTCAGTGGCACATAGAATTTCTCACATAAATTCGTAAATCGTAACATCTAGAATTTCCTGTTGAGTACATGCATAAGAGAGTAGTAGTATATTGACCAGTGCCAATCTAAACTGGAAACTAATCCTAAGAGCAATGTCACACATTACTGTAGATGTATATTGTACTCACCAAGGAGCTTAAAGAGAAAATGGTGTAAAGAAAGATGGATGTGATCTACATTTATGTAGTACACCGAAAACCCATTCGGTAGAGCGAAAGCTAACTGAATATAAGAAATAGGGTTTGTCAAAAATGGCAATTGCCGGTAAGTGTGCAATTTTAGAAAGAATCTGAATAAGATTTTTGTTTTGTTAATAACTGTACTCGTTTATTGAAAAAGTATTGCTATGGAATACGAGAAATTGGCCAAGGAAGATAAACAAATTATAAATTCTAATGCGAGGAATGCCAACAGAATCGCTTCTCGTAAGTTTCTGTTGAAAATTAAAAGGGTAACAGAAAAAAGAAGTTTCTAACCGTCATTTCAACGGCAAATCTTGTTGAAGGATACAAACTGCTATTTATTACAGGGTAACAATAAGGATCGCCAGTATGGATTACATCACAAACTACTTCAGACACATCGTTTTTATTTTCCTGCAGGCCTGAGAAAGCTATCTCCAAACTCGCACTTCTTTTGTTAAGTTTTTTTTTTGTCAGCTCAACTACCAGCGAAGTTGAACATGGAAAAATAGGTACTTGACTAAACCAAATCAAGTCAAATCCTAATCTTAGTTATTCCCTTACATAGTACCACAATTCAGTGGTCATTGCTGATTCCATGTTGATGAAGTCTGAAGATTAACAGAACGAAAAGGACATATTGGCCATTGAAAGAAATTATTACAGGCCTACTTGCAGCGAAAGGTTAAGACCAGGTCTTCAAATATCAAAACAGTTCTTATCTATTTCTTACAAAAGAAAATAACAAATTCTTCAAGCATTGTCTATAATAGAAACAAATAACAGCACAAACAACCACATTTGAAGCTAATGATAGCCAATCCAGAGACAAAGAGAGCATTGTTAAGCATATCATTCATCGTAACAAACAAAACCTATTTGCTGATTCAAAGTTCAAACACCCCCAAAATCAAACTTATCCATAAAAGCATAAGCTCCTCTTAAAAAAGAAAACCAGCAGCAACAAAAATCTCTTAGCCAATCCAGAAAAGAATCACTTGAGATTCAAATCGAGGTACTGAAATGTGGGAAATTTTCCAATTATTGACCCACTGTCTTCTCATCCACCTCATGCACCGATTAAGAAAACAAAAAACAAAAACAACCACAAATGAAAAACGAGATTGATTAATAATTTACTCACCTCGGCGTCTGCTAGCCCCACAACAGATACACTCGACTGCTTCCTCCTTCTCAGCTCTTTCTTTCAATCAGTCTCCGTATCGTCTCGCGCCGTCTCTTATTCTTCGCTTTCAATTTTCATTCACACTATAACGCTTTAACATTCGAGAGAGAGAGAGAGAGAGAGAGATGGACGCCTCTTCTTTCTTTCTTTTTTCACTGCGCACCTGCTCAACCCGATTGGAGGCTGATGTAGTCTCGATTGACCAAATAACCACGTGGCAGGATTTTATTGGATGGGATCTCGTGTGGGTAGGACCCGGATTCGTGACTGTAGTAAGAAATTTGAAGTGAGTGGAAAGACACGATGTTGCCTTGAGCCACGTGTACGGTGGAGATCGCATCCGAGGTTGTTGATTGAGAAAGCTTCTGCGTAAGATAAATGTGCGCTTAATTATTGCAATGATAACAATATTAATTGGATCAATTATGTAATAATAATTAAATTCAGTTTTTTTTTCATCCGGAATTGAGCATTGGTATTTTAAACTATCGCTCTTTTTCAATTGGAGATTCAAACTATCAGTTTTTTCAATCAATAGTAAAATAAAATATAAATTAATCAATTTTCAAACACCAATGACCGTAGCTTCATCATGATTAAATTACGAACTCAATCATGTGGATCCCGTTGAAAATAACCCGATGATCTAATATATACGTATTTTTATGGATAATTAATAGTATATTTACGGTAACATTTATATGAAGTTTATCAGTTTTATTATCAAAAATGAAAAATATTAGCACCTTTTATTGTTATAAAATTCAAGATATTTGATAATGTCAAATATTACTTTTTGAGTAGATATTTTTAATAATTAGAGTGTGTGCAAGCACGGCCGGTTTTGATGAATAGGACAGGATATCACAATTGACAACCAAAGAAAGATTAAAGTTTAAAATGTATAATGTGCCATGTGCATATTTGGAGAACGAGTCATTCATTATTTGTCAAAGGGACACGACACGACCGTTCGACAATCCTAAACGATAACTTAGGACTGAGGGAATAATTCATGTTGAAAATGAAGCTTTGTCAGCTGTTTGTTTCTGGACACGCTACATAAAATTTAGGTGATACTCATTCAAAAAAAAAAATCTGAATACAATTGAACATACAACTGTACAAGTATATTTATCTTCTATTTAGTTAGTTGGGGTGCGGTTCAGGTACAAACCTGTTTATAAATAAAAACTACAAACCGTTTATTAAGCCGACACGTGTCCCATTTGAGTCGAAATCCCGGAGAAAACACGGAGGGGTATAATAGTCATTCCACTTGGATGGGTATAAAACATAATAATGTTATTTTCAATTTAGTCCAATAGTTGTTAGTGTTCAGACTTAAAATACTAATGTTCAGACTTAAAATGGTAATGTTCAGACTTAAAAAAAAGCAATGATCAGACATAAAATGGTAATGTTCAGACTTAAAAATAGGTAATGATCATACTAAAAATACTTAATGTTCAGACTTAAAATGGTGATGTTCAGACTTAAAAAAAAGCAATGATCAGACTTAAAAACTTAATGTTCAGACTTAAAATGCTAATGTTCAGACTTAAAAAAAAGCAATGATCAGACTTAAAATGGTAATGTTCAGACTTAAAAATAGGCAATGATCATACTAAAAATACTTAATGTTCAGACTTAAAATGGTGATGTTCAGACTTAAAAAAAAGCAATGATCAGACTTAAAATCTTAATGTTCAGACTTAAAATGGTGATGTTCAGACTTAAAAAAAAGCAATGATCAGACTTAAAAACTTAATGTTCAGACTTAAAAATAGGCAATGATCATACTAAAAATACTTAATGTTCAGACTTAAAATGGTGATGTTCAGACTTAAAAAAAAGCAATGATCAGACTTAAAAACTTAATGTTCAGACTTAAAATGCTAATGTTCAGACTTAAAAAGAAGCAATGGTCAGACTTAATAGCCAATGTTCAGACTTAAAAAGAAGCAATGGTCAGACTTTGAGTTGGTAATGATCAGACTTAAAAATAGCCAATGATCAGACTTAAAAAACAGCAATGATCAGACTTAAAAATAGAAAAGAAACAAGCAACGATCAGACTTACAAACAGCAATGATCAGACTTAAAAACAGCAATGATCAGACTTAAAAACAGAATGAAAATCCAATAATCTTTTTTTAAAAAAAGAAAAAAAAGGATTTAAACGCGAATTTGACCCTCCAGATGATTGAATTTGCCCTAAAAACGCCGAGCTCACGGCAAAGCCGTGAGTTATGCTCAAAATGCCGTTTCCACCCAAAAAACACTAGGCTTTCATCAAATTCTCATACAAGCGCATAAACATCAATGGTTTAAGTATTGTCATTACTGGTTTAAGTCTGAACATTGTTTTTTAAGTCTGAACATTGTTTTTTCATGTATTGTCATTACTGGTTTAAGTCTGAACATTGTTTTTAAGTCTGATCATTAATGGTTTAAGTCTCATTATTATTTATTTAAGTCTGAACATTATTTTTTTAAGTCTGAACATTGTTTTTTCAAGTATTGTCATTACTGGTTTAAGTCTGAACATTGTTAGTTAAGTCTGAACATTGTTATTTAAGTCTGAACATTGATCGTTAATGGTTTAAGTCTCATTATTATTTATTTAAGTCTGAACATTGTTTTTTCAAGTATTGTCATTACTGGTTTAAGTCTGAACATTGTTTTTTAAGTCTGAATATTGTTTTTTCAAGTATTGTCATTATTGATTTAAGTCTGAACATTGTTAGTTAAGTCTGAACATTGTTAGTTAAGTCTGAACATTGTTATTTAAGTCTGAACATTAATGGTTTAAGTCTCATTATTATTTATTTAAGTCTGAACATTGTTTTTTTAAGTCTGAACATTGGGTTTTCAAGTATTGTCATTACTGGTTAAGTCTGAACATTGTTTTTTAAGTCTGAACATTGTTTTTTCAAGTATTGTCATTACTGGTTTAAGTCTGAACATTGTTATTTAAGTCTGATCGTTAATTGTTTAAATCTCATTATTATTTTTTTAAGTCTGAACATTGTTTTTTTAAGTCTGAACATTGTTTTTTCAAGTATTGTCATTACTGGTTTAAGTCTGAACATTGTGTTTTAAGTCTGAACATTACTGTAGCAATTTTTGGACGATTATACCCCTAATGTCTTTTATGTATTTTTAAATAAGTCCGCGTGTATTTTTGTTTATTTACAAAAAGAACCCCGAACGGGATTAATTCTGATTGGTCGATTTTTACGTGTCATTATTTTTGTGGGTTTGTAGTTTTTATTTATAACTCTGGTTTGTATTTGATCCGAAGTCTAGTTAGTTGTGCACATATTTTTTATTATTTTCTATTATGTATTTACTCATCTAGAAAAAGTTCTTTTGATTTCAACTCGAATTGACCGAAGAAATTAACTTAACTGGATGGAACTTAATTTAAGTTGACAAATTTAATTTGATGACTTTGCTTAAATACTTGACTTTTAAGTTAAGAAGTCAGTCATTTGAATCAAATTAAGTACTTAATAAGGCGTTGAACACTTTTGAATTCGAAAAAACATAACATAGTCATATAGTGTGTTCGTGTGGTACTTCTAAGTTCTAATCATGAGTAACTTTTTAGTCAATGTGAGATCCCTAATCATGGAGCAATTTAAACAAACTTATGAATCATGAAACCACACTTTGGTTGGCATTTCAAAATGATAAGTTCTTCCCTTTTTTTTTTCCATAGTGATTAACGGCTAGCAACAAGGGTGTTATTTAATGAAAGAATTCCAACTTTGCTTTCACGAGGTTGAGGGGTTCGAGCCTCACCCATGACACTTTTATCACAACATCTTCATGTCTCGCGCATGATGCTTCTTTCATCTCTCGTGGATGCTTCCTCCTACCATCAAGATGGACGTGTCGTGTCTTGCAACGGTAAAGGTGGCATGAGTTCCAAGTGTCGAAGAATGTACCGATGATGATTTGGGGTAGATGTGCGGATCCATACATGGTAAAGGTGTCAAGCGTGGCATGCGATTCAGAAGCGGAGAAATGTACCAGATGATTTCAGATTCGATCGAAATGTCTTGCTAGAGCTTCAGATATCAATACATATGTACTATATGATATGGTGTTATGCATTGTAATATTCGAGTGGTTGTACCCTATTATAAAAAAAACGGCTCACTCCATAAAGAAATAAATACAATTATACATTAATAATCTAATATGTTGTATGATTGACTACATAAAATCAATCAAGTCAACATTTTCATTTTTTTTTGATAGGAGTCAAACATTTTCAATTGATGACGGATGATACTTCACTTAATATAACAATTAAGCACTAATATCAAGGAGGGCCAAAATTAAATTGTAAATAATGTGGAAAAAAAAAATCATAAAGTCATTTAGGGCATCCACACCAAGTGGAGCAATAAGTAGGGAGACTGTATTGTTTATTGCTCTCATATAGCAAGTGATCAAAAAGAAATGCTTGATAGATGAACAATTATAAGAGAGGGGTGTGGGATATGAAAACAATAAGTGGGGCCCACATATATTTATGTAAAAAAACAAAAGGAAACTACTTTTTGTTAGTTTTGAAAGAAATAAAAACAAAAATGTGAACATTGGAACAAGTTCAATTATTCAAACCCACAAAATAAAAATACTATAATCTAAAATAAAAAAATCAGAAAATGTCAAAAAATCAGAAAAATTAAATAAGTAGGTGGGAAATACTAGAAAATACTTCAGAAAAATTAAATAAGTATGTAGGAATACTAGAAAATAAATTACAACAAAGAAAACACAACTAGAAAATACTTCAGAAGAAATGTAATTACATAGAAATACAACATATTTATTGAAGAAAATGTTGTATTTAAAATGTTGTATTTTGACTATCTAGGTAAAAAAAATGTTGCATTTTGCTCTTAGGCCTTAGCTCTCTTGCTGTATTGAAATATATAGAGCAAAGAACCATTTTTGCTTATTGCTTTTAGCTTTGCTTGCTACGTGACTTTTATGAGAAAATGATATTTTCATTTATTGCTCATTGTTCCCTTACTACGGATGCCCTTATTAATGATATATATTCACCAATCATAATCCCATTTCAACGACTGATTTTGCCACCTTTCTGATATTCTTTTTCCCAAATGCGAATATTTTTGTATTGTTTGTCATTGTCAAATTCTACTTCAATAAGAAATTAAATTTGATGAGAAGAAAATAAGAGAAATTTTCAAAAATAAAGACATCATATTACAACATCCACTGGAAGTTTGGATCACCAAAATTCAAATGAACTACAAACCATGAAGCAAAACTCAAGACATGAGGACACATTTCCTGGAAATAGCAAAGATCAGATAACAACTACTACTTGTGCCCCTTCTTTTTCCACAAATCTCCCAACATTCTAATCCCGGTACCTTTCTTCTTACCACCAGTATTTACCTCATCAGCAAAACCAGGAGATCCATCCTCATCATACAATCCGATTGGAGCTTCAAACAAGCCGTTGAAAGACATGCTTCTGCCATTCTCTCCAGCCAGCACAGCTGATGCAGCATCTGCAGCTTTCCTCCATTGTTCAGTTTGGATTCTAAGTTTCTTCATCTCCGCTTCCAATGACTCTTTTATACCCTCGGTTGCTTCGAGCTTCTTGCATAATTTAGAAGTCTGATCTTTGCGTTCTTCTAGCTCTTGTGACAGTTGTGATACCTTGGATACTAAATCTTCTTCTTTGACTCTAGCAGATGATACCTCGCTTGTTGCATCCGATAGTTTCTTTTGGAGCTCCTTGTTGGTTTCGGCGTAGGCTTGTAGCTCCTTTTCTTTGTCCTCCAATTTGCTCTTGAGCAGAATTATTTCTTCGTCCTTGTTAGCCAAATCTTCAAGTAATGAATTCTGAACTTCCAAATTTATTGCGAGGTTTGTTGGAGTATCCATTGACTTGGTTTCTACTTCCTCGTCTTGATCATCTGGCGGAGTTGGTATCTCACTCGACTCTGATGGAGCCTTTTTCTCCATTGGAACTTCAAAAACATCCAGTTCTTGAGAGCTGTCGTCGTGGACATTCTCTAGCTTCAACGTGGTTTTTGTAATGGACGGTTGGACAAGTTCGGATTGCTGACAGTCGTTTTCTTTAACACTCTTCGGTTCTGAAACATTGGACTTTTTCTTGGATATCTTCTCTGGTTTATCTTGAGCTCCATGCTTCGTAGGGTCAGCCGAAGCCAGCTGCTTTTTAAGAATCTTCAGCTCCTTCTGTGCTTGCCCGAGTTGGGACTCTAAGCCTGCAATGCGCGTTCCTAGTTTCTTCTGAGTTACAGGGGCAGACTGGGATCCTCTAGGAGACTGGCGGTCTCCCAGCTTTGGGCTGTTATCAGTTATAGGTCGATGAAACGGTCTGCCTGAATCGGCACTTGAAGTCTTAAGCTGAGTTACTCTAGCAGGCCTTTGAGGCGCATCTGAAGACCTGTAACATAATGTCAATAAAAACATTAATGCAGGTCATACACTACAAATAAACCAAACCTGGTGTAATTAATGTTTGATCACAAACAGCTTTCTTCCAACCTTGACGGCGGCATCTAACAGATTTCAGTGTAGTTGTTACGGTGTAGCAGATTGGTGTTACAATCGGAATCTGCAACCATGAGATCACCCAAGGAAAACAAGTGTTAAGAGACGGAAAGATTGTGAACACTAGATGATGCGTTGCAGAAAAGAAAAAACCACTTCTATCATTTGTCGATCAATACCTAAACATAGAAGATAAGTCGTTAATAGTAAATCAAGTCTGTCAGTTCTTCTTAGAAGATTTGATTTGCAAATTAGGGAAACAACAACAAATGCCAGAAGAGTAAACAAGCAGAACATTGAACAAAAAAGAAAGTGGAAATTTAATGACTTAATCGTAGGCATTATGGATCATGTCTGTGTGAGAATCAATACTTGCAGCAGCTAAACTACTACCATTACCATCTCACTCATGAATAGTTGAATACGATGTGGTTCAGCTTCACAACTGCTTTAACAGCACCTTCATTTTCGGTAAACTAATTGCAACGACCTTATGTTCCTAAACGAGGAAGACGAGTGATAAAAAAAACAAGATAGTTAGTTGGACTAAACCTCATGATTGATGATGACGTTTCCATCACAGAAACCAATTTACATGGACTGTCATAGGATATTCTTCGAGGAGAACGAAAAAATGTCTGGTAGCCGGTAAACTTAACTCAACATGAACCACAATTACACAAAGGTGAACATATACAGATAAACCCCTTGCAACATGGGTGTAGAGGCTTTAAAACTGTAATGACACAACTTCTAATAATTTGAGCAAACAACAAATCTTTGACTAATGAGTTTACTTACAACTGGAAAAGGACACCATTCTGCCTTAAAAAATGAAAAAGAGCACAAAGTCCACTGAACAACCAAGTTGACAAAAAATAACAAACAAGAAGATGCCAAACAGCAATATCAAACAAATACAATAAATTGAAACAAAGAAGGTTAACTCAGATCTGAAGAAACAAAACATATTTCCCAGGTGAAGGGTTGCAAAATCATCAGGCACTGCTTCACTACTGATATGCTATGGTTGCTTGAAATGCTAAAAAGTTTGAATCTTTAGTATCTGGTCATGTTAAAGGTTCAGATTCTCAGTGACCCACTACGCAGCTACATGTAATAGTCTACATTTTGAAGTAACACAAACAAGCAAGCATAAGCTGGGAAAAAAGGGTTTGGAAGAAAGTTAGTCAGCTTGGAATACATGAGAGATTAAGTAGAAAAATACAAGCTTTACCTCCAATGGACTCCGAGTGGAAGTGAGTTTTCCAGAATCACAACAATCTGAGACTGAGAGAGAGGCTGCCCTTTGGTGTAAACCAATGCCAAATAAATGAGAATACTGAGAGGCTACAGAGAGAGAGAGAGGGAGTGTGTTTATGAGTGGAGTGTACAGGTAGGTTTATTAAAGAGAGAGAGATAGAGAGTGATGAGTCCCAAGTTTAAATTAAAATTGGTGGCTACAAATATCAATGATGCTGATTGCAGTGCAGATTGGGGACTGTTGGGGTTCAAGTTTAAGTTCAATTCAACTGGTTTCAATCTTTTTGAATGATAAAAAATCATCAAAAAAGACAACTTTTGAGCATTTTCTAATGTCTGTTTGTGTCCATATTTTTAAAACTTGCCAATCAAAAACCGAATACAAACAAGAACAGCATCGAAGTACCAGCATTTTCAAATTCAATCGAAGTTGACACATATCGTTTCTTTCTTCCTTTTACCGTTGACTCATAAGTCATAATATGATCCTTATAAGTAATCATTTTCAAATGTTCTTATGGGCATTTCAAATCAAGGGTGAGTTGCGATTGTAACTTAATTTTCTATAAGCGTACACTTATTCATAATCGGTCTAAGTCCACATAATTGGTAGTCGAGTGGGTGGACAGACAATTGAAATGGATAAAGTCTCCTATTCGATTCCTGTAAATCTTTCGTAACTCGATTGAGTCTGTCACCATGTAACCCCCGTAAGAACACCCCTAGTGAAGGACAAACTGCAGGACAACTCGATACTTTAAGAGAAACAAAACTAAACTCACTTTACAATCATCAATTAGTTTCTGCAATTTCGTAGTACATGTGACTGACTATCAACCAATTTACTACAATAACGTTTTGCACCAACACTAAAAAAAACACAAAGAAGCAAGCACGCATAAGCAACAATGTAATTGTAAGCCAACTCATCCTCTACCAACCAACTTGATGATTGGAGACACAACCATGTGAAGTTGAGAGCAATGCTCTGCCAGGTCCAAGTCAGTAAGGTAGATAGAGAGTAGTAATGTGCAGGCAACTCAGCACTTATTTCCTTCCAACAACTCCAAGCAAAACCACTCTTAAATTCCTTCCACATGTATGTTAGTTCAGAACAATTTATACTTTGAACGCCAGCAGGACTTCACTCAGCGTCTCACAGCAATATCAACTTTTCCACAACTAACTGAAACCACATCCATTTGTTTGTATCTCCAAGTCTTTGGATAGAAACATTCATAATGTTTATCAAACTACTTTCCGAAACCCGAACAAGATATTAGAAGCTATGGATTAATTCTATACTGCATTCCTTCATTCAGTCTTTCTTGCCCTGCCACTTCAGTATAAAGTAACGAGATGGAGAAAGAGAGAATGAATTAACTAGTTGTACCTCAGACTACTTAACAACTGCCACACGACGCCTTGTGAACTAGTCATAGCTCGGGCATCCAACTTAAGTTTGAGCCCAAGACTAGTGCCATGCGACGCCTTGTGAGCTAGTCATAGCTCGGGCATCAGCTAAAGAAACAGCCATTGCAAGCATCATTTGCTCCTCATAAGTCTCGGGAACAATGACAGGCCCTGGAAAAATTGGAAAGTGTCCCATGACTTCATCTTGTTGCGGCATTGATGAACTGAAACCTCTGGAGTCATCTGCTACATCTGAGCTGCAATAACTTGTTCCTGCTTCAGCCACCTCGGATCCAGGGTCCACACTCCAGTCCCCATCATCTCTTCTAGCTGTGTTTCCAGGTGCTGGCAACTCCGGAAGAGGATAAAACACATTATCTTGCTCTGCTGTGTTGGAAACTAATCTTTCATGTGCCACAAAAGCATCTGAATTATAGTTGGTGGAGGGTTCTCCAACAACTTGCTGACGTTCGGCAAGAGCAGCAATAGCACAAGCAAGACCACCAGACGGTGATGATTGGTCAGCCAGAGGTGACATAAGAGGTGATGCATACAGATCAGGCCTTCTATATCGCTCAGATGTAGGGTCTTCAAAAGCTCGATTTCTGTGGTTATCTTTATCCTGAAAATTATCAGTTTAAAAAACAATTAGAAAGCAAGCAGCACCAGCAAACGGTTTTACAAGTTAACTGAATGTGCTGATTTTCTTGCAAATACCAGTAAAATTAACTCATTGAAATTTCTTAGGTATACTATTTAGTATTTACATAGTACATCCGTCTACGAAGCTTAACACATTTTGGCCTTAAGCAGGCCAAGCCAATTGAGAACAGAAACGAATACCATGTATTATAATTCTTTTGGGGAAAGACACTGGCATTGATTTTGTTAAATAACAGCTAAGATATAAAAAACGCAAAGGCAGCATTGATCATCAAGATTCAGCTCAGAAAAGTTAGCAGTTTCGAGAAGAAAAAGCCCTATTATGAGCAGCTCATGGAATCCCTGGCAGTTGGCATGTAACCCAAGATTCAAGAAATAGCATTATGTGCCTCCATCTGCTCAATGCAGAGGGATCAGTCGCATCATTCTAAACTGAATATCGACGCCTAAACAAGCTATGAAATATTCCCGGAGCTGCCAACATTGTCCTACTCACTTTAATTAGGATCGGAAAGCCATATAGGAAACTGCCAGCAAAGGATAAGAAAGAATGCAAAAACAACAGCTTGGAGAAACAGAACAAAGGTTTTAATCATATATTGGATAAGAAGCAAATGCTGGAGCATGGGAATAAGAATAAGTAGCCTGGTTGCGATGCTGAAAGATGATCACCATCAAAACAGAGCATTACAAGGTCAGAGCCACTCTGATGTCTGTAACCATTAAATGTTTTATATGGTCAACTCAACAGAGAAACTTCTACATGAACTTAAAAGCTTTGCAAGATTTCATTCATGCAAGGCGTGCATGATCATATGTCCAGCGAGTCTTTAGGTTTTAAACAGTCGTGAAGCTTAACAATGGTGACTGTGAAACCGAATTAGGTGATAACTTGGTAAGCTTGTCAAAATTTTATCCTCGTTACCGAAAGTTACACTTACAGAAAGAAGCTCGATTTAGTTAGTTGCAATTCTTTCTAACACAAGCTCAGGATTTCCAGGTGCACTTAAAAAGTCAACAGATCAAAAATTTGAACTAACATCTATTATACAAACTGAATAATAAATCAAAAGTCACCTGAATGGATTGCCATATCGCTTCCATAACCATTATGTCCTCAAGATCTACATCGAATTCGTCATCCCTACAATCGGAACATCAGGTAACCCATCTGTAAGCCTCTTTCACATACATTCTGTACATTCATTTCGACAAGTAAAAATCATATGAATCCTAGCCTAAGCTAACCCGTTTAAAAAAATCAGGAAGAACGGATTGACTGAACCTAGCAACTCACGGATGGAAACTGAAGCCTTTTATAACTTGATATAACAAGTAAAATGTATAGCACTGAATATTACGCAGACAGCAATCCTCCAGCGACGCATGGGTTAAAAAAATATGACAGGGGCGTTTGTTACCTTTGGGTGTGAAGTTTAGACCAAGAAATGGTAAGTATAGATCGACCAGGCGATAAAGAGTGTTCATATTTCATACAGACTATTAACTTAATAACGGCAACTACTATTTTAATGTCAATCAATTAACATATGTTATATCTAAAAGAAGATGTGTGTATGTGTATCTATATTGCCAGACCATGTCAACAGATGCTCCGCGTATAGTTTTATCCTAATATCTTGTGGGTAGATCAAGCTAGAGAAGCCCTAAATTGTAGATATTTTTGGGGTTGCACCGGAGCATTCCTCAATCAAGCTATATTGAACTCAATACTTGCAAAGAAAAGTTATCAACAATAAACCACAAATGCATAAAAATAGCCTTAATCTGAGATTAATTGATCATGCTTGTGAAGTTTCACCTAATTTTGGCACCTGCCTTTTGGATTGGACTTCTAAAAACCAAACGGTGAATAAAAAATTTCAGGGAAAGTCCTGGATACTTCAAGGTAACAATAACATAACACAGAGAAAATTCAGCTTCTATGATACCAGAGGTCAGAATTCACATATTACATTCAGGAAACAAAATGAAGATATATAACTTATACATGCAAAGCGAAATTAAGAAGAAGAAAAAATGAACTCAAGAAAAAACATTGAATAGATCACTAAATTGTCCATCAAGCCAGAGATCAACGGCCATCAGAAACCTTGTTATCCTCTAACAGCCTCAAACACATCTATGTATTTTTATTGATATAAATGTCAAACTTAAATAGTCATCAGATTGCAAAATGATGAACAACATGCCACTTAAGCAACCTCCTAATCTCCTATGAGACTTCTAAGTAACAGTTAAAGCACCACAAATAATAATTTTCCATTCCTTTGTGTCCAACATGGCCTCCTAAGATGGTTAACTACATAAGACACTTCGTCCCACAAACTCTACAATCTCAGTTCAGCATGCAAGTTGTCCTGAACTTGGATAGTTCATGCAGCCGTTCCACACATAATACCTTTAAAATGAAGGCCTAAACAAAATATCGGGCAACAAACTCCAAGACCCAAGAAAGATTTATAGTCATAGTTTGGAGTCCTCGCTCTAACCAGAGATTGAAAATTAAGACTCACAAACAAGCTGGATCATATTTACTCATTCATATGTTCTAAATAGTTGAGATCTTTCCACATCGTCCGAAAACATGCTCAAAAACATGTATTTTCATTCCCTGGGACTTGTAGAAAAATATTTTTTATGTTCATCGTTTATATGCATACAGAGTTCAGACACACACAAAAGAGGTGTAGCCCCAACCACACACAAATAAACGAGGTTTAAAAGAGTTAAAACCTGAAGGTTTAAATAGATTGTTCTTAACTGTTATTGTGCTACTACCGCTTTCTGATTAAAACTGCTTTGAAACATCAGAGCCTCAACATCACATATTTGCTTTTTCTAGATAGAGTAAATTTATTGCTGTAATTAACAATACAGCAATTTGGCCAAGAATGATGACTTAATTGTCACTTCTCTCTCCTCCCTCCGGTCTACCTAGTCAAAACACTAACTACAGCAGTTGAACTCTATTCTCTCGTGCTCTCCTCGAGGCTTGAAATATATCAAGATGCATGCATGTGTATCGCATGTGCCACTCATTTGTAACGAATGTGACTGTCAATACTCAATAGTTGATTATATTTCGAAGCACTCGCTTAAGCAATTTTTTAAAATAAACCAGTCTTACTAATAACACAGACCACAGTAAATGCTAAATGGAACGCTACAGAAAGCCAATGAACCACAAATTACCTAGTCTGCACAAGCTGTCTATTTGTCACTGAAGACATCGGAGGCGTAGAAACTATTTCCTCACTTGATGATGGCTCTGCATAAGGTAGCAATACCAAAAAAGTTAACTAACCAAGTATCATTGCACATCTGACAAAACAGGAGGCGGGTATGCGCGCTGAAACACCAAAGGTTCTAGCTTATATTTACCTGCTACTAAGTTAGACCCATTATCCCTTGTTGACATGCCTGCATGTGAAGGGCTTGTTATCCCCTGCCTTTCATGTGTTCTTGCTTCCTCGTCATGCAATTCTTGTTGTCGCATCCTTATTTGTGCTTCTATGACTCGTTGCTCTTCCTATTAAGCAATCTGAAGTTAGTATATTCAAGATGATGAAAACAAGAAGCAAATGACTGGGGAAACAGTTTAGCCGCATCTTACAAGTTGCTCCAAGCCCTTTTCCTCTTTTGTCTTTGTGCCTCGATATTCTACAGCATAATTAGCAGTTTTGCAGAAAGGACATCTTATAATGTCAAGAAATGTTACAAACATAGTTTAAAGTGATATAATATACAGCATGGCCATTCCATATTAAAAGATAACTTTTAGACATCAGCATTTTCAATCGGAGTACATAGCTAAAGATCTCATCTGGAGCATGAAATGGAAGATGAGGTCAATGAGTTTAAGCTAACAAAAGCAACGGATAAAGAGCATGAACATTAAATAACCCCAATTTTTGGGCAGGCTAGTGCCTGATTTGCTTGTATAGAATGACTCTGCTCATTCTTTAAGGTTTCCTGGAAGAAAACTTGCTTGCCTAGTCAATTACTCAATTTGTAAATCCTCTTTTTTGAATGAATGAACTCAGCTACTATCAACAAAGTACCCTGACAAACAAATTTGATAATTCATTTCCCAATCACTAAATTATGAAAAGGATACTGTGTGGGACGTGCTGAATTAGGAGTTTTCATCTGCAAAAAACATTCTGTAAAAGGTGATAAATTAATATTTTTCCTGTTCGGGAGGGAATATTCAACAAACTACCAACTACATGATGTTGATGGTTACCTGTACATATGCTTTTCATACAACATCTTGATCGATTGAGGCTCGGATAATACTGGAACAACAGTCAAAAGAGATTAAAAGGTTATGATAATTTTTACAAGTAGGTGAGAATCAGAAACACAAGAATTGAAAATAAAAAATAATAAAGAAAAAGAAAAGCCCATGAATATGAAGAATGAATGCAAGTACAAACATCAAGGAATAAATGGGTAGCAAGAAACAAATGTGGACGGTACACTACCGTCTGATTCTTGGTTTAATTGATAAATAACGCAAAATTCAGGAGTCCTCAATCGTCATAGACCCTCCGAAAATTCATACAGATGACATGATGTGAAACAGTATTTAGCAAGGCATAATACCACAAGATTAGAAGCACTGAAGTGAAGAGTATAAACCAACCAGAAAGCAAATGGGACATTCCTCAAGGTCATTGGAGCAGTCGTCATCTCCAAGATAGCAAGGAGCAAGCTTGGATTCTAAAATGAGCTTCCGAAGTTTCTTGTGATCAACATCCTTGTGCTGGTATAACCCTTGTGGCCTGGTATACTTGTCATCCACCACTTGACGCCTTCTGCCCAATTTATTTCCCATTAAATCTGTTGCCCACCTTGGCACACAAAAAACAAATGTTCCTATCTCTGAGTAGAATACACTAATTCCAATGCTTAATAGGAGCCAAGCCAAGCTATCAGGCCGTATACAAAAGAAGATGTATTTTAAATCTCAGTGGCAAAGAAACTATGCTGCGCAAGGTATTTCACTCAGCCCTGTAAATGAAAGATGTCAATTGGAAAAAGATAATAAGGGCAATAGAGATAAAACTGAGGGCAAGATTAAAAAACCCTAACTCCCAAATCATCAAACAATGACAATAACACCAATCACAATACCACCAATGACTGGAAAAAAGGAAAAGAAACAAAAGGTGGAAGGGAATCAGAGCAGACACGTAATTCGGAAATAAAAGCGGAAAAAATTGAAGGAGCAAAAGAGGGAAGGTCGTACGGTGGTGAATTGAGGAGTAACGGAAGCAGCAGGCAGACGAGAGAGAGAGAGAGATGTTGGGAACGAGGATCAGAAGAAGCTTCTTCTTCTTCCTTCTTCTTCGATTTTCGAAATGTGTAAATATTTGTTTTGCATTATTTTTTTTGGCTGGATGTGTTTTGTTCGTTTTCCGTTTTCGACGTTTGCTCGGCTGAAAAATATTAAATCAGACGGAAATATTTATGTGATTTGGGACGGCGGGATTAAAGAGAGAAAAATATGTAAATAAATGCTGTATTGAAAAATTAAAAGTGCAGGAAAGGGGGAGAGGTGGGTCGATGGATGGGGTAAAGAATCATGGCGAGCCACCTTCATGTAAAACAATTATAATAACCAAGTGGGACTAGTAAAATTATGGTTTCGAATTCTTAATCTTGTCATCTGTTCAATCAATTCAATTGACACTTTATTGGTCATAAGAGCATTTCATCATAATCTTTTTTATCATAGAAAAATGTCATGAGAGATTATTAAAAAAATCATGCACCATCATAATGATTTTTTTATCATAGATTTGATCATCTCAGGATAAAGTGTAAAAAAGATCATCTTACGATAAAAAATTAGATTTGATCATGAGTCGTGAGCCAATCGCAACGCGACACGTGTCATGTGTAAAAAACGGTACAGTTTTTATTTTGATCTTGCAACGAATATATCTTCTAAATTACAAAGTAAAAAAAATCAAAATAAATACCAATATTCCTAATTTTTTGAGCTCTATAAAACGAGATACACTTTGATATATTTTTATTAATCTTAACATTTATGAGCTATAATTTATGTATTGATGAGAGAGACTGATGGTAAACTTTTTTTGATCATGAGTGGGGTGCACTTGATTAAAATAATCATGAGGTATATGTATGATAAGACGAGAAAGAAAATTGATGAGAGAGAAGGATGATATGTTTTTTTTATCATAATGGAGAGCATCCCACCATGAATTTTTCAATCATAAGAATTGGTCATCAAAGATGACTAAAAAAAGCATGTCTCCCCATCATGATTTTTTTGATAATAAAATTGATCATGGGATGACCAAACACAAAAAAAGTCACAAGATGACCAATAAATTTTTTTTGGTCATGAGAAATAACCAACCAGAACATGACACATGTCCTGTTTTAAAACTTTTTCAGATTAAATTCGTAAGTTGTAACTCATTTATCTTGAAAATTAAAGAGTCAGTTATAAAATAGAAAATATCAGCCTTCGTAATTTTATGAGCTCTGCAAATAGACAACCATGCATATTGTCATATTTTGATGTATGTTTAAATAATTTTATTTTTCCATTGATAAAGATTATATGAGTATGGGAGAGATGATGAACTTTTTTTTTGGGTCATGAGTGAGGTGTACATGGCCAAATTGGTCATGAGTCATGACTAGATGAGAGATAAAGTGGATGAGAGAGATGGATGACATGTTTTTTTTAGTCATGGTGGAAATGCTCTAAAGGAAAGTATGCAACAACACTTGAAATAATGTAAAGTTTTGATTGAGAAGATCTGGATCGTTAAATCGATCTTTCAATATTATAGCTCAGCTTGATCGATCACTCGATATTATTCTCAAAACCTAATAGTTAATAGACATACTTAGCCTCACACATGTACTTTTCATCGATGCGTGACAAAGGTATTACATATTCATCGCTTACATAATTTTGACTTAATTCCATGTTAACCTCAAGCATAACCGATCACGCTGTACTTCCCTTCATTCGATAATTTCTTTCATCTTCTACAGACGATCGTCTCTCATACCATCAAATATAACTCCCACAAACAAAATAATAATACTCCAAAATGATGTCACAATGACTACCAATCTCAGCCGTTGGATATTGTTGATCCAACACTCCACAACGTGTCACGTCATCCACTACCACAAAGCACGAGGTTCATTGGACATTGAGTGGGTGAGAAGGGCTTACGTGGCGAGTCCTGATTGGTTGGATGGTTCTCATTTGAACACTCCTCCTCAAGATATAATGTAAAATTCATGTAGTTCATAATTCATTAAAAATGCAGCGTGTTATTCTAAAATTTAGACAAATCCTTAAAAATTATTTTAGTTTGCAATTGTAACTGTTATCTTCTCCATGGTCTTCTAGTCGTTTCTCTCTCATCAAGTTTCCGATATCTGAAAAAGGTATAACAAATGAAAAATATGAGTCAGATCTATTACTCGTGTAAGTGACATCTAAACAAACTAATCGAATTATGAATGTGTAAGTAACATCTAAATGAAATAGTCGAATCATGAGTGCAACAGCAACATGTAATTAATCATTTGTTTATCCGATATATTTAAATAATATTTATTAAAGGTTAAGATCAAATACATAGTTGATTTTTGGTACAAACGATAAAGTTCGTCAAAATCGACCTATAGTTCGTCGTCTAAAAACAAAAAAAGACGACATAGTTCGTCACTTTTTCATATAATTCGTCACCGATAAAAAACACAAAAATCAGAATTTAATCTCATTCATCCAAATCACAAGATCAAGTGCTATGATTTGTTTGTATTTTTTACCCCTAAAAGATCAACTTTGTACCTGATAATTTTCTTACTAATGAAATATTAATTAAAATAGTTATGAATTGAACTTTTGAACATGAGTAACTTCACAAGTCAAATTTATCATGGATCTTGTTAGTTTTATGGCATGTAGTTTGGCAAATCTTAGAATAGTTGTTCAAGCTGTTGTTCGAGTCTAGCAGAGACAACTGTCCTGGAACAAGTTGAAGCAGATGGAATGTTTCCAAATTCAGATTTGAAAACACAGTCGACCGTTGGAGATCAAGGCGGTTGCAGGTGCATGGACAGAAGTTGGAAGTTTCCAAATTCAG
Source organism: Rhodiola chrysanthemifolia (assembly GCA_033675395.1). Lineage (NCBI taxonomy): Eukaryota > Viridiplantae > Streptophyta > Magnoliopsida > Saxifragales > Crassulaceae > Rhodiola > Rhodiola chrysanthemifolia. Next base: position 42,971,734 of record CM066207.1, read on the forward strand.
ATTTGGAAACTTGTTTCAGCCGACGTAGCACAACTTCGCCTGAGGATATTTCCGAGATCTGTTTAGGCAAGTCGGTGCATATGCATATCGAAGATATCAAGAAGTCGGTTAGGTGTTTGCTTGCGCATGAAGATATCTTAGCTATGAAGATTATCGAAGGTTGCCTAATCAAGATTGAAGATATTCTTTGGAGGATTATCTACAAGAGTTTCGCGCAAAAGATTAGGAAAGATTTCCTAATAGGCATAGGCGGTTTATCTTAGAAATCCTATTCGTTCTAGGGTTTCTACCGCTCTATATAAGGAGGACTAATGCTTAGTATTAGTCAGCACTTACGGAGATATTAATCACGCTCATACTCATTGAAGGGAGGAGGAGGCTAACGGCGGTGAACTAATCGTAACTGGTTATTCACTAAGCTCGTAATCGGCCGGAGAGTTAATCGTCACTGGTTACTCAAAGGCGCTCGGATTCAATCTGTGCTGGTGCTCAGCAGATTGATCGAAGGACAACACTGAAAGTTCACGCACTGAAGTTCTGAACTGCGCATTCGGGAGAAGGCGCTATTCTCACGGAGGATCATCTTGGTGGATACGGAGCGGGAGCAAAGATCTAGGGGGAGACCTAGATTGCAATTACTAGAGTGTCCGAGGCTCAGGTAGTTTAAGAGGGATTCTGTAAACGGTAATTCCTATACTCGCAATACTCAATAATAGTGAATTGCTGTCCACCGGGCTAGAGAACGCCCCCCAGAGTAGGCTCGTTAACGCTGAACTGGGTAACAACTTTGCGTGTCACTTTTATTTCCGCACTACTTATTTTAGCACATAAGTTGTTTTAGTATTTGTTCTGGACATCGACCAGAACAACATCTCATCTACCAGGGGAAGATTTCAATTGGTATCAGAGCAAATACTCGACATACAGAGTAAGATCCAGAAGTCGGTGAGATGGATTTGAGAGAAGGGCAGAACATCACGCGACCTCCTCTGCTTGAAGGAAATAAATATGGCTATTGGAGAGTTCGAATGAAGGCATTTCTAAAGTCTCAAGATGAATCAGTTTGGGATGCAGTTGAACAAGGATGGACACACCCAGTGACTATCGACAAAGAAGGTAAAGTTTGCCTCATTACTAAAGACAAGTGGACTGAGGATCATAAGCACGCTGAAGCGGCAAACTCTAAAGCAATGAATGTCATATTCTCGGGAGTTGATGGAAAGAATTTCAAGATGATTTCTACCTGTGAAATAGCAAAGAAGGCTTGGGACATTCTCCAAACTGCTCATGAAGGTACAACCAAAGTTAAAGTATCCAGAATGGAGACGGTCACATCAAAATTCGAAAATTTAAGAATGCAGGAGGATGAGACCATTGCTGACTTCAATACTCGGATTCTCGATATATCTAACGAAGCATTCGCCTTAGGAGAACCAATGACCGAAGAAACGCTGGTAAGAAAGGTGCTGAGATCTCTTACAAAGCGGTTCGCCATGAAAGCTCTTGCCGTTAAAGAAGCCAATGATGTAAATATCATGAGACTAGATGAACTGATGGGATCCCTGCAGACCCATGAGATGGACATGAATGAAGAAGACCGTCTTACAAAGGTCACTAGTGTCGGTCTGAAGGTTGAAGTTGTTAAAGATAAGACAGATGATGCGTCAGAACAACAATATGCCATGTTTGCCAAAAACTTTGGGAAGTTTATGTGGAAGCAATACGGTAAAGGGACTGAGTCCGGTCAATCATCTAACTCAAGGTTCCAGAAGAATGATAGAGCATATAAGAGGAACCAATCTGGAGACTTCGATCTTAACAACAAAGGCAAAGGAATCCAATGCAGAGAATGTGAAGGGTATGGACATATTCGGGCAGAGTGCATTAACACACAGAAGAAAAAAGTGCCTATGTTGTCAACTGGAGTGATAGTGATTCTGAAGGGGAGACCAACAATTTTGTTGCGCTCTCTAGCAGTGTCAACCCTGAAGAAGACCAAAGCTAAGGAGAGGAAACGAAAACATTGCATGAAGATCACACTCTCTATTCCAGCTCCAGTGACAATGAAGAAATTACTGACGAGGAAATTGCCAACAACTACAAAGAATTATATCAATAATGGTTGGTTAAAGTCGAGCGAAAAACAAAACTTCAGAACTCTCTGGGAGATCTAACAGCTGAAAAGAAGAAGCTCAAGGAAGAGGTTGCCACCTTGAAACTGGAACATCAACAGACAATCACTGATCTCAAAGCACAGTTGATTGAAGCAAAAAATGAAAGAGCTGAGCTAATATCTCAAAAGGTGGAGTTGCTGGCAGTTATTTCATCCCTAAAGCTTCAGAGTGAAGAAAAACAAGGAGATCGTTCAGAAGTCACGGATGACCTAAAGCGCGAAAATGATGCTCTAAAAAGGAGAGAGGTAAATCTTATTAATATTGTGGATGCCCTCAAATGTGAAATTGAAACAGACAAACTTGCTCATGAGGAGACAATAGAGGAGCTGAACAACTTAAAAAAAATCATTTAAAAAGCTGAATTCCGGAACAAAAGATCTAGACTCCATTCTGGGAGCGCAACGGGTAGGTGGCGGTCACAAAGGTCTTGGATTCACAGGTGGATCGAGCTCTGGAAAAATGACTTTTGTCAAAGCTGAGCCACAACCGCAACTTGTTCCAACTGAACATGGTTCTCAAAGAAAAACTTTTGTTAAGCCTCGACCGCAAGTTGTTCCTGCTAATCTTCACCCACGAAGAAAAGCATCTCCGTTTCCCACATGGTAGGTATCCCACAAGACAGCAAGACAGGCGAAGATGTTTTTATTGCAATCAAGTGGGACACATCAAGTCAAGATGTCATAAATTCCATATGTCTATCAGAAAGATGAAACAAGTTCAGAAACCGCATATGAAGCAAGTTTGGAGGATTAAGCAAAGAAGTGAAGTTTGCTACGTTGCCTTTAGTTCTACTTGTCATCTGAAAAGAGAAATGTGGTACTTTGACAGTGGGTGTTCAAGATACATGACCGGCAACTCTGCGTTTCTGACCAATATAGAGGAGATCAAAAGGAGTCCGAATGTGACATTTGGTGATGGAGGAGAAGGCAGGGTCATTGGAAAAGGAATTCTAAATGTTCAAGGCCTGCCCAGATTGAAAGAATATTGCTTGTCAAGGGATTGCAGGCTAATCTAATTAGCATTAGCCAGTTGTGCGATGGAGAGCATCATGTTCAATTCACACAAGATGAGTGTGTGGTGTTAAACAAGAATAATGATCCAGTTCTCTCTGGAAGAAGGTCATCGAACAACTGCTACCTCCTGAACCTTGGTAAACCCAATGCTAACACAACATGTTTACTGAGTAAAACTGAAGAGATGAACTTATGGCATCAGCGAATGGGTCATGTGAATCTAAGAACGCTTCAGAAGATTGCTTCAGATGGTCTTGTTCGCGGCATACCCAAAGTTCAAGGAGAGCTGAGCATTGTTTGTGGAGACTGCCAAATTGGAAAACAAATCAAAGTTCCACACAAGGGCACTACTCAGATTAATACAAGTAGACCTCTGGAGCTGCTTCACATTGATTTAATGGGGCCTATGCAAGTGGAAAGCTATTCAAGGAAGAGGTACGTTCTTGTGTGTGTTGATGACTTCTCTAGGTTCACCTGGTCTAGCTACTTGCGAGAAAAGTCAGATGCTGTCCAAGCATTTGTTCTATTATGCACTCGACTGGAGCGTGAAAGAGAAGATAAAGACGAGCATATAATAAAGATTCAGAGTGATCATGGAAAAGAGTTCGAGAACGCTGCTCTTGCTGACTTCTGCTCAAAACGGGGGATAACTCAACAATTTGCTTCTCCTATCACACCACAACAGAATGGAGTTGTTGAAAGGAAGAATCGAACCATTCAGGAGATGGCGCGCGTAATGTTTCATGTAAAGAAGGTTCCTTTAAAGTTTTGGGCGGAAGCCATGAACACAGCATGCTACGTCATTAACCGTGTCATGATTCGATCCGGAACAGAGAAGACATGCTACGAGCTGTGGAAAGGCAAAAAACCTACGGTCAAGTACTTCCATATCTTTGGAAGTCAGTGCTTCATTCTTAGAGATCGTGAGTATCTGCAGAAGCTGGACCCTAAAAGTGATGAAGGGATCTTTCTAGGATATTCCTCTAACAGCAGGGCATACCGTGTATACAACAAACGCTCTAGAGTCGTCATGGAATCTATCAATGTTGTTGTGCAGGACGTTGTCCCAGGAGTTTCTGAGACAAATGCTGCAGATGATGATGATGTCCCACCTCATCCAGAACAACATGCAGTCACATCTCCCGATAAAGAAATCGTCATTGATAAAGATCCAGCGCATTCTGCGACAAATGACCATCAATCAGATGAGGACGTTGATACGGAAACTGCTCCGACACCCCCTACATCTCCACGTGTCCTACATCCTTCAAGAGCTGTTGAAAAGTATCATCCCGTCAGTGATGTGATTGGTAATCCCACATACTAGTCTCGAGGGGATCTAATTGTAACTCGCTTGAATCGCCATCACCATCACCATCATCTTCTTTATTTGATTCAGTGCCTGTCAGAGTCCCATCGCTTGAGCCATCTACTGAACTACAAGCTTTGTTTTCAAGATATTTCTTTTGCCTCAGCAAGTCACCATCATCTTCCTTATTTGATTCAGTGCCTGTCAGAGTCCCATCGCTTGAGCCATCTACTGAACTACAAGCTTTGTTTTCAAGATATTTCTTTTGCCTCAGCAAGTCACTAGGGTGGGACGGGTTAGGTTTGTCCTTAACCCGACCCGAAACGACGATCGGATCATTTAGGTCAATCCGAACCCGATATTAAATATTGACCGAGTCGCATTTGATAACATGGCGTCGTAACGATCCATATCACGTAGCTAAAAGGCTAAAACAAAATAATCTACGAAAAAAGAAAGTGAGCTTAAATATGTTAACCGCCCAACATTGTTGTAACAAAAAGATGTGAAGCTCATATTGAAACAAAATTCAAGACAAAACGATAGACTTTTGTATTGAAGTTAAATTATTTTATTCTATATTAGTATAATTATAGTATAGGACCGGGTCACCCGAGGAGCAACCCGAATTCGACTTATTTAGTATCGGGGTTCAAATTCGTGTAAAATATCGATCGGATCAGGACAGATCACCGGTCGAGACGGGTCATGCTCACCCCTAAGTCAGCCAACACCTCCTTGGTTGCTGTATCGTTTTCTTCCTCGCATACTCAAGCTTCCCTCTCGGTCCCTCGACCTCGATGATTTTTGCCTTGATTTTGATCTTTACCTCGTCGGGAATGTCCATCGTTTCCGATGATAGAATCGTCTTCATCTTGACCGCCGCTTATTTTCTTCTGCTACTGATTTTGCAGAGCGGTGAGTGTCGACCGAGATGGAGCTTCAAAATCATCGGCTAGGTATCCATCTAATTACAAGATTGATTTATGTGTATAATGACATATATGTCCTTATGAAACTATTAAATAAATATTTAGATTTAAAAAATACGAAAAATGAGGATTGTTGTATCAAAAATTGGATGGTTATGATTAATTCTCATTTCTCACCAAATAATTCACTTCTCATATGATCTCAATCCTATATGTACATACCTGATATTGTTTCAGTCAAATATATTTACAGACTCAGGAGGTAGGGTACTCGAAAAAATGTCCTGTTGTCGGGGTCACATGTTATAAATAAAAACTAAAAACCCAATAAAATATTGTCACGTGTATATTTCGACCAATCGAAATTCGGGGTGTTGTTTTAAATATGGAAAATTAAATTGGACCTGTTTGTGATTACAAAACATAAACGAGAGGTAAAAATGCCAGTCTGTTATAACAGCGTTATAGTACGTTTGAATTAAACGTACATCGAAAAACGAAAAAGAACAAACGAAAAACCAAAATTTTTAAGTCTGATCATTGTCTCTTTAAGACTGAACATTACCAATTTTAAGTCTGATCATTACCATTTTTAAGTCTGATCATTATCAATTTTAAGTCTGATCATTACCCATTTTAAGTCTGATCATATACAATTATTAGTCTGATCATTGTCATTTTCATTCTGATCATTACCAATCTTAAGTCTGATCATTATCTCTTTAAGTCCGATCATTATCAATTTTAAGTCTGATCAATTCCAATTTTAAGTCTGATCATATCAATTTTGAGTCTGATCATTATCAATTTTGAGTCTGATCAATTCCAATTTTAAGTGTGATCATTATCAATTTTGAGTCTGATTATTACTAATTTTAAGATCATTATCAATTTTAAGTCTGATCATTGTCTATTTTAAGTCTGATCATTTGTCTATTAAAGCCTGAGCATTATCAATTTTAAGTCTGATCATTACCAAATTTTAATTCTGATTTATTATCAATTTTAAGTTTGATCATTACCAATTTGTAAGTCTGATTATTATCAATTTTAAGTATGATTATTGCCAATTTTAAGTCTGATCATTATCAATTTTTAAGTCTGATTATTATCAATTTTAAGTATGATCATTACCAATTTTAAGTCTGCTCATTATCAATTTTCAGTCTGATCATTGTCATTTCAAGTTTGATCATTCTCTCTTTAAGTCTGATCATTGTCTCTTTAAGTATGATCATTCTCAATTTTAAGTCTGATCATTACCAATTTTAAGTCTGATCAATGTTCTTTTAAGTCTGATCATTTTTAATTCTATGTCTGATCATTGTCTCTTTAAGTCTGATCATTACAATTTGAAGTTGATGATTACAAATTTTAAGTCTGATCATTGTCTCTTTTAAGTCTGATCATTGTCACTTTAAGTCTGATCATGCAAATATGCTTGCTAAACCGCCCATATTTGCTAAATCAGATTGATCTGAATACTTAACGGAGTTTCCTAATCAGGGACTAAATTGAAACTAAAATTAATTACGATAATAATGACATTATGTATAATGACTATAATACCCCTCCGTGTTATATCTGAGATTCCGAATAAATGGGACCCGTGTCAGCTTTATATCTAAATTTAATCGAACCACTAGCAAAAATCTATAAATACCTAATCTTTTTCATCATCAAATCCTAACATGTAGTCCTTAAAAAAAATTAAATCATTACAAAAAAATCACATTCATTTAATTCTGATTTTTAGAAGTAGAATCGGGGAAGAAATAATTATAAATAAATAAAATTAATTTCCCAAATTTCGTAGCCGCATAACTTCGGGCAAGGCCGCAGGACAGAGAAGAACACAAACAAACTCCTCCTCTTCCCTGACGAACCACAACGAATCGCCATCGTCGTCGTCGTCTTCGTCCACCGTCAGCGGTCGATTTGTCGACCAACCTCACACATATCCAATTTCTCGAATCGATTCTATGCATTTGAAACTGATACATACTCTCCCTCGCCCTTCGGCCGCGCGCTGCTGAACGATGCGATCGCTCTTCTTGCGGTCCACTCGTCAAATGCTTCTCTGGTGGAGGGAAGAGGTCGTTGATGGCCTTTAAACTCCAGATGAATTGGCAAACCACTCTACTCAATCACAAGCGAAAGACCGGTCCTCCGTTAGGGTTGAGAAATCAAGGGAATACTTGTTATCTCAATAGTGTTCTCCAGTGCCTTACCTACACTCCTCCTCTTGCCAATTTCTGCCTCAATCATCTTCACACCTCTCACTGTTAGTATCCCGGACCTTCTACCTTTCAGTTTGTATGTATTCTGCTGCCTCAATTAGGTTTTATTTATTAAATTGTTTTTCTTTATTTTTTGTGTGTGTTTATTAGGTGATATAGCATTGGAAGGATGCAAAAAGCGTGACTGTGCATTCTGCATAATTGAGAAGCGAATTGCGCGATCATTGAGCACTGAGTTAACCCTAGACACCCCAGCTAAGATTAATAATTGTTTGAGAATATTTGCCGACCATTTTAGATGTGGAAGGCAGGAGGATGCCCATGAGTTCCTCCGGTATGTCATTGATGCTTGTCATAATACCTGCCTTAAACTCAAGAAGTTGTCTGGTAAAGGAGGTGAGTTGCTCAATGACAATACAGTGGTTAAAGAGATTTTTGGCGGTGCGTTGCAAAGTCAAGTGAAGTGCTTGTCTTGTGGAAATGAGTCGAATAAGGTTGATGAGATTATGGATATAAGTTTGGATGTGGTTCGCAGTAGTTCGGTTAAGGATGCATTGCATAAGTTCTTTCAGCCTGAGGTTCTGGATGGAAATAACAAATACAAATGCGAGAAGTAAGCAAATCAATCCAATACATTGTATAATTGTGCCTATTTTGTATGATGAAAATGTTAACATGGATGTGTTGTTAATTTAGTTGTAAGAAGCTAGTGGCAGCAAGGAAGCAAATGTCAATTCTTCAGGCTCCTAATGTCCTTGTGATACAACTCAAGGTGATTTAATAACTGCTTTTCAATAATTCTGATTTCTAATTGCTTGACCTCATTGCCAAGATTAGCTTTGTTTCCCAGAGATTCGATGGCATATTTGGTGGGAAAATTGATAAAGACATTGCATTTGAAGAAGTTTTGGTGCTATCAAGCTTCATTTGCAAAGCAACTAAGGTATGCTTTCTTATTTTGGATACTGATAACTGAACATTTGTATCTGTTATTTTCAATATATCTTGTAGGTAGTGGCCAATCCATCAAGTTCTTGTGCCATATATTTTAAAATCAGAAAATATTCGTACTGTGGTTGCAGTTCATCAGTTGAGTAGAATTATTCTTTTGCGTTATCAATATGGAGTGCCCATATGTGCCACTTATTGTCCTATTTTGGAATATAGTTGAATTTCTTTTTTTTTTGTCTGTTTCACTCTTTTGGGATTCAAATAGTCAAATCCCATTAAGTGCGTTGCCTTTGTGGTGAAACCATATGAGAATGCATATATCATATATGTGTGTTATCATAAGCAAGTTTAAGCCAGAAGCACGTGATGAACCAAAACTGGTAGGAATGAACTTCACTATCCATTTTTAGACAGACTTATGTTTCTCACTATATTTTTCTGATTTTATACGGGGATTCTCTTAGGATATATTCTGCATTTGTCTCTTCATAGTTGTCAAGTTAGCTCTGTTCTTATGTATGAAGAGGAACTGCAGATGAATTTATAAAGATGGGCAGATGTTTAAACTGGACATTTTGTAACATTCTCATTGGCGTCTTAAACAATGACGATGATAGATGATGAGGAACAAAACGAGGATGATTACAAATATTAAAGACCATAATTACGCTGTGAACGCACATAGCCTACTTATGATATTTCTATGTCTGAAATAACGAGAAGTAGGTAATCTGTAATTATACCTAGGATGAGTGGGGAAACTTTGAAGGCTGTGGTCCATTGTCACTTCTTCATCTTAAACATTTAACATGAAAATCAATGTGGGTTTGTTTGCTACGTGCCAAGTGGGGAGGAGAAAAATTGTATGTTAACTTTGATTTTAGATTTGTGCATAGTTGTGTTGACTTGTTGACTCAAAGGAGAAATTAGATTTGCGTTCTTCCCCATCATCTTTATAAATTTTCCTGTTAGAAAGGAACAAAGTGAATAAACTTTGTTTTGTTTTTCTAAATCAACCAAACTTCTTATATGAACCTCCAGAAGGAAGACATCATGTTGGTTTAAGTTGATGCTTTTGTTTGCATTCAAGAAAATAGGGAAACAATGGAATGAACATGCATGTAATAGGATAATAGGATGCCTTTATACCACCTATTTATGAGAATGATCTAAAAGAGATGACACAACACAGGTCAAATGGCACCTAGCAGGTGTTAAGCGTTAGCATCTAGTAGGCCATGTTCTTTTAATTTTATTTCACATCTATTATTGTGTCTTTCCAGATAATTATTGAATTTTTTTGTGTGCATGTATATGCATGATCTTTTGTACTTCGATTTTGTCAAGTTTCGTCTATCAAAATGATTATTTATAATGAGTGATTATCCATTTGTCTGTTTGCATTCTTCATTGAGAATGGACTGGTTGTATTTATCATTTTTATTGTGTAGCTTATTTTTATGTAGATTTGACCAGGGACGGAGCCAGGATGAAAACTCATCTTGGGCAAAAAAAATAATTGAGGTTTGGAATCCAATGGGAGGCTCATTCTCGCGCCTTTTAACTACACCCTATCAAAGTTCACTAATGACCCACTAAGATAAAGTAATCTAAACATTTTACGATCGGCTACGCCCTTATAGACTTTTAGACATTTTCGGTGTGAAATTAAACAATCACAAATCATACCTATCAATAAAAAAATTTAAATATAAACAAATAATAAATAAAAAAAGTAAAAAAACACTCACTGAATTTTAAAATGACAAAATCAAATAAAAAAAAATTGAATTCTTAAATCATAGATGTTCTATACATAACAATCGTTTTCCTTTATAAATAGTGCTGGCTATGGTGTGTCAAATTGTTAAGCTAGCTCGTTTGGTAAGTAGCACTCTCATTAATTCAACTGCCCATGATACGAATAGGTCCTGATCCATATTTTTGTAACTTTTTGGATGAAATTTACCTTGGGCGAGTGCCCGATAAGCCACCCCACGTGGCCCCGTCACTGGATTTGACAGATTGTAACTTAACTTCCATCTGATACAGGACCTACACCCAGATTATAAGCTTTTTGGAACCATTGTGCATTCAGGATACTCACCAGAGTCTGGACATTATTATGCTTACGTCAAGGTTTATTTTGGTCTTACCTATTTTTTATACATATGCATTCAGAGTTCATCTATGTGAAACAATCGAACTTAACCGCAACTTCTACTAATTTTGTTATCTTTGTACAGGATGCGATGGGGCGGTGGTATTGCTGCAATGATTCTTTCGTTACATTGTCTTCCCTGCAGGAGGTTTTGTCTGAAAAAGTCTACATTCTTTTCTTTTCACGTACGACTCAAAGACCATCACCCACAGGCACAAATATCTCTTCCAATGGGATGAAATCTTCCGCTTCCAATGGCACAAAGTCTTGTGTTTCCAATGGTATTAAATCTTCTGCTTCCAATGGGACGAAGTCTTGCACTCTCAATGGGACTAAATCTTGCATTTCCAATGGCACCAAGTCTGGCATTTCTAATGGAACTAAGCCTTGCATTTCCAATGGGACCAAACCTCACATCTCCAATGGCAATGGTAATGTTATCATTAAAAACCAGAAGACGGTTCACTCAGATAAAGACGAGTCAAAGCTCGTTGTCGACGATTCTTTGGTGAAGAGTAGTTCGAATATCCCAAAGGTGGTTAGAGTGCAAATGCAGTTTAGTCTTGGAACTTCGGGTTCAAAAAGGGTATCAGCTACCATTGATTTGAAATCAAATATGTTTAAGGATCAAGCTATGACAAAGATTGAGGAGGTGAGACACACAAATCACATGGAGGATCATGAAAGCAAAAAGACATTATTAAGATCCCCGACTCGTGATAATTGTTCAGCCACAGACAAAAAGACTGACAGCAACAGTGATTCTGCACAGAGATGTGTCTCTTCAAGTGATGAAAATAAGACTCCAGTCTTAAATTTACCTTCACAAACTTCATGTCCGCATGGCAGTCTTGAGATGAAGAGCGGGCTGACAATTGCAAGAAAATCAGATTCCAACGGCATGCAAAATGGTGTAAGCAGCTATACTGCTAGTTCGGGGTCAAAGAGAAAATCTTATGATGAGAACGACCATTGTATTTTGCTGTCTCAAACGCTTGCTTCTTGTGGTAAACTCCGGGAGTTCCAGCATGAGTAAGTTCTTATTATACTCAATTTTCCGTTATTTCCATATATAGGTGGTTGATTAGAAGATTTTAACTAGGAATTTGCAACCTGACAATGACATAAAGGTCATTGCTTCGTTTTACAGAATAAATTAAGTGTACTTGCTGATAAACTGAGAAGCCAAATATTGATGTGAGATGCAAAATGATTCATTCCATCTACAAAGAGCCTGGTTAATCCACTTGTTGTTCTGAGTCCTTGGGGGGGTAAAAGAGTCTTGGAATGAGGAAAGTAGTTCATATATTGGTTTGCAATATTGCATTTCATGGGTTATTTGGCTGAGAATAAAGTCAGGTGTCTAACTGCTGTGTTATTGATCAAATTGGCTTGAACATACATATTCAAGGTGTTTAAGGGCTGGAAGCACATATTTAGTGTTATGAGTTTACCTGTGAAAGGTGCTTCCCCTTCTAGTTTATGAATTGAAGTTTGTGGATGCGTGTTTACATTGCGGACTGTGGGTTAAGTTTTCATCTTGTGTATTTTGCAGTCTTCAAATGGAAGCTTCTTCAAATTTACGATCTTGTGGCTGGTCCGATGAAGTGTACAGTTTCATGCATGCTAGGAAGAAGTTGCATGGTCTAGGAGAAAGCAGCCAACTGAAAGAATCTGAATTGAAGTAAGATTCTGAGTTTTTTTTAATGACATTTCAAAACATACTTACTTTTATATTTTATTTCATCAACTAGTTTACATTATCGGACATCACATATTATTTTGTTTTCAATTAAAAGTTTGATATTAAAATCATATGCCCTTTGAGTAGTAATAACGGCTCTTCGTTTTCACAAAGAGAAAACAAGAGTTACTATAAATAGGTACACATTGTTTTTGTGTTTTTGCAATGTTGAAATACAGCATGTCTTTACTCTTGATTTTATTTGCATGGTCATATAAACGTAGCTGACAACCTTATTCCGTGTACAACGTAGGAAGAAGTTGATTGCTGAGGCAAAATCAAAATTCGTTGCACAAGTTCCTGAATCATTGAAAGTAAAACTTGTTGAAATGCTGAAATCCTTCAGCCAAACAAACCACACTGCGGATACTTGAGACAATTTGGGTAAGTTTGTCTAAGCCATCTTCATAACTGTATATTTGTGATTATCATCTCCAGTTCAAAAGCTGTACACTTTAAACAATGCATTTTTTTTCCTTCATATTTTGCAGGCAGTCTGCAAGCACCATCATAAGAAGTTTGACAGAGTGAGGATCTTGTTGTACTAGGAGGGAGTGTGGACTGGAAATATATTTTTCAACTTGTGTTTGCAAATGGAAATACTGCTGTAACGTAGGCTCCATTTGTACGAGGTTACTGACCAACCATCGGGGGTATTAGATGGGCAGTTTTCTAATTTTTGCTCAAAAGATGTTTCTACCACTGAGGCTGTTAAAGTTAGAAATGGCAGAGAAAACAATGTTTTTTGTTAATTCTATGTTCATAAATCGATATTTCTCTCCATAGTCATATGTGATTGAAATAAAAACAAAAAAAGAAGAAGTAATACAATCAAACACACTTGTTCACTCTCATCTTTACATTTATTCTTCTTGTATATTTTTCGTAAAATATATATTAGGTGAATGTTCACTACTGAAACAGAGGTAGTAAGTAATCTAGGGCAGAATACTAAAAATCTGTTGTGAAAAAGTTATTCTTATTTCTTATGTGCTGTTGTTAATATACGAACAGACATTCATTTATAAGAAATGAACGGAGGCGACATGAAAGCCAAAAATGCAGCAAAATTCACAAACACAGAAACTTCATCATCTTTTCTTAAAATCAATCCTCTATACAAACTGTCAACCACAACAAATTAACAGTCTGGTACATCTTTTTATCAGATGCCTTCTTCATTGCCTTAATCTGCCCAACGGCACCTCCACCACAGAGGCCACATGAATGACCATACAAATACCTCAATGCAAGAGCATGTAATTCCTATTAATTACTCTGTAAGGAGTTAATATAGTGATATAAACTTGACCACAGACAAAATCAAAGGTTTTATTTCTTTTTTTTTACTATCTCAACTTGGATTTAACTAAGGTAGTTTGGCTGACAATTTGCACTAATCTCTCTACCTATGAAGTTACATGTGTAACTAGATTTTTCAAGACAGATCATGACTCTCCATCTAATGGTGTTTCTGATGTTGGGGAAGAAGGGCATGAAAGTATAGGTGCCTGTCTAACATCAATCATCATTGCAGTAACCTCTCTCATTGTCGGCCTGTTTATGGGGGATGCATTGGTACAGAAGAATGCTATCTTAAGAAGCAGTGACATTTCTTCTGCCGTTTTTCTCAAACTTGTATTTAACCTGCTGTCAAATATCTCAATCACTGGCCGCTTGTCATTAATGAATTTTCGGACCCAGTTCACAAGGTCGCCTCCTTGGTCCACTGGCAGCACTGGGCGCTTGCCTGTAACTAGTTCTAGCAAAACAACACCAAAACTGTAGACGTCGCATTTTTCTGTCACTTTCATTGTGTACGCATATTCTGAACAGCACCAAAAAAAGAATATGAGCAAAAGAGAAACTGTGAAAGGCCATCATGAAAGGCTCACTAATAACAGTAAAAGACTCCCGGAACGGTGAAACAGAAAACTAACCTGGGGCAATATAGCCATATGAACCGGCAACAGCAGACATGGACCTTGAATACGAAAAATCAAGTAACTTAGCCAAGCCAAAATCGCCAACATGAGCTTGAAAACTTTCATCTAGCAAAATATTGTTCGACTTTATATCTCGATGAATAATTTTGGGCTTGCAGTCATGGTGAAGATAACACAATCCTTCAGCTGCACCAAGAGCAATGTTGAATCGGGTGTCCCAGTCCAATATGCGTGTGTTGTCATTCCCATGGAGCTGTTCTCCTAAACTTCCATTAGGCATGTATTCATACAGGAGCAAATTTGAATCCTGATGGTGGCAGAAGCCAAAAAGCTTCACTATATTGCGATGACCAATCTTTCCTAGGGTACTTATCTCAGCACGAAAGCTACCCTCCGTATTAGTACATTCTGCAATGGATTTTAGCTTTTTAACAGCTATAACATCGCCATTGTCCATGACAGCCTTGTATACAACCCCACAAGCTCCGCTTCCTATTATGGCACTCTCCGCAAAATGCCCTGTTGATTCTAAAATGTCTTGATATGTGAAACTTTTCCGCGGAATATAATATTGATCCAGAACGTCAGGCTTTTCAGGATCAGCAATAGTAGCAAATGAAGGCATGGGTGCATGCCGTCTCATGACCCAGCAGAGACCCAATATGAAAACAAGGGAAACTGATCCAACTAATACAGAAATGAGAGAAACTATTTTCTCTTTAGATGAACCCTGCATTATCCAGCTTGTTTTGCGGTCCAATGGCCGTGTCTTGATTTGACGACAATTACTCGAACCCAGTCTGCACAGATTGTTATTCCCAACAAAATTACTGTAATCCATTCTGTGAAAAGTCGGGGAATCAGGGATAGTTCCTGTTAACAAATTGTTTGACAAGTTGCACACCATGAGGCTCAAAAGTTCACCAATTGAAGGGGGTATTTCACCAGCAAGTTCGTTGTTGTTCAGGTATAGTGATTCTAACATCTGCAAGCTTCCCAGCTTGTCTGGAATTTTGCCAGATATAACATTAAAACTCAGATTCAAGGAAATCTGTAACGAGCTAAGCTGACCCAGCTCGAGAGGAATACTTCCCGACACAATGTTACCTCCAAGCTGCAGCTCTGTAAGTCTTGTTAGTGCCCCAAATGTTCTAGGAATGGGCCCAACCAATTGATTGTCTGACAGCTTCAGAAGCTCCAGATTCACAAGGTTGCCAAGCCAAAGTGGAATCGAACCTGTGAAATGATTCCTGCTAAGATCAAGTCTTTGAAGCTTTGTGCAGTTCCCAAGCTCATAAGGAATATTCCCAGACAATTTATTTGATGATATGTTGAATGTGACAAGCTTGACTAGTAATCCAATCTCATGTGGGATTTGACCCGCAAAATAATTGTCTGATAACCGAAGTCTCTCCAAATTTAAGAGCTTACTGATATCTGGAGGTATGGGTCCTGAAAATAGATTTTGGTGGAGCTCGAGGCCATACATATTTGGGAATCTGAATAATTCAACTGGCAATCTGCCTGTGAGTCGATTACTGCCGAGCATTAGCTGCATCAGGGACTGACATTTCGTCAAACCACCTGGTATAGTTCCAGACAATTTATTGGACCCAAGGCTTAACAAAATCAACTTCTGGGATCTACAAAGATGCGGGGGTATGCTTCCAGTGAGGTTATTCTGAGACATGTCAAGGATAGAGATGCTACTATTATATCCAATCAAGGGAGGCATACGGCCTTCAAGATGGTTATCAAATAGCTGTATCTCTTCCAGGAAAGGAAGATATTGAATCTCGAAAGGGATAGTACCATTTAAGTTGTTAATGGAGAGATCTAGATTCTGCAATTCCTTTAACAGCCCAAGTTCCACAGGAATACTCCCTTGAAGATGGTTTTCAAAAAGATGAAGTAAACGAAGACTAGAGATTTGACCCAACTCTTTTGGGATGGACCCGCTCAACTTATTTTCAGAAAGATCGATCTCCTCTGCATCTTGACAATTACCAAGCTCCAACGGGATTGTTCCATTAAGTTCATTCTTATATATGTACAACCTCCTCAGTTGGTACAACTTCCCTAGTTCTTTAGGAAGGCTTCCAGTTAAAATATTCTGATGCAAGGCGAGAACTTTAAGACTGCTCAAGCTGCCAATCTCTGGAGGTATCTCACCAGACAAATGGTTTTGCCAAAGGATCAAACTTGTGAGATTCTGAAGCTCCTGAAGCTCTCGTGGTATATTTCCTTCTAGCATATTTTGTGATAAACCAAGCACCTCCAAGCTTTCACAATGACTGATCTCCACGGGAATTGAACCCGACAAAGAGTTCATGCCTGCTCGTATAACCTTAAGCTTTTTTAAATTAGCAATTGATTCAGGAACTACCCCACTAAGATTATTGCTGTAAATAGAGAGCTCCTCAAGCAACACCAAATTCCCGATTTCCGAGGGAATGTCACTGTAGAAATCATTCTCGCACAAGTAAAGTTTCCTCAATGAATTGAGACTACAAATCTTGCTTGAGATTTCACCATGAAATCTATTAGTACAAAGGTCCAGAACTTGTAGATTACGACAAAGTGATATACCCTCAGGCAGCGGACCAGAGATAAAGTTTTTGGAGACGTTCAATGATGTCAAGTAAGGAAGCTTGCATATACTGGAAGATAAAGTACCAGACAAATTAAGGCCACTGAGTTGCACAGATGTTACCTTGCCAAAACCATTGCATTCTATGCCAGTCCATTTACATGGAGCGGCATCCCACGAATTCCAATTGCGTAATTTTCTCTGATGATCAGTGAGGGATGATTTGAATTCCAATAGCCATGATCCCTCTTCACTGATAGATTTGGCTAAACCAGCGGACAAGGTCAGAAATAGTAGCCACTGAATAAGGCTTCTGATGAGGATGCAGCTGTATCTTGACATATCTAAAGAAACATTAAAAATATCATCAAAGTCCACCAGAAAACAAGGCAAAATGGCGACCTAAGTGATATTAATAATTGAAAAGAACAAGCACAGGGAATCAATCAAAGGCAAAAATGCAAATGAAATGGCATTAAATGAGAGAAATAGTGACAGTGGCCGACCTTGAGAGGTATGTAAAGTAAGAAAGGAATGAATGAATTGTGAGTAGGGTCACGATAAGAGCATGATGAAGATTGTGGAGGAGGAAGGGAGTTGTTTACCTTTACAGCAAATGTGTTTGTCCAGAGGCCAGCCACCTAGTTGATGCACTCCCCTTGCCCATCCACGGAAGAAATGATTTGACTTTTTCTAGGGTATGTATGGTAGTGGGGCTGGATGAGTGTTGATTGTTGATGCGGACGAGACGAGTTGAGTTGGGAAATTCACGATCCAAATCAATTAAATTCACTTCGATAGTGATTGATGGATGGATGGATGAATTCCGGAACGGGAATCTGATTGTGATGATCTTGAGCGCTGCTGCTGCTGGGCGGCTGCTTCTTCGTCTTTTTCTGCGCATGATGATGATTGTAATTGTGGACTGTTTTTGTGGCTTGAGATAAACAAAATGCGGAAGCAAAAAAAAAACAACATGGATTTTTGGAGCGAGACCGTTGAGTGTGGTCCTGACCTGGTTAGGGTTAGAGAGAGAGAAATCCACAGCGAGCCGACAGGCACCAGTGCGATTTTGGACACTTCCTTTTCTTTCGTGACTTTTTTTCCTTCGTTCACATTGCTTTAACTAAGTTCAATTCTTGGACGAATAATATGAATTCCGCCAACTCAACCACCACCATTTTATTTTATTGGCGATTATCAAACAAATCAAAATTATACAAGTACAAATTTTACGGAAATGCTGGGATTAGAGGACATTGTTCATCTTAATTCTTAGGCTATGGCATTGAAAGAAAGGTCTGACCTTGAGAAATGGAGGTGCATGATATGTAAAGGATGTGATAGGGAGGATTAGGATTGAGGGTGGTCCCCTAACGACTCATACAACTCTGGGTGCTTATGGGATGACCATGATCAATTGAAATAAGCTTGTAATGTTTGGCTTCAGACCATATTACTCTTCAAACCAAACACGATTCGACCTGATGTACTCAAGACTGTTGTTTCCACAACAATAAGAAGCATAAGTTGGATATGAGACTGGAAATAACAGTTCAGGGAGGGAAGCGGTAATTTAATTAAGCTAATAAAAAACCTGACAAATAACTGTCACGCAGTAATTGTCATCAAGGCTCTGATGCTCTAGGTACAGTACAGGTAGGTCCAGATTTATTCCAAGGCTAAACAATACCCCCAAACACACTCCTCCATCCATCCTTCTTTGACACCACTGCCCGCGATTTTACAGATAGTACCCCACAGTTGCACAACAACAAGAATGTCCGTCCCTATTTTACCTAAAGAATGCACCGGACCACAAAACTGGTTTTGCAACATTTGCAATGCCCTGGGGAGACCAATTCTTTATGTACATGGTAGTAGCAAGCAGTACAGTGTCACTTGTCATTGCTTTGATGGTTGAATTCAGGCGCCTGCCTATGTCTCTACTGATACTACATGATAAGCACTTCTTCCTTCCATTATTACCTTGTGAGGTTTGAGTACAAGATGGAGATGGCGTTATTAAGTTGAGGTTCTGCGCCATTGTTTCATACTTTTCTGCAACTTAAATGGACTCCAGCTCTTTCTTCGCTTAGAACTTTCACAGAATAGCCCAGAGGCCAGGGCTTGCTGAAGCCACAGCTCAAATTCCTCATCATCGTCATCCATCATTTCTGCATCTAAATCCCACTGGAATCTGCTTGAGCTGGATCTCTGAGTTGACTTGCCCAAACCAACCATGTTAACATGGAAGCTTGGCCTGTGAGTGTTAGGCCTACAAGCCATTCCCTGGCATTCAAAATGCATCAAAATATCAGCTAAAAGCCACATACATCAATGGTAGCATAGCATCAGGATGCTTTTTGTGCTAATAGTATATAGTAAAGCAGCTTCCTGTAATATTTCCATAACCTAACAAGCATGGAAAATAGCCACTGACCTGGCAAATAGCCCATTCAGAAACATCAAATATCTTGCTTTCAGCACAAACAAACGCCCGAGGTATTTCCATCTGAATATAAAGACATTGTCAGCAACATCACCAAAAATATCCTAAACTTACATGGTACCTAGTAATTTTACATGAAATTGGACCACTAAATTTTAGAATCTCGATATTCAGATTATGATAACATTTCGTACTAGACGACATGCCAGTAAAGAATGACATTTTCCTTCTGTCACAATCATTAATTACATTTGTCTACACTAACCCCAGAATCAAGATAGATGATCATTTTTTTGAAGTACAATAAAACGGTCATCATTCTCTACTAGTACTGGCAACATGTTAGACAAAAATAGGTTCATGAACCAAATAATTTTACATATGTTATAATCTGTTTTCTTGGTCTAATTAGCAATTTCAGACTCTATGCTTCAAAACCCTTGGCCTATTTGGTCTCTTCCATAAAAAATCTCATCAAAATTGTAATGGCATAGACTTGTTAGAGCATTAGCAGTCCTGTAAGTCAAGTAAGATTCAAATCTGCATTTTGCTCAACCAAAAATGTAACATTTCAAGTAAGTTCAACACAGCATAAAATGCCAAAGTGTATCCTTGTTTGTAGGGTATTTTCATGACACAGCAAAGACAATTGATTTGCCAACAGAAAAGCCGGGGTGAACTTGACATCGTTTATTCAACATAACATTAAATTATTGCCTAAAAACACTTACAGGGCATACACACCAATAAAACCCACTTCACAAATGGAGAACGAACCTTTTGAGGCCTGTCGAAAACTAGAGATCCCTTATATTCAACCCATCCATCTCCATCTTTGGCTTGATGATATTGACAGCAATCCTGATATAGAAACTCAAATTTACAAACCACACATAGACACATCATGTGAAGAGGAACCAAAGAGAAGGAACAGAGTGAGGCTCCCACCTTGCACCATCTAGCATTGACTTTCGATCTATTTGTGCACACCCATATATGTGAGTTACCACATTTGGTGCACTGTATTCGTCTCGATTCTTCAGAAACATATTCACGAGTCACCTTAACAAAAAATCACATCCATAATTCAGTAACACATAACCAACGAAGTCATGTTGCCATTATTCACAACCGCAGCTAGCTATGCTCTGAATACCAACCAACAGAAGCAAGAAAGTCTATTTTGCCGATCAAGGCAAGAAGGCACCAGATAAGAAAAGCCAAAACCAACAAAGGATCAGATAGGTACCCACTTGTATAGGGTGCCTTAACTTTAAGATCGCTGAAAAGAATTTATTTTACAACTGTTATTAAGTAAACATGCATATTTCAATTTAGAATTTGGAATTTTCAGGGTGAAGCCAATTTCTTTTGCCATTATAAACCCTTTGACGGGCACACATACTGCGAATCTGATAAAGAAGATCCCAGCTGGAGTCTAATAAAATTGCTAGTGAAGCCTTCAATTGCCAGTTCATATAAATAATAAAAACATGTCTTAAGAAGAGTAAAGGCATTATTTATTTGATGAATGTTTTTGAAATGTAAAAACTGGACATCTGATTTGGAGCTTCGGTAGGGAAAGGGTGGACTGAGACACTGAGTAGATGGAACGCAAGGAGTAAGGCCAAAAAAATACATATCTAGGAGTTGATTCCATTGAGTTAAACCGAATAATGTTGGGAAAAAAACATTCAAGTGAAAAATATCAAACAGTACAGTAAAAATAACTAGATGGTAATAGAAAATAGAATAAAAAGAAGTGGACTAGAAGGCCTTCATACCGACTGAATCAGTTATTGGCACATGATATGCTTCATTTTTAAGAAACAAAATGTAACTTGTTGTCAAGCCAATTCGTTGTCTAACATGCATTTTAATTGCTCTTATTTCTCATCTAATGGAATAGATTATTTATTCATTTTTAACTAAGCCATATTCCGTACCTACCTGGTGAGATGTGCCATGTGGGCTGGACAAGACACTCTTGGATTCCTCCTTCATCAACTGCTCATCATAGTCTCTCTTCTTAACTGGATCAGATAGAGCCTGTAAAAGTGTATGTATCGCTTGTTATATAGCGTATCACTTCACGTCTCACGCATACTAAAGTGTGTCATTCTAACTTATAAAAGAGATTTACCTCGTATGCGCACTGAAGCTTTTTGAATGATTCATTAGCAAGAGCACTTCCCATGTTTTTATCAGGATGTACAAGCATGACCTACAAACAACGCATAAGAGAAGATGTTAAATGAAGGTACGAAAGGATCAAAAAGGTTATGCAGATGCCACATGTACGTGTAGGTGTCTGTGTCACATTGGTCATGTCAAATTTAGGAGCAAATGCAAAAATAGTTTCACCTTTCAATAATGCAACAAGAGATTGAGCATGATATAACGCTGAAGATCAGAAGTTACTGTTTCTGAAACTCACTTTCGAAAGGATACACGTATTTACAAGAGAGAGAGAGAGACTACCTTTCTCCTGTATTCTTTTTTCAACAATGCAACATCAATTTTCTTGTGGCGAGGGATTCCTAATGCTTCGTAGTGGTTTTTACAGTTTGATATCCTCCTTATCTCATCCATCGAATTGGTCTCTTCTCTGGCCATCTGGCTATCAACAGGTTTTTTCTTATGGTCAATGATGGTTGCAGTGGCAGGTGCTGTGCTGGATGATTTGCAGAAGTTTACTTTTTCAGTCCCATCAACAGGCTCGGAAAATGTACTTTCTGCAGGGACGTCATCTTCGGGAACTGTTTGTGCTTCCTTCTCTTCATTGAAGGGCGGACTCTCACTCGTTGTGTCAGAACATTTGAGTAAGTAGTTTAGCACATCATTTGAGAGAAACGCAAGGTTTACTGAAAGAAAAACGCCAATCCATCCCGCTCGAACTTGGACGGAGTAGATACCATATACGGTCGCCAGTAAGACTACCAACCGTGTGTGATGGAAGGAGAACAAGTAACCTAAATTCAGATGAAAGTTGATTAAAACAAGGTGTATACAGCATGGGCCAACAGAATCACACTTCTGAGACTGCTGGGGTACATACTGACTGACAAAGTGGTACTAGACAGCATTATGAGCTTGCTAACTGTCGATGCTACATAAAAGATGCAAGTAGCATTGTAGCAACGAATCTGGTTGTTTTGTAGTTAAGTATACAATAGCCAAAACAAAAATTCCATTTATTTATTATGTATGCATGAATCAGATTATTTATTTTACCACTAACGGCAGCTATATAAAAAGATAAGTGATTATAGACTATTATGCATGCTATCACATAGTCAGAATCCACAATCCACATATAGATCAGTAAGCAACTAAGCATACCATTTGACAACTAAATAACTAAATGTTGACAAGGAACTTGACGACATATCTGTATATCCTTATTTACCTCAATGTCATTTCAAAGATTAAATGGCAAAGGTTCCATCTTATCCGAAGGGTAAGACTATATAGACAAATAAATGTAGCATGTATACACAAATGGTAATCACAAATCAGTACAGAGTGTTAAGAGATACCTCCAACAATAAACAATGTTCCCGTAATCCAGAAGTTGGCATACATCCATAACAACAAAATTGCAATCAATCCTACGATAAATAGTCCAGGAGTGTAACCCAAATACTGAACCGCAAGCCCAGCAGCACCCTGAAATGAAAAATGGATTTCTTAAATTGCTTAAAGGCTAATGATAAATTAAGAACTGTGAAGTATTTGTTTCAGCAGATGAATTGCATATTGCATAAAACAACTAACCATAATATAAGCAAAGACTACCGGATGAAACTTAAATGGACTGTGATTGTGACTCGTATATTGTGTTTATGCAAAGCCTGTGCTACCACGTTCCAATGATTCAATAGCAGACGACAGAGAAACATTAATAATAATAAAAAGCTCTCCCCTAATAAGAAGCTGGTAACCCGGATACCCACTTTTTACGGAAACAAAAAATGGAGGGGTGTCAAACATTGTCAAGGTAATCTGGTCTTTCCTAGCCCAGTTTTTTTGATCCAGTCCAGTGGCTGGTGGTCCCAGGTTGCCTTCGTTAACGGTGTTTTCACTTTGTTGTTTATTTTATTCTGAAATAATATCATTAAAAAAAACTAAACTAACTTCTACGAGATTATCAAACAACCTTTGCAGCTGTCAGTGGTAGAAATACTGTTGTCCAGATCACACATTTCTCTCCTATCTGTTCCTATGTAAACACTAAACAGCACTGGGAAATAAAAAAATACAGAGCTTTGCAACAAAACTATCGTTGGGCAAATGTAATTTTCTTTTTAGGACACTGAGCGATTAGGTATACTGTGTATACCATTATTATTAGAAGGCTTATTAAACAACAACATGGTACTCTGGGTCCTTTCACCTTTGTATCAGTAGGTAGTCTAACAGCTTAACAACAATTTTCAAACCATTTTCTAACCTATATTCCAAGGTATTGCTAAACCACCGGAAAGATGACTACAATGTATACAAATTCTCTGGTTATTTTTGAATGTAACACCAAAATGTATGTTCCTGAAGAACTTCCTCAAAAAATACATACAACTTTGTTGTTATGTTAGTAGAAATGAAATGTCCAGGGAACACACCAGTCTTAGATGCAAAATGAAACATGATACTTCTGTATGAACTAAAAACTCTGATGTTAAGCAAACCCAGGTAACAAAATTGGCTATCCAACTCTAAATACCATGTCAATCAGAACTCATTTCAACCATGAAGTCAGCATTCATCTCTGACACTATAAAACAACATTCCGTCATGATAAAAAAAACAGTTTGCAAGCTAATTGCTAATTTTACATTTGACCGTTGTAGCATTGTTTAACTAACATCCAGAGACACAAACATCAAAACACTATTGTATGCCACCCATTAGTTATGCTATACATCACGGAGCAGAAGCAAAACAAATGATCAACTCTGTGTCTTCCTTTCTACATGAGGAAACTGCCTGATGAGCATTTCACACACCAGATTGCAAGTAGGGAAAATGCTACTTTGTTAATAAAACCAAGATGTAGAAGGCAAAGGTGACTCAATTTCTCATAGTCATTTAGCAGAAAACATTTACAGTTAGAACTTAGATCTAGTCACCTCGGCACACCGACAAAGATTATGTTAATTGCTTCACTGATTACTACTAAAGTTTACTGCCGATAATTGAATTGTTTACTGGGTCCATAAGTGTAAATCTAACTGAAGAAAGTACAACTATATAAGACAAGGTATAAAATGTCACATTACCATGCTGATAAGTACGTAGAAAAGGCATGAGATTGATGTCAAACTAAGAAGGCAACTCCACATAATAAGAAGCAATGCAGCAGGACCAAATCCAGCAAATGAAAGGCATCCTCTCACAAAGGAGTTCTTCCACTGAATTGACAAGAAAAGTATGAACCTTGCCAGTTTTAAGAAAACTTTACATATGACAGGCCAATGACGATCCATAAACATCCCAATTTTGTCTCTCAGACAGCTGGAAGCCAATTGAGCTCCATAAAATGTATCCTTCTGAGACTGCATCCACTGCCACGTCTGCTGGAAGAGCCCTATATCCTCCATCTCATATAAACCCTCAAGCCAGGAATTAACTACAAACAATATACTCCACAGCACCCATAACTAAACTGACATATTCCAGCAAGCTTTGATCTGATGAAACGTGCCAGAGAATTTCAACATCGTTGACCTATTTAATAAATCAATCCATCAACTACCAAACCACATTTGTGCAGATCAATACTCGGAATCCATGAAAACAGTAAATGTCTAAGCTTCACGTTCTACTCGCGTTGCTTCACCAGTACGCATCCCAAAAAAGGAAACCCCAACACATACAAACAAAAAGCACAGGAATCTAATGTTCTTCAACAGAAAGATCCGCCACATAAACAGTAACCACCAAACCCTAGTCACGGACCGCCAGATCCCGTGCCGAATCGAATCCAATCGCTGCAGAAACAAAGAATAGTGATGAAGCACAGATCAATGGAGCAAGCTGACAAATTTTACGACATGGTTGCGGAAACGGAATATGATGAAGTTGTTGAGTCCGGGCCGGCGGTGGTTGAGAAAACCCTAGAGTATGTTATTGTTTGTGGTGGCTTTCGGAAAAGTTGTGTAAAGTTGTTGTCATCTGAGAAGAAAATGTGTGTGAGAGAGAGATGGATGATTGAGGAAAGAGGGATAAATTAGGGCAAGAGCTGGGAAATGGTTAACGTAATCAACAACATTGTTCATTATTTTTTTAGAATAAGATTTCGTGATTAGATTAAACTACTATGGACTAGTTTGTACATGTGATGTTGCAAAAGTTATTTGTTAGGATATATGTCCAGGTGACCGCATTAATTTCTTTTTGTTGGTTTTTGTTTCTTTAGTTACAATTATTGACTTGTATTTGGTCTATAGGTCTTCTCTTGTGCGTGCAGGTGGGCCGCCACGATTTTGATTGCGATTGTGGAGTTCTGAAGCTACGCGCTGCAGACGTTGATACATCGCTAAAGTCTGATCTTTGGATGGGAATCGATATGAGAGACATGCACTTCAAATTGATAGAATGTGTATCAGATAGTATCCATTTGTACTGATTCTGTACCGATTTGTAATAAACTCATCAATCAAAAAAAGAATATATGTGTGATAAGGCCACCATGTAAGTGTACTGATTGTTAAATACTTCATTATGATGTTAATATATCGGGTCCGAATTTTGGGATTACTAATTTGATCGAGATTTTCTGGTGTTCTGATGGGTAATGAGTACGTCATGGAACCTGACTTGTCACGATATGTATTGAAATATTATGCATCTTTGTACCCACCCATCATCAAAAAAAATTAACATAATGCCCGAATATACTCTTGTATTTATTGAATAAATTGGATCACAAGACTTTTGCACGTCTACTACACTACTAATATCAAGAAAATACTATCTTCTAATGTATTTTTTGATGTTTAGAATGGATGTCCAAATCCCTCTTACCTAGTTTAGCTTTGTCAAGAGCAACCTCTATTCTTGAATGCCTCTCGTTCATGTAGGCATTGAATGACTTGACCATTGACTTCTCAAAAGTAACACCCAGCTTATGTGGATGATTCTTCTTCTTTATGATGAGGTGAATCCATTCTTTATTGGCCCGACATCTTCATTAGAAATCTAACACAATTTGATGTGTAAATGAACCACATTCTGTCACTATCATAACTTGGACTTCCATCAACTTGGTGACTCCATACAATACAAAATCAATAGTCATGACTTGAAATGGTCCACATAAACATTATCACTTGATAATGCATTTTTTCCTCAAATAATGCATTCTGTCATGAACCACATTATTTGAATTTCAAGTAGCACAATCTGGTGTGTAAATGAACCACATTCTGTCACATTACGTAGCATCAGCCATCAGAGTAATGCATGTTCTATTACTCTCTTCTGTTAGTTCATTTTCCAAACTATCCCAAAAAAAATTCCAAAAAAATAAAACCTCATCATCATCATCATAAATTGTATGCATCCAGCGCCATTCTTTTCATCTAGCATTATATGGGCATTGAGCACCAAACCATTTAGAACCAGAGATCACCTCGTCGTTGCATCTCTACAAAGGTAAGCCCTCGAGATCATACTGCATAGACAGTCTTTCCACCGTACTCCGTCCCACCACCTGGCGCGAATAGAGCTCCTTCAAAACCTCCCCAGCTAGCTCCGTCTCCTCTTCGTGCGATATCCCTTCAACCAATATGGTATATGTCGTTTCATTAGGCAAACAACCCTTTTCAATCATCATCTCAAACACCTCGAACGACAAGTCTGTTCTTTGGGATTTGCATAGCCCGAGTATGAGCGCATTGAAATTGTCCACGTCTGGCATGCGGTTGTTCTCTTCCATCACGCTCAGTATCTCAAGTGCCTCATCCAACATTCCTTCCATGCACAGCCCTCTGATTAAAGAGGAGTATGTATACGAATCAGGCGTGAACCCGTGCTTTGTCATTTCGTATAGCAACTGAAATGCTGGATGTGTGTTCCCCTTACGACACAAACTTGACACCACATTTTTGTAGAACTCGTGAGGAGGGGTGCTTAGTTTACTACACAAATCTTGGAAAATGGAGAATGCCTCGTGCACCTTCCCATGGTCGCAAAGCATGGCGATAGCGTTATATGTACCATCATTCGGATAAGCATGTTTCAGCATCATGTGATCCAAGCACTTCACCACAACATCAACTTTTCCATCTTTGCAAAGTCGAGCAATGATGGGGTTGTAGCTTGTAGCCGTAGGTTTGAAATTCGCAGCATACATCTCATCCAGAACCTTGAGCGCGTCATCTATTTGACCATGGTGGGCAAAAGAGCCAATTAGTATATTATAAGTCACTATGGTCGGCGACCTTTCCTCACTGTCCATTTCAGCCAAAAGCTTGTTTGCTTCATCCCAACGTCGCTCGTAACATAAGCTCCTCAACAAAATGTTATAGCTAACAACATTTGGCTTAAATCCCATAGACGGCAGAGTCCTGAAATACCGAATAGCATCGTCTGTCCTATCTTCCTTACACAAACCAGTCAACAAAACATTATGACTAACCAAATTAGGCTTCCCGCCTTTCGAAACAATAACATCCAACAACTTCACGGCTTCATCAACTCCCTGCTCTTTATATGCAGCCTCAAGCAAAAATGAGTAAGTAAACACATTAGGAACCAAACCTTTCTCCATCAACCTATCCAAAAGCTGCAAGCTTTGGCTGAAATTCCCGTGCATACACAATCCCCTAACAAGTAAATTATAAGTAACGCTGCTCGTAGGATAACCGAAACTCTCCATTTTCTCAACTAACTGCATTGCATAGCCAACATTACCTCTCTTGCACAAATGATTAACCAAAAACGTATAAGCAGCTGCGTCGGGGCTAGCGCCCGAACCAACCATCATCTCCATAACCCTAATGGCTTTCCGAATCTTATTAGATTTACAAAGATCATACAACAGCTGTGTTCCTTGACTGACATCAGGCTTGTGGCCTTTTTCAACCATGTACTCAAGATACAAAAATGCGTCATGAACTTTGAGTTCTCTAGTCCTTGGATCGTTCTTGCCGGACCGCCAATTGGGTAGGGTAAAGATGGTGTCTTTGGGAGAAATTGTGATATGGGTGGTTGCTAAAACTCTGGAGAAGCCCTTGGTGAGGGAGTGTGTGTGAATTGCAGGGATTTGTGAGAAGAAACCATTGCATGATTTTCTGGTGGTTTCGGTACATGAATTTGTGATTGGTAATGATGAGAGACGTAGAAGGGCTGCCATTGATTTTTGACTCAATTCAGGTTTAGAAACGCCTCAGTCTCAGAGTGGTACTCATTCATCTGAACACTGAAGTGTAAGGATCAAACGCAGTACACACTGCTGCAGATTATCAAGATTTGATGAATCTCATTGAAATAAAAACTAAAGAAGAACACATGAGTACGTAGGCAGAAATCTGAGTCGATGAGGGAGCAGGATTGCAGCAATTGAGATGATGGAGAGGAGAAAATCAGGAAGGAAACGCTGGGAACAATTTGAAGCCACAAAAAGAAAAGCACAATCTCTAAGTTTATCCTTCTTTCTTTTCTCAGTATGAAAGTGTAATCTGGAAATAAGAAACTGGGTCTGGATAACTCAAGTTTTTTTTTTTTCAATTCATTTTTATCTTTCTTGTTGCGGTAACAATTACTTCTGCTGAGGTTTTTTTTGTATTATATAAATTTCATAATGATCATCAGTTCGTGTCATATTTTATTGTCAATCTCCTGATTGTTTGATGATCGACATTAATGGTTAAACCAGTGTTATTAAAACCGATCCGTGGAGCGATCCGGTCAAGTCACTGGGTCAATGGGTCAGTGGTTCAACCAGGTTGAACCGGATTGACCCGCACATATTAAAAAATAAAAATAAAATACTTATATATGATTTTATAATTTAACACATTTGTCACTTGAATAAATATTACATGTTTATGATCTGATTACAACAACATACCATAACAAATTATCAAATTTAGAATTTGATAAAGTACAAATTAATAATACAACAATAATAGAACAACAATCAATTTGTCTTAATTTGCAAGTCACAACAATAAGAGATTTCTAAGACTAATTGAATTTCTAGCTAAATTGATAAGAAGTAATAAATTTTATAGTTTGATAAATGAATATATATTATTGAAACAAATAATAAAACAAGAATCATGTTTAGCTTGGTGGGAGGAGAGGGATAATTATAGAGGGAATACTAGGTTCGAGTCTTGTCCAAGTCAAAATAAATCAATATTTTTTCAGACCAGAGTGAACCGATCAAATCACCGTTTTAATAAAAAAAATTGGGTCAATCGACCGGTTCAACCGGGTCGATTTTAAACCGATCGGATAACCGGTCCAACCGACCGGTCCGGTCCGGTCCGGTTTTAATAACTATGGGTTAAACTACTACAAATTTTGTTTTTTTTTCTATTTTGTAAGAGGTACAGTTAAACGGAACTAACCTTATAAATTTACACAAATTATGTCGGTCATATATTTTCATGTCCACACAACATTCATCAGTATCTCCAGTCTGCACTCTGATAGTCCTTCACCAACCTTTTTGGACATTCGTACCCATGAGCAGGAAAATGTTAGGAGAGGACTTCCTCTCCCAGCATTTCTTCTATCATAAAATTAAGTAGGAAGTTATCTCACACATGTTCCTAACATTTCCTTATTCATAGATAAATATGCCCTTATACTTCACAGGTCCGGCCCTGAATTTGCTAGCCCGATTAATTTCAATCACTTAAATCAACCAGCCAGTATACATACACTCAGTTTTGACTATTGAATGGTTTATATACACCGGTTTCAATTTTAATATTAAACCAACAAGATGGCATTCATGATTCATCGATTTAATTTCAGTTTAAATTTTCAAATGTCATGGAACCAATTTTTTTTTTTTTTTTGAAAGGGAAACCAAAATTTAAAACTGTAATATTAATATGAATCGTAAAGTTCAGAACTGGAAACAAAACAACGCGTTCCAATTTTTTTTTGAAATAATAAATGGGCCTAAATTTAGCAAGAACGAAATTTGGGCTTAGAAGAGCCCAGAGAGACTCATCAACCTCAGCATCCTCAGAAACCCTAATTTTTGCCTGTACCTATTTATTGGCTGAAATGATTCTTTCAAATCGCAGTCGTCTGTTTTCAGTGTGTTTATTTGTCCAGCTTTATTCTTTAACAGAAGTTTTAGCCGGAAAATGATGATATCTGTTGTCGCCCCAGTCTAACAAGCATTTATTGGTGCTTTATGGTGATTGACTATTTATTCTATCTGATTCCTCTTTCAAAAAAATTCCCTTTTTTTTTCTATCAATTACCCGAAACTGAACAGAGAGATGTGATGATTTATTTTACCCATTATCGTCTGCAATTGGATGATGATTTATAATACATGCACTACCATCTGATCTCTCTATTATTCATCCCAATTTAATTTTTTAAAATTTAATTGTTTTTTCAGTAATTGTTTTGAAGCAATCAGTGATGAAGAATTTCCAAATTGTTACTGAGATCACGGTGATTAATATTTTTAACAATACACCATCTTTCGGCTGAGATTGCATAATAAACAATTTTGCGACTTTTTTTAATTATCTAATTTTAGAATTTACATGAGATTTCTTTTATGAAAAACAGCCCTGTGTATCTGATGCTTAGTAAATTTGTATGGCTAGGCGTTTCGTTTTGATGGGCAATAGCAATTTTAGCAGTTGCGACTCAGATTGCTTTGGTTTAGGCCTATTTGCTTTCTGTTACTATTTTACTGCTGATAACGCAGCTACATGCTACCTTGTTGTATAAGAAGTCCGTCATGATTCTTGCATCCCAGTTCTAATATTGGATCACTAATTTTGATAAATTTTTTAAAAAAAAGACAAGCTACCTTGTTATAAGACGAGTTAAATCTCTATTTCTTTTTCAATTCTGGGAATAATTATGTTGTGTTATTTTTCTCTGCCTCCTTATCTTTGGTCATTTCTGACATTGCATCTTTAAAAATTCATCCTCTTTTTGGAAAGGTACACTTGTCTGGAAAGTAATGGCATTTGATTGCATCTCTGAAAATCCCATTCGCAACATCTGCATCTGGCTTATCCTACAGAAACAACCTTATCAATTGTCCACCACTCATCAGTTGCTTTTTATGAAGAAGGATAAATCATTTCTTTTTAGAAACGATGTCTCTACATAAGTGACAAATTTCTAGTTAGGAATAAGACAGAAATACGCGACAGATGAATAATTTTCATTATTTTTTGTTCGATGTATATTTCTGTAAGGCTTTTCTTATTTTCTATCTTCATTATTAGAGTGATGTTTCGAAAAAAGTAAATTGAACTGGGTGAAATATTTTCAAGATTTTTTTTAAAGTATATTTTGGCCTTAATGTGGTCATGATGAATCAGAAACCTGGAACAGTTAAGGACCTTGTATGAATTGATCTATTCTCTTGAATCTAGTGTTGACGTTCAATTTTTGATGTAATAAAAATCTTTAAACCTATGTATGTTGACGTTCATTTTTAGTAGTGTTACAACACTATTGGATTTATCTCATCTAATCATTACATTTTATGAGGGCTTTTTCAAAATCTACTCCCAACTGTGAAATCTGCGTCTCTAATTACCATACTGATAAAACCAATTACATGGAAAGTTGTGGCACATTACCACTTGAGAAACACTAATGGAAGCTTTTACTTCAGCCCACAATTTACAAATTGCTCAAGTCAATGTTGATTGCAGAAACGTAGCAAGATGCAATTTATGTAGTAAGGCAAAGTAAAGCTATTTATGGAGGTCAAAAAAATGGAGCGCAAATGACAAAAGGGAACGGAAGTGCTGTGCTGATGCTTTGCCAGAGACTAATATGAAGTTGGTTCCAACGGACCTTCATATTCTTGTAATTACCACAGATAAGATATTCTTCCCTGTTAATATAATCTGACGGTAAAATGAGAAGAGGTAAAAAATCGGTAACCTATTTGTCCGTATAAGAATTCATCATATTTCTATTTTGCCCTCAAATTCAAATTATTGGTATCTGACCGTAATTTGGGAAACGTTAATAATTCTGAGATTTCTTTGTATTTTCCCTGAAAATGATTGAAAACTGAAAGATAACATAATGGAAACAACTCTTAACGGAAAGGCAAAGGACAACATCAAAGGGTAATGTTTTCAAACTATATGAATACACTGATGACTGATGTATCACAAGGCCGTCAAAATAGTGTTGTGTTACACTTGCATTACTCAATATCAAGTGTCATACAAGCTCCCCAAATATATAACCACCTGTCAAACACAATCATCACACATCCTCCAGGTAATTCATGATGCTACATTCTCGCTAACTTCCTCAATCTCAGAGATGGGGCTGATTGAAGGTGTTGGGTCGCTCAGTGTACTGATGAGTTTGTTGCCAACGTCACTTCCTACTGATCTTGACTGACCCAAATTGGGCGAAGTGGCACCTGATATGTTCTCAGGTGATTGTTTTGACCTATTAAGGGCATGGCAATGAGGGCAATAGTAAGTAATGTACGGAAAATCCTCTTTCCTCGCCAACCCTGCACAGGTAAAATTATGGAGTCAGTGGTTACTTGTGGAATAGAAGTACAAATGAAAACCCGGAGTGCATAACGTGATGCACTAATGCTATCATAACGTTAGATTTGAGATGCTACATGTTTTATGTTATTTACTCAATCAAGTTCATTATCATTGTCCACCAAAAAAAAGAAGTTCATTACCATTGTGCATGTGGCAGTTGCCACAAATTAGAGCGTATGACTGGGTTGGATCCTCCCCCACAAGCATTGCTGCAACTCTAGCAATCCACCCTCCATCACTAGGATTCGGTCCTTGTGGCTGATAGTGCTCAACAGTTGGAGCCTGCGCAAGCTGAGGAGTCCTTTGACCCTCACTCCCAGCCTGACTGGCCAAATCTCCTTCAGGACTTTGCAGCATAGTATTCCCGACACTGTTCGACCTAGCATGTCCTTGTTTCCTCTGCCGAAGACCAGTAGAATGTGCATGCTGTGCATCGTTGCTCTTCCCAGCTGTTGAATCCAGAGTACTTTCATCCCCCAAGTACACTTTCAAGCCTGAATCTGCACCGAGCTTAGATGCCAACACAGTTGCAGCTGCTGCCTTTGCTGCTGGATCAGGATCATATCTCTGCATGACAAGCCAGGAAGCATAATAAGAGGCAGAATACAGGTGAAACTAGAAATGCAAAAGTTGTGTGGTATCGCCGTGATAACATTCTTTCTATACAAACATTAAAAACTAGGATCATGACTCGGCCTAATTCAGTCATTTAGTTTATGAGTCCCCTTCTTACATAAACCTTATGGAATCCACAATAATAAACCGACCGGATGCCTACAGGTTTCTTAGTATTAATATTATTATGCATCATGCTTTTAGTTCAGTTGAGTTCAACTCAACCCGTCATATCAAATACTTTGACAAAGAATAAACAGCACCAGATTTTCACATAAAGATATGATTTCTTTGATACAATCCACATATCAATTCTCATATGTAACAGTAGTATTTTTTGTTATATGGGCATTTTATAATCTTAAGAACATTTTAGTATGCATAATTACAAATATAATAACAAACAAAACAACAGGGCATTTCAATATCGGTAAGTGCAAATTGTACATTTCATATTCAATATCCTTTTTTATTTTACTTTATTAATATGTTGGATTGGCTCATTTGATACTATTTTCAATGATCCAGCCACCATGTCAGAGTTGAATTCAAGTTCTTTTATTGGCTTATTATGAATGAAAGGATGTAAAAATTATGTTTTGATGCATACAAATACAATGACCTGCTTTTATGGAAACTGAAACTTCGCCGATTTATCATGTCAGTTTTTACAATGTATTCAAGTTAGCGTAAATAAAAATTATCTGCGTGATGTCCAATTCCGATCAGCATGCTAAACAATTTTCAAAATAAAGTTAGTTCAGTTAAGTTACAATATTTCATGTTCTTATCAAACCGAAAGAACACAAAAAACAAAAAACCAACAAATGTCACACATCATAGAATATTCTTCAGGCCAGGCACACATGTTTATTACCTGAATAAGTTGCTGGGTGATATAATAATTTGTCCTTTCTTTGAGCTCATTTATTTTTGCTAGCCGTTCTTCCCGTAGCCTCTCCACAGTTTTTTGGTCCTTACGATCCCCTGAGCAGCGATGAAAAGATAATTAATAAGAAACTTTGGTACAGTCATAATGTCTTAAAAACGGATGCTTAGCTATTCAAATTATTTCAGTAGAGATCGAATAATCCAACAGCAATATCAAAATTCGACATCTAAAAGAATAAGTTAGATATAGGAACTCTGAAATAAAAGATGTACCAGAACAAACAAAAGTTTTTTTGGGTAAAAAGATCATTACACATTGACACTGATTTTTCTGTTGTCTTGTGAATAAATCGATGCCTTCAACAATTTTAAACTAACAAACTTGTCATTAACTAAGACGCTGCCAACATCTTACTTCATTTTGCTAGGCAGTGAAAGTTAAAACACAAAAGAAGAAGTAGAAACGTCCAAACACGAAAGAAAACAGAACCATGATATCTTTTATGCCTCAGAATGCGTAATAAAAAAAATACTATGAAACGATCTCCTCTAACAGTATAAATAATATAGTAGGCAAAGACCATGTAATCAATCAATTCAAAAACTTCCATTACGTTGAGTGGAACGAATCCCAATGAAGATCCTGAATTGGAGGCATCATGACCTATAAAATCTAAAGTCCCGACACATGATCTTTCACTAGGCTTTTTTATACACAGTAGCACATGATGATAACGACTAATATAGCACCTGAAAGTTGATGACAATTCGAATGGACAGTTTTACTAGATATGACAATTTTTTGAAATATTATAGGGATCCAAAAGGATTGGTGGATAGAGACATTGATCCTCAGACATATGAACATAAAATCAAAAGAGGGTGAAGTAAGTAAAACAAGATGGAGTATCCAACAAATCAGACAATTAAGCCTGATTATTTTGTCTACACAACTAATCCAAACTTATGTTTCAGATTCTGTAGACACTGCTGATTGTTTACATTCCCACACGAGGAATTACTCTGATAAACAGTTTTTACCAACATCTAAAAATTACACAGTATAACTGCAGATGCACTATCTTTGAATGCTCAATCCTTAGAGCAGGATAATGTTTATCAAGTTCGTAATGAATGAAATCCATACTTCACAAATGTAGCTAGTGGGACTTAAATTTCAGTTACTTACACATTGTCATTAAACTCACAAGAGTTGAATGAGACAGGAAAGCCAAAACAGGTAGCGCAAACATGGGAAAAACTCGAAGGGCTCTCATCTTCCAATCCAAATCCAATGATCTTGTTGTCACGATGGCATAACTGATTGCAATAGCCTGCAAAATCAGAAAAATATTGAAGGTTCATTTGTGTTTTAGCTTGTCTTCATGTCTACGTCTGTGCTGTGAGTGAGTGTTTGTGAAAGAGGGAAATGTAGAGTAAACAACTTGTGCTCACGCGTCACGCCTGACATTTTTCAATTTCATTTTGTACAATCTCATAGTTCTCACTCCCTATTTACAGTTAGCTTAATGAACACCTCTTATCTCCTCATGCATGGACTACGTTCACTCATCTTCCAATTCACATTTAGAATGAGAAATAACTGTGTAATTTTCAAAATAAAACATCCTAGATGGACTCGATGACAAATCTACTGATCAGGTACATTTGAAAAAAATGCAAATCAAGTTCAAGGTTCCAATCATCTCACGTGATATTTGAATTATTCTTGAAATAAAATCATGAGTTTGAAGACAAAACATAGGGGTGACTAGTACATGATACCTAGCCAGTCTAGCTAACTAATAGCTACTTTAAATTTTGAGCACTAAAAACCTATAAAATTACACAGAAACGCATGAAAATAAATTTGATGCTTAAAGCCCATGACTTGTATATTTAACTGGAAGAAGTCATGAAAATTAATACTAAAAAAACTCTTCGAATGTCGAAGTTTTAGGATTTAAACGTGAATCTGCCCAATAAAGCTTTGCTGAAATCTAGTCAGACAACCATGTTTAAATGAACGAACACTCTCATATACAACTGATACAGATTCAAAATAAGCAAAGATGGTGAGCATATACAAACTTATTTTTCAATTGAAGTACACATCCTTTACTAATGTAAAATAATTTATGAGGAAGCTTGAACAACTAGCTGGCGATGGCAAACATTTGAATCACAACCTTGATAATAATAAAGGTGTTCAAATAAAAAAAATTACAATACTCTGTTTCCAAAATGTTTATATGGGTCAAGGAAAGTGATAAATAAATAAATCAAGTTGAAGCTTCTACAAGCAAAGACACAAAAAAGAGCAATCAGCTTGACTATGAAAAGGTTATCAACACAAACATATTTCACTGTTCTAATGCAAATGCCTTAAAGGAACTTGCTGCTTACTTCTGTAACTCGCTCCTGATATATAGTAAATGCAAAGCATGGCATGTGCTCAAACAATGAATAGTAAAAGCAAGCAGAACAGTGATGCATACCTCAGCTAACACGGAGCACATTATAAGATTCCTAATAATCCTCCTTCGGCTTATAGATCTTCTTTTCAGCCTAGCCAAAACAACAGCTTCTTCTTTAGTGATGTGTTGAAGCCTCTTTTCAAAATCGTCACCGTGTGTTCTAAAAATGCCATTCCATATCCTTGAAATTATTCCCTTTTGCTTCTTTTTTACAACAACTTCTTTCTTCTCAGATGTTTCTACGTTACCCTGATCCTTAGTTGATTCCTCGGCCATCCTCTAAATTCCAGGAAATAAAAAAGATAATCAGTTTGAGCTACTAAAAATAAAATCCCTCATTAATAATTTAACAACATCATCAGTCAGCAAATCCTAACAAAGATGAACTCTACTCTGTAAAATATTAGGTTGTGCCACTAACCGATACTGCATAAGACCTGAACATAATGTTTTTCATTATCATTATTTTTCATACCATTTGATCAATGTTGGGAAGTATAGCTAGTAGTATCAAATTATCTCCAAAAATACTCTCCCAGCTTTTTAACAGAAGAAGCAAGCAGCAGCATCCAGAATTTCAAAAAGACACCGGCGAACGGAAAAACATATATACTAAACTTGATCCACCGACGGCATCAAGATCCATGACCGTGGAGGATCATGGAGACTACTACACCCGATACAAATTCCACCAGACTAATTGATTCATCTAATTCCAAACAGTCCTCCGACGCTTCATTCCGGATCCAAACATAACAAATAAAAATAAAAGGCTAAAGAAAAATTGAAAGATTCTCACCGAATCAAAAGGAATCAGAGGTCGAGCAACACCGCTAGATCAGTCGAAATAGAGTCCGGCCGTAAATCAGCCGGCGATCGGACGGGGAGCAGGAGTGGGTTTTGGTATCGTCGTAAGCGTTGGTGTTCGCTTTATTAGATGTAAATTGAGAAAAAAGAGATTTGGAGATGGGCGAAGCGTTGCGGGAGGTGTGTGTGTGGCTTAATTGATGACTTTGATATAATTGAGTGGTCAATACGTGTGTGCCCTTCATCAAAAAAATAAAATAAAATAAAATAAAATACGTGTGTGCCCAAACACGTACTTACCCTTTTCTGTCTTTGTTTTTATTTTCTTTATTCATTTTTATTTTCAATATTTGTGGGGAAGTTGATGATTGTTGAAATTAACGAAAATCAACCGTAGCTTCTAGAACTTAACCTAACCTAACAGTCTTACAATGGAATTCATTTTGACCAATAATATCTTATGTTATTATTAAGTGACGTATTTCGTTTCTTATGCATATTAATACGCGCTTCCGTCACAACAAACTACTGTTTCAATATGCCTGTGTTTTCTCTCGTCAATACCATTTTGTTCAAGTGTATCAGTACAAGAGGTTAAACGAAGAGCGTCATCAAAAGCAAGGAGATCAGAAAGACGATTAGACGTGTATTCACCTCTTAAATCACAACGAAAACATTTGATGATGACATTACGTTGAGTTTTGACAAGGGCACGAAAGAATTGGTAAATTGAGAACATTGTTTCATAAGATAGACAAAAAAGGAGAGTATAATCATCAATGAATGTCACATTGTATTGGTATCAACCTTTCGTAGGAACAGGCGAAAGTCCCCGCAGAATGGGATCATACATAGTCATTTGTGACTTCCATTATGCACATTGCTTACTTATTTACGAAGGGCCATTCTACATCACGTTTTCGTTTCTTGGTTAGCAAAGTCTTGATGCTTCCCACCATTATATCGCGAGTTTAAGAAGTGATATTTTTTTTTGATGGAAACAAAGGCCGATACAACCATGGATCGAAGCATCCATAAAGCGGACACAACAGAACACACGAAGGACCATTACACAACACAGACACGTGACAGCGTAATCCGTGCGAGACAACTTTATGACTAGGAGATCCGACAATTGCATCACGCCAATGGGGGCCAAACTGAAAAAGCCAAGCTTCAACTTATCGCTAGCGCCCCGGCCTCATTTCTTCAAAAGCAAACATTCAACAGCCTTCGAAACCACCCCGGATGACACCGGCTTATTAACCGACCGAACCATAACCGGCTACTCCGGAAAAGTCCTGTCGAAACTACAACCGGGTGAGAACACCCAACACAACAACCGGGTGAAAACACCCAAACCAGCCTAAGCTAAACAACAACCGGTCCCTAAAGGACCCGACTCCACGGCACTCCAACGCATCCAGCAGCCCATCACCGGTGGACTGCGACGCCACCGCCAGAAAACGCCAGCACCGTGACACAATAAAGCCGCGATCCAGCCAGAAGACGCAATCGCCCGCACCGCCCGAAGCCACTCCACCAGCGCGCCACCGACGAATGCCCGAACTGCCTACACCGCCCAAAACCACCAAAATCAACAACCTCAACCCCCTCTCCTCCCCATCCAACCCAGCCAAGCCCGACCGACAAACCCCAACCCACTAGATCTGAAACCTAGCGGTTGAGACGCCACCGCCGAACAGCGGAACCCGGGCGACTGAGCCAAGAAGAGGAGGAAAAAAGGGGAACGAGGCCCCGCTTAACACCCGGAGGAACGCCTACGCCCGCCGAACAATCGAAAACCGACTTCGCCCGAAAGAGAAACTCTCGCTCCTTCTAGAGAGAGCAAGAAATTAAAACAACACTTAAGAAGTGATATTAGATAATTGTAGATATAGTAATATCTCTAATATTGAGTATGGGTAGTTTAGTCTTCTAGCCTATTATTTGTTGCTTATTTATTCTTTGTCTTCTAAATTGTATAAAACTTAGTTTTTTTTTGCTTCTATATGAAACCTTAGCCTCATTTGTTCTCTTCTTCGTTTATCTTCTTTTGCAACTTCAACAGTGCTCACTGATTACGTGTAGACCTGGCAAAATTATCCATCAACCGTTATCCGTCCAGTAACCATCCGCGAAAATTCATCCGTTATTCCATCCATTAAGTTAATGGATTGAATTTATCCATATCCATTAACAATCCATTAGTAAACGGATGACATGGTTTGATCCATCAATCCATTAATGATCCGTTAATGATCCATTAGTAGCTATTGGAGAATGACATTTTTCAGTACCATTTAACACAAAGGTTCTGTATAACCAATGTCGGTGTAGTGATGTCAGTGGTCACATCATCTTAATATGTTGAATAAATCTACATCCCAATATGTTTGTGTCATTCGGCGTTTTGAAACTGAAAACATTGTCGTTAGAAACTCTCCAGGTGAAGAGAAAAAAAAACTCTTACCTATTCTCCCTTCAATGGGTAATTAAATACTGCGCACTACATAAAGGAACTCATCAGTAATTCTTGCCCTACTCATCAAAAATAACATCCAAAATGCATCTAATAAAATGAATAGGAATATCCATATGCGTAATAAATAAACTCTTTATCAAATTTCAACAGCAGATGATTTCCAGTCAATCAAATTGCTTATTGAATTTCAACAGCAGATAAAGATAATTTTTAAGAATGAATACATAACTTACTTGGCAAGGCAACAGAGAGCATTCCTTCACTTTCTCAAAACACATGAAAAATTAGTATGAATCAAACTGTCAGTCAAATTGAGAAGGAAATGGGTTAAATGGATCAAAATGGGTTAAATGGATCAAACGGATCAAATGGATTAAATGGATCAAACGGATCAAATGGATTTATCCGTTAATCCGTCAACCGTTAGTGATCCGTCCATTTAATCCATTAACACTAATGGATTTTAATGGATTGGATCCGTTTAATCCGCTAACCGTTTCATCATCCATTAACCCATCCGTTCATCCATTTTGCCACCCCTAATTACGTGCAACGGTGCAAAACTACAAAATATATGCACAATAACGGAACGTGCATTGAGTGCAAAACGCGTACATCTAGTGTAAAACGAAGGAGATTCACTAATTTGGAAATGTATTGTAGGGTGGTAAAGTATTAATTACTTGAGTAATGCTTCGGCAAATGAGTTTCAATCGCCACTTGCAGCTCAACTTAATTCCATAATCAAATTCGTACAAACTAGACTTTAGACACTCACATCCTCTTAACAATATCCGACGCAATTGCCCACTTGAAATTGGACTAAATCATCGAATCCATAGCACGTCCACATGAGGCGAATATTGACGAATAACACATATACGTCGAGAGTCGAGACAACAAATAAAATCATATACGCGTCCATGCGAAGACGGCTATCGTGCCTTTTCCTGAGTGGTTGCAGCTCTACTAGTCTTAAGTCATACTTTGTACATATGGAGATCTCTATGTTATCTCTGCCTGGGTGAATTGATTTTTGGAGAAGTTACAAATCCTGGTTGGTATTAGTCTGAATATGAAGTCATTCGAGTTGTGGTAGAAACACTGCTCGGTATTGCAAAATATCCAACAGTAAATGTACTAATGCAGCTTTTTCGAAAGTGCAACTCACATTGCTTGAGCCAGTCGAATATATACTGCACAAGAAAGCTGCAACATAAAGATTTTCCCGAAGTCGGAACCAGTTTAGCTCTCCTCAGTTTCTGGGTAAAGAGAAACAAACATAAGACGGCAAGTCAAACAAAGGCACGAGCTTTTAAATTACATATTAAGATGTCCCTCCCGATTATCGAAGAGGAAATTTTGGAAGTGATATGGTAAGAAGAGTGTTTTCTTAATCTCAAATCATGTCAAAGTACTTTACAAGTGTGCTTTGGAGCACTTTATAAATTCAGTGATAGTAAGACAAAAAAAAAACGTGTTCGAGGCTGTTGGGGCAGAAGCTACAACGCTCACTCTAGAATAAATGTAAGATGATTAATGCTAGTTGATTTTTTCCAAGCAGATTGACACTTCCAATCAAACGGAGAAAAAAAAAAGGTTAACTGATATCAAAATAAATTTTAAAGGAAAGAAAATAATATTTTGAATTGAATATTGATAGGACTAATATCTAGAATTTGTGTATGAGAATTTTCAATGATGGAAGTGTGGAGTAACTAAGTGGTGATTATTGAAGGTGGGCAGCATCCTGGTTATACAGAATTCATTTAATGTAAAACAAGGATGTTTACCATTTATGACTTCCATGTTATCTTCCTTTTCCCGGAAGACTCCAAGAGGAGAACCGTGGACAGATAGAAGAATTTCACCTTTCTTAGGCAGCCTTAAGGTCTTGGGCGTCATTCCAAAAGACATTCTATTGCCAGTACCCTACAGCGATCAAAATATGTTAACAGATCGTCAGTACTCATGTACGGTAGACAATAAAGATACAATTATACAAGTAGTGATGTGATGCCGTTGCCGTTGCCGTGCATAGATCATCCTGACAACAGTCCTGTATTTTGCTAACTAGCTCTCATAATTCAGCAATACAAGATAATGCATGTGGAAATTTGAAGGAATCAAACCCCAGGCGTTTGAAGACCATCTTGGAAACCTATCGTCTGAAGCTGAGAATCAGAGGGTACATTCATAACCTGCAGACATTTTGTTTCTTCAGTGAAGAAGTTTTCATTTAACTTTGAATTCAAATTTCAAATGCGGCAATAATCAGTAAAACAAGTGAATGATTGGCAAGATAACACACAGAGTTTTCGAACTGAAGTTCACTATATATCCTTGAATTTGGTTGAACTGCAATGATTAAAAAGGGATGAATCAGATATATTGAATACCGAAATTCTGAATGCACAAAACAAAAATAAAAGAGAAGCTTAGAGTACCTTTATCGGTCGAAAAGTGAAGATTTGACATTGAAAGAGTGTCAGGGTACGCCAGCGA
The DNA here is from genome assembly GCA_033675395.1 of Rhodiola chrysanthemifolia. NCBI lineage: Eukaryota > Viridiplantae > Streptophyta > Magnoliopsida > Saxifragales > Crassulaceae > Rhodiola > Rhodiola chrysanthemifolia. Next base: position 43,014,777 of record CM066207.1, read on the forward strand.
AATGTGACGCAAAAGAGATTCATGTATGTCAGCAGTTGCCCCAGGGAGGTCCGTCTTCCAATTCACATTGAGTTCTTCCTCCTTTCCATTTCCAGAAATGGACAAATTGGGAAGTTGATGTTCAAAGTATTGAAGCAAAGGAGTTTGCAATTGTTCTTCAGTAAAATAAGAGCGCAGCAGTCGCAAAGAGGTTAACAGCCTATTAGTCTCTATATCCCGAATCGCCCTAATGGCTGCAACTTGATGTTCAAGTTCTACTACAAAAACACAATAAATAAATAAAAATTCTTAAATATAAATGAAATGAAATCTACCATTGTTTGTGTTGATGTACAGATGAATACATACATACATACATACCTTGGTGGTTTATAGCAGCCGCTGGGGCTTGTTCCTCAGCATCATTGATGAGTGAGGCCTCATTTTTCGTATCTCGATGTTTAGCCATTTCAAATCTGCACAAATTTTCGGTTCAGATACGAAGCATAAAAAACCCTAAAGTATTTAAAATTAAAAAAAGGAAACAGTGCATTTGAATGAACTGATATTCAGAGAACACGATGACGAGCGGAAGCGATTCAAATCGGACAAACTTGCGATTACGGGGAGATCGAAGTGTGAAACGCGCGATGCGACTGGCGGAAAAAGAACGGGATGGAGGAGAGAGAGGGAAAGCTGACCTGTTGATTTCAAATCGATACGCCGCTCCTTCTTCTTCTCTTTTGATTCTTTATGCGTTGCTTTTTTTTTTCAAATTATTATTTACTTTATTTTTTTTCTATTTTCTGAGAAAATTTGGGATTCTTTATGCAATGATTTTTTTCAATAGAAAATTAATACGTTTTCGTAGCTGTGATAAATTTTAAACTAAAAAATTCAGTAGCAATGGTAATATGCAACATTTAGCTATTAGTTTTACGAAAAAAATGAATATTTTTTTCCCATAGTACTCTGAAATTATATCGAAAGATAAGGAAAAAAAAAAGGTTATAGGCTTGCTCTATATTCAATCCAGATGTTTTGTTAAATTCTTTTGCATTCCTGATACCATTCCTTCTTTGTGTTGTCGCTGAGTTGATGGAATTGAAGGGGTTCAATGATTTGAGCATAATTAAATCCTATAATGCAGTTTTTTTTAATTCATAGCTTCCCCCATCTTCAGGGCCTCTAGCATCGATACACATCCACAATCCATTGCTTTGTTTGCTTCTTTCAAAATTTTCGAATAAACTGCTATCACACAGACCTGATGATCCCAGATAATAATGTCAGATTGTCAATTATACCGTATCTATGTTAATCTTCAATGTACTATGACTATGATGAGGCGGTTTCTGCCATGTCGAGAGTAACAAATCATCCAGGAGACTCATTATTTGTTACCTTACACCGGTTAATTCACTAAAATTGGAGAAACTCTAAAAATGACTTTTAAGTTCTAGGTCATGTTCTATTAATTTTTATATAAAAAAATTAACTGATGTGAAAATAGAACAGCAGCACAGGATGCCAGCCCAAAAAACTTATTTAGCTGGTTATTCATATGAACCAGAATCTGCATCTATGCCTATATGCATTTAGAGAATCTGCTTCATTAGCAATAAAATAAGAGAGGATTTCTAGGATGACATAAAAAACAACAGAGGACTTACAGATAACGGAATGTTGTTTGGGCTATCCAGGTTCAATCAGACTCAACTCCATATCATGAGTAGATGTCCAGCCTGGTTCATAAGCCTCTAGAAAGCGTATCTTTGCTTTGTTGGGCAGATCATGCGGATGTACAAAGGGTACCCCTATTGGCCAGCCTATTTGCATCCTCACACTAGCACATGGGCTATCAAGCATCTGAATATGACCTTCACAATCCTTCAGGTTGCAAAATCTCAATTTGATGCCTTTTTTATCCGCAATGTCCTGAACTCTTTCTTTCAGAACCCGTTGCGCCTCTTGCCGAAGTCTCTTGGATGGTGGAAGAGGCTTGCATCTTGATATATTTTTAGTCTTTTTTGGCAACGGCTTCACAGATACTGCAACGTTTGATTGGGTCAGCTGCCTTTTTTTCTCTTTAGAAACAACACTACAAGCTACTGAATAAAAAGGAGGACATAAGATCTACGGGTTTACAGCGCAAAGATTAATCCCTTAATCAGCACACAGTACAAGTCCCTAAATTTCAAATTTTCTGCTAACATCGCTTGCATGCTTGCTATTTTTTAAGTTGGACTACATGGCACACTAAATATCAATTACCAAATGGATGTCATGCACTAGTAAATGCCTAAGCCATCTTCCTTTCTAGTGAATGAACGTAAAATACGTAGAAATAATACCTTGTTAGTGCATCACGAATCTATAAATGAGAGCAATCAGATCATTTAGACCAGATAACACTACACCTGATATAACAAAATATTACTCACAGGCAGTAGGCATGTAAGTGAGGAACTGCACAAAACCAAAATACTAAGAATAATAGGTGCCTACTAATGGATTAGAAACCAGGATCTCTATGCATGACTAGTTAAATGCGAACTGAGTGAATAATACCATCTTGTCGGTTGAGTAGCTGATCAGTGGTATGCGTTCTCTGCATAAAGTCATCTACTGGAACCGGACGCTGGAATTGATCTTCAATACCATGGCCCGCTGCTCTCATTTCTGAACAAGTGAGACTCGCCATGGACTTTGGCATGAGTTTGAAAGCAATAGAATGTCGCCCGTGTACATTGTTATGCAGATTACCATAATTTATCTTGTTCATTGCTGGGCTTACATGGCCAGCTGTTGCCTGGTACAATGACAAGCCAGGGTATAAAATGGCTTCATGTGGGCCAAGGTCCGCATCAACAAGAACCCAGTTACCACGAAAGTCTTTCACGAGTAACCCTTCCTTTTCCGATTTTACTATAGTTATCAAGCTTTTGTCCACTTGATGCTGTTGTTCATGGTCAGAAAAGATAAGCAGCTGACCATCCACGTGTGTTGTTAAATTATGGTGTTGTGCTCCCTGAAATGATGGCCTCCCATGGCAATGAACGGACAGTACAGAAGATGAAACTTCGTGACTTCTCAGGGGAACATTATCAAGTATGTCACTGAATGGGGAGCTGCGAAGGTTTAAGTAAAAGCTAATTGCATCGAGAATATCTCGAGTAGCCTTTCCAAGCACTGCAAATATATCCGACAATCCAGCTGGTGGAAACTCTACTCCGTTGCTGGAATCTACAGGGGCCAAACCCGGCCTATAGTCATAATTCTCCAGCCACAGTTGAGGATCAGTATAATAGCCATAAGACTTGCACCATTCAGGAGAATCATTGGTATGAATCAAATCAGCATCAGGATATGGTGCTTTCTGATTGAAATAGAGGCGAGCAGAATCCAGACAAGATCTCAAGAGAGCTGCATCACTGGCAGGAAGCTGCACGATGGCAGCTGAATATTGAGATAAAGACTGAGATAAAGTGGACACAGATAATTTGTAAGAGTCAGAAGGAAGGCCCTCTGTTGGAATCAGATCAGTAAGCTTCACCCGACCCAATGATGGCAGGTCATTGCCTGCCATAAAATTATTAATGACTACGAAACTGAAACACGGTGTACCACTGGCTGCAGAGATGAGATACAAAAGACACAAAGTGGTCAACATCAACAGGAACGCATCAACAAAATCAAATGAAGTTTAACATGCCTTCATACAAGAAACTGATGGTGATCTCAAAATTCAGAAGAATAGAAAGAAAAAAGAAAAAAAGAGAGAGAACAAGTCGCTACTTTCCACCAGAGGTGAATTCTGCTATCGAATTTTAACCTACGAAACTAATCATCACCACATGCTGATGAAGTGTGGGGACTAAATAGAAAGAGCTAAAGTGGAATTAATCCACTTAAATACAAAAATAACCAACAGAAATAAAAAGAAGATGGCATTTCTTAGTGGTAAATACCATAAAATTGATTGCCAACAAACAAAGGGGAACATCTAGTTTCAATAATCCAATTATGGACAAAGGAATCGCTGCAACTACAAGAATCCATTCCAATCAAACTTTATTTTTTTCCTGGAAAAGAAACCTATCTACAAGTAGTCCAATGCAATGCACTCCAATTATAAAAGAGCCGTTTTGTGACTATAAAAAAACTGCAGCACAACGCAGTAGTCCATAACTGTAGCTTTCTCATTCAAAAACAAAAGCACTGGAAACCCCCAATTTATGTTTTAAATCGGATTGTGACCTAAAAACTAGTGTGGATAGAGAGATCAGGCAAAATTCATAATGGAACCCAACAACATAATAAGGCAAGATCATGGCGAGCACATTGTGATCCTAGTCTGATGAAGTATACGATTGAAAGAGTGAAGCATACATATGCTAAATGAAAAGAATTAAATTCGGTGGTCGATTGGCTACCTGAGATTGAAGAATATGGTTGTCGCTGCTGGTGATTCAGCAGCTTCCGGCAGTAAGCTACTTACTGCTTCATCGCCACCTCTTTCCTTCTTCCATTTGCAAATAAAAGAAAAGGGAATAAGGACAACTAGCTCCTCCACTATTATCTGATTCCCGAATATATATGATAAATTATAAAAAATTATAAAGAGGGAGTAAACTTTGATTTATTTTTCTAAAAGAGTTTGGATCAAATACAATAGTCCGGATCCTGTGAGAAGTGCACTTACGGTGAGAAATGAGAATAGATCTCAACCATACATTAAATCAGATCTGTGGCTGATAAAAAATCAGATGATATTCATAATTGGTAATTAAAATCCGATAAATACTGCCTTAAGGGTAATCTCGGTACCAAAATAAAATTAATTAACCATAATCACGCTAATTTCGTAACACGACTGACCTAATTTTGTAACACGACTGAATCTCGTTTTCTCTTGGCGACAATCGGCGACAGGCGGCCGGTGTTGCGCCGAAGAGGAAGAAGAAGTCGTCGTCGAGAGCAGTTGTAATCACCGCAGCAGACGATGCCACGACGGCCTTGGTGTCTAGTGATGGCGGTGCGAAGGGGTGCCGAGTTCAGGTTTCTAATACGAAGAAGCCTCTCTTCTTCAACCTCAACGTGGCCAAGGTATGATGCCATTATTTATCCTGTCGATTTCGAAACTTCATCTGATTCATTTTTTGATTTTGTTCGTGAAAACCTAATCGTTGATTGATTATTTTCAATTTGGGGGATTAACAGATCAAAATTCTTGTAACTATGAATTTATTTTATATTTTGATTGTAACATATCTATATATATGATCTTCAGAAGCAATGCAGAAACCTTTGATTTTGAATTGATTATACAGGGAGAGACTTTTGATCCACCATTATTCGTAGTTTACACACATCATTAGTAGTTGGTATTATACATGGAGAGACTTTTGATCCACTATTTGGTTTATTATTCGTAGTATGACACACATCATTCGTAGTTGGTGTTGCACAGGGAGTGCCTTTTGATCCAATGTATAAGTTATTATTATTCGTAGTATGACACACATCATTCGTAGATGTTGTGATACATGGAGTGACTTTTGATCATTATTCGTAGCCTTCTGTGTCATTAGTTACGTAGCCATGTGAGTACGCATCAGTATTCGTAGCCTGATGTGTCATTATTCGTAGTGTTTGGATAACCATAATTTGTAGCAACATAATATCATTATTCGTAGCATTGCAGCAGTTTTCACTTTTCAGTTTTCACTGCTTGATTTTCTTTGCACACTGCACCATTATTCGTAATACATTATTTGTAATACACATCACGCAGGAAGCAATAACTCGAACAACAGCATTGATGTTATCACTAGCTGCTGTAGTTCTGGAAAACACCAAGCCATAGCTTCAGAAGAGCAAGGCATCTTTTGTGTATGTGCCTATGCAGGCAAAAATATCCACCAATCAGGGCCTGCCTTTACCATTCACACAAAATGACTCCATCAATGAGATTCCACCACAGAGGCAGCCTTCAAACTCATTTTATGACATTCCAGCTTCAAAGGGGATGGATTCCTACATGCGCCTCCCTGATTTAAATATGTTGCCAATGACAAAGAAGCTTTCTAACAGTGGGGAAACCAAATCGTCCTTTGTTTCACCACCCCTGTTGCGTCTTGCCCCTTGATCCCGTTTGTAAGTAAACAATATCGTTAATCGGCTGGCAACCACAGTGGAGAAGCAACAATTTTATCCTTGCTCCGAATTTAGAAGGCATCAAAAAGAAATTAGAGTAGTTCATGTAGAAGGGCTTGTTGCAGTAGCAATGCGCACATCCTTTACATTTTGATTTGTTGTGTTAAGCTCAACTTGTAGCACAATAATTTTTACAAATTATAAATCTGGTAATACAAATTATAAATCTGTTATTACGAAAGATAAATCAGTTACTACAAATTATAAATCTGGTAATACAAATAATAGTACTGGATTAGACCAATCTGTTATTACGAAGTCAATGGCATGGCAGAACTGATTAGAGAAAAAAATCCCAAAATCTCGCAGCACAACTGAACTATGCCACGCATTTGAAGGTACGGGTTTTCCAACAGCTTTTCATTATTGCTCTGCACAAAAGACCCTGAATGGAAAGTCTTCGAAGCCGAAACTGGTGCTCAAGTTGTGCAACCATGGCTTGATAATCCTGGAATAAAAAGAGAACACCATAAAGAGAGTACCACATAGAAAATTTCACACACTCACGAGAACATCAATTCCTTGGTGAACCACAACTGGAAGGCTGAAGAGTACAATCCAAAGAAAAAGAAACAAAACAGACGAGAAGAAGTGCACCAAGTGCAGCTGCAAAAGGATGATTCACAAGCCTTTCTCGAACTGAGACCTTGATTCAACAAATTGATTTATCAACAAAAAACTCTTACACAAAGGGAATATCCTCTTTGCCAACTCCTGCAGTTAAAAATCTCGCAGTTTAGCGAAAGTAACCTGAAAGATTGTAATGAATGTCAATTTCACATAAATTGTTATTACGAAAGATAAAACTGATACTACAAATTATAAATCTGTTATTACGAAAAAATATTTGCTCATGCATTCAGTTTCAACTTCAAGTATACAGGCTTAACCCTAGATGCTTAACAAAGCTACATGAATTTTCCAACCCATTCAATCCAATTGAATTTCGGCAGTCGTCGATGAATCAAGCAACACACAAAATCGATCGCAACACACAAAATCGATTACAATCGAACTGAGAAATGAATCAAGCAATCGATTACCAGTATCGCCGATGATTATATACTTGAAAAGGTAGGCGTACGACATCTTCGATCCAAAAAAGGGGAGAAACAAATGAGCAGAGAATCTGGAAGCGCAGCAATACTATCGCACACCGAGAGACGTGTAAAATCAAAAACTGAAATCGAGATCGAGTACGAGGGATTGTGAGATTAAATTCGGATCAAGTACGAGGGATTACTCTATAACTCAGATCTGCGTCGCCAGTCCGGTCTGCGAGGATGAATGCAGATCGGGCGAGATCAATTCTGGCGAAAAAAAGGATCCAATTTACACAATTGTGTTTTTCTGACCAAAATACCCTTCATGCATTCATTTTAATTTAATTAAATATTAAAATTACTGTTTATTTACGACCGTTAGATGTGTAATTTAAAGGCTGATATTAATTCTCATTTCTCACCGTAACATACACTTCTCATGTGATCTTTTCTCCAAATACAAATCATAATTATAAATAAAAACTACAAATTCACAAAAAATTTGACACGTGTCAAAATGAACCAATCAAAATTCAGCCGAACTTTCTTCACGTCGGGGTTCTTTTTGTAAATAATAAAAACACACGTGGACTTATTTATAAATATATAAAAGATAGGAGGGGTATAATCGTCCTAAAATTCGCTACAGTGAAATTCGAATTTCGCTACAGTACGTTTTTAAGTCTGATCATCATGGTTAAGTCTGATCATTTAGAATAAATTTTGACTTTCGCTACAGTAAAATTGACTTTTACTGTAGCAATTTTGACTGTTGCTACAGTAATGATCAGACTTAAAAAAACAATGATCAGACTTAAACCAGTAATGACCAGACTAAAAAAAATAATGATCAGATTTAAAAAAACAATGATCAGACTTAAAAATAATAATGATGAGACTTAAACCAGTAATGATCAGACTTAAAACAATGATCAGACTTAAACCATTAACGACCAGACTTAAAAAATAATGATCAGACTTAAAAAAATAATGATCAGACTTAAAAAAACAATGACCAGACTTAAAAAAATAATGATGAGACTTAAAAACAATGATCAGACTTAAACCATTAATGACCAGACTTAAAAAAACAATGATCAGCTTAAAAAAACAATGAACATACTAAAAATAATAATGAACAGACTTAAACCATTAATGATCAGACTTAAAAAAATAATGATCATTGCTGCTTTTTTTTTAAAGTCTGATCATTAAGTTTTTTAAGGCTGATAATTAAGTCTTTTAAGTCTGATCATTAAGCTTTTAAGTCTGATCATTAAGTCTCTTAAGTTTGATTAGTGTCTGTTTTTAAGTCTGATCATTAAGTCTTTTAAGTCTGATCATTGCTTCTTTTTAAGTCTGAACATTACCATTTTTAAGTTTGATCATTAAGTATTTTTAGTCTTATCATTGACTATTTTTAAGTCTGATCATTAAGTCTTTTAAGTCTTACCATTGCTTCTTTTTAAGTCTGAACATTACCATCTTTAAGTCTGATCATTGAGTATTTTTAGTCTGACCATTGGCTATTTTTAAGTCTGATCATTAAGTCTTTTAAGTCTGATCATTGAGTCTTTTTAAGTCTGATCATTCTCTCTTTAAGTCTGATTATTATCGATTAATAGTCTTTTAGTTACCAATTTAAGTCTGATCATTATCTATTTTAAGTCTGATCCTTAAGTCTTTTTAAGTCTGATTATTATCTATTTAAAGTATGATAATTAAGTCTTTTTAAGTCTGATCATTATGAATTTTTAAGTATGATCATTAAGTTTTTTAAGTCTGATCATTAAGTCTTTTTAGTCTGATTATTATCGATTAATAGTCTTTTAGTTGCCAATTTAAGTCTGATCATTATCTATTTTTAAGTCTGATCATTTAGTAATTTAAGTCTGAACATTTAGTTATTTAATCTCTTAAGTCTGAACATTTAATCTCTTAAGTCTGAACATTTAGTAATTTAAGCCTGAACATTTAGTAATTTAACCTCTTAAGTCTGAACATTTAATCTCTTAAGTCTGAACATTTAGTAATTTAACCTCTTAAGTCTGAACATTTAATCTCTTAAGTCTGAACATTTAGTAATTTAAGCCTGAACATTTAGTAATTTAATCTCTTAAGTCTGAACATTTAATCTCTTAAGTCTGAACATTTAGTAATTTAAGTCTGATCAGACTTATAATGTTCAGACTTACAATGTAAGTCTGATCATTATCTATTGTAATTATGATCATTATCTATTTTAAGTCTGATCATTAACTATATTAAGTTTGGTCCTAAGTCTTTTAAATATTATCATTAAGTCTTTTAAGTCTGATCATTATCTATTTTAAGTCTGATCATTATCATTTTTAAGTCTGATCATTACGTTTTGTAAGTTTGAACATTTTAATTTAATCTCTTAAGTCTGAACATTTAATCTCTTAAGTCTGAACATTTATTAATTTAAGTCTGATCATTTAGTAATTTAAGCCTGAACATTTAGTAATTTAATCTCTTAAGTCTGAGCATTTAATCTGTTAAGTGAACATTTAGTAATTTAAGTCTAAACATTTAGTAATTTAACCTCTTAAGTCTGAACATTTAATCTCTTAAGTCTGAACATTAAGTAATTTAATCTCTTAAGTGTGAACATTTAATCTCTTAAGTCTGAACATTTAGTAATTTAATCTCTTAACTCTGAATATTTAATCTCTTAATTCTGAACATTTAGTAATTTAATCTCTTAAGTCTGAACATTTAATCTCTTAAGTCTGAACATTTAGTAATTTAAGTCTGAACATTTAGAAACAGTACAGTTTAAGTCTGGTCATTGCTGTTGCTTAAGTCTGATCATTTTCAATTTTAAGTCTGATCATTAACAACTCGTGGACTAAATTGAAAATAATTTTATTAGGTTTATACCCCTTTGTGTGGAATGACTAAAATACCCTTCCGTGTTTTGTTCGGGATTTCGGCAAAAATGGGACACGTGTCAGCTTAAAAATTGGTTTGTAGTTTTTATTTATAAAGCGGTTTGTACCTGAACCGCACCCTTTCTAAAAAAAAATATGGTAGACAATTTTAAGCAATGCTGTCTAAATCCATCCAATTACTTAGAAGACAGTAAGAATGTTAAGACTTATGGAGGTGGACAGAGTTAAACAATGTTACTAAATCTTTTGACCATTTCCTTCTTTAGAAAAAACAATGTTCTAAAAGTCCACCTAATTTTTACAATACGTTCCGAATTTGTCCAAATCGGCCAAACATCCATCTAGGCGAAGCCTTGGCTCTTCTAAGCGGCTCTAGGCGAATTTAGGCGGCTCCAAGGCAGAAAATAGTATTTAAGTAATTAGTTCCTATAACTCGACCCGAAAATGCAGCCCGAATGGACAAGTAAGCATATGCTCGGATTTGGTTCTTGGTTACTTCATAATCCATCCATTTTTACTTATAGAAACATGTTAGTTCGCTTACAATCATAAAAGCGATGTGGGATAAGTTAACATGGTATTCACATAATGGCCACATACCCACATCATCCACGATGCCCTGAAGCTTTGAGCGCATCCAGGGTCAACTTCACCTGCTCACGAGATAAACTCCAAACGCTTATAGTAAAGCTCAAGATCAGCAGTCACCATGTTCTTCTACTTGTCCTCCAAGGCAGCTCTCGCCTCATCACTGAGCAATTCAAATCCTTTCTTGAAAATATCATCGCTCAACCCCATCATGCTAACAACATCTTTGGTCTTAGCGAGCTCACTCAAGCAAAACAATGTAGAACTATTCTCACGGACATGTTCCTCCTTCACCACTTGAGGAATCTGAAGACTCGAAGCATGCTTCTCTTTCTGATCAGGAGTCATATTCGGGTTTGAAGTCCTCTTCCCTTTCCCATTTGCCTTCTATCCACACCGTCTTTAGTTTTGTTAGCATGCTTTTCATATTTCTTCCTCATCCTTCTAATCTTATGAGCAAGCTGTGTAGTGTGCACTAGTAACATCAACATGAATAGACTTCTTCACAAAATCATGAAAATCGTTAAAATCCTCAATCGGATCAATACATTTCTTGGCCCAGTAATCCAGCAACGCCTTCAACATCACAATCTCATCCTCCTCCCTAAACAGCCTCTGAAAAAGCTGCTTCTTTGGATCCTCTCGAACCTTTTTCACCTTCTCCTCTGCCACTCTCTTATCCTCTATATCAACCACTTCTTCAATTTCTTCAAATCCTTCCCATCAGTCAAAAGTGGTATTGATTGATGCTAATAAACACAGCCTTGAACTTTCCCTATATTGACACTTGTAGCTTGGTGCACACATCAAAGGATGTGGAAGCGAATAAAGACTTGCCATTGGATAACATTCGTTATTCACTTGTCCCACATCGGTAGATAGTAGTAACATTCAAACAGAACTTGGTATGAATCAAAGCATTCTTTCAGTACTTCAACCATCTCAAATCAATATCATGGGCTTGTGTAATGCAGTTCACTTGAATTTGTATGCAAGTCCTGTGATTTGTTGCATATGGAGTGAAACCAAAATTTTGTTTTGTTCAATCGGTGCACGTCGTTGACATGGCCTATTTGCGGGTTGTACCCGACCCATGTTAGCCTGAAATATTGAAGGGCCAAATACGGGTCAGGGTTATTAAAATTTTGCGAGACCCGGCCCGAACCCGATCCTAATATTCAGTGTCTTCGAGCAAGGGTTCTCTGAAATGAGGTTCGGGATTCTTCCCAGTCGGGTCGGATCGATTAATTTAATGACCATTTCCGATTTTCCGCCCGATTATGCCTAGCTCATTTTAAAACCTTGGAAAAAAACAAATATAAAATTATACATTTTTAAATCTTTTTTTAATTCGGTGTACATATTTGAATCAAGTGATACCTCATTACGAGGAGTAAAAGCTAGCCCAGTGAGGCTGCTCCCCATTGCCCACGTCGCAGCGTGAGTTCGATTCCTCATAACAACTAACAGGACAGATGCTAATTAACCTAATTCAAAAAAAGAAAAAAAAAGAAAAGTGATACCTCATTACATACTTTTATCTAAAGAAAAATATCATAAAATATGATAGTAAAAAATTCCATTTTTTTGAAGAATTTTTATTGAGTTGTCTCTTCCAAGTGAACTTTTGCCTCCCCCAAGGTCACTTTTTACAGGTACAATGTGACCTTAGAATTGAATAAATAAATAATTAATTACAAAACCAACCCACTACACTTTTGTTTAACTTTCCGTCCGAAACCGGGGAGCTCATCTCATCAGCACAGATCGATCCATCGCCGACGCCAGCCATTTCTCTTTTTCTGGATCCGGCACCGTGAATCCACTCCGCTTCCATTTTCAGTCGGAGGCACTTCGCAAGTACTGCTCTTGCTAAATATTTCGTTGCTTTCACTTTTGCTAGGAATTTTTATCTGCTGGATTTGTAGTCTTATGCTTTAGTTTCAATTCAAGACATATACTTACTTATCACTTGTATGTTCTTATGAACTTAAAAAGTTCAATTTTTTCAGTTCAGTTCAACTCCTCGTTTATAAACTCTAATTAACCACTTAATGAGTTAAATGTTTGATTTTTTTTTTAACTTAAAAAGTGAATTAGTATGTTACTTAAGTAACCAAAACAATTTTCTATTTAAATCAATTTAAGTTTTTTCAATTTCAGTTCAGGTTAAATGGAACGCAATCTGAGTATCAACAACTTCTGCCTTTTATTTTTTAGCTATGATTGTCTTAAGAATCTCATTATGTCTTGCTTCCTAATAGTTACTCCTTGTTAACAAGCAAGTTTGACACTGGCAATTATGCTCGATAACCATGTTTTATTTTCTTCAAGTTAACAGATGTTCTCTTCTGCATCGGTTGCTTCACTTTTCAGATTCCGGATGCATCTTCAATTTTGTAATTCAATTTTGAAGTTGTTTTCGGTAAGCAATGGAGAGGATCATAATTAATTCTAGAATTTCTTGTTCTGCTTCCGTGCCGTCTGAAGAATCTGCTCTTGATCTTGAAAGAAACTGTTGTAGTTATTCTAAACTTCCATCAATGGGTCCGCCCCCGCTCCAACCCTTTGCATCAGCGGGACAGCACTGCGAGAGCAGTGCTGCATACTTTTCCTGGCCTGCATCCAGCCGACTCAGTGATGCTGCTGAGGAGAGGGCAAATTATTTTGCTAATTTACTCAAAGGGGTTCTTCCTGAAACACTTGGTCGAATGCCAACTGGCCAACAGGCTACCACATTGCTTGAGCTGATGACCATTAGAGCATTCCATAGTAAGATTCTGCGTTGCTACAGTCTAGGAACAGCTATTGGTTTCCGCATTCGTCGAGGTTCGCTGACCAACATACCAGCTATTCTCGTTTTCGTTTCCCATAAAGTTCACAAACAATGGCTCAGCCCAATCCAGTGTCTACCAATTGCACTTGAGGTGAGGAAACATTGTCATGTGTTTCTTCCAACTACTAAAGTAATTAGTCCAACTTATTGTGCTAAAAAAGGACTACTATTTCATACCACAGTTCTACTAGTATTTCTATAACGACTTTGATCATGAATTCCTTATGCGTCATCTTGTGCATATTGTACATCTTTAATTTTCAATAGTATGTTTTGTTCTGCTATATCAGGGGCCTGGAGGTGTCTGGTGTGATGTTGATGTTGTAGAATTTTCATACTTTGGTGCGCCTGAGCCAACTCCTAAAGAGCAGTTATACACAGAACTTGTGGATGACCTCCGAGGAAGTGATCCATGTATTGGTTCGGGTTCTCAGGTATGTGCTTGTCCTCCAACATCATTTATGAACGTTGTTCTTGTCATTGCAATTCAATATTAACATCTGTCGTATTTATAGTGCCAGGATACAACTGTCACTGAATTATAGTAGATTAGCGAAGTGGATCTTGTGATGACAAAGGATCCTCTCTTTTTTGTCTTCACATCAATTTATGTGTTTACATGTTTCATGTTATATCTTGTGTTTTAGCTCCATCTTTGCTCTTTTTAAAACTTTACTACATCTCTATTTACAGTGTCTCTGTAGTTTCCTCTTTTCCGCTGCTTTCACATAAGTTATCTTCTTCCTTAAGGAGGCGTTCTTTTTCTCACCTTTTTTACAGCATTTCCCATACCATTTTCTTCTTTTGTTAACCTCTGGGATGCTTGATTGCCACGCAGAATCTCTCCTCCCATGACATTTTCGACTGAATTACTTGTAGCTATCATACATCGGTTCAAGACTTCAAGTTAACCATCTGTTGATCCAGAGTTGTAGCTCTTTTAGAATTAGATAATATTGAATGGTATAACTTATAACGAATATTCCGCCACCAACATTGCCTCTTGATTTACTTCATTTTTCTCTGGCACAGTATCAACTCTGACAATATATAAACAAATTGATCACCATCATCAACACCATCTTCTAAGGGATTTCCTTTTTGTTAGAGTGCCATGGCTCTCTATTGGCATTTACATTACCATCATTAGTTATGTGTTTCCGTTTTACAGGTTGCAAGCCAAGAAATATTTGGAACACTGGGTGCAATTGTTAAGAGCCAAACAAGCTCTCGGCAAGTAGGCTTTCTTACTAACCGCCATGTAGCTGTTGACCTAGACTATCCAAGTCAGAAAATGTTCCATCCTCTTCCACCATCTCTTGGACCTGGGGTTTATCTTGGTGCTGTAGAGAGAGCAACTTCATTTATCACAGATGATCTTTGGTACGGCATCTTTGCAAGTATTAATCCAGGTAATGAGCTGCTTGTCTTCCCATCCCTTACCATATTATGTGGATAGATTTGTTTTTTTATTTTTTGATAGGGATGAGGATAAATTTGTTAATTTTAGGGATATGCAAGTTCTGTCAAAATACTTTTCTATAAGTTGCTTAAAGATCCGTAATCATAGATCATTTAATACCTCCATAACTTATCAGTTATCTGTATATCTTAGGACGTCATTTGGAGTTTCAACATTTTATATGTGCGCTCTATTCAAAAATATTCATTATTCCCAAAATACTATTGAATCTCCTGTTTGAAGGGCATACCCTAACCCGTTGCACTGATGCTCCTCACCTTGCAGGGGTTGGAGTGTCATCCACATGCACACATCATCTTCTTTCTAATTAATCACAAATTTCAACTGAAAAGTTATTAACTAATGACATTAATGTGCTGTTTGATAGAGCTGAACAAAATGTTATTTAATTTTATTTAACTTTACTGAACTTAAAAAAGTATTTTTTTTTGAATAAAGGTGTTTAATTTAAGTTTTAATCATGTTGAACTACAAAATTGAACTATGAAAAATTTTATTTAAATTTATTTAACTTAATTTATCTGTACTGAACGTTATTTAACTTTATTTAACTGTACATAACTTTATTTAACTGTACTGAACTTTATTTAACTGTACTGAAAAACATGAAATTTAAGCTTTACAGAACAGACCCCAAGTACATTGTCAGATTGATTCAATAATTGCTTACTATTATTACATTGTTTCCTGATGTCAGCTGATGGGTTTCGTTAGACGTTAGAATATGTTAGTGACTCACAAACATCAATTTAGCGCAAACTAACAATGCCCTTTGTTTTATTAGTAGTATTGCATGGTTGCTATTTAACATGTGGCTGGCACAGTGTTGTCCCCAACTACTGACCTTTGATTTTGGCAAATATTATATTATGGTGGCAGCTTTGCTGTTTATGGTGGTCGTGGGGCAAAATGAATCTGACTACACTATGATTCCGCCCAAGAGTAACTCATCTATGTGAAGACTTTGGAACTTGCATTTTAATTGTCTGCGTCTTGAAAATAATTATCGGCCTTGATTTATCACTGATGAATTTGTCCTTGGTATATGTTTTGACACTGGTTTTTTTCATGCTTCAGAGACATTTGTGAGAGCTGATGGGGCCTTTATTCCTTTTGCTGATGATTTTGACATGTCCACTGTGACTACATCAGTAAAAGGCGTGGGGGAAATAGGAGATGTGAAAACCATAGACTTGCAGTGCCCAATCAACAGCTTAATTGGACAGCAGGTTGTCAAAGTTGGAAGGAGTTCTGGGCTGACGACTGGAACTGTATTTGCTTATGCACTTGAATACAATGATGAGAAAGGGATATGCTTCTTAACAGACTTTCTTGTTGTGGGCGAGAATCAGCAGACTTTTGATCTGGAAGGAGATAGTGGAAGCCTCATCCTCCTCACAGGTAACAGCGGGGAGAAGCCACGTCCAATTGGGATCATATGGGGTGGAACTGCAAATCGCGGTAGATTGAAGTTGAAAGTTGGCCAACCCCCAGAAAATTGGACTAGCGGTGTTGATTTAGGCCGCCTTCTTAATCTCCTGGAGCTGGATCTCATCACAACAAGTGAAAGACTACACGGTAAACACCGATTTCTTTATTTAAGGTCCTGGCAGTGCTTGCTCATTTTATTGATGTTTTGTCTGTTCTATATGATTTTTAAATGCAATTAAATGTGTCACTGTCATATTTAAGAATCTGTATGTAGAATTTTTCAGAATCTTATTGCCTACGGTCAGCTTCTTCATTTCTGAATTCCAAAAACTGATGAGA